>CM058240.1:52098982-52760353 GCA_030180135.1 Orychophragmus violaceus | reverse complement strand
CGAAATTTAACAATACTTTCTTATATTATTTTATTTGTAATTCTTAATTTTGATAAACATTTTGGTGATAAAAGATTCAATTTTTTATTTATTTAGACTTCAAATTAAACTCGACTAACTAGATTAGAATATTTTAATTTTATATTTTATTTGACAATATAAATTATCTAAATTTTATTTGAATTATTTGATTTTACTTTTATTTTTCAATTATATTTGATTTAATGAAAACATATTAAAAATTCTTTAAATTTGGATTTACGTTGATAATATTATTTTGCTTTAAAAGTTAATTAATTTTTGAAAACCTGAAAAGTCTGAAAAGCCGTTTAGTCTGGTTAGTGCCATACCCGACTTTAAAATCTATATCCAAAGTTTTTTTTGGATCAGACCGGACCGTGTTCCAGGAACTGCTGGCTTTTCGAGTTTTGGAACGAGCCGGACCAACCCTATTAACATCCTTAATAGTGATATTGGAAATAAAAAATTGGTTTAAAGTACTTTTGACTACCAAAACAAAACATTTGGTATAAAGTGGTTTTTATTTTGTTTTTGTCATAGTGCTTTTTAAAATGTCTTATTCCTCTCTTTCTATTTTAGATACCAAGTTAAGTTTAATGCTTGGCAAATTCCACAACGACACATGTTAAGGCAAACATCATGTTGGTATTTATGAGATGTGGCCAAATTGGTCATTGGCTACTCTTTATTAGCTACTCTTTATTGGCGTGTGGGGATGAGAGAGCATAAAGAAACTCTCTCCTCCCTTTCATGAAATGTTTTTAACTATGAAACTCAAGTGCTATTTTTAGGGGTGTCAAAAAGGATAAAATTAATGGATTTATCCAAACCAAACTAATCCATAGACCTTAATGAATTAGAAATGTGGATACTAATTAATGGATTAATAGTTTTAATGGTTTAATAGATTTAATGAGTTGGGTTAAAATGGTTTGTATTCAAATGGGTTAGTGGATTATCCAATTCAAACCATTGTTTTTCTCACAATCCCACGGTCTCTCAACTTTGATCAAGGGGCTCTCCTTCTACTGGTTTTGCCAGTATTGGTGGTTCGCTTAAGTAAGCTTTGAGCTGGGTAAATGCTTCTTCGCACTTCTCATCCCAATGGAATTTCTTGTTCGCATTAAGGAGGTGATAGAAGGGAAGATGTAACGCCTCTGTTCCGCTTTGATCTTAGTCAACCGATGACCAATAATCAAACAAGAACAAGATCACCGGTTTTCCTTAGTCAGGATCAAAGCCGTCACATTTTTACCGTGTTTGATTAATTCAGCTCGGCTTAACAACTTTCGTCATCCAACTGAACCGAGTTATTCAATTACACGTTTCCCTAAATTTTGATTATGGCTTTTGCAACCGTAATAAAATTTGGTAGTTATATTTAGACCGGACTAATCTAATATAAACAACATGCTTCACGAATATAAAACATCAATTATTTAATGTTACGAAAAGTGAGGAAATACAAATAGGTCCAAGGAAAATATTTATTTAAATATTAATACAAATATTACTTTGAAATTATCATTGTGAAAGAGACGTCGACACTATACGGGCTGGCCTAATTTCCTGCGATCCGCTACTCCTATGGGTTACCTGAAAAGAAGTAAAGAAGTATATGGGCTACTCATATATATACCTGAATATATATGGAGGCTAGACCTATACGGATCTTGAATAGGTCGGGAAAATCAATAAGGAAGAAAGTGATACGAATGGTTAAGATTGAGTGGATTTGCAACGGAACTAAGGAGATCACTTGGGGGACAAAATCAGAATGCAAGACGACTAAACTGAATGGTTTTTGGAGTTTGGACGGAGTGGACACCTTGACTCGGATTCGGGGGCGAATACCTTTCAAGGGGGGAGACTTGTAACATCCCCCACCCACGCTAGGGATGGTAGGACGGACCATGGGACCGAAACAGTGCACAAGACGGTTAAGGTAGATCATAAGAAGTGTTCCATGGTCAGAAGGGTGGCAAGGTTTATGGGAGAAGAGCTTTTGCCATGTGGGAAATGAGCTGAACAAGGAGTGTTCAAATGGAATGAGCCGAATGGTCGAGCTGGTCAGCTGGGTCAGTTGTCGGCCAGCTCAAATAAGCTGGTCGGAGTGTTAGGTGCTCGGGTCAGCTGATGGTCTAGACCATCTATTGACACTAGCTGGTCATAGTCGGTTATGGGGCTAAAAGGCACAAAGGGATTGGCACCCTTTCGCTAGCCAATGGTGCCCCTTCGTCCATTGGGCGGTTTTGGTGAGAGAGAAGCATGTATATATCTTCTTCCTTTGCGATTTTGGCCATCATTCTACACAAGGAAAATTTCCAGAAATCACAAGAGAGAAATCGCAAGGAGGCTTAAGAGAGGAAGTAAAATTCAGGCCGGATTCTTGGAGAAGAATCGCCAGCGGTTTGAAGGAGTTTGTGGGCGGTTAAAGGGCGTGATCAAAGAGGCGCAACAAGTATTAGAAATGGATCATAGTGCTTCCAAAGAACATGGCAGAACGACCAGTACACCAAAGGTAAGAGGCCAATTCCACTGTGACCGCGACCACGGCATAGCTGTCCGGTCGACGGCCGGTTGGCTGGATAGGAACGAAATTATGCTCTCTTTTTCTATCACAGATTTAGGATGGTTATATAGAAAGGATGGTAGGCGTAACAGTTATAAGTCCAACAAACCGCTTGGTCGATCAGAAGGACCGATCGCGGTCCAGTCAGGGCGAGCGGTATGGCACAGATCGTACTGCAGGTAGGATAGTGAGGATCACATGATTGGGACGCGTGCGAACAGTCGGAAGAACTGTATTGGCGGTCGACGGTACGAACCACGGATCATACCAGTTTGACCGTGTACGACTTACTATGTTCGGCGGTATTAAGGACGATCGGCGAGTGATCACATGACATAACACGATCGCGTGGTCGTGAGGATCGCGTGGTCGGGACGCATGTGAACCGTTCGAACAGTCGGAAGAATTGTATCGGCGGTCGACGGTACGAACCACGGATCAGACCATCCACGGAAGTGGTTGGGCGACCAGCTCGACCGTGTACGCCTGCTATGTTCGGCGATATTAATGACAACCGGAGAGTGATCACTGGACATGACACGGTCCGTGTCAACGTCCGGTTAATGGAGCCAATCGCTTCCAAGGGACTTAGATCGTTTATAGGAATCATAGACCGGTTTAGGTTGGGAATCAAAATTACAAGGATTGACAGAGACTCCAAGGCTGACTGAGGTCGCTCTCCTTGGTGCCACGAACAGATAGAGAGATGTAGCATGAGAAGCTGCATTGAAGTCACTCTCTGTTGATGCTAGAAGATGGAATTGTTGAGAAACTTGAACACGAACATGATGGTATGAGCTGCAAGGGGAAGCAAAACTAAGCAATTTCACGGCCGCAACACACAATAGGTTTAGGTTTTTTCTCTCCATAAAACGTGAGCTAAAAATTACAAGGAATTTGGCTCAAATAGCCTTAGTTTTCGAAAACCCTAGGATAATAAGAGAGAATGGGCCTTAAGGCTTACATGAAATAAAACATAAAAATAAAGTCAAGTAAGAGCCCCTTAGGCGTGTTGGATGATCTTGGCTTCATAGACCGTGTGTTCTGTCTGATGAACCGGACCTCGGGTTACCTCATTACAAACCTTACAAGGAAAACCTAGTGGGATAAAACCTTGCAAGGGAAAAAATTATAACCTTTTGTCCACAGAGACGACACGGGCTAAGGATCAACGACTCTTATGGTGAAGATCACTGATGTGTGGTTGGTCCTAAGTAATGGCCAGATGGACAATCCTGGTGTGAAGGGATGGTCGTGGTCGGAATCCGTCGTCTCGAAAATCTTCCGGGCTAGCTGGTTCAAAACGGGCTGATCATGATCCAAATGGTTCAAATGCTCTTTGATGTCGTCTATGATGCTCCTGGTGACCAGATGCTCCATGGCTCGGTTGAATTTCTACGTGACTCTTTTGGCTGGCTCGGGTCCGGGGCGCTCTCACCATGGTCGGGAATGGATCGGCTGTGTCGGTCTGGTCTAGTTTGGTTGAACCGATGTCCTCATCATTTGTAGAGATAATATCGGGAATGTTTTATTGTGGTATGATCCTTCGGTTTCTGATACTATTTTACATAACAAATCAATCACATGACAAGATTAGAAGAGGATCGTCTCTAATGACAAGTAAAAGAAGGTGTATTCCGATTTGGTTAAGGAAACTATGTCTTCAGAGTTATTATTTGGAAGGTGTATTGCAATTCTCTCTCATTGTTTTATGTATGGTTTAGAGTGTTTAATCACTTTGGTTTCTCTATCTTTGAATAAAATGGGACACTTTGTTGGTGTTAGGGATAGTACCACATAACTGGTATGATTGGTGCTTCTGGATTTTATGTGGAGTTAAGTTTGAGTAGTTACACTCGACTATCTAATATGGATTACGGTTCAGAGATATGTATTGTATTAGATATTATTGTGAATTTTCCTTTGTATTCTCGCTTATGGCTCATGTTGAGTTTTTTGCTGGTTTACGGTTGTGAAATGGTCTTGGTCTGGAAACTGATTTACGGAGAGTTATATTGAGGTCTTGGGAGAACAAAGACGAATAGGGAATAGGAGTATATTATTCTGTGTATGGGCAAGCTCTGGAAAGCACTCTGACGTTTGCTCGAGATGTGATATTATCTGGATGGAGATGGTAAATGGAAGAACTTTGGTTGATTTTGATGGGACAAAAGGAGTTCTGACTTTTGCAGGAGGCAATAGAAGGATATGGTTATGGGGAAAAGTTAATAACCATATACAGGTTTTGCTATTCTTCAACTTTTTCTGTACTAATACATGTGTCACTTACTTTAGGAAATCATATGTTTCTCTCTTTTTTCTTTTGGAAGAAAGGTTTGTGTATTCTGGTTGTATAGATACTACTAAGTCTTATAGCTACTTTGGAGATATTACTGTGTACATGAATGGCTATGTCTGGTCTAGCAACCTTTATTTGGTTTTAGATAAGAAGGGAGATTGGCATGGGAAGTTTTTTTCTAGGGGTGTTAATGGTAATGAGGTCTGTTTACAATGTAGACAACTGTAAGGCTCAATTTATTGGTTTCTTAAGGGTTATTAATATAATATCTATATCTATGAGAAGGATGTTTACAATGATTGATTATTTGTGTTTCTTTCAAGTAAGCTGGGATTTGTTGGTAAAGGATATAGGATTATCAGGTTATCTATCTTATCATAGTTTGCAAAAGATCCTAAAGAATAGAGGAATGTTTAAGTTACATACTGATTTCTTAAAGTGTTTATTATTTGCCATGTTGGATCATTTAGTTGAGTGGTTACGGTTTAGAGATGACTTGTTAGGTTCAATGATTATTGGTTGGCATAAAATTGAATCTTACACTTATGGAGTTTGGAGGCTCTCTTCTTTCATGCATATGGTCATACTTTACAGCTGTATTCGGGAAAAAAATGTGGTATTATGGAAGTGTTTCTTCCCGTTATTCGGATCAGTCTGTACTTTCATGAGCTTTATGTTTCTGGAAATAGAGTCGAAGATAGTGTCTTTTGGCTGCTGGAAGAGAAGATAAAAGGAATAGGAACTTTTATAATTTACGGCCAACATATATTTGGTTATATTGGAGAGGTTTCTTGGGTATATGTTGGCAACGTCTTTTACAACGGGAGTTGAGAGCAACTCTGGATACTGTATTGGCGGGGATGCAAGACAAGTTTTTTATTAATGGGTGAAGTGGTTAATATGTTATTTTTGTACAACATTTTTTACTTATATAGTACATAACAAAGGAAGAAAGAGTGTCATATATGATGAATGTATATGTTTCATGTACTGTATATCAAGAGAGGTCTGAGTTTTATGATATTTCCTTGGTACAACACCAATCCAAAATGTATGAGAATGACATTCTTGAAATTTTAGAGCTTTATAAGGTCCAATCTTTTTATTGGCATCATGTCATCTTAGTTATTTTTACTAAGTTCGGACAAAAGGATGATGACTTATTTGCGACTGGAAACGGTTTTTTAGATCAGCTATGGTTTACGGATTTCATTAGATCCAATTCTGTACTCCGAATGGGAGATGCCAAGATATTGTTTTAAGATGCGGTGGAGTTTTCAAGGATTGGAGAGCAATTAGGCAATAAGCTATTTGCGTGACATAGTATACAAGAATAACCGGTTTTTGTTTCTTCCTGAAACCAAACAACAATACTCATTTACTCAAAATCTTTTGGGCCATTTCGGATATGATAAACTGTATATGGTGGAACCGAGAGGAGCTAATGGGGGGGGGAGGGGTTAGCGTTATATTACAATGACATATCAAATGTGAATATCATATATGCAAGCAATATGTCTATTGATATTGAGGCGGATATACAAGGGAAAAGTATATCAATATCTTTTGTATACGGTGACCCAGTACATAAGTTACAGGATCAAGTCTGGGAGAGATTGACCCGTCTCGGTGTGATCAGGACGAATCCATGGTTTATTATAGGGGAACTGAATGAGATTACAGGGAAACATGAGAAACATGGGGATCTTTAAGGAATGCGTCAACATTTGTTTCTTTTAATAACATGATTCAAGATTATGGTTTAATTGAATTCCCGTCTCTACAGGATTCTTTCATGGAGAGGACGCAGAGGAAAACAACTTATTAGGTGCAAACTAGATAGGGCATTAGCTAATGAAGACTGGCACACACTCTTTCCTTTCTCATTTGTAGAATATTTGGGCATGATTGGTTCGGACCATCGACCTATTGTGGCAACTATTGAGGATAAAATACAAAGGAGAAGAAATCAGTTCAGGTTTGATAAACGTTAGGTCGGACAAGATGGTCTAATAGACACTATTAAAATGGGATGGGAAGAACCGGAGGATAGCAATGGTATAGATTTCGTTTCCAAGATTGGTAGATGTAGTCATGAGTTGTCAAAATGGAGGAAAACAATCTTTCATACGGTAAGGATAAGATACATGAGCTGCAGAAAGCTCTGGAGGAGGTCCAAGAAGATGACAACAGAACACAAGCGGAGGTGATGGAACTTTCGACAAAATTAAAAGTGGCTTACAACGATGAAGAAATTTTTTGGCAGAAGAAGAGTAGGAATATGTGGCATACGTCAGGAGACCGATATACTAAATTCTTTTTTGCCTTGACAAAACAGAGATGCGCAAGGAATCATATAGTGGGACTCCACAATTCATCAGGAGAATGGGTAACAAAGGAACATGAGGTTGAACGAGTGGCAGTCGAATACTTTAAATATTTATTCACGTCAAATAACCCGAAATGTTTTGAGGAGTTTTTACAGGAGGTTCCAGTATCAATCACAACACAAATGAATGAGAGACTTCTGGTAACATCTACTGAAGAGGAAGTAAGGAGAGTAATGTTCATGATGCATCCATAGAAGACACCGGGATCGGATGGTATGACAACATTATTTTTTCAACAATCCTGGCCAATTGTGAAGAATGATGTTACTCGGTTGGTCAACAATTTTCTACAACATGGATAATTAGACCCAAGAATTAATACGATGAATATTTTTCTTATTCCAAAGACAGAAAGATTGAGTCGGATGACGGAATTACGACCTATCAGTGTATCTAATGTAGTTTATAATATCATCTCTAAGGTTTTGTGTCAATGGTTAAAGAGGCTTCTACCAAAATTGGTCTCGGAAACGCAATCGGCTTTTGTTGTTGGGAGATTAATTTTGGATAAAATTCTTATAGCTCAGGAGATGTTTCATGGTTTGAAGACAAATCCATCTTGTAAAGGTAAATTAATGGCATTTAAAACAGATATGGTAAGGCTTCTTACATGGTGGAATGGGCTTTCATCGATAACCTTTTGAGTAAACGGCGTAATGGGTTGATCGGATAATGCGGTGCATAACCACGGTTTAGTATAAAGTTCTCATAAATGGTCAGCCACGTGGTCTTATAGCCCCACAAAGAGGGCTTCGACAAGGAGATCCTTTGTCACCATACTTATTTACTTTATGTATGGAAGCTCTAATTGCAAATATAAAGAAAGCAGAACGAGAGAAACAATTAACATGACTAAAGGTGGCAAGAACACGTCCTTTAATATCACACCTGCTCTTTGGTGACGACAGTTTATTCTTTTACAAAGGTAAAAAGGAGGAATGTCATACAATCTTACGGATCCTCAAATACTATGAGGGAGTATCAGGTCAACAAATAAAATTCTTGAAATCATCACTCCAATTTGGGCACAAGGTTGAGACTCAAGTTCGTGATGAGATGAAAGCGATTTTAGGGATCACAACGGTGGAAAGAATGGGATCATATATGGGCATACTGGAAAGTCTCAACGGCTCAAAGACATAATTTTTAGTTATTTACAAGATATACTTCATGGGAGGGTTAATGGATGCACAACGAAGATTTTCTCATGAGGAGGTAAATGTCTTGATAAAGGCGGTGGCTACGCCCTTGCCTAACTATGTAATGTCATGTTATCGGTTACCAAAAAAAATCACTACATAATTGATGAGCGTAGTTTCCAAGTTTTGGTGGAGTTCGGGGGGAACAAGTGCATGCATGCACTGGATGTCTTGGGATAAACTATACAGAGACAAAGGAAATGGTCGGATTGGATTTCGAGCCTTTCAGAATGTTAATACGGCTTTCTTAGCAAAAACATTGTGGAGACTAATTGATAAACCATATATTCACTTCTCAAAAGTTTTCAAAGGAAGATACTTTCGGAATACAGATCCACTAGATTCGATAAGGTCATATTCATGATCTTATGGATAGAGGAGTATCACCTCAGCTAGGTCTCTGATTAAAAAATGACTTATCAAAAAGGTGGGAACAAAGGAGTTCATTTCAATTTGGAATGACATGTGGATACCACATTATCGCCTGAGACCAGCAAAACAAAAAATGAATATAACTCAAAATTTGGTTACGGTTGACTAACTGATTGATCATCAAAATTAGATTTGGAATAAACAACTAATGGATATAATCATGGAACCTGAGGATGTGGCTTTGATATTAAGAATTTCGTTTAGTCGTCTAAACATACCTGATTCGTTGGGATGGTGTTATACAAAGTTTGGTAAATATACGGTGAAATCAGGATATCATACAGAGAGAGACTTTCCAGATAATGGCGAGACCATTCCTTTCCGGGGACCAAGTATCCATAAAGCTTTCTCGTGGAAGATAAAGTGCCCCCCTAAAATAAGACACTTCATTTGACAATCACTTTTATGTTTACCCGTAACAAAAAAATTGAAGCGATGAGGGATAAAATGTGATATACGATGAGTTCAGTGTGGAATAGAGGAGGAATTGATTAATCATGTTTTATTTGAATGCCCACTTGCAATCCAAACTCGGAAATTGTCTCAAATACCAACAAACCCGTAATTGTTTCCTTCGACATCTATTTACACGAATATGGATTATCTGTTTTGGAGACTACCTTTATACAATAATACCAATATTTATCCTTGGTTACTATGATATATTTAGAAAAGTATGAATGATATAATTTATAATCACATTGACAGAAGCCTTCAAGAAATATTACGGATGACGGAAACATAATTTGCGACATGAGCAGATGCGCACTTAGTTGAAGTAAAAGAACCAATGCCAGGGTCGGGGGGGGGGGGGGAGTAAGAGATACATAAAATGATTTGGTCTTAAAAGGTCAATGGTGTTATTTAGACGGATCATGAAAGGAGGGATCAATTTTTAGGACAAGGGTGATATAATTACTACGAGAGAGGTGCAAATGCGTTGATGGGAGCAATGAATATTAGGACAAGTTTTGTCACATATGGAATATATGAATTTTCATCAACATTTTCACATTACATCAGCAAAAAACTATTTAGAATTGATAAATATAGTGTCAGAATCCGAAGAATAGTCAGCTTTCTCATTTCATCTAGAGGAATTCAAACAAAGAAAAGAATATTTTACAATATTCGACTTCATTCACATACCGCATACAAACAATTTGATAGCAAATAGATTAGCACGGAGTACCATTTAAACCGTCATATATAATCCACGTTGGACCGCAAATATTTTGCCCTGTCAGCACTCTTATTGCTACGATCAATTCAACCATTCGGTTTAACCGTTTTCTTCCTGACCGGCTAACTAAAGCAATACTTACCAATAGTACCAAAATTTGGCTAAAACCAAACCGGAATAGAAGCAAGTTGACACAAAAAGTCACAAAACCGGAAAATCATACACCATAAAGCAAATACTGTCCAACTCAGTCTTTTTAAAGCCAATTTTTAGACCAATCATGCAAATGTTCTTGGTTAAACTCCTAGAAGCAATCTTTTGTAGATAGTAAAAGGTTATCATCATCATGAACCCTTGTCGAATCACTTAGCCATCATAATCTTGACAAACTCTTCATAGTTTATCTGACCATCTCCATCAACATCAGCCTCACGGATCATCTCTTCAACTTCCTCATCGGTTAGCTTCTCCCCAAGATTAGTCATCACATGGCGTAGCTCAGCTGCGGAGATGAAACCGTTCTGATCTTTGTCGAAAACCCTGAATGCTTCTTTTAGCTCTTCCTCTGAGTCAGTGTCCTTCATCTTCTTAGCCATCAGGTTCAGGAATTCGGGAAAGTCGATGGTTCCGTTTCCATCTGCGTCAACTTCGTTGATCATGTCTTGGAGCTCAGCCTCAGTTGGGTTTTGTCCTAGAGAACGCATTACTGTACCCAGCTCTTTGGTAGTGATGCAACCTGTTTAACCACAATCAAGAGAGCATTACAGTTTAGAAACCATAACAGATACACAAGGATCTAGCAGCTATGTCATTTAAGTAGGCTAAGATCTTTCACAGGGAAAATACACGATAAATGCAAAAAAAAAAAAGCACATGAACTTGTTTTGCTTTTCTCTTCAAGAGTATGTAAGAAAACAAATCTACACAAAATGGCACTTTAAGCTTCAAGAAAAGTATACTATATACACATGACAATTCGAGAATAGTTTGCAAAACTTTACGCTTCAGGAAATGTAGATCTTTGATGAACAAGCGTGCAAGAGACAACTCCAGAATAGTTTCCAAACACTTAAATCATCAAGAAATGATTAAAGTGTCCAGTATACAGCAAGAGACAATTTAAGAACAGTTTCCGAACAATTTGTGAATAGAGAACGCATTTTTGCATTCTTAGGTTGGAAGGTTGAGAATACAATAAAAAACCTCAGATACTTAAAAGATTTCACCAACAAAGATCACTGAGTCTTCATCAATAATGAGGAACCAGAGAAGAAGGCAAACATAAAACGCGTGAGAAACTCTTTCCGTCTCAAGCAAACACAGTTAAAAGAATTGACGCTTCATTGATTACAGATCGAACAAAGTTTCAAAGACCCAAATGTAAGCGACAAAAAAAAATCAGGATCCACGCGGCGAAGCCAAACTACAGCCACTGAAGAACATAATAGACGAAAGATCAAGCCACTGAGGATCGAAAAGCGAACAAAGTTCCAACAAAACTACTCGGTCAAAGATCAAACACAGCAAATCAGAGGTTACAAAATAGGCGGATAACACCAAGTCTAAATCGATTCTTGACTTAGAAACACATATTTCTCGTTCTTATCATGTATAAATCATCGATCGAAGACGAAAATGGAAAAATCGAGATCACAGAAATTTCAAAAAAAAAAACAGTGTGAGAAGAGATTGAACCATCGCCGTCTTTGTCGAAGAGGCTAAAGGCTTCCTTGAACTCGGAGATCTGCTCGTCTGTGAGTTGGTCCGCCATAGCTTCGTGCTTTCTCCAGAAAACGTCTTCTTTCTCCCTTTGCTTACTTTTTCGTCTTTTATTTGTCTGTAATGTCTTTTGGATTCCGAGTCTACTTCTCTCTTTGGGCCGTTAAAAAAATATCTAAGCAACACGACAAAAAATGAGATCCGACCCGGATCAGTCGTCGGACCGGTTACCTTGCAACCTGGTCACAATTCGGTTTGGGTTATGCTAATAGCCTAGGATCAATTGCCGATACGCCACTTATTTAAAAAAAAATCCCAGGTGCCATCTTCTTTTTTTTTTTTTCATGTGGAATGATACTTAATATTAAACAGGGTGGGATGCGTTTTTGAAATACAAAAACTGGCAGAAGACAGAACCTTTTCCAGAAACTAAGCCGGCAGAAAAACAAGATATCTCCGGAAGCAAAAACCCATAAAGGGTTGCTAAACCTACAACTAAAGGAAACATAAATCGATACAATCCAACTCAACTCATCGCAACACAAGCTTGAACAAAGTAGCAATCGCAAAGGACAAAAGAGCGAGATAAATCGTCGTAGCCCGCGGCTCACCGAACGATAACATCAACCACCTGGAGACATTCCGAGAGACACTCTCTCACCAACCCAGAACTAAGAAATAAGACTTCATAACCCAACAAGAAAGAACCTAAGAAAGTTCTCCTAAACTTCTTTCGGATGCGGAAAAGACGCACTCATAAACGTCTAAATTAAACCTTGATAGAAGTCTAAACACAACCCAAGTCTCCAACGAAGCCTAAGCAATCCAAAACCCAAAACCAACCTTGAAAAACATGATTGAAAAGCACTCACAAAGCAAACGACGATTAACCACAAAGAAACAAACTGAGATACTAGAGCAAAGTCAGATCACCAATTTTTCAAATAGCAGAGGTAACTACAAATACACTTCTAAAGGACCAACATCCCAAGCTTAATCTATAAACTGGAATCGGTACCAAACAAGCCAAAAGCAAAACCCGAACAACAGTCCAACCACCGAACCATAACCCGGAGCCAGCACCAACCCAAACCTACATCTAAACCCGACTCGCAGACACCAACACAGATCGACGACAACGCTAAACCAACCTAACGCCAACAAATAAACCGGAGAATCCAAGATTGAAAGCTGTAACACGAGCTCACCATCAGGGCGAGCGGGATCTCCAGTGAAGGCAGAGGTTACGGCGACGACAACATCACGGACATAGCAAACCAGGCGGAGACTTCGACGACCGGAGCGGAGCACGGATCAAAGACGATGACGAGAGGGATCGGAGCCGGATAAACCGTCGGATGTGGCGGCGTGGAGTTTGGTCGTCTACAGGAACTACGGCCAGAGGAGCCCTCCCCGGCCACGGCTGAGATCGCCGGCCGGGGAGATAACAAAATCCGATGACGGCTGCTTCGGTATTAGAGCCTGAGAGCGTTTTCTTTTCGCTAGGTGCCATCTTCATATTTAGTATTTTCTTTATCATTTATTTTTGATCTAAAATTATATTAAAAGACCAAAAACCCTCATCCATAACTAAAAATTACTAAATTTATCATTTTTTTTATCAAAGACTCACTGACACATCTTATTTTATTAAAAATTATTTTATTTTTAATAATAAATTGAATAAATAACTAAGTATACAATTATGATATACGTACATCAGTGGATTATTGGAACAACTGAGCTTTAAAGTTTTGGTACAATTCCAAATAACTGTTAAGATATATGTGTTTTTTTAATTTTCACGATTCTGATGATGATGATAAAACTTAACCATTACATCCAAATGATGTTTTCACATGTCCTATAAAGAGATGAAATCAATCTCCAATGTCCTCCGCCGTTGTGCTCCGCAGTCAAAGAAAATTGATATTGAACTATTTATTTTCGAAGAAATCCACTATAAGATTGACTTTTTCGATTTTCAATAAACAACAAAAGCTTACGAAATCGGAGAGCTCGTCACATCGGCGAAAGAAGCGTCTACAAACGAGTGTCGTTCCATGCAGAATCGTCTTCTTCGATTGCCAATTAGGGATCTAAATGATTTGCGAATCACGTCTACAATGTTAATGGGGATGTGGTCTTTGTGAACGGACACATGGCGACGCTCATGAATGACCGAGAAGGATGTCGTCGATTTTTTACGGCGGCGGTTCTTGCTTGGAGTTAAAAAGACGAGAATCCCTCAGTCATATAGACTGGAACAACTTAGGTCTTAAATTGTGGTCTTAAAGTGTACATCGACCCCAATAATGGAGTGCATAAAGGAACTTCAAGAAGAATTGACATAGTTCAGAAATGTGGTTTGGGACAACACAAACCCGTATACGATATGATGGGAACATTTATTTGATTGAAAGCTAAATAAATCAAAATTTGAATATAACATACATTTTTAACTCTAAAATTTCTTTATTAAAAATAATGAATAAAATAAATAAAATTTAGAGAACTACTCAAAATACAACATTTGAGTTTTATATTTTCTGAAAATAGTTTCAACTTAGCAAAGTGAGTTTAAAAAAAGTTAAAAAAATATATTTTTACCATAACAATTTAAACACATATACGATATTTCAAATTTTAGTAAATATAATTTATGACAGTTCCATAAATATATCACTGTATTTATTTAAATTTGACATTTTTATTTTAGTCAGTTTCCTTCTATCTTATTTAATAAATTATTTCTTTAGCTAAACTTATAATGAATATATTATGTTTACAATTTCAGTCATTTTTGGCGAGAAAATTTAATAGTTAAAACAACATTCGTGTTTTTCACAGTTTTATTAACAACAAGTTTTAAAAAAATTTAAAAGTAACAATCACATTTTTTACAGCCAAAATCTCTATAGTCAAAAACTTACTGCCATAGCCTACGGTCAGAGTCTTTACTAATCACAACCTAAAACTCTAAAATCAGACCATAGTTGATTTTCATTTACAAAAACCAAAAATAGCATGCTTCTATCGTCGGGCCGGGTTTGGGTCAGTTCCTAATAAGTTTCAAGTTCAACGAATATAAGAATTACAGACATATTTAAAGACCCGATAATTTTCAACTTGGTTTCATATCGGTTCTCCATGGGTTAATATTGTTTTGGGTCAAAGTATGCAATACATGTAAAAACCCAAATTTTTTTAGAATATAAATCGGTTAAAATATTTTCAGGTCTAATTTATCTTATATATTTTACTCGAAAATACATTCAATATCCGTAAATAAAACAATACTTAGAAAATAACATATCTTATCAAATCTTTTTAAGTTCTATCTTACTCATACTGGATCATATCGAAAAATTTACTAACATGTTCGATAGAATATATAATATGTAAACATATATTGTATATAAAGGCGGATCCTCAAATACCCATCGATTATCCGGTAAAAACCGGAACTGATCCATTTCACATAAACAACATATGGAGACCCAAAAGGTAAAATGCCTATATCCAAATCTGATATGAAGTTGGAGTTAATAATGCTAATTAGGGGATTTTGTTCCTCTATGGAGCAAATCTGCTGCAAAACAAGTAGAGACGTCAAGGCCGAGAAAACATGTTGATGAGGTGTTTTCGGACGACTGTCCAACCCCTAAGTTAGAAAATGATAGAAAGAAAGACCACGAAAGTAAACTCGATCAAAACATTCCAAAAAAATGTTTTTAAAGATTCTGGAATTGAAATCAAATTAGAAAAACCTAACCACAAAATCTCGTTTTGGAAAATCGAAATGCTAAGCCTTGATAGACAACACGATGACGCTCTCGTAATCGAGCTCGATGTATGCGGATTCGAACTATCCAGAGTCATGATCGATACCAACAGCTTGGTAGACGTACTATTTTATACCGCCTTTAGAAAATTGGGTTTTACAAACTCCGATCTAAAAGGCGAGAAAGCAGCTCTCACAGGCTTCACCGGTGAAACGACGTATTCATATGCACAATTCGACTACCAGTCGACGCCGCCAGAATACTAAAACAAATAGAATTCACGGTTGTGAACATGCCAGCTCCCTATAATATAATTATGGGCAGGCATGGATCTACACCATGAAAGCGGTTCCATCTACATACCATCAGTACATCAAATTTCCTGGCCCTAAGGAATTAAAACGATCTTCGGAAGCCAAACAGACGCCCGAGTATACTACTTAGATGGCTATCGCCAGATAGAACAGTCTAAATTATAATAATTACAGAAAAGAAATAAGCTCGCATAACGAGAGGTCAAACGCAACAAAGACCCAACTGTCTCTGGACCTCAAAAGAGCTCGTTGTACAAGTTTGCATCGATGATACCAACCCCGAGAGGTGCGTTGGCATCGGAGCGGACCTAACAAACCCAATCATGGATGAGCTTATTGTTGGTACTGGATTTCTCTCTAGGAAATCCGGCCCATAAACTGTCAAATTAAAGGCCCATAATCATGAGCCCGGTTCGTGATTTAATAGGCAAGTTCAATTAAGGCTTCAGGGCCCATTCGACTACAAGGAAACGAAGGCCCAAATGGCCCGAGACATAGGATGAACGAGCTCGAGTTCGATAGAAGACGATGTCAAGAGAGAATCCAGGTCGTCCTCAGTCAGAACGACCTCCGCGAATATAGGAGATCGTTGCTAACAGAAGAGCGAAAGATTGGAGTCAGGACATCGAGAACCTAAGGCTATTTAAGAAGGAGTGGAGATTCATTAAAGAAGGAGGACCCTAATCAAGAACACTTCGACTAGATAGCTTGAAAACCTCTCTTTGTACTCTCTTTTCGATTGTGTTAATTCAATCTCGACATTTAATCTCAATAATATCTTTGATTCATAGAAAACCTATATCATTATATATACAAAAGTACAAATTCATGAATACAAATCGTTGGTGTGAATCTTCGATCTCACATTTGGCGTCGACTGTGGGGACAACCTGTCGTTTTCCTATCTTAAGAATCATATCTTAGGTTCGATAGATCGAGATGAATCCCGACCAATCTGACTCTCCCAGCGCCACTCCACCAATCGACCACCCGCAGACGGTCAACAACGTTCCTTAGAACACCGCCGGGGTAAGTACCACGGGTCAGACCGAGACCGTGTTAACAAGATCAGTCTTTGTCTCCCCGACTTCGGCACCAGCCGACTCAGTCGCTCAAACCATCGCGACGAGTCAGACTCCGACAAATGTTTTGTCAGGAACCAATGATCCAAGAAGGAACTGGGTATGGATGAGGAGTGATTCGACTTCTGCCCCTACATCAGGAGGCGGATCTGGAACACTCAGACCCAACCCACTACAGCCTCTTGCGCCTCCGTGACAAAGTTCGGACGACCTCGCTAAGATCTGTTCAATGCTAACTCTATTGGTAAGTCGAACGAGAAGTAACGAGGCTAACGCCCGGGACCAAGAAATCGCAAATCGCGCTCTGGCCGCACAGCTCGATGAACAGGAACGGCCCATTAACGCTCGTTTTGAAGAGCTCACTAATCAAATCCAAGGAGATCGATCACTACATGATCAACGACCTCCAATAAGTCCTCCACCCCGGACGCGCCTGGACTTTTCTCCACCAATAACACCTCCAGGAACGTCGGGAAATATCGCCGGCATGTCGACATGTCGAATAGCGGATTTCGCCTTATAATGACCCCTACGGTGACACCGACCCCGTTCAGTTCGAGCTCCATGGTAACGGATCCAAGCGGATCGGGAAACCGGCCACTACCTGGACCACCCCTATAATACCCCGTCTAAAGAAGTAAAATACGGACGATAAAAGACTAAGGAATGTGGGATATATACGAGGCACAAGATGGACCAGAATGTAGACGATATCCGACAATGTCCGAAGAATGTCGGTATGGCTGAACGGACGACAAGGAGGGATGAACGAAGCTTTAAACCTAAAACCGTCAAAAACCGTACGGAGAATTATTTACGTAACTTAGTACCGTCAAGATAAGTTAGCGGCCGGAGCAAGTTCAGTTGTTGGCCCGACGTTTTACGAGCATTTGACGAAAACGAGCAATTTGGACGAAGAACGGCCGATCGGGAAATCTACTTCAAAAACGTCCAAGCAGCCAAGAACCACATGTCGCCAAGCAATCAGGAAGGCAGGTGAAGCAAGAAAGCTGCAAGGAAGGAGGTGGCGCACCGCATGGACGTCGACGAGATGGCGCGACCGGACGCCGCCATGAATCGCGACGCGCAGTAGCCGGAATGTCATCGCCGGAGGCCGCCACTTGTTTCTGAGCATGCAGGCTGGCTTAGTGGTGCCACAGCACACCCAGAGGTGTCTTCTAACATGGAGACCACAAGGTGTCACCGCTGAGACGAAGCTCGGTGTCGCCGAGATGTCGCGACGCATGATCGCAACCGGAACCGGCCAATCGGACGCCGGCATGTTGAACTGCCACCACCAGCTTGTTTCCACTATAAATAGGACCCTCCCTCAGCTCATAAAACTCACACCAAACGCATAGAAACCGAAACTTAGAGAGAGAAAGGAGAGAAAATGTTTTAGAGAGAGAAAGTTGCCGGTAAGGAGAAACCGAGCCCCGATAGAGAGAGAGACGAAGGGTGAGCATTCTGGAAGTACGGGAAGCGTATTAGGAGACCTCGGAGCATAGGAAAGGCGGACCGGGAGTTGAAGAATGTGGTGCTTTGGAAACCGAACCTCTACCAAACTGAAAACCTGAGTGAGTCCCGATAGTTAGGACTAACGTTTCTGTATTGCAGGGACGGGTTAGGAGTTAAGTCTCAGGATTGATTTAACTTCGTGATGTGTTTATATTATGCATGTTTTGATTGTTAAGCATGACGTTTACTGATGCTTATGCATGCGTGTTGTTGATTGCGATATTGTGAGCATGGCGGGATTCGTGTGCAAGCAGGTCGGAAACTGTTCCGCAAGCAGGTCGGACACCGTTCCGCAAGCAGGTCGGGATCTGTTCCGCAAGAAGGACGGTAACTGTTCCGCAAGTAGGACGGGAAACCATTAAGCATGATGAGAACCGTTCGCGGGTCGGACGGGAACCGCTTGCTAGCATTACGGGATCCGTTTGCGTGCATGACGGGTAACCGCTTGAGAGCGTGACGGGTTACCGCCTTGCATGATTATTTTATTATGACATGCTTGCTGTGTTATCATGATTTGAGTGTTTCATGATGATTGATTGATCGTGAACCCGGTCGCATGCCATGTTAATGGTTGTGATGCACGATCGGTTAGGACAAGCACTGTGGTGCCGTCCTATTCCGACATGGTATTGGTGCATGGACATATGTTTATGATGTTGGTATGCATTATGTTATATGCATGTTGAGATAAGTACGGGACAGTTAGGGTACCGCCCGGAAATGAATTGTGATGCATCCTAGGAAATGTGTGCATTGTCTAGGATGATGTATACGGTACCACCCAACTCCGTGGATTCGGAGGTCCTCTGTGGATTCGTAGAAGGCTCGGAGGGTACTTGGGTCGCTCCCATGGCCGAGTATCGTGTGACGATGCTATTCCCGTGGATTTGGGTTACCCGTGGATTCGGGTGTGGTGCCGGCTATGAACCTTTGTGGCGATTGGACGGGAGGAGCCACGAGAGAGAGATTTGGTGTGGTTGTGCCGGATACATCGAGGCCTCTGCATGGTGAAGAGTCTAGTGCATCTAGACGGGTTATGCATTTACGTTATGCATTATGATTTATTTTCTTTCGCATGCGTTTATCTTTGATATTGCATATTGATGCTGCTTGCGAGATGTTTATTGATTATGCTTCGGCTATGGGGATGGGTCGGGCACTAACGCTTGTAGTGGCTCAGGACTCACTGAGTAACCCATATGGTTGCTCATTAAACAACTTTTGTCTTGCAAGTAACCTTAGGTTGGGTAGCGGGCGGATTCGGACGTAGGTTGTGACCGGGATAGATTGCTAAAGTGGATTGATCTACAAATCTAAGTACGTCTTTCATATTTTTACGTTTTCGATTTTTGACAAGGTTGTCCGGACGGATTAATGATATACATACTATTATTTGTGAGGTACACGTATTTTGCGTGACATAAAACCTCTGATGCCTAATGATACTCGACTTTGTCCAAGTCGACACAACTCTCGGCTCGGGTACGGGTTTGCAAGACTTAGGCCTTAGTCGAGAGGGTCGGATATCGACAATGGACCGACTAGACTATGGGCACGACTGGACCATTGCCGATAGAATGATAGGTTGGGTATCGAGTCAAATGTGTCGCAACCAAACTTTTTAAGAATCCGGATGTCCGAATGCCGATAGAATGAGAGGTTGGGTATTTAGACTCACCTTGTTGTCGAGATTTGTAGGATGAAGAGAAGGTTGGGACGATACGAGCGTGATCCGGAGTGGTCACCAGGGGGAAGTACGGATAACTATTCACAGTATTACGGTTCAAGCGTGTCGAACTCGTGGGACTGATCAAGCGGATCCAGTAGTAGCTCAGGATTGGTGTATGAAGTCTACGTGATTGACTCTGATACCTCAGTGGAGACGGACCCAGAAGAGCCGAGTTCAGATGAGTCGAGTTCAGACTCGGCAGTTGCAGGTGACATTTTCCGAGGAATGCTCAACCTAAATACGGAGTCCAACTCGTCAGCCATGTTTGTGGTGACAGGTTCTTACGATGATGCTGCGGCGATGTCAACGGAATACTCGGACGTGGAAGTCCTCGAGCCGCCTTCACCGGCTGTGATGGACATATCGTCGGGAAGTTCGGCAACCCGATCTTCGGACTCGGGGGTACCTAGGGTCCCCTATTCCTTTGTCATTGGGGGTACTTCCCAGTACGCGCCCCAAGAGCCGAGATCAGTAGGCGCGGAGTATGGAGAACCGCAAAACGGGACAACGTATCCAAGCAGTCCGACAGGGTCGGAGCATGAGTGGGCCGTTAACGCAGTGTGGAGCTACTATGCACTGGAAGAGGAGAGGCATATGCATTTGGAATGAGACCAAGTAGTACCAGAACCGGAGACGAACCCGAGAGAGACGGGGAACCATCAAGAGGATGAAGCAGACTTACGGTGGGAATGGGGAAACCTACCAAGGTCCTTTACTTATATCGAGATCCTACAACAAGTACCGTCGGGGTGGGATAACCTCGAAATTCCCATGACCGATGAGACAGAAGGAGTAGTAGGGACAAACAACCAAGAGGAGGAAGACGTGGCAGAAACGAGGGAGGCATCGGATCAGGAGTCCGGAGTTCATAGGGAAGGAAGCCTGGTCCGAGAGATGGTTCAGTCCGTGAACCCGACCGCAAGTCAAACGAGGATAGAAGTAGGTGAAGGAAGTCGACAGCGTAAGCCCCGGAGAAGAGTCCGACGGCCGGAGGAGATTACCCCACCGTGCGGGTTTTGTGGAGGTAGAGGACACTACGACCGTTGGTGTCCCGACATGGGTTTCGGGTTATCTATGCTACCCTAGACCAGAGTATATTTTTCGTTGTGGAGTCCGAGGCCACGAGAATGCAGACTGTCCGTTTACAAGACAGTCTTCTCCCCCATCTTTGGTAACTCCGGTGGATCGCCCATCGTCAGCTCAAGGATCGAGCAACGATCCAAAGTGAAGGATGAAAAGAATAGGAAGACTAGGAATATACTATAGTATAGTAAGTTAGGAGTTAATTGCAGGGACCGCATCATATCCGGAAAGCGAGGTATGTATGGGTTCTGACTAAACTCTTAATTTGTGCTGCATATGTGTAATATATGCGTGATGTGTGTGATGTGATATACACTAGTTGTGTGTGTATGGACGTGCAACACTTGAGAGTGTGATCAGCGTTAGTAAGACCCGAGTAAATATGTGAGTGATAATGGTTTTCATATATATAAAAATCGTTTTTGGAATGGCGTTCTTTTAAAGCATGAATGGGTTATTTTGCTTTAATATTTTGGCGGAAAGTGTTTCCTAATGTGGTTGGTGTTGGTGAGTGATCCTTAGGTTACCAGGAAGAGGTGATTTCCCAAAACCTTAGGATAGAAAAGTAGTAAGACTTTTAGGACGCCTATCCTGAAAGCCCAGCACCTAAGCCATTACCCGAGCGGGCCATTTATAGAGAAAAAATTGGTGGGTGGACAAGGCGGACGGTTCAGGCCAGTGTTGATCAATGCGGAATCAGCGACGCAAGATGGAAGGTAAACTACGGGAAGGTAGTTGGGTCTTGACGAGAAGTTTTAGCGTCAAGCTGTTGTGGGATCATCAACGTCACGATCTCTTCCCGAGATCGGTGAGTGTTGGATCAGCTACGGGAAACTACGGGAAATTGGATAGACTGGGTCGCAAGACATCAAGTGTCGGGACAAAGAATGTTAACGGAATTAGGAGAGGAAGGCGTTCATACAATAATGAACAAGACTTACCGAAGCAACATAGATGGAAAGGTTACGTGAAGTAACCGGCCACTATGGGAAGTGTCCAAGCGACTTACGATGAGGGCTAAACTGTGCACCGGATTGACGAGAAGAAAAGGTCCGGGAAGGAGTGACCACGGATTACGACATCGAGGCCCGGCAGGACTGACCCACTAAATTTACGGAACCGACGAAGGGGTAGCCTGACCCCGAGGAGGAGTGGAGATCGACTAAGTACCCGAAGTCGCACCGAGGAAATATCGAGGAAGAAGCGTAAGACCAAGGAATACGGAGAAAGAATGAGCACATCGAGTGCTACCAAAAGATTCAAGACGAAGCCTATTTGATGAAGGAGATTCAAGAGAAACCGCAAGTCGTCAAACAACGGAGAGAGAAACAGACGTGATGAGATGGAGGAAGCCGAGGGCGATTCTACTATTGGAATTCGAGGAAGAATTCTAATAAGGAGGGGAGAATGTAATACCCCATCTAAAGAAGTAAAATACGGACGAGGAAAGACTAAGGAATGCGAGATTTATCCGAGGCACAAGATGGACCAGAATGTAGGCGATATCCGACAATGTCCGAAGAATGTCGGTATGGCCAAATGGACCACAAGGAGGGATGAACGAAGCTTTAAACCTAAAACCTTCAACAACCGTACGGATAATTACTTACGTAACTTAGTACCGTCAAGCTTAGTTAGCGGCCGGAGCAAGTTCAGTTGTTGGCCCGACGTTTTATGAGCATTTGATGAAAACGAGCAATTTGGACGAAGAACGGCCAATCGGGAAATCTACTTCAAAAACGTCCAAGCAGCCAAGCATGAGGTGTCGCCAAGAAACCAGGCAGGAAGGTTAAGCAAGCAAGCTGCCAGGAAGGAGGTCGCGCACCGCATGGACGTCGACGAGATGGCGCGACCGGACGCCGCCATGAGTCGCGACGCATGCAGTCGCCGGAATGTCATCGCCGGAGGCCGCCACTTGTTTCTGAGCATGCATGCTGTCTTAGTGGAGCCACAGCACACCCAGAGGTGTCTTCTTGCATGGAGAACGCAAGGTGTCACAGCCAGGATGAAGCTCGGTGTCGCCGAGATGTCGCGACGCATGATTGCCACCGGAACCGGCCAATTAGACGCCGACATGTTGAACTGCCACCACCAGCTTGTTTCCACTATAAATAGGACCCTCCCTCAGCTCAGAAAACTCACACCAAACACATAGAAACCGAAACTTAGAGAGAGAAAGGAGAGAAAACATTTTAGAGAGAGAAAGTTTCCGGTAAGGAGAAACTGAGCCCCGATCGAGAGAGAGACGAAGGGTGAGCGTTCCGGAAGTACGGGAAGCGGATTAGGAGAGCTCGGAGCATAGGAAAGGCGGACCGGGAGGTGAATAACGTGGTGCTTAGGTAACCGAACCTCTACCAAACCGAAAACTTGAGTGAGTCCCGATAGCTAGGACTAACGTTTCTGTATTGCAGGGACGGGTTAGGAGTTAAGTCTCGGGATTGATTTAACTTCATGATATGTTTATATTATGCATGTTTTGATTGTTAAGCATGACGTTTACTGATGCTTATGCATGCGTGTTGTTGATTTCGATATTGTGAGCATGCAGTGATTCGTGTGCAAGCAGGTCGGGAACTGTTCTGCAAGCAGGTCGGGAACTGTTCTGCAAGCAGGTCGGGAACCGTTCCGCAAGAAGGTCGGGATCTATTCTGCAAGAAGGACGGTAACTGTTCTGTAAGTAGGACGGGAAACCGTTAAGCGGGCCGACAACCGTTCGCGGGCCGGACGGGAACCGCTTACTAGCATTACGGGATCCGTTTGCATGCATGACGGGTAACCGATTGAGAGCACGACGGGTTACCGCCTTGCATGATTGTTTTATTATGACATGCTTGCTGTGTTATCATGCTTTGAGTGTTTCATGATGATTGTTTGATCGTGAACCCGGTCACATGCCATATTAATGGTTGTGATGCAGGATCAGTTAGGACAAGTACGGTGGTGCCGTCCTATTCCGATATGGTATTTGTGCATGGACCGAGGTTTACGATGTTGGTATGCATTATGTTATATGCATGTTGAGATAAGTACGGGATTGTTAGGGTACCGCCCAGAAACGAATTGTGATGCATCCTAGGACATGTGTGCATTGTCAAAGATGATGTATATGGTACAACCCAACTCCGTGGTTTCGGAGGTCCTCCATGGATTCGGAGAAGGCTCGGAGGGTACTTGGGTCGCTTCCAATGGCCGAGTATCGTGTGACAACGCGATTCCCGTGGATTCAGGTTACCCGTGGATTCGGGTGTGGTGCCGGCCATGAACCTTTGTGGCGATTGGACGCAAGGAGCCACGAGAGAGAGATTTGGTTGTGGTGGTGCCGGATACATCGAGGCCTCTGCATGGTGATGAGTCTAGTGCATCTATACGGGTTATGCATTTACGTTATGCATTATGATTTATTTGCTTTTGCATGTGTTTGTCTTTGATATTGCATATTGACGCTGCTTGCGAGATGTTTATTGATTATGTTTCAGCTATGGAGATGGGTCGGGCACTAACGCTTGTAGTGGCTCTGTACTCACTGGATAACCCATATGGTTGCTCATTAAACAACTTTTGTCTTGCAGGTAACCTTAGGTTGGGTAGCGGGCGGATTCGGACATAGGTTCTGACCGCGATAGATTTGTAAAGAGGGTTGATCTACAAATCTAAGTACGTATTTCATATTTTTACGTTTCCGCTTTTTGACAAGTTTGTCCGGACAGATTAATGATATATGTACTATTATTTGCGAGGTACACGTATTTTTCGAGACATAAAACCTCTGATGCCTAATTATACTCGACTTTTTCCAAGTCGACACAACTCTTGGCTCGGGTACGGGTTTGCAAACCTTAGGCCTTAGTCGAGAGGGTCGGATATCGACAATGGACCGGCTAGACTATGGGCACGGCTGGACCATTGGCGGTATTTAACAACTTGTGGCACCACCGACTCGATTATTGTCCGTAGTCCGCGTCGGGGGTGTTACAACCCCCTTGTCGAATAATTTGGGCGTTAGGCCAATGCAACTTGGGGGCTCAGCCTTTGCTTCAAGCTCCGGATACCCCATTGGATCAAATCCTATATCATTTCAGACACCTCGAACTGATCAGATAAGACCGATCCCAACGGTCGATCTAATCGACCCGATCTTTTCGGGGCAACCGTCAACTCGGCCACAAACACAGCTCGCGTCCATAGTAGGTGACAGACACGATATGCTAAGGCAATACATCGAACAGGCCAATGCCCAGTTCATGAGCCTAAGCTCAAAAGTCCATATGGCCACGAGCGCGGCACCTGACATCGATCGAGTGATCGAAGAAACGCGCCAAACGCCATTAACTGACCGAATCGCTTTCACAAGAATTCGAGAGATCAAGAAAACAAAATTCCCAGAATTCTCAGGAAAATCAGACCCCAAAGCCCATATCAGGGCATTCAGACTAGCGATGTCTAGGGTATATCTGATCGACGAGGAGAGAGAGCCTGCTTTCTGCAGACTCTTTACTAAAAATCTATCAGGCTCAGCCCTCGAATGGTTCGCCGGACTGGAGGAGAAATCCATCGACAACTTCACCCAATTCATGATGGGGTTCCTCAAACAATATTCCGTCTTTATCGAGGTCAAAAAAACGGAAGCAGCCCTGTTTGGCGTATCCCAAAGACCCGACGAAACACTTCGTTCATACATCGACCGATTCAAGGAAATAAAATCCAAATAGAGGCACTAAGACGTGGACTATGGTACTCAACCAAATTCTGCGAGGAAATAACAGTCCGCGAACCGCTCACACTTGATGATGCCCTTCATCACGCGTCGGCTTTTGCTCGCCTCGAGGACAAAACTGTGCCCCTCAGAGAGAAACACCGAAAAGAAAAGAACCAGTCAGGCTCACAGAACTCGAACACCAAAAAGGATTCCCGCAAATCCGGGACCATTAACGCGGTCGAGAGCCCGAAGAGCTCGAGAAAGTTTGAGTTCGACAAAGATAAATTCTGCGACTTTAACAGCAAAAAGGACATTCGACTGAAGAGTGCTATACTCGAGCTAAAGCCGAAGCCCAAAAACGAGAGTCCGAAAATAACCAAGAATCCGAAGTCGAGGAGGAAACCCCCTCTGACAAGAAGGAAATCAAATCGACCAAAGAGCCAAACGCCAAAAAGCCTTCTCAGAATAAACGAGAAAGATCTAAGGAGTTAGGTGTAGGAATTTCTAGCAGTTCCTAATAAGATTAGCAACCCTAGGTATAAATTCCAAGCCTAGGATCTAGGGGTTCATGAATTGAATCATGGGATCTCGAAATTACCTGATGATTAGCAGCGGAAGATGAACAAATAATCAAGATCTTAAAGCGCCTCAAGTGCTGCGCCTCTACTGGTATCCACACGCACACAGACTGGAACAGACGGGATGCTAGTGCCGTTAGAGATCGAATCTCTCAGAGGGTTTTCAGTTTCTCTAAGGTGGCTGTGTATTAAGTTTTTTCTCTGTAAAAGTCGACCATATATCTTATATATGTTGACTTATACCACGACATGATTAACCAAGGATTAAACCGAAGTTAATTAAGTCATCCGCGATCTGTGTCGATCGATGCACTTGTTGTGTCGATCGACACTGCCTCAGAAACTCGATATTGAATGCATATCAAATATGCATTTACCAGATCATTACATTAATGATCAACCTCATATACTATGTCCAGTTTGCTTAGGTGTGTGACCCTGTAGGATCATATAACACTAGCAATGAGTTCTTAACTCATTGATCATAAGTGGCTTCTAGCAAAGCATTATGATTGCCCAGTGTTATATGACTGTCTCATCTCGACAATACAACTTTCACTTAGAGTGAGTACAATAGATTTCAGGACATTCCCAACAATCTCCCACTTGTACTGTAATCATCTATTCCTATAATCCCTTTGTATCTATATCTCGATCTGGCATAAGGCAAGAACTGTGTCATCCTTATTAAGCTAGATCATGTTTATCGAACTTTGATTTATACTGATAAGACAAACGACTGACAATCACCTCGTTTGAGCGCGGCCACGCATTTCCAGTATCAAATCTTCGATAGGCCCTGAGATATTTATCTCCTGTTATATAGGAGGTACAAATCCCATCTTGTTCCATCCATGTCCCTTTCACATTTCATAATACGCCCAATCAGTGTCTTTATAATCACCAGTTACGCCTGACGTTTGACAAAGTCAAGACGGACCAATCCATATGTAAGAAGTCATGATGAACTCAGGTCTAAGGACTATATTCTATAGTCGTAATGAGAAACTCTTATAACACTCATATAACCATCTTGTAGAGTTCTCATCAACGGGTCAAGTCCCATCCTGTGTTCTCCAACACATATCTATGTGATTGACTTTAATACTCTTATTAATGACTCCATGAAACCCAGTCATCAATCACCTCACATACTAGTCTCACACGGTTGTTAATGTCCCACTTTAACAACCTCGACCAGGGACCAACATAACTTATGACATTTATTGCTTATAGGGTTTCATGATCAAGTCACATACTTGACGACCTATAATATTGTCATAAATTACTTTGGGACAATTATTTAATAACACAATTAAATAACAAATTTCATTAAAATAACATAACCATATTATGTTTTATGAACATCATGACATAACTAAAACCAAATACAACTCCCACTGAAATCAAGATCATATCTTAAGAAATCTAACGCCTATAGCAGCAGTATGATTCTCATGCTTAGGCCTTAGGAGAGGCTTGGTCAATGGATCAGCAACATTCTCATCCGTCGGGACTCTGCTGGTCTTCACATCTCCTCTATTAATACTATCACATATAAGGTGATATCTCCTCTCTATGTGTTTGGACTTCTGGTGTGACCTAGGTTCCTTTGCCTGCGCAATGGCTCCATTGTTGTCACAATACAAAGCCACTGGCTCAGAAATACTAGGAACCACACCAAGTTCAGTGATGAACTTCTTGATCCAAACAGCCTCCTTTGCCGCTTCAGAAGCGGGGAGGTACTCAGCTTCGGTCGTGGAATCTGCTACAGTGTCCTGCTTGGAACTCTTCCAGCTAACTGCACCGCCATTCAGACAAAAGACGTAACCAGATTGTGATCGGAAATCGTCTTTGTCTGTCTGAAAAATTGCGTCGGTGTAACCACTTACTACAAGCTCATCACTTCCTCCGTACACCAAGAATTTGTCCTTAGTATTTCTCAAATACTTTAGAATATTCTTGACAGCAGTCCAGTGACTTTCACCTGGATCAGATTGGTATCTACTCGTCATGCTTAGAGCATAAGCAACGTCTGGACGAGTGCAGAGCATGGCATACATGATGGATCCTAAAGCAGAAGCATAAGGAATCCTACCCATGCGTTCTCGCTCAGCAGGTGTCGAAGGACACTGCTTCTTGCTGAGACTAATGCCATAAGACATTGGTATGAAGCCATTCTTGGAATCATGCATACTGAACCTGTGTAAGACCTTATCGATATAAGTATCTTGACACAGTCCAATTAACTTGTTCAATCTATCTCTATAGATTCTTATTCCAAGAATGTACGCGACTTCTCCCATGTCTTTCATTGAAAAACAACTTCTGAGCCAAGTCTTAATAGACTGTAGCAGCGGAACGTCATTTTCGAGAAGAAGTATGTCATCTACATACAATACGAGAAATGCAACTGCGCTTCCACTAGTCTTCTTGTAAACACACGGTTCCTCTTCGTTCTGGATGAAATCAAACTTTTTGACCGCTTCATCAAAACGAAGATTCCAACTCCGATATGCTTGCTTCAATCCATAAATGGATTGATGAAGCTTCAATACCTTCCTAGCAGCATTAGGATCGATGAAACCTTCAGGTTGTGTCATGTACACATCCTCTTACATAATTCCATTAAGGAAAGCTGTTTTCACATCCATTTGCCAGATCTCATAATCATAATGAGCGGCTGTTGCTAGGAGAATCCGAATGGACTTAAGCATAGAGACAGGGGAATAGGTTTCTTCATAGTCAATACCATGAATTTGTTTGAAACCTTTTGCCACCAGCCTTGCTTTGTATATCTGAATATTACCATCCACATCAATTTTCTTCTTGAAAATCCATTTACACTCAATGGCTTTTGCACCATCGGGTAAATCGACCAAAGTCCACACTTGGTTCTGTGACATGGATCCCATTTCGGATTCAGCGGCTTTCAGCCACTTTTCGGAGTCAGGGCTCATCATTGCTTCTTCAAAATTCGCGGGCTCGTCTGAAGGAATGTTTAGATGAATCCTGATTCAATTCTCTGATTCAGATTATCCTAAACATGCGGATCTAGGTTCTCTTGATTAGAAACAATTGTTGATCTCACCTTATACCTGTTTATGCAGCGGAAAGGGATGGTATGGTCAGAGATCAGAGAGCCACCGAGGGATAACTCCTCCAGAGGTTCACACACGCACACCAAGCAGGAAGAGAGGCTGCTAGACCGAGCTGAGGAGGCGTCGCAGGAGAGAGAGATTTGGCGGCTGGGTTAGGGTTGAAGAGGAAAACAGACTCGAGTTTTATTTATAAAACTCGTCCGGTTCCTCTTGGGCCATTTGGCCGTTCGCGCACTGTGTCGATCGACACATCATGTGCATCGATCGACACACAGTGGCTAAACCCTTTTATTCTCTCTAAGTACAGTAAATGCCTGGCACTTTTACCGTACTTCTGCTAAGCCGTTCCTACACATTTTCCTGTTAGCTTAGGCGTGTGACCCATATGGGATCATATAATAGAGGCAATAAGTCCAAGACTTATAGATCATGAGCGGACTCTTGCAAGCCATCATGACCCCCAGTATTATATGACTTATGTCTGATCATTGACATATTCTTACTTTCTAGAGACAGTACCGAGATTACTGGACACAATTCCAACAATCTCCCACTTGTACTGGAATCTCTGTATTCATAATCCTTTTGTCTCAATATCTCGATTAGTCATAAGGCAAGATTAGTGTCATCCTTATAAAGCCTAATCTTGTTCATCGGACTCTGATTCGATACTGACAATCCAAACGACTCGGGACAGTCCGTTTGAGCATGGCCATGCATTTTCCAGTATTCAAATCTCCGATTGGCCTAGAGATATTCACTCCATTTATATTGGAGGGACAAATTCCGTCTTATTCCATCACTGTAAACTACTCATTTCATAATGTACCCAAACAAGGTCCTTATAACTATCGCAGAACGATAGCGTTAGACAATGATCAAAGTGCATCAGTCCATGTGCAGTCACATGCACGCGAACTTAGGTCTAAGGACTATACTCTATAGTCGTAGTGAGAATCTCTTATGACACAGATATAAATATCCTGAAGAGTTCTCATAATCGGGTCTTGTCCGGTCGTATGTTCCCAACATACACCTATGTATTGACTTTGATGCCGCGCATCTATGACACACTGAGACTTTGTCATAAGTCACATACCAATCCAGTCTCTCACGGTTGTTGGTGTTCCAATTTCAACAACCTTCGACTAGGGACATGATGATTTAATCCATCTATCAAATATAGGGTCTGATGATCAAGCTAAATGACTTCGATGACTCAAGATCAAGTCACTTACTTCGATGACCTATAAAATGGTTTATATCACTTTGGAACGATTATTTCATCACAGTTAAAATAATCTTGAAATAATAATTTCATTAAACATAAGAATGTTTTACAAGAACATATCAAATAACTAAATAAAAGCCCTCAAACTCCCACTCAAATTTAGATTACATTTCAATCTCTCTAATGCCTACAGCTTCAGTCAGAAACTCGAGCTTAGGCCTTGGGAGTGGCTTTGTCAACGGATCATCGACGTTATCATCTGTTTGAACTCGGCTGATCTTGACTTCCTTTCTATTATTGATGTCACGTATCAAGTGAAATCTTCTTAGAACATGCTTGGATTTCTGGTGTGATCTTGGTTCCTTTGCCTGAGCTATAGCACCATTGTTGTCACAAAACAGTGCCAGAGGCTCAGCCGCATCTGGTATCACACCTAGTTCAATAATGAACTTTCGTATCCAAACAGCTTCCTTCGCAGCTTCTGAGGCGGCGATATATTCAGCTTCTGTAGTGGAATCAGCAACGGTGTCTTGCTTGGAGCTTCTCCAACTGATTGCACCGCCATTCATACAAAAGATATAACCGGACTGTGACCGGAAATCATCTTGGTCTGTCTGGAAACTTGCGTCCGTGAATCCACTGACTTTAAGCACATCACTTCCACCGTACACTAAGAACTTATCCTTAGTATGTCTTAGATACTTCAAGATATTCTTTACGGCAATCCAATGGTTTTCACCTGGATTTGACTGGTATCTACTCGTCATGCTCAATGCATAAGCAACATCAGGACGAGTACAGATCATGGCATACATGATAGATCCTATTGCAGATGCATAAGGAATATTCTTCATGCGCTCAAGCTCAGCAGCCGTCGTAGGGCTCTGCTTCTTGCTTAGCGTTGTGCCATGTACCATTGGCGTGAAGCCCTTCTTGGAATCCTTCATGCTGAATCTTTGCAGGACTTTGTCAATGTATGAATCTTGACACAAGCCTATCAGCCTTCTAGATCTATCCCGGTAGATCCTGATTCCAAGAACGTATGCGGCTTCACCCATGTCTTTCATGGAAAAACAACTTCCAAGCCAGTCCTTTACGGACTTCAGCATTGGAATGTCGTTTCCGAGAAGCAGTATGTCATCGACATACAGAATAAGAAATACTATCTTGCTCCCACTAGTTTTCTTATACACGCATTGTTCTTCTTCGTTTCTGATGAAGTCAAATTGCTTGATCGCTTCATCAAAACGAAGATTCCAGCTCCTCGATGCTTGCTTCAATCCATAAATGGATTTATGAAGCTTGCATACTTTCCCAGCATTCTTTGGATCTATGTAACCGTCAGGTTGTGTCATATACACATCCTCTTCCAGAATGCCATTCAGGAAGGCGGTTTTCACGTCCATCTGCCAAATTTCATAATCATGAAAAGCTGCAGTTGCTAGTAGAATCCGAATAGATTTCATCATAGCCACTGGTGAATAGGTTTCATCGTAATCCACACCGTGAACTTGTCTGAAACCTTTTGCCACCAACCTGGCTTTATAAATCTGGACATTTCCATCCACGTCAATCTTCTTCTTGAAGATCCATTTGCACTCGATGGCTTTTACACCAGCGGGTAAGTCAACCAACGAAAACACTTGGTTGACCGACATGGAGTCCATTTCGGAATCAGTGGCCTTGCGCCACTTTGAGGAATCTGGGCCCATCATGGCTTGATTGAAGTTCGATGGTTCATCACCATCAATGATCAGAAGATCATGACAGTCAGTCACGAGGAATCCTTGATATCTCTCGGGTTCGTGACGGATCCTCCCGGATCTTCGAACTTCAGGTACTACAGGTTCAGGCTCTACAATTTCTTGTAGGTCCTCCTGCTGCTCTTCCTCATTAGGTTGAGCAGTATCCTGTTCATCTTGAATTTCTTCAAGCAGTACCTTACTCCCACTGTCTTTCTTAGAGAGAAACTCCCTCTCAAGAAAGTTACAATCCCGGGCAACAAAGATCTTGTTCTCGGAACGTAGATAGAAGTAATAAGCCTTGGTTTCCCGTGGATAACCAATGAAGTAGCATTTGTCAGATTTCGGTGTAAGCTTGTCTGAGATCAATCTCTTGACATAGGCTTCACAACCCCAAATTCTGAGATAAGACAGCACTGGAGCTTCTCCAGTCCATAATTCATATGGTGTCTTTGCTACTGCTTTCGATGGCGCTCTATTTAGAGTGAACACTGCTGTTAGCAGAGCATATCCCCAAAGGGATATTGGAAGGTCTGTGTGACTCATCATAGATCGAACCATATCCAATAAGGTCCGATTTCTCCTCTCAGACACACTGTTCCATTGAGGTGTTCCGGGAGGAGTGAGTTGGGATACGATCCCACACTCCCTTAGATGATCACTGAATTCTTGGCTTAAGTATTCTCCTCCTCGGTCGGACCGAAGAGCCTTAATGCTTTTGCCAAGTTGGTTCTGTACTTCATTTTGGAATTCTCTAAACTTCTCAAAAGATTCAGACTTATGTTTCATCAAATAAACATATCCATACCTACTGAAATCATCAGTAAAGGTAATGAAGTACTGATAGTTTCCTCTTGCATTTGTGGACATTGGGCCACACACATCAGTGTGTATCAGGCCCAATAAGTCACTGGCCCTCTCGTTAGGTTTATTAAAGGGGGCCCGTGTCATTTTGCCCATCATGCAGGATTCACATTTCTCACATGACTCAAAGTCAAATGAGCCAAGAAGTCCATTCGAATGGAGCCTCTTGATGCGTTTCTCGCTGATGTGCCCTAAACGACAATGCCATAGAAACGTTCGGTTCTCCTCATTAGGTTTGAACCGTTTGGTATTAATGTTATAAATTGGCGCGGATTGATCGAGTATGTAAAGCCCATTCGTAAGAGGGGCAGAACCATAGAACAAATTGTTGCGATTGAAGGAACATAATTTATTCTTAACTGAAAAATCATAACCTTCCAAATCCAACAAAGAAATTGAAATAATATTCCTGCTTATAGCAGGTACAAAATAACAATTATTGAGTTCTAAAATCAATCCCGAAGGTAAAGACAACAAGTATGTGCCTACAGCTAGTGCTGGAACTTTCGCTCCATTCCCAACTCGTAGCTCCACTTGTCCTTGCTTCAGCCTTCTACTGTTGCTGAGTGCCTGCATATTAGTACAAATATGAGCCCCACAACCAGTATCCATAACCCATGAGGTATTATCAGAAGTAGTTGTATTAACTTCTATAACAAAAATACCTGTCGAAGAAGTTTCAAGAGTCTTCTTCTTTAATTCCTTTAGACCTTCTTGGAATTTCTTACATTCTCTCCTCCAATGCCCTGGTTCCTTACAGAACCTGCATATGTCAGTTGGCCCAGCTTTGGACTTGGGCTTGGGCTTTGGCGTGTCCTTGTCCGCGACTTGGACAGCCTTGGACTTTCCCTTATCCTTAGCAGAGGATTTCTTAAACCCCTTGCCCTTTTGCACCATAAGCACATTGGGGTCCTTGGCGGTTTTCCTCAAGTTGGGCTCTGCAGTCTTGAGCATTCCGTGAAGCTCAGGCAATGTCTTACTCAAGCCATGCATGTTAAAGTTCAGAATGAACTGATCATAGCTTGCAGGTAATGACTGCAGAATGATGTCGCAGGCAAGTTCTTGGCTGATAGGACAGTCGAGTTTCTGAAGATGATCGAGATAACCCATCATCTTCAAGACATGAGGACTCACTGCCGCATTCGCAGCCAACTTACAGTCTAAGAGGTTCTTAACAGTCTGAAACCTCTCAGTCCTTGCTTGCTCCTGAAAAAGCGATTTCAGGCTTGCCATTATCTCAATTGGTGACAACACACTCTCGAACTGCATTTGCAGCTCAGCAGTCATTGTCGCCAACATAAGGCAATACACATCATTTTCATCTGACGAATGCTTTTCCCAAGCATTATGCAGAGTCCTGGCGGCATTGTTAGCAGGCCTCTCGGGGAGAGGATCACGAAGGACATAATCCTTCTTCTCCTGCTTGAGGACCAGCCTCAAGTTCCTTGACCACGTCAGGAAGTTCGTTCCAGTCAGCTTCTCCTTCTCGAGAACAGACCGGATTGAGAATGTGTTTTGTGTGCTTGTAGTAGTCATAGCTGAAATATAATATAAAAAGGTTATTAGTTAATATGTTCAATATGATTAATCTCGTATTAAATTTAATATGATTAATCATGCATTATATTCAATAACATAAGTTACCCTCAATAGAATATAATGATTCCAAGATCCACATATAACTAAGATTAAAGTGGGCCACTGGCCGTCACCCAACCTTAGCTTATATCGGTAAGCCCTATATCGGCTAATTATATCCGTGATATAACTCTTGGTTGTGAATCTGGGCCCGAGGCCCAATCCACTCTGATGTCTCAAGGCCCGGGACTCCCGATGGCCTAGTCAAGAAAACCAGACTATACAGTCATGTAATCATTAATGTCTGGGACTCCCAATGACATTTATGAATCACAAACCGTCTTATCCACGCAAAAGTAGACACCCTCACACTGTAAGGCCATGAATACAATTGAATGGGCTTCGACAGCTGACATAGACTGGGCAAGACATCCAACGCTTGATATTATTTGAGGTTCGTAGGTTTATTAAAATTTCATTCCCAAAATAGAAGATTACTATTTCGGGAAACTTTCTATTTTTGGAAACCTACTATTTTAGGAAACTTTCTAAAATTGGAAACTTTCTAAAACCGGAAACTTTCTAACTTTAGAAATTTCTTTAAAATCCAAAACCCGCAAATCTAGAAACTTCTATTTTAAGAAACTTTCTAATTTCAAAATTTCGGAAACTTTAATTTAAAATCGACTTTATAATTATATAAAATAAATTTTAAATTAATCTGAAGAAAGACTCAAATAATTGGCCCAATTGTTTTAACTTCTTGGCCCGAGGCCCAAGAATTGGTCCATGTCCAAGACATGACCCAATTGTCCAATTAAATGACATAACCGGCCTGGTTCATTAAAATTGGTCTAACCAAATTTTAATTACTACGATGACCACAATTGTCAACCGGTTATTTACTAAACCGGATTTTCTCAATTTATTTGGTCCAACCAAATCAAATTAGAAAATCCTGGTTTAGGCACAAAATCCAATTTTCGACTTTGGATTTCTTATCCCGGTTTAACCAGAACTTAATAAATTTATTAAGTCTGTTTATTAAACCGTGACGTTTTTAAGTTTTAATTAAATTAAACCGAGCCAAAACCCTAACCGCATCGATCGACGCTCTCAGCATCAATCCTGCATCGATCGTGCATCGATCCTGCATCGATCGATGCTCTCACGCGTGCACGAACGGTTAACAGATTTGGCCGAGAGATTCTCGCGAGATCCATGCGATCGTTTGATCGATCCATGCGATCGTGGTCAATCTCTCGCGGTTGCAACGATCGATCCATGCATTGCATCGATCGATGCAATGCGATCTCAGTCGATGCAAAATCAGTTTAGGTCGCATACCAAATCAATATAGCTTGGTCATGCAATTTTTCAACTGTTTGTTTAGGATTCAATTCTTGTTTCTTAAGTGTTTTAATCTTATCAGTAGATTGATTCAAAAACACCTCTTTAAACAATCCTAAACATGAATCTAAACAAGAAAAACCAGAACCAATAGCTCTGATACCACTGAAGGAATGTTTAGATGAATCCTGATTCAATTCTCTGATTCAGATTATCCTAAACATGCGGATCTAGGTTCTCTTGATTAGAAACAATTGTTGATCTCACCTTATACCTGTTTATGCAGCGGAAAGGGATGGTATGGTCAGAGATCAGAGAGCCACCGAGGGATAACTCCTCCAGAGGTTCACACACGCACACCAAGCAGGAAGAGAGGCTGCTAGACCGAGCTGAGGAGGCGTCGCAGGAGAGAGAGAGTTGGCGGCTGGGTTAGGGTTGAAGAGGAAAACAGACTCGAGTTTTATTTATAAAACTCGTCCGGTTCCTCTTGGGCCATTTGGCCGTTCGCGCACTGTGTCGATCGACACATCATGTGCATCGATCGACACACAGTGGCTAAACCCTTTTATTCTCTCTAAGTACAGTAAATGCCTGGCACTTTTACCGTACTTCTGCTAAGCCGTTCCTACACATTTTCCTGTTAGCTTAGGCGTGTGACCCATATGGGATCATATAATAGAGGCAATAAGTCCAAGACTTATAGATCATGAGCGGACTCTAGCAAGCCATCATGACCCTAGTATTATATGACTTATGTCTGATCATTGACATATTCTTACTTTCTAGAGACAGTACCGAGATTACTGGACACAATTCCAACATCGTCACTGTCAATGATCAACAAGTCATGAAAATTAGTTACGAGAAATCCATATCTCTCAGGCTCGTGACGGATCCTTTCGTATCTGCGAATTTCAAGCTCCACAGGCGTGGTTTCTACAAGTCTTTGTAGATCCAACTGTTGCTCTTCCTCAACGGGTTGAGCGGTCTCCTGTGGCTCTCGAACTTCTTCGAGTCGTACTTTACTCCCACTGTTCTTCTTAGAAAGAAACTCTCTTTCAAGAAAGACGCAGTTCCGAGCAACAAACACTTTGTTCTCGGATTGGTTGTAAAAGTAGTAAGCCTTGGTTTCCTTAGGATAACCAACGAAGTAGCATTTATCAGATTTGGGTTCGAGCTTATCAGTAATTAACCGCTTAACATAAGCTTCACAACCCCAAATCTTCAGGAAAGACAAGTTCGGAACATTTCCCGTCCACATCTCATGTGGTGTCTTTGCGACTGATTTTGACGGAACCCTATTTAGTGTAAACGCAGACGTTTCTAGAGTGTATCCCCAGAAGGATAATGGAAGAGATGGTTGGCTCATCATTGATCGAACCATATCTAATAAAGTCCGATTCCTCCTCTCGGACACTCCATTCCATTGGGGTGTTCCAGGAGGAGTGAGTTGCGAAACAATTTCACAATCTCTCAGATGATCACATAATTCTTGGCTTAAGTATTCTCCTCCACGATCTGATCGAAGAGCCTTAATACTTTTGCCAAGTTGATTTTGTACTTCATTTTGGAACTCTTTGAACCTTTCAAAGGATTCCGACTTGTGTCTCATTAAATAGATATAGCCATACCTACTGAAGTCATCAGTGAAGGTAATGAAGTACCGAAAGTTTCCTCTGGCACTCGTGCTCATTGGGCCACACACATCCGTATGTATAAGGCCCAATAAGTCACTGGCCCTTTCATTTTGTTTGTTGAAAGGCCTTGGTCATTTTTCCTAATAAACAAGATTCGCATTTCTCACATGATTCATAATCAAATGAGCCCAGAAGCCCATCACTATGGAGCTTCTAAATCCGTTTCTCATTTATGTGGCCCAAACGACAGTGCCAGAGAAAAGTCTGATTCGTGTCATTTGACTTGAATCTCTTGGTATTAATGTTATAGATTGGCGTGCTTTGGTTTAGAACATAAAGCCCATTCTCTAATGGACTGCTACCATAAAATATATCATTGTAATCAAAAGAACAACATTTATTCTTAATTGAAAACTGATACCCTTCCATATCCAAAACAGGAATAGAAATAATATTTCTGCTTATAGAAGGTACATAGTAGCAATTATTGAGTTCTAAAACCAAACCAGAAGGCAAAGACAAATTAAATGTTCCTACGGCTAATGCAGCAACTCTTGCTACATTTCCCACGCGCAGGTACACTTGTCCTTTCTCCAAAGTCCTACTGTTGCTTAGGCCCTGCATATTAGTACAAATATGAGCACCACAACCGGTATTCAATACCCAAGAAGTACCAGAAGTAGTAACATTTACTTCTATGACATAAATACCTGAAGATGAAGTCTCGAAAGTCTTCTTCTTCTTCTTCTTCTTCTTCTCTTCCAAGAATTTGTTGCAATTTCTCTTCTAATGCCCAAGCTCATTACAGTAATGGCACTTATCAGTCTCAGATGGGCCGGGCTTGGGTTTGGAAGAGGACACAGGCTTGTCCTGATTTTCAATCTGGACGGCCTTGCCCTTTCCCTTGCCCTTGCCAAGTTTCTTAAACTTCTTACCCCTTTGTACCATAAGTACATTTGGAGTGGCCTTCTTGATATTAGGCTCAGCTGTCTTGAGCATGCCATGCAGTTCAGTCAACGTCTTCGTCAAGTTGTTCATGTTATAGTTTATAACAAACTGATCATAACTCGACGGCAGTGACTACAAAATGTTGTCAGTAGCCAACTCTTGGCTAATGGGACAATCCAGCTTCCCCAGGTTATCAATATAATCCATCATCTTAATGACATGAGGACTAACTAGACCGTCCTTTGGTAGCTTGCATTCAATGAGAGACTTAACCGTCTGGTATCTCTCAGTTCGTGCCTGCTCCTGAAACATACTTTTCAGGCTAGTGATCATCTCCATTGGCGACTCCACGTTCTCGTTTTGCTTCTGCAAATCCGAGTTCATGGTAGCCAACATGAGACAACACACGTCGACCACATCATTAGAATGCTTATCCCAAGAACTCCTTTATGCATGTGGGGCATTGGCTCTCGGTTTTTCAGGGAGAACATTTTACAGGACATAGTTGATATATCATGGTTTTTACTAGTTTTAGACCATGATATAAGTGTGTTTTAGTGTCTTTTTGTGTTCTTTTAGAGTCTTTTACAGGTATAATCAGGTTTGGAGCATATTTGGTGATTATGGCACTTTTTGGAGATTTTTGGAGTGTTTGGCCGAGAGATAGAGTTCACTGTCCGAAACAGAGAAATGCGTCGATCGTTGCACACTTGCACCGATCGTTGCACCAGCGAGATGGGCCGAAACTCGGCGGTTTATGAAGAGTCAAGATATTGCACTCTGATCCTGAAGTTCCTGATATTTACAAAGAAGCCCCTGGCCGAGATTAGACCTATATAATTAAGTTTTTGATGTTTTATTTACTAACGCTTTCATAATTAAGAGAGAGGATTTTTAGAGCTTTTGGGGCTGATCTGAACCTTTACTTCATCTGTATTTGGAGAAGATTTCGAACCCCTCTTATTCTTTATCTTCTATGCAATTTATTCATCATATGATTATGTTTTCATTATCTATGTCTGAGTAGATTCCTTGTTAGGTTTAGGGTTTCTCACATAGGATTTCATGACTTGCTAGACTTGTTAAATTCAGTTAAGGATTCATAACTATATCTATTCTTCAATCTAATTGTGCCTAAAGCTAGTTCTAACCTGATCAAATAGAATCTAGATCTTAGGTTGCTAAATACGTCATGGAAGTGGGGTTTAGGAATCTGAACTAATTAGGTTGAGCAATTAAACTTCTCGCAAATGAAAGTTTGGTTTAGGATAATTGTGAACATATCAATCTTGGAATTAATGCTAGTTTAATCTGTTAGTTCTCGCAAACAAAAGTTTGGTTTGCTGCACTTAGACTTAGAGAATTATCGCAAAGGAATTTGGTTAATTCTATATCTGTGTTTTGAGATCTAGAACTGTGCTTAATTAGATCCTTGCTGAATGAACTGTCTGCTTGTCTGATTTCCTGAGAACGCCCTAGACTTAACGCTCTTAATAACTTGCTTTCACAACCAATAATCTCTGCTTTCTGTTTACTTTCTCGCATTGATTTTAATTCAATCACATTGCTTTCTTCCTAGTTTAATTTCCTGTTCTTGAGCTATTGAATACCGGAGTCTCTGTGGATTCGATACCTATATACTACAACTACTGAACTGTGCACTTGCAGTTAGATATAGGATTAAAACCTGACACCTATTAAGTTTTTGGCGCCGTTGCCGGGGACTCTTTGAGTCTTCGATAGCTTAGAACCTAGGGTTTTACTAGGATTTTTCGTTTTCTTTTTGTTTTTTTTTTGTTTTTTTTTTAGTTGCTGATTTTGTCTGTTTTTCTCTCTGTCGCATGTACCAATTTCGCACTGCGTCGATCGTTGCACTCTAGCACCGATCGTCACTAGGCGATTCAGAGATTGAAACGATCGTTGCACTGATAGCATCGATCGTTTCCGGACGATTACAGACAGTTTATGCAGACGCAGAAAACTAGAAGTAATCCGAACTTGGACTTAGTTAATCTCGATCTTGAAGAACTTGGACGTTTAGAGAGAGCTAACAGAAGAGAAAGAAGAGAAAGGATGGTGCGAGAGCGTTTGATTCTGGTATGTGATGCTGAAGGTACCCTGAGGGACCGAGATAACAACCCATACAATGCTGCTTGGCAAAGGGTTGATGCTGAAGGGAATGTCATCCCTGATCCTCCTGAGCAACAGCAACAGGAGCAGAACCAGGGTCAAGGACATGCCCAAGGTAGAGAGATGGTTGTACGTGAGAGGACTTTAGCTGACTACAACAGACCGGATGAGTTTCATAGAAACCGGTCAGCTTTAGTGCTTCCTGCTTTTGAAAGAAATGATTTTGAGATCAAAACCATCTACTACTCGCTGATGAGACAGAATGCATTTCACGGTTACCCAACGGAGCAGCCTATGGATCACATTGATTCGTTTGAGGACGTAGTCACTGGCATGAAGTATTATGGAGTCTGCCCGGACTATCTGTTCCTTAAGCTCTTTCCGCACAGTCTTGCTGGAGACGCTAGTGCATGGCTAAAGCAGCTGGCACCTGCTCAGTATACTACTTGGGCAGCTTTAAAGAGTGAGTTCCTGCGTCACTTCTATGATGATGCGCGCTCATACCAGTCCAGACAGGACATACTCACCTTTTCACAAGGAGCTGTGGAGCCTTTAAAGACTGCCTGGATGAGATTTAAGCAGTATCAGCGTGACTGCCCACACCATGGATTCACTGAAGTTCAGTTGATTGGCATCTTCTTCAGAGTGATCTTCCATATCAGCCTGCGCTGGATAATTCCAGTAATGCTAACTTCAACACCAGAACTCCTACACAAGCTAAGCAGTTGATTGAGAACCTAATAGGCAGCAACAGCTGCAAGACTATGGATGAGAGGAGGAAGAAATCTGGTGGAAGTGTAGAGAATTCTGATATAGCTGATATTAGATCAAGGCTGGACACAGTTTGCAATCTCCTAGCAGGTAAGAAAGCTGTCCACTTTGCCCAAGATGTAGAAGTAATTCAAACTGCGGAGGACACACAGGAGGAAGATGTGAATTACATAGGAGGTTCTGGATTCCAAGGTAATAGATTTGGTAATCAACAAGGAAACAGATTCTTCAATGGAGGACAGAAAAGTGCTTTCAACAGCAACTCATCTAATTCTGGACAGACTGGTGGTTTTCAGAAGACCTTTGGACAAGGTACTCAGAGAACCTATGGATCTTCATCCTATCAGACTCCTCCTGCACCTACAACTCATGAGAGTAGAATGGAAGCTATGATGGAACAACTAATGGAGAGTCAGACCAAGATTTCTGTGGACTGCAACAAGAAGTTAGATGCTGTCTATGAAGACCTCAATGGGAAGTTTGAGTCCCTGAAGACTCACATGAAGCAGTTGGATACTCAGGTAAACCAGATTTCCAGCTCAATAAAGGGAAAAGGGCTAGCAGACACTCATATTAAGGCCTGGTCTGTGTACGTTAATGATGGATCTCACCTAGGTGAAAAATTTGAGCTAAGTACAGCTGAATTGGTGAAGGAAGAAGAAATCCCGGATTTTGGTGAAAACTCTCGGGTGGAAATTGCAGCATTGCAACGATCGACACACACTTAGTGTCGATCGATGCATGTCGGGAACAGACAGATTCGCTGAGTGATGATGGTATTGATGCAGACTTAGAGCTTGATGGCTTATTCTCTGGAGTCTCTGAGATCTCTCAACAGGAGATTTATGCGCAGATTGTTAGACAACACTCCCCGTTGTCCGAAGTGATTAGGCGAGAAATTGAAGAGCTTAAGAAGCTAGAGGAAATTGGTGAAGAATTGGAAGAAATTCCATCTTCTGATGATCCACCTTATCATCCATGTGTGCAGAGGTATTTGAACAAGATGCTGCCTCTAGATGAAGAGCTGAGAGACTGGGTGGTTATAGTTCCTCAGCATATTAGTGATGTTCTGTTAACCAAGATCCCGAAGAAGCTGCCTGATCCTGGAGTCTTTGTGCTTGATTGTTCAATCTTTGAGGATAGTTTCAGGCGTTCTCTGTGTGATCTAGGAGCTGTTGGAAGTTTGATGCCATACTCTGTGGCAGAGAAGCTGGGTATGCTAGATTTTACTCCTACTAGGACCTCTCTTGTCCTAGATGATCAGTCCATACGAGTTCCTGAAGGACTCCTGATGGACATCCCGGTGAGAGTTGGAAACTACTTAGTTCCAACAGACTTCTTAGTGCTGAGATATGACTGTGATCCGGATGAAGCATTGCTGCATGTAAGACCATTTTTGGCTACAACAGGAGCGGTGATAGATGTTAGGAACAGCCTGATAGACCTCCATCTGGGAGATGAGCCGCTGCGTTATGAGATGTATAAGCTGCGTAGACCACTGATAGATGGGCAGACATTCACCATAAGGGATGCAGACAATGAGCAGTCTGATGACACTGTGATTATAGATCCTGGAGCACATTTTACTCCATCTTTTCTTGGACATGAGCATTCTGCAACAGCCTACTCGCCACCTTGGATGAGGAGACTTGGACAGAGACCGAAAAAGTCTCTGTTGGGATCTCCTGGTGCCTGAAAAATCTTGTCCATCCGGTCAAGCTACTGACCTTAAACAAGCGCTGGGTGGGAGGCAACCCACCATTAGGTACTAGTGTTTTTCTACTTAATTTTTGGTATTTTTGTTAGGATTTTACGTTTGTTTTTGTTTCTGGTGAGTTTATGTTTGCAGGTCTCGGACAGATTCGCAGTGCGTCGATCGACGCACTTCTGTGTCGATCGTCACAACACGATCGGAATCGCATTGCAGCGATCGTTGCAGTTCTGAGCAACGATCGACCATACACGAAAATCGCCAAGTAACGGTCGATGCACTTAGTGCAACGATCGATGCCTGAGCGACAGAGGTAAACCCGACAGAACTCAACAGAACTTTAACAATTTTTATTTTCTCTTTACCAATCCTTCGCTTGACACTACTGGGGACAGTGTGTCTTAAATTTGGGGGAGGTGCTACTGACGTTTATCTTTCTGTTTTCTTAAGAGTCAGTCCATTTTTTCAAAATTTTTTGTTTTATTGAGTCAAAATTGTTTAAGTAAGAAACTATGATTTTCTGAGAAGATTTACAAGACTTGCAGGAACTTAAGTAACCATTGGGATGAAGTTGCAGGATCTATCTCTGACTATTGGAAAACCCAGACACGGATCAACCTACTGGGAACACCCACATCACTTCAGGTATCAGAGGATCCTTTTACTGACTTCAATTTAATACTGACTTAGATTTCTCACCTAAGGGCTTGGTATACTCTGTGTCGGATTCCCTGTTAGTTCTGACACAGCCTGTCAACCTATCCTATTTAGTTCCCTTCTCCCCTTCTATAAAGTAAAAAAAAAAAAGATAATAAACTGGGGATGAGTTAGTAACTCCGAAGTGGTCACAGGAGTGGTAGAGACCCCTATTATCTCCTGTGCGATCCATGGAATGTGTCCAAAGTACACCCCATAACGGGAAAAACACTGATAAAAAAAATAAAATGATACCCAATGTGGGAAAAATCAGTTGTTAAAAAAGGGAAAGAGAAGAAAGGGACTAGAGAAAGATAGTATGGTGGTCTAGAGCTGATAAGGTAAGAATCCATGTGCCCTTTGATCGATACTCCTTAGGTGAGACCGCACTTAAATACTTGCAGAAGTCAGTAGGGAGAATTTGAATGCTTGAATGTGATTGTGGAGTTTACTTAGGACAGTTGCTAAGTGTGGGGGAAGTACATGTTGGTCTTGATATCCTGTGATTGATTCTTTCAGTGGTTTACTATGGGGAATCTGAGTATTGTAGCTTCTAGGATGAAATGAGTTTCTGAAGAGTTTTCAAACCTCTTCACCAAACTTTAGTTCTCTGTTTTGCTTGAGGGCAAGCAAAGGCTAAGTGTGGGGGAGTTGATATATCATGGTTTTTACTAGTTTTAGACCATGATATAAGTGTGTTTTAGTGTTCTTTTAGAGTCTTTTACAGGTATAATCAGGTTTGGAGCATATTTGGTGATTATGGCACTTTTTGGAGATTTTTGGAGTGTTTGGCTGAGAGATAGAGTTCACTGTCCGAAACAGAGAAATGCGTCGATCGTTGCACACTTTCACCGATCGTTGCACCAGCGAGATGGGCCGAAACTCGACGGTTTATGAAGAGTCAAGATATTGCACTCTGATCCAGAAGTTCCTGATATTTACAAAGAAGCCCCTGGCCGAGATTAGACCTATATAATTAAGTTTTTGGTGTTTTATTTACTAACGCTTTCATAATTAAGAGAGAGGATTTTTAGAGCTTTTGGGGCTGATCTGAACCTTTAATTCATCTGTATTTGGAGAAGATTTCGAACCCCTCTTATTCTTTATCTTCTATGCAATTTATTCATCATATGATTATGTTTTCATTATCTATGTCTGAGTAGATTCCTTGTTAGGTTTAGGGTTTCTCACATAGGATTTCATGACTTGCTAGACTTGTTAAATTCAGTTAAGGATTCATAACTATATCTGTTCTTCAATATAATTGTGCTTAAAGCTAGTTCTAACCTGATCAATTAGAATCTAGATCTTAGGTTGCTAAATACGTCACGGAAGTGGGGTTTAGGAATCTGAACTAATTTGGTTGAGCAATTAAACATCTCGCAAACGAAAGTTTGGTTTAGGATAATTGTGAACATATCAAACTTGGAATTAATGCTAGTTTAATCTGTTAGTTCTCGCAAACGGAAGTTTGGTTTGCTGCACTTAGACTTAGAGAATTATCGCAAAGGAATTTGGTTAATTCTATATCTGTGTTTTGAGTTCTAGAACTGTGCTTAATTAGATCCTTGCTGAATGAACTGTCTGCTTGTCTGATTTCCTGAGAACGCCCTAGACTTAGCGCTCTTAATAACTTGCTTTCACAACCAATAATCTCTGCTTTCTGTTTACTTTCTCGCATTGCTTTTAATTCAATCACATTGCTTTCTTCCTAGTTTAATTTCCTGTTCTTGAGCTATTGAATACCGGAGTCTCTGTGGATTCGATACCTATATACTACAACTACTGAACTGTGCACTTGCAGTTAGATATAGGATTAAAACCTGACACCTATCAATAGTCCGTTTTCTCCTTCTTGAGAACAATTCTCAAGTTCCGATACCATTCGAAAAAATTCGATCCATTTAACTTGTCCTTCTCAAGGACGGATCACAGAGAGAAAGTGTTGTGATGAGTGTTAGTCATATCTGAGATCAAAGAAAGGTAAAAAGTTTAGTTATGATGTTCAAGAAGTTAGAAATCTTAACTATTAAGAAGACTCGTATTATATTCAAACAATGTTTCCTCAAATGAATATAATGATCCAAGACCCATACTTTACTAAACTTGAGTGAGCCACTGGCTATCACCCAAATTTTAGCTATCTAGGTAAGCAACAACTTTACTAGTTATATCCAGTATAACTCTTGGTTGTGGATTGACATCTCATGTCCAATCCACCTGATGTCTCTGAGCCCAAAACGATTTTGATGGCCTAGTCAAGTAAACCAATCTCTTAAGTCATGTAATTGTTGATACCTTGCACTGCAAGCCTATCAACACGATTACCTCCTGCCTTACTCATGTAATTGTGGACACCTTGCACTCCAAATCTGTCGCACAATGAAACGAGTCTTGACAGTTGACAAGATCGGGAAGACATCAATGATTACTTGATATTTAGTTTGAGGAATGGAATTGTTTTAAAACGTTTAATCTTATTATGTTTTAATTATTCTAATAAAAAGGATTTATCTTGGTTTGGTTCTGTGATTTCAGGTTCAATAACTGAAACCAGCGGACCCTGTGTCGACCGACACTACTTTGGTGTCGATCGATGCAGATTTACCAAAACCAATTTGCGATAACCGATCAATCCAATTGATCCGGTTTTTGATAACCGGTCAGTGTCGATCGACACTAATTAGTGTCGGTCGATACCAACCTTTTCAAAACAATCACAATAAACCGTTTTATTTGTTTAACCAATTTTAACCAAGCTCGATAATAGGTCCAATCCAATTGAACCGACTATCCTGATCGCGAGGTCTGTGTCGACCGACACAACTCTTGTGTCGATCGTCACAGTTAGGTTAAACCTGAATTTTATTCGGGTTATCATTATGTGTCGATCGACACCGGATTGGTATCGATCGACACAGTACGATAAACCCTAGAATCGTTTTCAAACCAAAAACCTAAACTAGATTACTTTGATCAAAACGAGTTTTAGCATGCTTGTATTAATTATACAGAGATCTAGATTCAACTAATCTAATCATCATGCTACTGATTCAATAGAACGCTAAGGCTCTGATACCACTGTAGGAATTTCTAGCAGTTCCTAATCAGATTAGCAACCCTAGGTATAAATTCCAAGCCTAGGATCTAGGGTTCATGAATTGAATCATGGGATCTCGAAATTACCTGATGATTAGCAGCGGAAGATGAACAAATAATCGAGATCTTAAAGCGCCTCAAGTGCTGCGCCTCTACTGGTATCCACACGCACGCAGACTGGAACAGACGGGATGCTAGTGCCGTTAGAGATCGAATCTCTCAGAGGGTTTTCAGTTTCTCTAAGGTGGCTGTGTATTAGGTTTTTTCTCTGTAAAAGTCGACCATATATCTTATATATGTTGACTTATACCACGACATGATTAACCAAGGATTAAACCGAAGTTAATTAAGTCATCCGCGATCTGTGTCGATCGATGCACTTGTTGTGTCGATCGACACTGCCTCAGAAACTCGATATTGAATGCATATCAAATATTCATTTACCAGATCATTACATTAATGATCAACCTCATATACTATGTCCAGTTTGCTTAGGTGTGTGACCCTATAGGATCATATAACACTAGCAATGAGTTCTTAACTCATTGATCATAAGTGGCTTCTAGCAAAGCATTATGATTGCCCAGTGTTATATGACTGTCTCATCTCGACAATACAACTTTCACTTAGAGTGAGTACAATAGATTTCAGGACATTCCCAACATTAGGGTCTCCCGAAGCCCTCCCTCAAGGATCGCGAAAACGAGTCGAGGTCATTCTTGGCGAGCTCAGTTTATGCGGTACCCCGAGAGGCTCGGCATTGCCCCGCCTCCAGCTCCTGTGAAAAGTTTACGATCACGAATCAATCTCCCTCGTCTCTGGGGGGGGGGGTATGCGGGCTATATCCCTTAAACGAGTTGACTTCATTTTCGCTGGATCTAAGCTATGCCAAGACTCGATCAACTCGATTAAAGCCCTCCAAAGAATAGTCGAGACTTACAAACGGGAGAAGATCCCAATGCAAGGTCAAGACCACAAGATCACTTTCTACGAGAGCGAGACACTCAACCTCGACAAGCCGCATGACGACGCGCTCCTCGTGTGCTTAGTAGTCAGGGACGTCGAACTCTCGAGAATATTGATCGATACAGGAAGTTTGGTAGACGTCCTCTTTTTTTACGCATTCAAAAAGATGGAGTTCGAAGACTCCGAGATCGTTGAAGGACAGACACCCCTAGTAGGGTTCGCTGGCGAAACAGTATACTCAATGGGCTCTGTCTTCGCCCTGGTAATAGCCGGAGGAGTTCGAAGAATAACATAGTTCATCGTAGTAGATCGACCAGCTCCCTACAACGCCATTATAGGTCGACCTTGGATATACGATATGAAAGCCGTACTATCAACCTAACATCAGTGCGTAAAATTCCCAACTCCGAAAGGGTAAAAACTGTTTATGGAAGCCAAAAAAACTTCCAGAAATTGCTACATGAACGGGTACAAGCAAATCAAAAAATCTCACGCATAGCAATTACAGAAAGAGGAAGAGCTCGCCAAAATGCGAACTAAAAGGTCGAATGACCCTAGTCAAAGAGGATCCCCCAAGGACCTCACAACTCAGGTTTGTATAGACGATGCTCATCCTAATAAGACTTGTCGGCATCAGAATCGATCTATCAAAGTCAGTTAAAAACGAACTGATCTCCTTCCTCAAACAGAACGTCGAATCCTTTGCCTGGTCCTCAGCGGACATGAAGGAATCAATATCGATGTAACCAGTCACGAGCTAAATGTCGACCCGAATTACAAACCGGTCAGGCAAAAGCGTCGTAAACTTGGCCTGAGCGAGCTCAAGCCGTCAATGATGAGGTCGACCGCCTGCTAAAGATCAGATCGATCAGAGAGGTTAAATACCCCGATTGGCTCGCGAACCTCGTAGTGGTCAAGAAAAAGAATGGGAATTGGAGAGTCTGCGTTGACTTTACAGACCTCAACAAGGCATGTCCGAAAGACAGCTTTCCGCACCCACACATCGACCGGCTGGTCGAATCCACCGCTGGTCACCAGCTGCTATCCTTTATGGATGCCTTCTCTGGGTATAATCAGTGAAAGATTGTTTAGTTGATCCTGATTCAATTACTCATTGATTGATCCTACTAAACATGCTTGGATCTAGGTTCTCTTGCAGAATCATAAAGGATCTCACCTAATACCTTGTTTATGCAGCGGAAGAAGAGGTATTGTCAGAGATCAACAGAACCACCAAGAGATAGCTCCTCCAAAGGTTCACACACGCACACCAACAGGAAGAAGGCTGCTAGACCACAGGGAGGGAGGCGCAGAAGAGAGAGAGAGAGAGAGGCGCAGAGAGGCTTAGGAGAATTAGAGAGCTAGGTCAAGTTTTATTCATTAAAACTCCTTTTAGTTCTCATGGGCTTTTGGGCCCAATTCTCAGTCTGATTAAATCCCTTGGATTTAATCAGGCCTTTCTATCTCTCCAAGCACAGTAAATGCCTAGCACTTTTACCGTACATCTGCTGAACCGTTCCTTCATAGTTTCCTGTTAGCTTAGGCGTGTGACCCATATGGGATCATATAATAAAGGCAATAAGTCCAAGACTTATAGATCATGAGCGGACTCTAGCAAGCCATCATGACCCCCAGTATTATATGACTTATGTCTGATCATTGACATACTCTTACTTTCTAGAGACAGTACAGAGATTACTGGACATAATTCCAACAATCTCCCACTTGTACTGGAATCTCTGTATTCATAATCCTTTTGTCTCAATATCTCGATTAGTCATAAGGCAAGATGAGTGTCATCCTTATAAAGCCTAATCTTGTTCATCGGACTCTGATTTGATACTGACAATCCAAACGACTCGGGACAGTCCGTTTGAGCATGGCCATGCATTTTCCAGTATTCAAATCTCCGATTGGCCTAGAGATATTCACTCCATTTATATTGGAGGGACAAATCCCGTCTTGTTCCATCACTGTAAACTACTCATTTCATAATACACCCAAACAAGATCCTTATAACTATCGCTTAACGACAGCGTTAGACAATGATCAAAGCGCATCAGTTGATGTGCAGTCACATGCATGCGAACTCAGGTCTAAGAACTATACTCTATAGTCGTAGTAAGAATCTCTTATGACACAGATATAAATATCCTGAAGAGTTCTTATAAACGGGTCATGTCCGGTCGTATGTACCCCAACATACACCTATGTACTGACTTTGATGCCGTGCATTTATGACATCCTGAGACTTTGTCATAAGTCACATACCAATCTAGTCTCAAGCGGTTGTTGGTGTTCCAATTTCAAACAACCTTCGACTAGGGACAGGATGATATAAGCCATCTATCAAATATAGGGTCTCATTATCAAGCTAAATGACTTTGATGACTCAAGATCAAATCACTTACTTCGATGACCTATAAAATGGTTCATATCATTTTGGAACGATTATTTCATCACAGTTAAAATAATCCTGAAATAATAATTTTATTATTAAACATCTCAAATGTTTTACAAGAACATATCAATAACTAAATAAAGCCCTCAAACTCCCACTCAAATTTAGATTACATATCAATGTCTCTAATGCCTACAGCTTCAGTCAGGAACTCGAGCTTAGGTCTTGGGAGTGGCTTTGTCAATGGATCAGCGACGTTATCATCAGTCTGAACTCGGCTGATCTTGACTTCCTTTCTATTAATGATGTCAAGTATCAAGTGAAATCTTCTTAGTATATGCTTGGATTTCTGGTGTGATTTTGGTTTCTTTGCCTGAGCTATAGCACCATTGTTATCACAAAACAGTGCCAGAGGCTCAGCCGCATTTGGTATCACACCTAGTTCAATAATGAACTTTCGTATCCAAACAGCTTCCTTCGCTGCTTCTGAAGCGGCGATATATTCAGCTTCTGTAGTGGAATCAGCAACGGTGTCTTGCTTGGAGCTTCTCCAACTGATTGCACCGCCATTCAGACAAAAGATATAACCGGACTGTGACCGGAAATCATCTTGGTCTGTCTGGAAACTTGCGTACGTGAATCCACTGACTTCAAGCACATCACTTCCGCCGTACACCAAGAACTTATCCTTAGTATGTCTTAGATACTTCAGGATATTCTTGACGGCAATCCAATGGTTTTCACCTGGATTTGACTGGTATCTACTCGTCATGCTCAATGCATAAGCAACATCAGGACGAGTACAGATCATGGTATACATGACAGATCCTATTGCAGATGCATAAGGAATATTCTTCATGCGCTCAAGCTCAGCAGCCGTCGTAGGGCTCTGCTTCTTGCTTAGCGTTGTGCCATGTACCATTGGCGTGAAGCCCTTCTTGGAATCTGCCATGCTGAATCTATGCAGGACTTTGTCAATGTATGAATCTTGACACAAGCCTATCAGCCTTTTAGATCTATCCCGGTAGATCCTGATTCCAAGAACGTATGCGGCTTCACCCATGTCTTTCATGGAAAAACAACTTCCAAGCCAGTCCTTTACCGACTTCAGCATTGGTACGTCATTTCCGAGAAGTAGTATGTCATCGACATACAGAATAAGAAATACTATCTTGCTCCCACTAGTTTTCTTATACACGCATTGTTCTTCTTCGTTTCTGATGAAGTCAAATTGCTTGATCGCTTCATCAAAACGAAGATTCCAGCTCCTCGATGCTTGCTTCAATCCATAAATGGATTTATGAAGCTTGTATACTTTCCCAGCATTCTTTGGATCTATGTAACCGTCAGGTTGTGTCATATACACATCCTCTTCCAGAATACCATTCAGGAAGGCGGTTTTCACGTCCATCTGCCAAATTTCATAATCATGAAAAGCTGCAGTTGCTAGTAGAATCCGAATAGATTTCATCATAGCCACTGGGGAATAGATTTCATCGTAATCCACACCGTGAACTTGTCTGAAACCTTTTGCCACCAACCTGGCTTTATAAATCTGGACATTTCCATCCACGTCAATCTTCTTCTTGAAGATCCATTTGCACTCGATGGCTTTTACACCAGCGGGTAAGTCAACCAACGAAAACACTTGGTTGACCGACATGGAGTCCATTTCGGAATCAGTGGCCTTACGCCACTTAGAGGAATCTGGGCCCATCATGGCTTGATTGAAGTTCGATGGTTCATCACCATCAATGATCAGAAGATCATGACAGTCAGTCACGAGAAATCCTTGATATCTCTCGGGTTCGTGACGGATCCTCCCGGATCTTCGAACTTCAGGTACTACAGGTTCAGGCTCTACAATTTCTTGTAGGTCCTCCTGCTGCTCTTCCTCATTAGGTTGAGCAGTATCCTGTTCATCTTGAATTTCTTCAAGCAGTACCTTACTCCCACTGTTTTTCTTAGAGAGAAACTCCCTCTCAAGAAAATTACAATCCCGGGCAACAAAGATCTTGTTCTCGGATCGTAGGTAGAAGTAATAAGCCTTGGTTTCCTTCGGATAACCAATGAAGTAGCATTTGTCAGACTTTGGTGTAAGCTTGTCAGAGATCAATCTCTTGACATAGGCTTCACAACCCCAAATTCTAAGATAAGACAGCACTGGAGCTTCTCCAGTCCATAATTCATATGGTGTCTTTGCTACTGTTTTTGATGGCGCTCTATTTAGAGTGAACACTGCTGTTAGCAGAGCATATCCCCAAAGGGATATTGGAAGGTCTGTGTGACTCATCATAGACCGAACCATATCCAATAAGGTCCGATTCCTCCTCTCAGACACACCATTCCATTGAGGTGTTCCAGGAGGAGTGAGTTGGGAAACTATCCCACACTCTCTTAGATGATCACTGAACTCTTGGCTCAAGTATTCTCCTCCTCGGTCGGACCGAAGAGCTTTAATGCTTTTGCCAAGTTGGTTCTGTACTTCATTTTGGAATTCTCTGAATCTCTCAAACGATTCAGACTTATGTTTCATTAAATAAACATATCCATGCCTACTGAAATCATCAGTGAAGGTAATGAAGTACTGATAGTTTCCTCTTGCATTTGTGGACATTGGGCCACACACATCTGTGTGTATCAGGCCCAATAAGTCACTGGCCCTCTCGTTAGGTTTATTAAAGGGGGCCCGCGTCATTTTGCCCATCAGACAGGATTCGCATTTCTCACATGACTCAAAGTCAAATGAGCCAAGAAGTCCATTCGAATGGAGCCTCTTAATGCGTTTCTCGCTGATGTGCCCTAAACGACAATGCCATAGAAACGTTCGGTTCTCCTCATTAGGTTTGAACCGTTTGGTATTAATGTTATAAATTGGCGCGGATTGATCAAGTATGTAAAGCCCATTCGTAAGAGGGGCACAACCATAGAACAAATTGTTGCGATTGAAGGAACATAATTTATTCTTAACTGAAAAATCATAACCTTCCAAATCCAACAATGAAATTGAAATAATATTTCTGCTTATCGCAGGTACAAAATAACAATTATTGAGTTCTAAAACCAATCCCGAAGGTAAAGACAACAAGTATGTGCCTACAGCTAGTGCAGGAACTTTCGCTCCATTCCCAACTCGTAGCTCCACTTGTCCTTGCTTCAGCCTCCTACTGTTGCTGAGTGCCTGCATATTAGTACAAATATGAGCCCCACAACCAGTATCCATAACCCATGAGGTATTATCAGAAGTAGTTGTATTAACTTCTATAACAAAAATACCTGATGAAGAAGTCTCCAAAGTCTTCTTCTTCAATTCCTTTAGACCTTCCAGGAATTTCTTACATTCTCTCCTCCAATGCCCTGGTTCTTTGCAGAACCTGCAGATGTCAGTAGGCCCAGCCTTGGACTTGGGCTTGGGCTTTGGCGTGTCCTTGTCCGAGACTTGAACAGCCTTAGCCTTTCCCTTGTCCTTGGCAGAGGATTTCTTAAAGCCCTTGCCCTTCTGCACCATGAGCACATTGGGGTCCTTGGCTTTCCTCAAGTTGGGCTCTGCAGTCTTGAGCATTCCGTGAAGCTCAGGCAATGTCTTACTCAAGCCATGCATATTGAAGTTCATGATGAACTGATCATAGCTTGCAGGTAAAGACTGCAGAACGATGTCGCAGGCAAGTTCCTGGCTGATAGGGCAGTCGAGTTTCTGAAGATGATCGAGATAACCCATCATCTTCAAGACATGAGGACTCACTGCCGCATTTGCAGCCAACTTACAGTCTAAGAGGTTCTTAACTGTCTGGAACCTCTCAGTCCTTGCCTGCTCCTGAAAAAGCGATTTCAGGCTTGCCATTATCTCGATGGGCGACAACACACTCTCGAACTGCATTTGCAGCTCAGCAGTCATGGTCGCCAACATCAGGCAATAGACATCATTTTCATCTGACGAATGCTTTTCCCATGCATTATGTAGATTCCTGGCGGCATTGTTAGGAGGCCTCTCGGGGAGGGGATCACGAAGGACATATTCCTTCTTCTCCTGCTTGAGGACCAGCCTCAAGTTCCTTGACCACGTCAGGAAGTTCGTTCCAGTCAGCTTCTCCTTGTCGAGAATAGACCGGATTGAGAATGTGTTTTGTGTGCTTGTAGTAGTCATAGCTGAAATATAAGATAAAAGGATTTTAGTTAATATGTTCAATATGATTAATCTCGCATTATAGTTAATATGATTAATCTCTCATTATATTCAATAACATCAGTTACCCTCAATAGAATATAATGATTCCAAGATCCATATATAATTAAGATCAAAGTGGGCCACTGGCCGTCACCCAACCTTAGCTTATATCGGTAAGCCCTATCTCGGCTAATTATATCCGTGATATAACTCTTGGTTGTGAATCTGGGCCCGAGGCCCAATCCACTCTGATGTCTCAAGGCCCGAGACTCCCGATGGCCTAGTCAAGAAAACCAGACTATACAGTCATGTAATCACTAATGTCTGGGACTCCCAATGACATCAATGAATCACAAACCGTCTTACCCACGCAAAAGATAGACACCCTCACACTGTAAGGCCGTGTGTACGATTGAATGGGCTTCAACAGCTGACATAATCTGGACAAGACATCCAACGTTTGATATTATTTGAGGTTTGTAGGTTTTTTCCTTAAAATTTCATCCCAAAATAGAAGATTACTATTTTGGGAAACTTTCCATTTTGGGAAACCTACTGATTTTGGAAACTTTCTAAAATTGGAAACTTTCTAACTATAGAAATTTCCTAAATATCCAAAACATGCAAATCTAGAAACTTCTATTCTAAGAAACTTTCTAATTTGAAATTTTGGAAACTGATTAATTTTAAAATCAAATTTTAATTATTAAATGAATTTTAAAATAATCTGAAGAATAAGACTCAAATAATTGGCCCAATTGTTTTAACTTCTTGGCCCATGGCCCAAGAATTGGTCTATGTCCAAGACATAACCCAATTGTCCAATTAAATGACATAACCGGTCTGGTTCATTAAAATTGGTCTAACCAAAATTAATTACTACGATGACCACAATTGTCAACCGGTTATTTACTAAACCGGATTTTCTCAATTTATTTGGTCCAACCAAATCAAATTAGAAAACCACTGGTTTAGGCACTAAATCCAATTTTACGACTTTGGATTTCTTATCACGGTTTAACCAGATCTTAATAAATTTTATTAAGTCTGTAATTATTAAACCGTGACGATTAAGATTTTAAATATCTTAAACCGAACCATCACGAGCCAAAACCGAACCGGTTGGTCACGAACCGATCACGGTCGTGACCTAGCTTCGCGATCGAGACACGATCGTCCAGCCGCAAGCATCATGCGATGCACGATCGGGACGGGACGATGGCGAGACGGGACGGTGCACTCGGCTCTCGGTCACGACAGCGGTGCGGGACGCGGTACGGCTCGGGACGCGAGAGAGGCGGGACGCGATCGGTCCATCTCCCGCGATCCATCTTGCCGATCGGACCGACGCAAAAGCTCGGGCCGTCGATCTCTCGCGATCGGATGATCACGCGACTCGATCCGCAATGCGATCGGTCCGTGCATCATTCCAATCTGATCCGGACATGGTGATCCTTTGGCGATCATCAATCCGACGCACACCAATTCAATATAGATTGGATCATGCGATTTCATTTAGTTTAGGTTTTAATTCTTTGTTTCTTAAGTGTTTTTCTTATCAATAGATTGATTCAAACACTTCTAAACAACCTAAACATGATTCTAAACAAGAAAACCTAACAAAACCAATGGCTCTGATACCACTGCAGGATTGTTTAGTTGATCCTGATTCAATTACTCATTGATTGATCCTACTAAACATGCTTGGATCTAGGTTCTCTTGCAGAATCATAAAGGATCTCACCTAATACCTTGTTTATGCAGCGGAAGAAGAGGTATTGTCAGAGATCAACAGAACCACCAAGAGATAGCTCCTCCAAAGGTTCACACACGCACACCAACAGGAAGAAGGCTGCTAGACCACAGGGAGGGATGCGCAGAAGAGAGAGAGAGAGGCGCAGAGAGGCTTAGGAGAATTAGAGAGCTAGGTCAAGTTTTATTCATTAAAACTCCTTTTAGTTCTCATGGGCTTTTGGGCCCAATTCTCAGTCTGATTAAATCCCTTGGATTTAATCAGGCCTTTCTATCTCTCCAAGCACAGTAAATGCCTAGCACTTTTACCGTACATCTGCTGAACCGTTCCTTCATAGTTTCCTGTTAGCTTAGGCGTGTGACCCATATGGGATCATATAATAAAGGCAATAAGTCCAAGACTTATAGATCATGAGCGGACTCTAGCAAGCCATCATGAACCCCAGTATTATATGACTTATGTCTGATCATTGACATACTCTTACTTTCTAGAGACAGTACAGAGATTACTGGACATAATTCCAACAATCAGATACTGATGAACCCCGAGGACCAAGAAAAGACCTCCTTCATAACCGACCGAGGTACATACTGCTACAAAGTCATGCCTTTCGGGCTGAAGAACGCAGGATCAACCTACCAGCGCCTCGTCAAAAAGATGTTCCCAGGACTACTGGGTAAAACCATGGAAGTCTACATCCACGATATGCTGGTCAAATCTTCCAGGTGCGAGGACCACATCCCCCAACTAAAAGAATGCTTCATCATTCTCAACAAATACGGGATGAAACTCAATCCTGCAGAGTGCACTTTCGGGGTCACATCGGGAGAATTCCAGGGTTATTTAGTAACCGAAAGAGGGATCGAGGCAAACCCTCGCGATCTTAGAGATGCAATCTCCCAAGACAACGCGAGAAGTCTAGCGTCTAACTGGCAAAATAGCTGCTCTGAATCGCTTCATATCGAGGTCGACTGATAAATGTTTACCCTTCTACAACCTACTCAAAGCGAACAAAAAGTTCCTTTGGGATAAGAAGTGCGAAGAGGGGTTCACCCAGCTTAAAGCGTATCTAATCGAGCCACCGAAACTGGCAAAACCAATAGAAGGGGAACCCCTTTACCTCTACCTAGCTGTCTCTACGGCAGCAGTAAGCGGAGTCTTGGTTCGCAAAGAACAAAACGACCAACGACCAGTGTATTACATCAGCAAGACTCTAATCGATGCTGAAACAAGATACCCTGCGATGGAAAAACTCACATTAGCATTGGTTACATCGGCTCGAAAGCTTCGACCATACTTCCAATCGCACTCAATCATTGTCATGACCTCCCAACCACTAAGAACCATTCTTAATAGTCCAAGCCAGTCAGGTCGACTAATTAAATGTGCTATCGAACTCAACAAATATAGCATCGAGTTTAAAACTCGAACATGCTTAAAATCGTAGGAATTGGCTGACTTCATAATTGAACTCCCACCTACAATCGATCTCAACCCAGCTTCCGCTAAAAGATGGAAACTTCATGTCGACGGTGCCTCCTCGAGGCAAGGATCTGGAGTCGGGGTAAAACTGGTATCTCCCACCGGAGAGGTACTCGAGCAATTATTCTGGCTAGGTTTCTCCGCGTCAAATAATGAAGCTGAATATGAAGCGTTGATAGCCGGGCTCAGACTAGCAATAGCAATAGGAGCTCGGGAAGTGGACGCTTTCAGTTATTCCCAACTGGTCACAAGCCAATACCATGGTGACTATGAATCCAAAAACGAACGCCTGGAAGCATACCTGCGAGTAGTACACAGCTTCACCGATCAGATCGAGTTCTTTGTTCTAACGCGAATCCCACGAGGCGAGAACACTGCAGCCAATGCCCTCGCCGCATTGGCATCGACGTCAGATCCTAACCTCGAAAGGATCATACCAGTCGAAAGGATTGAGAAACCAAGTATCAACATAGCCTTGAAAGCTCTATCCTTAAAAGAGGACGAGCCCGCAGAAAAGGATGATGTCGATCAGCAGGCGCCGCACGAGAAAACATGCCACGATGTTGAACGCCATTTACGTAGCAAACGTGCCTGACGGACCTATCCAAACCGCATCCACTAGCCAGGGGTCCGAGACCGATACTGAAAAAGATTGGAGAACTCCGATCATTCAGTACATAACAAATGGTGAGGTCCTTGACGACAAATGGGAAGCACGAAACTCAAAGCACAAAGTGCGAGGTACTGCATCACACAAGGGGAACTTTCAAATGGTGTCTCTCCAGACCCTACCTCAAATGCCTCGATGGCAAGCAAGCTCGAATCGTGATCACACAGGCCCATGAGGGATCCTGCGGAAGTAATTATGGAGGGCGAGCTCTGGCCATACGGATAAAAGGCAAGGCTTCTTCTGTACGACCATGGCCGCCGAATGTGAGTCTTTTTCCAACAAGTGCAATAAGTGTCAAAAACACGCCCCGATCATCCACCAACCGTTGGAGAAACTCTCTTTAATCTCGTCGCCCTACCCTTTCATGCGATGGGGAATGGATATCGTGGGACCCTTCGGGCAAAAAGAAAGCTATGCATCTATTAGTCATGACAGATTACTTCACCAAGTGGATCAAAACAGAGTCATATCAAAAGGTCAAAGATGTCCACGTAAAAGAGTTCGTCTGGCGAAACATAATCTGCCGTCATGGATTACCTCACGAGATTGTCCCTGATAACGGACCTCAGTTCATATCAAACACATTCAAAACGTTCTGCAGAACTTGGAACATCAAGCTAACTTACTCAACGACCCGTTACCCTCAAGGGAACGGTCTGGCGGAATCAGCCAACAAGTCGATCATGAACAATCTCAAGAAAAGACTCGACGAGTGCAAATCGAGCTAGAGCGACGAACTCCTAGCCGTACTCTGGGCTTACCGGAATACTCCTCGCAAATCCACCGGCGAGACCCCTTTCTCGCTGGCATATGGTATCGTGGCGGTAGTACCAGCAGAGATCCTCGTGTTCAGCATTCGCCAAAAAGAATGCCCACAGCAAGAGGAACTTAACAATCAAATGATAACGGATGAGCTCGATCTCGTCGACGAATGGATAAACCTCGCACTAGCCCACATCCAGAACTACCAACAAGCCGCAGCTCTCTACTATGATTCCAGGATTAAAACCCGAAGGTTTCAAGTAGGAGAGTTCGTCTTACGGAAAGTGTTCGACCATAAAAAAGAAGAGCACGCTGGAAAGTTAGGGGCGAAGTGGGAAGGTCCCTACCAGGTCACCAATATCGTGAAGGACGGGGTCTACCGACTTAAGTCAGTGGAAACTCAGAAACCTGAACTACGACCCTGGAACATTCTAAACCTCAAAAAGTAATTTCACTAAAAGTACACTCCAAAATCGAACTACGAAATAGCTTGATCTCCCTTAAAAGGGTACGTAGGCAGCTCGACCTCGAGCGCAGCTGCCCTCCTAAACAAAATTCTTATCAAGTTCAACAGTCTCGAGCGAAGTCAAAAAAGCTTATCCAAGTTATCACTCTAGATCGATTTTTCATTTGTCCTTTGTAAAAATAAAATTGTCTTAATAAAATTCTCTGTCTTCTTTCATTTTTGTTAAGCGAACTGAAATGGTCTCTTCAAACTCAAACGATCTGAAATGATCTTTCCAAACCAAGTGACCTGAAATGCTCTCTTTAAAAACAGGTGATCTGAAATGATTCCCTCAAAAAAGCGATCTGAAATGATCTATTCCAATAGAGCGACCTGAAATGGTCCCTTCAAAGTTAGGTAATCTGAAATGATTTCCTCGAAACAGAGCGATCTAAACGATCTCTCCAAATTAAGTGACCTAAAATGGTCTCCTCAGAGTAATCGATCTAAGTGATCCAAAAATAGTTTAGGAGCTCGGAACCAAAGCTCTTCCGAACTCTAAAAATTCCTCTAACCTTATACATATTAGAAGAATTGGGGGCCACCTCTCCCCCTAAGCGAAGCAACGAAATCGAATCTAAGTAAGTGTACCTCGATCCATCACACTTAGAAAAATCTATTTTTGATTTGTCACCCAACTCGAGCTAGGCGTTCAGCAGTACGATATCTTGAAGGACTTACGCCTCGAGTTACCCCTGATACTTGGCTCGAGTTCGACATTTGTTTCATACAAATGACATTTACAAATATCTCCAAGTTGAATCTAAGTAAGTCTACTCTGGTTCGTTATACTTAGAAATGTTTACTCCAAACTTTCTTGAGTAAGAATCATGACAGATCGAACTGGGCTTCTAGAGATATAACTCCTTGGAAGACTTATTCCTCGAGCTCGACAAGTGTTGTCTAAATTCTCTAAGGAATTTCGGTAAGCTGCTCACCTCGACCCCTATAGAGGCTCGAGCTATCATGACAATCGATTTTATGCCAAAAACGACTAAGGCATGAAAGAAAATAAAGACATTTCATAAAAAGAAACGACGCGATGTCCTCGGGTTCATTTGAAGCCCGTAAAGGGCAAACACCAAAAAAGCCCCCTTGGGCAACGAGAGTTCGAAAATAAAATTAAAAGCCCTCTCGGGCTGCAACAACAAAGACTTAAAATTATTATTTTAAGAAGATCCCTCGCCTCGAACCTCCGCCTGTTCGCCCGTCGCAGCAACATCCTCGGCGAGCTGGCCTTCAACCTCATCGCTCACCCTTGAGCTAATTCCAGTCGGAAGGTTCGATCCATACTGGTCGAGGCGAGGAGCGGCCTCCATCGGGGGATTCGCGAGAACCACCGAGTCATCAGACATGCATGCAGATTGAGCTTGCTGATACTAAAATCAGACACTGCCGCCGCGTTCATCTCCTCCATCGCCACCCGCTTCTTCTCAACTAGCTTCAGCACCTCCTGAGTCAGGTACAGTTGGCTGGAAGCTAGCTCGGTGATGAGCTCAATTTTGGCCAAGGCCTCCTGGACGCGGATCTCGGCGCTGGTCTCGACCTTCCGCCGTTCGCTCTTCTCCTTGATCCCCTTGAGGACCTCCAAGTATTGGCTGTTCAACTCCTTCCTCGCTTCGTGGACCGCAACTTTGAGATCAAACTCTCGCCCTGCGATGACCTTCTCCAGATCAGCACGATATTGAGCGGCCCGCACATCTGCAGCCCGGCTCGCCTCCTCGGCGGCCAAGGTCCGAGTTACGGCCACATTGAGCTTCTGCGTGAGATCCTCCTCCTAGTTCTCGAGCAGCATCAGTCGAGCCTCCACGCCATCGAACTCGGCCACCTTCTTCTTTAATGCATCCTCCCTGGCCAAGGACTCCTGCAGCTTAGCATTCAGGTTGCTCACCGTCTTCTTTGCGGACTCGAGCTCGTTGGCCTGCAGAATGTCGCGCAGCTCACGCTCAGACTTAGCCACGAACCTATTCGTGGCCTCCAGAGACTATATATATAAAAAAAATCCTAAGTGAAAGACGAAGCATACTGCGAGCAAATGAAAACGAAGGAGCAAAACCATTACCATCCCGATGGCCGCCATCACCTCGGTGTAGGCCTCCCCAAGGGCCATATCCCCGACAGCCGGGAGTTGAACGCATGCGGGCTTGAAGTGCCTCAGCAGGTAGGCCACACCCCTTGGATCTTCCGCGGTTGAGCATTCCTTTTGGTGCCTAAAGCGCCAGTTGAAGGTCCCAGCGGACCCAGAAGAGGCAGGCCTCGCCTAGATATTTTGGCTCGACCTCTTCGAGCTCACCTCCGCGTCAGTCCTTTGACGCTTTGGCGCAGGAGGAAGAGAGCCTCCCCGACTCCTGCCATTCAACCCCCTAGAGCCGTTCGAGTGAGAGTCGCGTAAAGCAAGCTCTCAGGATTGAACCAGAACTATCTCCTGCTCAGCCGTGGGGGGGGGGTGAGGGAAGTTATCAACCTCCACAATCACCTCCTCGGACCCCAGAGCCAGAGGAAGGGAGGCATGAGCAGGATGAGGAGAGCGAGCCGGAGGAGGAGGAGGGGCCTCACCCAGAGCGAAAAGGATGGCGTTGCTCAGGTCGCCAGCCTTCATCTTATTCGCCAGATCGATCGGATCTTTCCCATTCCGGCGGCTGCTTGCTCTGCGAGACATTTTCTCGCGAGGAGGAGTGCTTGCGACTGAACTATTGTCTGAAATGGCCCGATCTGCAAAACGATCGAGCTAAATTATTATGATACTTGAATTAAGCAACAAGAAAAAGGTCAGCGACCACTCACTTTCTCCAGTCCGCTCGACTATGCGTAGCGGAGGCTGAACTACTCGAGCTGGAGGGAGCTGGCAAGCGTCCTGCGCTACCGGTGCACCTCGAGGAGGTTGGGCCTGAGCTTGATTGGGAGGTCGAGCTGCGGGACCTAAAGCAGCACGTATTCGCTCCGCAGAAAAATTATTCCAGTTGATATTTCCCCCTCTCAAGTGGGCTATTAACTCTTCGGTTATAGGATTCAGCGCAAGCGACTCGAGAGCTTCTGCGAAACAAAAAAGGAGTAGAACTAGCTCGATATCCGTCAAAAGGGGTACCAATTATAATAAACCCTAAAGTCTAACCGACTTCAGTGGCCCATCGTGCCGGCACGACGGAAAAATCGAAGTCGCCGACCGAACTACTGTTAATCTTGAAAAAGAAGTAACGATCCCGCCATACGTTTCTGTTAGGGATCTCTTCGAGAACCTTCCCGAAGCGAGGGGAGAGGTAATACGTCCCCGGAGCCTGAGCGTTGTACTTAACCGAGCAAAGTCTCATGAGTTCCTCGACTCCAAACTCTATCCCCTCCTCGGCAGCCCTGATGCCGAGTCCGATGACATACCAGACAAAATTCGGAGCCATCTGAGGGAAGGCGAGTTGGAGTTGGAAAAAGACCCAACAGAGAAGGAGGGGGATCAGGAAGAAAAGCCCGCACTTGTCAAAGTACGCGTAGGAGGCGCAATAGTAGCCCTCCCTTACATTTTCTGGCGACTCCGACGAAAACGGAATCACCATCTTGACGCCCGGCAGAATTCGGAGCTTCGTCTGGAAACGTTGAAGGTGCCCCTGATTTAGACTAGATGGCGGGTGTGGACCAAACGACCCCGCCGATGAACTGGTACTTGCCCCAGTGGTATTTCTCGGAGCCATAAAAGACGATGTACCGGAATATAAAGAAGACTAGAGAAGAAGGAATTCTAGAGAGAGAGAAAGGGCTTTGAAAAACAGTAAAAAGCGAAAACTAGAGCGAGAAACAGAAAAACCAAAGTGAGGGAGAAGGAGTTACCTTGCTGATTTGTAGTGCGAAGAGTAATGGGAATCGTGCAAGGTAACTTCCATTTAAAGCCAACTCGTGCCTCTTCTCGCTCGAGATCGACGGGAACCTTAGTATCCCAAATTCTCAACCGTTCGATTTCTAATTCGTAATGATTGTTATCACTCACGAAAAGATCGAGATGTCGGAGATCTTTTGCATTCGCGCAATCTCAACCGTTGATTCGAGATCGGCGGTTATGAACAAGTGGCTGATATTCAAGTCACATCAGCGCAGATCGAGGTCGATAAGATTTGTCGTAATCTTAATATATCGACCGTTAATAGTCGACCAGATCGACGGTAGTTAAGAAATTTCTCGATTATCTACTATCCTCAGTCTTTGACGCACTACGAATAGATCAATTAGATCCACGCACTCTATCTCACCCGTCCGATCGAAACAGAATCTACGGACGGGGTGAAAATAATCATTAGGGCTTCAACGCCTAAGGCACGCGCGCGCGTTTCCCCGAAATGTCCACCGCCCATTAAACATCGACTCATCGAGTTAATAGGCTGGGGGCTATTGTTAGTACTGGATTTCCCTCTAGGAAATCCGGCCCATAAACTGTCAAATTAAAGGCCCATAATCATGAGCCCGGTTCGTGATTTAACATGCAAGTTCGATTAAGGCTTCAGGGCCCATTCGACTATAAGGAAACAAAGGTCCAAATGGCCCGAGACATAGGATAAACGAGCTCGAGCTCGATAGAAGACGATGTCAAAAGAGAACGTCCAGGTCGTCGTCAGTCAGAACGACCCCCGCGATATAGGAGATCATTGCTAACAAAAGACCGAAAGATCGGAGTCAGGAGATCGATTGTGTTAATTCGATATCGACATTCAATCTCAATAACATCTTTGATTCATAGGAAACATATATCATTATATATACAAAAGTCCAAATCTACTAATACAAATCCTTGGTGTGAATCTTCGATCTCACACTTATAACCTCAAAGCCAATGTGGACACCTTCACGTGGTCCACAACATATATGAAAGGAATCAGCCTGGAAGTGACCTCTCATGACCAAAAAGTTGACCCTACTTACAAACCCATCAAACAAAAACGGCATAAGCTAGGCCCCAATCGAGCTAAAGTAGTTAACGATGACATAGACCGACTACTCATGGTATGTCAAATCATAGAAGTCAAATACCCCGACTGGCTTACTAACCCTGTAGTCGTCAAAAAGAAAAATGGGAGTACTGATTTTACCGACCTAAACAAAGCTTGTCCTAAAGACAGATTCCACTTCATCACATAGACCGTATGGTAGAAGCTTCATCTGACCACCAGCTCCTATCCTTCGTGGACGCTTACTCTTGGTATAATCACATCCTGATGACCCCATAAAACCAAGAAAAACAGCTTTTATCACTGACCGAGGCATCTACTGCTACAAGGTAATGTCCGTCGAACTAAAGAACGTAGGTGCAACCTATAAAGGCCTAGTAAAAAAATGTTCGCAGACCATCTAGGTAAAATAATGGAAGTTTATGAGGCCATCAAACCATCAACTATATCAGATAAACAAGTGATGTCAAGACTAAATGAGAAGCACATGGAAACCATCAAGTTGAAGGAAAAAAATGACCAAGACCAACAATCTCATCTACCAAACCACCATGGTGAACCATTTATCAAGTTAAACACCCTATGAACCTGACCAGAAGTGAAGATGCCCAAAGAGTTTCCAAACCAAACCGCTTGCCACCCGATCAAGCTTCTGCCTTGTAATGGAGTTTTCAGCTCAGCCCACATATGGACCAGACCAGGAGAATAATGGATAGTATTATTGGGTCTTTTATAGATCCAAAGCAATGAAAACCTCATTCGAAACCAGCCTGAACCACCTGATGCTTCAACAACACTAAAAACCGGTTGTGCCTTGTCCAAATGAGGAAAGCATTAATATTCATTGTGAAATGAAGACTACCAATAAGAGAATTTGGACCACCTAGAAGGAATAAATTCGTCTAGATACATTCAAGGGATTAAAGAGGAAGAAATCAAAGCAAAGAATAACATTTCTTTTTATGGATTTGTTAGTTTTTCCATCCAAGACCAAGATTGAATTTTTGAGGATGAATCACGACCCTCCATCATCTCCAGAAGATCTACACCATTCACATCCATAGGATTACCTAAACAAGCAATCAGAATACCAGCAACCAATATCACGCCATCCCAAAGATTGCTCACCTTCATGATCACCACTTTTCATGCCCTTTTGATTATGTGTTGATTTTATGATTAATTCTACTTGATTTCCTCTTATTTTTAATGTCCAGACCGTTGGTGGTCATATCTTAGAGCCTATAAAAGCTTTCCTGCTTTGTACTTGTTAATTACCCAATTTTATGAATGAAAAACCCTTTCTTTGTTTTAAGAAAAGTTTCAATCCGAATTTTAAAGAGATTGTGTGTGATTCCTTTCTCTGTTCAGTTCTTAGACTTATCACAGAGCATTCTATAGACTGTGTGGTGTCGTTCAATCCCTTGGTTACTTATTTCATCCTATCCACCAGCCTAATCAAAGAGAGTTATACAACCAATTGATTAAGCTCCATCTTCAATCAACTTCAAATCCATCTTTTGATCAAGCTGAGAGTACACAACTAGCAGTCTTGATCTCATCATCTATATATAATAAACTAAATTTTACTTAATGAAATATATATAATAATTATACAATATATATAAGTGTTTTTTTTTGTTATTATTGTTAATTCATTAGTTCATTTTATCATGAATTTCTACAAAAGACTTTAAAAGATTTTGGGTACCCGAACTATTCGAACATTATCCGTACTATTTAGAGTTCGGATAATAAACGAGTAATGATTTTAACTACCCAACCCGACCTTTACCTGAACCTTACCCGACCCTTACATGTTTATTACCCAAACGGGTAATGATTTTTGATACCTGAAATACCCTTACTCGACCCGTACCAGCCACAACCCGACACATACCCGCAAACGAACATGCCTACATTGTATGGTCCTGATTTCAGGCATACATCATCTAGTATCAAAGCTGAAAAACTCCTAAATCAGGTATTATCTGTGTTCTTATTAAACCCAGAAAATCATAAAAATCAGTTTTTTTTTTGTTTCTGTTATTTGATTCCTGCTTATTTGATTTCTATAAAATTGAAAACCCATAAAAGTTTGTGTTTAGTTTTTGATTTTTCGTTTTCCTTAATCCCAGAAAAAGAAAACCCATAAAAATTTGTTTCAGTTCTTTGATTTTTGTTTTTGTTTCAGACCCATAAAAATTGTGTTTTTGTTGTTATTTTGTTTAATCTGTTTCCAGAAAAAGAAAACCCAAATGAAATCATCTAGTTTATGTTTAATCTATTTACGGCATTCATTCTACTCCACTAAATCATTAGAAAACTAGAAAACCCAAAGAGAAACTTGTTTGATTTGTCTGCATTCATTTAGTTCTCATTCATATAGAGTATTGTCTAGTTTTGTTGTTTATTCAGTCTTAAATCCAAAATACCAAAATAAAGTTGTTGCTGCATTTGTTCTTGTTAGTTTGCATTATTCACAAGCCATAAAACTATTTGCTTCAGTCATATTTCATTTGTATTCATTCATATCTACAAGACCATAAAAAGTGTTCATGTTTTAATTTAGCTTCATTATATTAAGTCTTCTTTTGCATTAGTAATCAATATATCCATTTGCATAGCATAACTTGTCAACGTTTAGCAGCTTGAATAACAAACACATTTTTTATTACCCATTGTGCACTTGATCTGATTGGTTAGTTTCCTGAGACAGGAAACAACATGGATAAGCAGCTGATCAAGTGAAATTGGCTTAACTCCTTGAAGTTATTCAGGCTATAGAAAATCGCATAACACAACTAGAATAGTCCGAACCTGCAAAACAAGAAGAAGAAAACGAATTTGAAGATGAAACAAAAGCTAAATATGTTGAGCCTAAACCACCAAACCATTCAAGGAGGACCAGGAGACAAAACCTTTTCTGCAACAACAATAAGTATCATATTACTATGATTATTTTTTGCCACAAATTTGTAATATTGCAGGAAGTAGTTATCTGGAGGACTATCTAGAATGGGAGAGAGACATAGATGACTTGTTTCATACCATAAAATTCCGAAGGAAGAAAAGCTAGCCTATGCTATCAAACAACTCACCGGGAATGCATATTTATGGTGGAAGCAAGAAAAATATGAAAGGTGAAAATATCAAGAAGGAGACATCCACACTTGAGAAAATCTGAAATGGTCATGATGAGGAAGTATGTTTCTACACTTCACTTAAAAGAAACCAGAGCACAATACACAAGAAGATTCTCAAACAGTAATACCAAGGGGACAAGAATAGTAGGGCCACAAGAAACTCAAAGAAACTTGATCCAACAAGCAGACTTCCAACCAAACCAGAGGCACACACATTCCTATTGTCTAGACTAGAAGAGTGCCGTTCTAGAAACCCTGGGAAAGAAGAACATTATCAGCCAAGACACGTTGTGCAAACCAAAAGCAAAACCATAACAAGAAAAGGCTAAGATAAGTTTAGTTTTTAAAAAATTGGTCCATAATTTATCTATTAGTAGTATGATACGCTTGCCTTTTTCAAAAGATGTTGAAACAGATTTTACTAAGGAGCATACATTTAAAGGAGAAGAACCACATGTAGTAAACCTTGTGGTGGACCAGAAGAAAACTCAAGATGCAGTGCACTCCATGTTGCCTAAGGAGATAAAACCAGAGACATACATACAATCCAACATGAGCAGCACTGTGCAAGGTATGTGTCTAGGCCCAGTTCTAATTAATGAAACTAAACTGCCTATTCATGATGCAGGAAGAGCAACAGTGGATTCTATGCTTATTGAAATTATGAAGAATAACATTTGCAATAAGTTAATTCAGAATCCAACCCAAAGTCCTACAATTCAAATCAAATCTTACATGTCAGAGATGCCACAACTAAGGATATAACAAAAGTCATGAGAGTTTCTGGAAAATGACCAGACCATGAGTACAGTCCATAGTCCATCAACAAGTGGAAACCAAAAACAGAACAAGGGATTGTTCAAACACCAAAGGTACGTGTTGTTCTAGACCAACATGTTCTTGTTAATTCCATGACAGGATTGATATACTTGTCTTTTCCAAGGGATAGTGAATCAGGTCTAGGAACAAAAGGAGAACACACTGCCCAAAAGGAAAAAACATCAGCAATGGTGATCTTAGTTTAAAACCAGAAACAAGAAAAGTTTATAATAGCCCCATTGGAGCACTCTAAAGTGCCTGCCATACAAGCTAAAGAAAAGGATACCTCAAACACCAATGTAAGTATCACTGATGATAAAACGTCCCTAATACATCTATGTGTTATCTTTGAATCATCATTGTCCTTGGCCAAAAAAGCTATTTTGCAACTGTCCTCGTTTACGAACAATCAAGGTCTGACAACATCTCTAATTGGTTATCTGCATAAGATCACAATCTGGTCTCTGGACCATACAAATGAGCAGAACAATGAAGCTGCATTAGCCATTGCAAGAAGCGTTACCCAAGATGCTCGCAAACGTAAATCCTATGTAGCGAGAAATGAGCCTGCTTGGTTACACAGCCTTCTTGAGGAAGAAGCAAGAGGGTCCTGACCCATTATGTTCTTATCCGAACATGCCATTACTATAGGATTGCAAACAAGCCTCATCTACGGCTAGCAACCTCAGTTTAATGTGGTTTTATCTGGCGCCTACTATCACTCTTTCATTTTTGTTTGCTTTTGGATTCATTGTTAAAAGTCTCTTGATTTTGGTTGTTTTGAAATTCAGTGTTAAAAACGTCCCTAATACCTGCTTATACAGATATAATGCATTTTTGTAAAAAGGTGCCAAAAACAGATTATGGATCAAGTTTGGATCACACTGCCACAAGTAAAGATAAAGTGGAAGATCAACAAGCCAAACTACTAAATCTGAATCTGAAACATTCCCAAGAGGCACACATGTCCTATTGTTCAGAACAACAAGACCACACTCCAACAGCTTGGGAAATGAAACCAAAGATGAGCCAAAGTATTTTATGTGAGTATCATGGAAACAAAGAACAAGTATTATTCACAGTCATATGCTTATAATATTCTTCACAATGGTATAATACACTTGTCTTTGTAAAAAAAGTTTTGGAATATGTCTAGGTACAAAAGAGAAAAAAGTGGCTTCAGACCAGAAGACAACATCTGCGCCTAGAAGAAGTGTCTTTGTATCCATACTGATCAAAGAAGTCCCACCAAATGCACCATGCAAACAAAAACCGAGCAAACAAAAACATGGAGGTATATCACTAAACCCTTTTGGTTATACTCAAACTAACTTGCTATATTTATGTGCAGATGTACCAGTTTCGAGGTCGAAACATTTTCAAGGGTAGGGTATGATGAGGCCATCAAACCATCAACTATATCAGATGAACAAGTGATGTCAAGACTATATGAGAATCACATGGAGACCATCAAGTTGAGGCAAAACATGACCAAGACCAACACTCTTATCTACCAAACCACCATGGTGAACACATTATCAAGTTAAACACCCCATGAACCGGACCATAAGTGAAGACGCCCAAGGAGTTTCCAAAGCCAGACCGCTTGCCACCCGATAAGACTTATCTACCTTGTAATGGAGTTTTAATCTCATCCCACATATGAACCAGCCCATGAGAGTTATGGATAGTATTCTTGGGTCTTTCAAAGATCCAAAACAATGAAGACCTCATTCAAAATCAGCCTGAACCACCTGATGTTTCAACAACATTAAAACCGGTTATGCCTTCTCCAAATGAGGAAAGCATTCATATTCTTTTTTAAATGAAGACTAGCCACGCCCAAAAAGAGCCTTTCAACCACCTAGAAGGAACAAATTTGTCCATATACATTCAAGGAATTAAAGAGAAAGAAAACAAAGAAAAGAATAACATTTCCTTTTATTGATTTGTTAGTTTTTCCATCCTAGACCAATAGTGACTTTTTGAGAATGAATCACGAACCTCCATCATCTCCAGAAGATCTATGGGATGAAAAATGTGAAGAGGCGTTCACACAACTCAAAGCTTATCTAATCGAACCTCCCATTCTAGCCAAACTGGTGGAGGGAGAGCCGCTCTACCTCTACATCGCAGTGTCATCTGCTGCAGTATATGGAGTACTAGTTCGCTAGGAGAAAAACAAGCAGCAACCAATCTTCTATGTAAGCAAAACGTTTATAGACGCAAAGACCCGGTATCCAGCAATGGTAAAACTGGCTATAGCCTTGGTCATTCCAGCTTGCAAGCTCCAACCTTAATTTTAATCACACTCCATCGTAGTGATAACCTTACAACCAATAAGAACCATACTCCACAGTCCGAGCCAATCTGGGCGACTAGCTAAATGGGCCATTCAGCTCAGCGTGTACGATATTGAATTTGACACTCGTACCTGCGCTAAAGCTCAATTTTTAGTAGACATTGTCATCGAGCTGATGCCACAGTCCACATAAGAAGCCATCCTCGACAAAAATGGAAACTCCAGGTCGACAGAGCATCCTCCAGGCATGGATTAGGAATTGGCATCAAAATAGTAACCCTTACAAGAGAGGTGCTAGAGCAATCCTTCAAACTCGTCTTCGTAGCATCCAATAACGAAGCAGAGTACGAAGCTCTCATCGCCGGTCTCAAGCTCGCGCTTGGGATTGAAGCTCGAGAAATATCACCTTTCAGTGATTTCCATATCGTTACTAGCCAGTACCAAGGCAAATACAATTCTAAGGATGACAGAATGGACGTCTACCTAAAGGTCGTCCACAAATTAACAGCCCATTTTGGCTCATTCGAGGTAACCAGGATCCCGCGAGGTGAAAACACCTCTGCAGATGCTCTGGAAGCTATATCTGCAACCTCAGACCCATTGGTCAAAAGAATAATTCATGTCGAAGGAATAGAAAAACCCAATATCGACATAATTGTCAACGACATAAGACCAAGTGACTACCAAGAAGCCATTGAGTTTAACGCCTTAACGGGAACATCTAACATACCTCCTCTAGATGATGAGTTTGTTTCCCCCGGGCAGGGACCTTTCGTCGAGGAGGAACCACCGGATCCCATCTCATAAAATTAACTCGAAATGAGACCTGATTCGAGATAACCCATCTTTGAGTACATCCAACATGGACTCTTGCCCCCAGAAATATGGGAGGCCTTCAATTCAAAGAAAAATGCAAAATATTGTGTAATACAAAACATATTGTACAAACGCATCTCTCCGAACTATGCTTGGTATGTGTTCATAAAAATTAGATTGCGACTTTACTAAAAGAAACACACCAGGGCACTTGCGGAAACTACTCCGGCGGTCGAGCACTGGTTGTACAAATCAAAAGACAAGGCTACTTCTGGACCATTATGGTTGCGGACTGCGAGTCTTACTCAGCAAGGTGCGACAAATGCCAACGGCGTGCACCTATAATCCACGAACCATATGAACCCGCTGGAGACCAACTGCCAACATCGTGCTTCACTAGCCTTTCAAATGAGGAAGTTATGCAAGCTAAAAAACAGAATACTTCCAAGGAACCCGCTGGAGACCCACTGCTACTTATAGGAGATCTCAGAACAGACCATGATGACTCAAGCAACAGGTAACTTGTTCTGGAATCTTGATTATTCAGGGAATCCAGGAGAGTTAGAATCAAGTCAATACCAGTTCGAATGAAGAAGTTAATCAAGTTCTAACACATTGGTTTCTGGACTAGCCATATTTGGAAGCTCACGGGTTTGATGCACTTCAAATCTATACTTGGAAGCCATAAGGGGCATTGCACCATCTCTTTGGGCCAAATATTATAATTTTTTCCCTTGCAAGGTTTTATCCCACTGTGTTTTTTTTGCATGGTTTTTAACGAGGTAATCCGAAGCAGGATCTATAAGAAAGATATAGAACGCACGGCCATAAGGCCATTTGTTTCTGTTATTTTCATGTAGAGGCTTTTTTTAAGGCCAAGTCATTTTTTCATTAAACCTATGCTATAAAGCCCTTGTATTGTCTTAATAAAAAGTTACGTTTTAATTGAAAGAAGGAAAACCTAGTTGGTTTCTAGGCCTTGACGGATGTGACCCTTATAAGAATCGTGTGGCTGCCCTTTAATTGAAGAGTATTGATTACTTGTTACTTTTTATTGTTAGAATCCACCTCCCATCCATTCAGCCCAAGCAGAGCATCTCCGAACAGCTGCAAAGCCCCCACTGTTCACCAACTATCCCACAGCCCGTAGGAGAGAGCGACCTTAGTCCAGCTCGCATGAGCCATCATCCGGTCCACGTGTGAGGTCTCCCGGATCTTACATCATACCCACGTCGTCTCCTCTTCCTTGGTTTGCATCCATGAGAATATAAGAACTAATTTGGAGTCAAAAACGGAAAACGAGAAAGGAATGATTTTCACTGAAAATTAGATTTTGAAAAGTTACGAGGTCTTTCAGTGAAAATCGAAACTCTATCCTAAACTTTCTCAGAACCATAAACAATTTATAAACACGATAAAAGAGCAGTTAAATAGTTTACCTTGAGGTAGCGTGCATACTCCATTAATGGGAGACGTGGGCAGCTCTTTTAAAGCCGAATGGCTGCGGCGGTTCTCGAGATCCCACATATCTCTCGCCAAAATTAATCCTAACCGTCGGATTACTTTTTCAAAAAAAATAAAAATCTATCCACTCATGATTCCGTTTCAATAACAACTTTCGAGGTCGCGAGGATCTCTAACCTCCCACAGATCTCAACCTTCGGATTCAGATCTCTTCGGCTTGATGTCAACTCCCCAATAGATTAGACCTCCTCAGTCGGAAGGACTGTTCACATTTCCCGCCAATTAATTATTATATTAAAATAATTAATGGACTGAGGGACAATTGTTGATACCAAAATATTCACCCGGATTTTGGCCGATAAGACCCAATGGCCTTATCTCTCAAACATGTCAGTATTAAAGACATTACTTCAGCCCAAAATTGAAGTCCATCACATCTCTGCCTTATCAATTGGAAAACGACCGCGCACTGAAGAAGGACATGCCCAATATTTAAGTCAACTGTCGAGCTGTTCCAGTCAAAGCGTAACACTCCCAGATCAGCTCAACAGTCCGGGGATCGTTCCAACAAAAGGACTACGAGACATGCGGATGGAGAGTTCATGGAATAGGCTATAAAAGGATTTCAATGGCATTAATCGAATGACCTTCTTTTTCGCCATAATTTTACATACAAAAACAGTTCTACGAGCTCACTGTAAACTCTCTCTTGAAATCCCCCTTTGAATCATTCTTTCATCAATACAAGATAATTACGAAACTCATTGTTCATTTTAGATAGTTCTTTAAATCATCGTGTGATCATTGAAGTGCAAGTCCCACGAAACTTCCTATTCCGAATTACAAATATCTCGTGTGGATTTTTGGATCCACAAAGAACGTATACAAGGTGTCAAGTCTGGATTTCTTCTCTCGGTGGATCCACCTCGACTTTCATGTATGACCACTCACTCCTTAGTACCACTCCTCCAGATAACATGGCACAAAGACGAGTTGTTGTGAAGTGGCCTCACCAGTTGAGCTACTAGATCATTGATATACTATATATTTCATCTTTGTATCTCTATATAGAGAAGCTTTATGAACCTTCTTGTTTTTTATTTTGATTTATAATTATAGATTGCTATTGATCTCTGTGTTTCATTCTATAATCATAATTGAGTAGTTCTCGTTAGATTTAAATGTTTCTAAAAGGGTTTCATTTTTGGTTTAGTAGATAGATTTTATTTTCTTAAATAGCGCATTATGTAGAGAAGTAATTTTCTATTTAATTATGTTCTCAGTTCATGTTCCTAAGCCAATCATTTAGCTCTGATATAGAAAATTCATTGCTTGAACACCACATAATTGATTAGCCTAAATTAGATTGAATAAGCTTATCTTTAGAACACTATTGCTGATTCTAAACATTATTAAGTGAACATACCAAATTTGTATTTTCATCCATATTTAATTGAATTTACTTGCTTACAAAAGTATGATTTAAGTTCAATATCGTAAGTCAATTTTAAGACATGAAAGTGGAACTATCGAATGAAAATATATATGTTTGTTTATAGTTATTGATGTTTGAATAGTATACACCATGAACTCAAAGAATTTCTTGAATTTCTTGAATCCAACACTACGTTTTATTGCTTAATAATTCTTTAGATTTAGTAAAAATAAAACCCGTCTTTCATTTTGTGCTACCTTAATGATTTTCGATAAACTTAAAGTGTAACATTACCAACAAATTTGCAACGAATTTAAAAGCGAATTTAACAACGAATTTCCAACGAAATAGCTTCCAATGATTGGGTATCAATTTAGCAGTCCTATAAAAATGTTTTATTTTGTCATAAAATACCGATATATTATATAAAACACATAACTATCTATCAAATAACTATCATTTTTATTTGTCATCAATTCACTGTTATTTACAACGAAAATATTATATTGTTATTTGGTCGTTAGCGTCAAAGTTACGACGAAATATATCGTCCATCAATATTCAACATAAACTCATCGCTAAATCTATTTATTGTACGACAAATTATTTTATCGGTAGTTTACAATGATTTTGTGACGATTTCATATTTTGTCGTAAACATAGTTAATTTATCGTAAATTTCCGACAAAATAAATTTGTCGTAAAATTCTATCGCAAATGAATTGTTTTCTCTTTTTTTTTTTAATGGGAAAAAGGCGTGTGCACCACATGCGCTACCTCTTTTTTCTCCCAAACTTTTACGTCGAATTTCTCTCTGCCATGAGCGCGCGTTGTCTCTCCGGCGTTCTACTACGTCCGTCGTCGCGAGAGGGCAGTTCGATCCTCCGTACGCTCCGCCAGTCCAAGTGGTAAGGTGGTCGCGGTCGCTTTCCGGCAAGATCTAGTTTTCAGTCGCCATTTCTGCTCGGATTTCGTCTCGTCACGGCGGTTTGGCAGCGTCCTCCCTCCGCGTGAGCCCCTGGTCGAGGACGGTAGGTGGTGAACCATTGAAACTACTGTCGATTCAGTGTTATCTTCTCAGATCCGCTTTTAGAGTTGGCGGGGTTTTTTGAGGTTGGCTCTGGACAATGTTATGAAAACGCAGGTGAGACAAGTATAAAAGTGCAGAAAGAAAGACACCCAAAGTTTATGGGTTTCAATTTTTTCTACTCCCCCAATTCCGAATTCACTTAAATAGAAAGTAATCCCACCAATTACAAACGAATAGAACAAAGCCTATTGATCTACCGCTCTATCCAATACAAGAATTCTTCAGAATCAAACACCTGAGCTAAGCTCCCCCTAGAGCCTAGACTTTTTCCCAAAATACAAAAGCCCTCTTGAGTTTTTATTCTCTCAACTTCTGCATCTTCATAGGCCACGTCTCTCCTCTTTATATAGGCTAAACTTACTCCTCAAATTTACCTAAATAAAGATATAGCAAATATCCTTTTTGTTTTGATATTTCCTATTTCACCTTTTTGTAACTTTTCCTTTTTCTCTTGAAACTTATTGAAAGAATAAGTAAACAACGCCAAGCTCCAATTTTCACTCCAAGATCTTCATCCAGCTCAGCACACAACTCATAAACCGATTCACATCATAAAGATTCGTTCATATCTCATCAATCGAACATAATCACGTCCTGAGTCACGTCTTGTACTACCACTTGTACTACGCCGTGACTAACACATCAAATACCTCTTCAATCTCCCCCTTTTTTGACTATGTATGTGATCTCAACAACCCTAGCATCAAAGGCTTCGTCATTAGCAACATTCAACACCATCCAAAACTAGCAACACCAATATCCCCTTACTTGAGTCACATCATGGTCAAAAACTAACACATGAACCGTCCTCCTCCATATTGAGGATGAAATCCTACTGCACCATCTCCGAAGTGATTAACTTTCTTCCTCCAAATCTTCCTGACCCTTGTGCCTCCATGAGTAGCTCTTTGAACATGTCATTTACTTTCACAATGACAACATATAGGACCATGAAATCTCACTCCATGAGCTTGCTCCATTCGTTTCTTCTGCTTCAACAACTTGAAGCATCTTGGCCTAATATGCCCAACAACTCCACAATGGTGACAAACAGGACGCCAAATTCGTTTAGGTGCACTCTTCACTTATGGGGTTTTCTTTGTTGCAGTCGCTGTAGCAGTTCTTGTACCAGCTCTCGTACCAGTTGTCGTACCAGTCGACATACCAGTTACAGACTTCATAACAATTACAGTCTTTGTAGCAGCTATTGATGCACCATCTATCTTTCCACCAGACACAAAAACACTATCAGCTTTTGAAGATTCTCCATTGAATCCAAGACCACATCGATCACTTTTGCCAATGGTGAGAAGATGATCCAAATTCTTTGTGCCATTATTCAGCATCCTCACACCTTTTTGAGTCTCTTCAAGTTGAGCTCTGGCTTGCTGTGCTTCTTCTTCTTTCTCTGTTGCATACTTTCGTACTTCAGCAACTTCAGCTTCTAGCTTAACTTTCTCCTTAGTCAATGATGCATTCTCCTCAACCATCTTACTCATACAAGGCTTTGTAGTTCTCAGCGAAAACATCATCATCACTTACATGATCATCATCACTTTCATCCTTGTCACTATCAATTGCACACCTTGTTGCAGACGCTGACACAGGTTCCGACGCAGACGCTGATGCAGAGCCTGTTGCAGATTTCGTAGCATAACTAGACTCAAAGGTTGTGAATGCCACAAAGTTCTTTATTCCTTCACCATCATCTGAATCACTTCTAGAATCATCCTTGACGTTCTTCTTCTTCTTATTATGCTGTAAATTTGCACAATCACGGCTAAAGTGACCAAATCCATGACATTCATAGCATTGTATCTTCGATGATGAGCTGTCCAACTTCTCTCTTTTACTTTTCTTGTCTTCCTTCATCTTAAAATACTTAGAAAACTGTCTTGACAGCATCACCATAGAATCTTCAGAAGATGAAACTTGTAGAGCAACTCCAACATCAACATCCTTCTTATGAGCTTGTTCTTCATACGTTTTATTTAACTCAAAAGCTTGAAGTATCCCAACAAACTCATCAAACGCCATCTCATCCAGATTATGAGCTTCTTCAACAGCAGAGATCTTTGACTCAAACTTTGATGGAAGAGATCTCTTCAGCTTCTTCACAAGCTTCTTGTCCTTGTAATGCTTTCCCAGAGCGAATGACTCATTAGATATGTCACACAAATTATCACTAAATTGAGCCACGGTTTCTCCTTCATCCATCCTTAGATTCTCAAATTTAGATGCTAACATGTCAAGCTTAGTCCTATTGACACTTGTGGTACCTTCAAACATGTTCTCCAATGTTTTCCATGCCTTTTGAGCTAACACACATTGAGAAATCAACTTGAAGTAACTTGCATCAATTGCATTATAAATTGCAGTCTTGGTCTTAGAATTGCAACTTGATGTCTTCTTCTCTTCAGCATTCCATTGATCTCTAGGCTTTAGAACTTCAACTCCTTTATCATTAACCATCATAGGGGGATTCCAACCAGTCTCAATCGAATTCCAACAATCCTCATCAAGACCACTAATGAAAGCTTGCATACGAACCTTCCAATATCCATAATTTGAAGAGTCAAGCCGTGGTGGTCTGGTCATAGACGTTCCTTCTTTGTGAGACTCCATCGAACCGAACTCTGTGCTACTTCCTGAGATACCTTCTGATCCTCACCTTAGATCTGCCCGAAACAAGACTAAATCTCTATCAAGCACCCGCTCTGATACCAATTGAAAACGTAGGTGAGGCAAGTATAAAAGTGCAGAAAGAAAGACACACAAAGTTTTATGGGTTTCAATTTTTTCTACTCCCCCAATTCCGAATTCACTTGAATAGAAAGTAATCCCACCAATTACAAACGAATAGAACAAACCATATTGATCTACCGCTCTATCCAATACAAGAATTCTTCAGAATCAAACACCTGAGCTAATCTCCCCCTAGAGCCTAGACTTTTTCCCAAAATACAAAAGCCCTCTTGAGTTTTTATTCTCTCAACTTGTGCATCTTCATAGGCCACGCCTCTCCTCTTTATATAGGCTAAACTTACTCCTCAAATTTACCTAAATAAAGATATAGCAAATATCCTTTTTGTTTTCATATTTCCTATTTCACCTTTTTGTAACTTTTCCTTTTTCTCTTGAAACTTATTCAAAGAATAAGTAAACAACTCCAAGCTGCAAGCTTCACTCCAAGATCTTCATCCAGCTCAGCACACAACCCATAAACCGATTCACATCATAAAGATTCGTTCATATCTCATCAATCGAACATAATCACGTCCTGAGTCACATCTTGTACTACCACTTGTACTACGCCGTGACTGACACATCAAATACCTCTTCATGTTAGATGGCGAGGCGGCGTGAGGCGCCCACGGTGGATCCACCTCGGTCATCGGCCGGTTCTTCTACTTATGTGGTCGAGGCGATGTGGCGAGCGATTCTCCTCCGTGTTTGTAGTTTCCGACCTTCGAGCTTCTCCGGAGTAATCTGGGTTCGTGTGTGATGTCCTCTTCGGCTACGGTGCCTCTTTTGTTGTCTCCGGTTGTTGTTGGTTCGGCCTTGCTTCCCGGTCCGACAGTCCGTATCTTTCTGACCTTAGCCGAAGATTGTTTTGTTTGGCTTTGTGGTTTGGTCAAACCGCCGTGTTCATTCGAACTGGTTTGTGTTTTGGTCAAGCGCACGTGTTCCCGCTCTCTGCCTTGCAAGCGTGTTTCTAGGGTGTTGATTCCCTGGCTCATCGTCTTTGGTAATTTGAGTTGGATTGATTTGCTTGATATCTTTGGATCTGGTAGTAATACAACGTACAGCTGTAGTGGCGGAGCTAGAATAATTTATGACAGGGGTCAGTAATATATATTATAATAATAATACAAAAAATAATATTACAAAATTTATATATAGTCAATATTTTAAAAGTATTTTTATTATATCATATAAAATTTTAAAATTGCTTGAAATGATTTTTTAAGTGAACCAGATTTCAATATAGCTTGTGGTAATAACATTGTAATTTTAATTTTAATACAAGTTTAGTTATATATATTATATAGTGAATTCTCCATGTACTTTTTTTTTTAACATATTTTCACTTAACATTATATAAATAAATAAAGAAATTAATAGTTGTTTTAGCCTATCCAAGATTAGACAAAGAAAATACTAAATTCTAATAATTTATCATTAACTTTTTAAATCGTTTTTTAATATGACTGAATAGAAATAGTATAAATATAACAAATATGGTTTTATTTTTTCTAATAAATTATAATTACATTTTATTGATCAATCTGTTAACACGAATCTATATAAATTTGAGTTAAGTTTAATGGGCTCAAATAAGTTTTTTTAATTAATGTAAAGAAGATTTGGGTTTAGTTTGAATTTACAGGGGTCAATACAAATATTTTAATGGGGTCAATAATACAAAGATTTAAAAAATTATATTAGATAATTAAAATTTACAGGGGTGAACTGACCACCTTACATATACCTCCGCCACTGTACTGCTGTCCACTTACAGGTTTCTAGTTTGGTGTGTGTAAGATCTCAACTCGGTCTATCCAAAGATAGAAAGAGTTTTAGGGTTTGTAATTAGGGATTCTAAAAGAAGAATTAAAGAACGTGGTGAGATTTAGGAAATTTAGGGTTTGAAGTCGGTGTTTCCGAGATGGAAGCCGGTAAAAGAGAGTTCTCAAGTCGCCGGAGAGAAATTAGGTTTAAGAGTTTTGCTCTAAAGTCTCTCAAGCGAAAAGTATTCAGAAAAGCGTGGAATATTATTGATCAATGAGGTCCCTTTTATAAGGGTACAAGTCGGTTTACAAATAAGGAAAATAGAAAATAAATGTTAAGATTTCCTAATATCCCGACTTTATCGAGATATGAAATATTTCCATATCATCGATGTGGTCAAACGCCGCCTTAATCTTCTTGGTTTTACGCCTTCCAAAACCCTAATGTAGGCCGGTTGACCTAAGTCCGGTTTAACCTAAGTTTTACCGTCTTGGGCCCTTTCACCGACTTTCCATTTTGGGCCGACCTATAATCATGAATAGGCCTTTTTAGGAAAGTGCTAAACTTGACTCCAACAATAAGCCCCCCCCCCCAGTGTGGCGACTTGAATTCAAGTCGTCATTACGAGGAGTTAACCTATGGTTTGAGAAATGATTTTGTGGGCCCATATTTTTTTATCTGGCGAGCTCTTATTTTTGTTCAGGCCCATATCTTTATTGGGTTGATTCGGCTTAACTTTAACCAGCGGTAAATCGCGCGACCAACTCCAAACCGATGATGATCCAACGAAACCGGAATTGATTCTCGGTCCAATTGCCGGGTAGACGCGAAGTGCGAGGCGTCGTCTAGGTAATGATGTGCCTCGATCTCTGCGCCGTCATTTTCATTATAAGTAGTCCCTTTCTACCTCGTGCTTCCTCATTTCTCTCAAGTGAAGAATTTCTGAAAGGTAAATCTCTCTCTTTGATATTTATTTTCCGGTAAGTGCTCAGCCGCTGCTCCGCCGTAGATCTTATAGGTTTTTAGATCAATCTTCGTTTGTTTTTTGCGTTCTTCGTCCGTTCTTCAGTAAATTATGTCTTTGATCCGTTGTTCGGGAAATAAAGACAAAGAGTTTGTTACTGTTTCATCTGCGGATGATTCGTCAAGTCGTCAGTCTGCCTCTGCTGCGACGTCTTCAAGTGTTTCATCCGACTTGAAGAGTCATCCTGTTCATTTTGAGATCGAAGAACTTCGCCGTCGGCGCGAGGCATCCCGTCGAGCCGATGCAGCCGAGACTTCAGGCCGGGAAGATTTGACGACCCCTCGGTTGCGGGATTCCGATAATGATGAAGACGACATCGATATTTGTCAAGACGGTCCTGATGAGGATGTCCCTGTTGTGTTGTCGGCAGGACCTAGCAATGTGTTTGATAACGTCTTCCAGACCAGGTCTAACGCGACATCGGTTAGATCTATGCTTCGAGACTGTGGAGCGGACCCAAAAATTAAAGTCGTCATTCCTTTTCCGCTCGACCGTCCTTGGAGTCCTCCACCGGGGTATATGACCCTTTATGAGTCGTATTTCATCAACACCGACACTGGAGGTTGCCGTTGCTGGTTCCCACTGCCTGACTTGTTGATTTCATATTGCCATCGTCGTGAAATTTCCATTTCCCAACTCTCAGCAGTTGCAGTTCGTCATATGGTCGGCCTTTTAGTATTGGGAGCTGAGGCCGGTATTACCGTAACCGCACAAATCTTCGAGGAGATGACGTCGATTAACCGCATGAAGGCTACTAGCCCAGGGTGTTTCGCGGTTAAGTTCAAAAGTGGCAACCGCATTCTGACAGATGCGCCCAAGAAAATCAACAATTGGCAACGGTCCTATTTTTTTGTTGAATTGTCTTCCTTAGTCGTTCCTGACGAACATAGGGAGCTTATCAGGACGTCTTGGAATACTGATTATGGTAGATATCGTCCCAATTTTTCTTATCTTTTGAACATGGTCAATTTACTTAATTCCTTTTTGTCTTTGCAGTGGATCACCCTTTTCTGAAGCCGTATCCCGACAACTACTTCCCTATCCTTCAGCAGATTCAGGCTTTGGGTTTGCGCAAGTGGAAAGACCTTACTCGTGATCGTATCAACAAGTTCTTACCGCGGATCTCTGCAGGCTTGTCTACCGCTTTATGGTGGTTTTATTTTTGTTGGTTCTGACTTTTGTTGATCCAGCTAAGTGGGACACCAAGACAAAGGTTGCTCCTGAACAGTTAGTGAAGCCAAGGAAGATGGGAAAGGTGAAGAAGATCGTGTCGGTTGATTATTCCCAAAAGATATCGTCCAATCCTTCCTCGAGCGAACCGTCGAAGGAAAAGTCTTTACCTTCTCAGGATGGCGGTAAAGTGGCGACTGATGTTGCAGAGAAGTCGGCCGCTCATCCTGTTTCCACCGAGCCGATCATGGTGGCCCCACCAATCAAGGCGTCAGCCAAACCTTTATCCAAGAAGAGAGTGGCTGAAGGAAGGTCGGATCAGGAGAATCCGACAAAGAAAATTGCCGCTGGAAACCAAGTCGTGAAAGAGCCTTCTGATCATCTTAACAAGGACAAGGATTCCGACAAGCCTAAGAATCCTTGGCAGCGTTTTTATGAAGATGTCGGGGAGGTTGCCAATGCTTCCGGCGTGCTGAAGCCGTTTGTAACCCGTAAGGAGCTGGTGCTTGCTCGTCCTCGAGGCCCGTCGAAGACTGGGGCTATCCAGCCTTCGATTCATAATTTCGCTTTTCAGTATGAAAGCGAAGTTCCCCTTATCGACAACCCGCGGGCGTGTTTTAACATGCTGACCTGTGTGCGAGGAAACGATTTAGACTGGCCAAAAATCCAGGGGCTTCCTCATTCTGATGCCATTGTTAGCTTGAAGCAAGCCGAGGCGGCGGTAATTTTTATAATCTTTTGAAGATTTTATTTTACTCTTTTTGATCTAATTGACTTCCTTGTCTTTATAGATGATAGCGGCTTCCAACCGTGTGGCCCTTGAAAGTACTCATGCGGCCAAGAAATTTGCTGATGCCGTTACAAAGAGAGATGGTCTTTTGAAGAAGGCGAAGGAGGAGAAGGAAGCGCTGGAGGCGAGGAATCTGGTCCTTGCAAACAAATTCCGTGATGTCGAAGAAAAACTTCGTGCAGCCGATGAGAAATCAAAGGCCGACCTTCTCGCGTTTCAGTCAGAGAGGAAGAAGCAAAGGGAATCGTTCACCGAGTTTATCAGGAAGGAGAGGGATCGTGTAGACGCGGCGGCGAGAGCCAAGGCGCAGATCCACTTTGACCTTTTCCAACAATACATAAAGGATCAGGAGATTGCGACTTCTCTCCAGATCGAATTCGGCCAGATTTCCGGTCTTAAGAAGTGTTTGCTGAAACTCAACGATGAAGGCGTCTCTATACCTCAATCGGTTATGGACCAAGTCATAAATGACGAAGCCGCTGCTGATGCTAAATTTGACAACCTGAATGTTGTGACAAAGGATGAATTGACTTTTGCTCTCTCACCGCTCCGACATCCTCTTTTGAACCTTTTTCGAGACTCCCCTCCTCGTACACCGAGAGGCATGAATGAGTTTGGTACCAACCTTGGAGTGATTCCCGAGGGAGTTCCGGCTGATCTCGTCGAGTCCGTTCGCTCAGAGGTCGCGGCCTTAGATGATGCTCATAAGTCAAAGGAAGAGGTTGCCGGGAAGGTTGACGAACCTGAGAAGTCGCTAACTAGGGCTGACTAGTCGCGCGCTTCTCTCCTTTTTCTGTAATATTTTATTTTGTAAACTCTTTATTCCAACTCGTGTTTGGCTTTGTAAACCTTACTCTTTTGGTTAAACAATAATTTATCTTAAGTTTGCTTTAAGCCCTTGATAGTGATTTGAATCAATCTATCTTTTTAAAGCTTATTTGTTTAAACCTACTCAAATTACTGTCGAACCAAATGTAGATTTTCGTCGTATGATCAAGTCTTGCTATTGCATTTAAGCTTATAGTGACTTTTATCACGAAATCGCGTCACCATGTGTAGCGACCTATGAGTTTAATGGAGTCGGACTATTCCTGTTTTAAACTTGTCTTTTGACAGTTTAATCGGATAGCGGCTTCAGTTTGTGTTGAGTCGTAATAATCTTGTATTTAAGCTATTTTTTGCGAGTCTAGTCGGTTTCGTGACTTGGAATACGTGTTCGTAATCATGTTGAAACTTTTTCGTGTCCAAACTCGTCAAAGCTCAATCAATTTAGTGCCTTGCCGTAAGGCGGTTTGCGAGGCTTATAGATGCTCAGCTTTATTTTAAGGGTAGGAGAATGTGCGAGTCCTTTCTGCTCGACTTATCCGTTATCTCCTACCACGAAAAATTTGCGGGACGAATCCCGGCTTTCCCTTACCGCGATGTGCACCTCGCGTGTAAAGAAGATCATGCCCCTGGCCAGGAGGCATGATGCTAATTGGTGCGAGTCGTTGCTCGTCTTTCTGCGAGTCATTGCTCATCTCTGTGAGTTAGAACTCGGCTTTTTGCGAGTTAGAACTCGGCTTTTGCGAGTTAGAACTCGGCTTTTGCGAGTTAGAACTCGGCTTTTGCGAGTTAGAACTCGGCTTTGTTAGTATCATTAAATGTATTTAAATGTTAATGAAGGAACTTACCTGTTTTGGCTTTGCATAGCTTTCAAGACGGTAACTTATCTGAGAAAATGAGGATTTTATTAGATTTGTGACTGCGCCGGTAAAGGCTGCCTACGTATCTCCCGAGGAAGAATCAAGTCACTCGTAGTTCATAATACATATTTTTTTTTTTTTTTGGCCCTTGCCGTCTTAGTGGTACTCCTTCAGGCTTGCCGAGTTCCAGGATCGAGGTAAAGCCTTGCCTTTCATTGACTCAAGCTCGTAGACTCCTGGTTTGACGACTTTTGTGACTTTATAGGGTCCTTCCCATTTCGCCCCGAGTTTCCCTGCTCTCCGCTCCTTGGTGTTTTCGTAAACTTTGCGGAGGACGAAGTCGCCGACTTGAAAATGGCGTTCCTTAACTTTCTGGTTGTAGTACCGAGCTGCGAGATGTTGGTAGTTCTGAATCCTGAGTAGGGCTCGATCCCGCTCTTCCTCTAAGGTGTCGAGAGCTTGGATTAGCATCTTTTCATTGATTTCAGTATGGTGCGGCATGAGAGAGCGGCGTAGGGTGTAAATGTTAGCTTCTGCCGGTACCATTGCTTCTACGCCAAAGGCCAAGGAGAAAGGGGTGGCTCCTGTTGCGCTGCGAGGCGTCGTTCTATGCGACCAGAGGACGCCGTCTAACTCGTCTGCCCAAACTCCTTTTTTGCTTTCAAGGCGCTTTTTGATGCCGGCGATGATGGTTTTATTCGTAGCCTCGGCTTGGCCATTCCCTTGAGGATACCTTGGTGTCGACTTACTAAGGCGTATATCCCACTTCTTGCAGAATCCTTCGAATACTTTCGAGATGAATTGCGATCCGTTGTCTGTGACGATCTCATAAGGTAGCCCGAAACGACATATTATGTATTTCCAGACGAAATTTTGAACCTGGACATCGTGGATTGCGACGTAAGCCTTGGCCTCTACCCACTTTGTGAAGTAGTCGGTCATAATGAGCAGGAAACGTCTTTGATTGGATAATGGTAATGGTCCAACGATGTCCATTGCCCATCTCATGAACGGGTAAGCCGCGGTTGACGTTGTGAGTAGTTCTGTGGGTCGATGTATGAATGGCGCATGTCGCTGACACTTTTCACACTTGTTAGAATAGGTCTCGCAGTCCGTTATCATAGTCGGCCAATAGTGACCGTTTAACTTGATTTTGAGGGCGAGAGACCTGCCTCCGGAGTGGTTTCCGCATGCTCCAGAATGCGTTTCTTCGAGAACCCGACTTATTTCATCTCCGTTTATGCATCTGAGGAGGATCTTGTTAGCAGAATACTTGTAGAGGATCCCTTCATTTATGGTGTATCGCGCGCTCTTGACTTTAAGTCGTCGTGCTTCCCACTTATCTTCTGGGAGCTTTCCTTCTGTCAGGTATGCTCTTATCGGAAGTCGCCAGTCTTTATTGTCCCCGGTTAGGACAGCGATGAGGTCTGTGCCCTTTGCTTGAATATTGTAGCACATGTCGTCCTCACCATTCGGGATTATTTCTTCAGATTCTTCTTGATTGCTTTCAGGGGGCGGGATGCTTGGTTCATGGATCGTTTCTACCGGGATCCGTCGGCAGAGATTGGGATTATATGCCAGCGACGCGAGTGCATCTGCCGGGGCATTCTCCTTTCTTGGTATATGGACAATGTCGAAGAATTCGAAGGAACTGGTGAGCTCCAACGCCGTCTTTCGGTAAGCCTCCATTCGTTCATTTTTAGCTTCGTAGTCGCCGTTGATCGGGTTGGCTACAAGCATGGAGTCACAATGGGCCAAGAGATGTCGTACTCCGATTTCCCTGGCTAGTCTGAGACCGGCTCACAAAGCTTCGTACTCGGCTGTGTTGTTAGACGCCGTGAAACCCAGTTTGAACGACTGCTCTAGAATCTCGCCGGTTGGTGATATGAGGCGTATCCCTATCCCGGCTCCTTTTTTGGATGAGGCCCCGTCAACGAACAATTTCCAATTTTTATCTTCTATTTCGGTACCGACGTCCAATTCAGGCGATAATTCGACAAGGAAATCAGCTATCACCTGCGACTTGGCGGTTGTCCTGTTCCTGTACTCGATGTCATACTCACTTAACTCTATTGCCCACTTGGCTAGGCGGCCAGACTGTCCCGGGCTATGAAGGATCGTTCGAAGAGGTTGACTGCTTAATACGGCAATCGGATGTGACTAAAAATATGGTCGCAGCTTCCGTGCCGAGATGACGACTGCGAAAGCCAGTTTTTCCATTGCAGGATACCTGGTTTCGGCTCCGTTCATCGTTTTGCTGATGTAGAAGATCGGTTTCTGTTCTCCTCGATCTTCCCGAACTAGTACGCCACTCACTGCTGTCGTTGAGACGGCGATGTAAAGCAACAATGTCTCACCATTCTCGGGTTTAGACAGTATCGGCGGGTTCGACAAGTAGTCCTTGAGTTGGATGAATGCTTCTTGACACTTATCGTCCCACACGAATCTTTTGTTCCCTCGTAGGAGCTCGTAAAAAGGCAGACATTTATCTGTTGACCGGGAAATAAACCTGTTCAAGGCGGCTATGCGGCCAGTGAGGCGTTGTACCTCTCGAGTGTTCTTGGGAGATGACAAGTCGATTATGGCTGTGATATGCTTTGGATTAGCTTCTATTCCTCTCTGAGTTACCACGTATCCTAGGAATTCTCCCGATGTCACTCCGAATGTACACTTAGTTGGATTAAGCTTCATGCTGTACCGGTTAAGGATGTTGAAACATTCCTTTAAATGGCCGACATGCTGAGAGGCAATCAGAGACTTGACTAGCATGTCGTCGATGTAAACCTCCATTGTTGCGCCGAGTTGTCATGCAAACATCCGGTTTACCAGCCGCTGGTAGGTGGCGCCGGCGTTTTTGAGGCCGAAAGGCATGACTTTGTAGCAATATGTGCCGCGTTCAGTGATGAAGGCCGTCTTTTCTCTGTCGTCTGGGTTCATGAGGATTTGATTATACCCTGAGAACGCATCCATGAATGATAGCAATTCGTTTCCGGCCGTCGCCTCAACAAGTCGGTCGATATGCGGCAGCGGGAAACTATCCTTGGGGAAAGCTTTGTTGAGATCCGTGAAGTCGACACATACTCTCCACTTCCCGTTTTCTTCTTCACGACTACTGGATTGGCCAACCAGTCAGGATATTTGACTTCTTGGATTGAACCGGCTTCAAGCAGCTTCTCTACTTCATCGTTGACTGCTTTAGCTCTTTCAGGGCCGAGTTTTCGCCTTTTTTGCTTGACTGGCTTGTAAGTCGGATCAACATTCAGCTCGTGAGTTGTAATAGTTGGATTGATACCCTTCATGTCCTTCATTGTCCACGCAAACGTTGTGACGTTTTGCTGTAGGAAGGCGATCAGTTCCCCTTTGATGTCGTCTGGCAATTCTGCGCCAATGCCTACACACTTGTTTGCATCTGATTCGTCAATGATAACTTGCTGGATCAGTTCTTTCTCCGGTCCTTTTCTTCCGTGTTCTGTGTTGATCATGCAGGAAGGCACCCTGATCTTATGTTCTCTCGCGAAACACGACCGGCTTGCGCTTTGGCATCCTTTGACTGTCTGGATTCCTTTAGGTGTCGGGAATTTCAGACATTGATGGTATGTCGAGGATACCGCCTTCATGCTATACAGCCATGGAGTCCCGAGGATTACGTTATAGATGGTTGGCTTGTCAATGACATGAAACCTCACCAATCTGTTAACTCCTCCTGCGAAAACAGGCAACTTGATCGTTCCAATTGTGTATGTCGTCTCACTCGTGAACCCGGTGAGCGGCTTGGCCTTCTGCTTGATATCCTCCTCCTTAATGTCCATCTTTTTGAGTGTATCTAGGAAAATTAAATCTATCGAGCTCCCGGTGTCCACCAGTATTCGAGATACTTGGCAACTTTCGATCAGAAGCTCAACCACCAACGGGTCGTTGTGAGGGTAGTGAGTTCCATAGAGATCCTGGTCGGTAAAGATGACGGGCGGATCATCTGATAAGATTGGTTGAGGTGCCTTCTGCGCGGCCAGTGCTAGGCGTTCATAGACCTTGATTGACCGGACCGAATCATTTACGGAGATTAGACCTCCCATGATCATGTTGATTCTTCGGATGGTCTTGGGGGTTTCTTCCTCGTCCTCCTCCTCTTCTTCTTTACGGTTACGTTTCAAAGCTATGCTTTTGATACGCCGTGGTGGTTTATCCTGCTTGGGAGCCTGCTCGTCGGCTTTGTCTTCCTTCTTTTGTCCCGATTCTTCCTTTTTTAACCTTTCGATGGCCACCTTGATCTATTCATTGGAAAGTCGGGAGTAGAGTGCGTTTCTGAGATTCCGACATTCAGCCGTGTCGTGCGACGTAGCTTGATGGTATTCGCAGTACTTATCCCCCGTAGCGGAAGCCGCTTGCGCCTTCTTTGCCTCTTTACCCCTTTTATTCCACGGTTTTGATGATCGGGACTTGTCGGTACCGTCCACGACCATTATCTTGGCGCTTTTACCGTCATAGTGCTGTCTAGGTTCTTTTTCTTCCTTCTTATCTGCTTGTTTGCCGGAACCGAATCTCTTTGCTAACGCGACCTTCTTCTCTTCCAATTCCACGAACTTGTTTGCCCGATGGAGTGCGTCTTCGATGGTTAGTGGCGGGTTGATGACTAGATCTTGGTAAAAAGGTGATTCGTGCCAGACGGCGTTTGTTAGGGCCGCGATAGTGAACTTATCTGGTGCCTCAGCTCGTGTCATCACCGCCCTGAACCTTTCTACGAAATCTTTCAATGTTTCCTTCTTCTCTTGCGTCATCGACATCAACGCACTCAGCGAAGTGTGTTGGGAATGTCCTGAAATCTACCGTACTATCTCTAGAAAGTATGATAAATGTCGAGATCAGACATAAGTCATAAATACTGGGTGATCATGATGACTTGCTAGAGTCCGCTCTTGATCTATAAGTTTAGGACTTATTACCAGTATTGTATGATCCCAAAGGGTCACACACCATAGCTAACGGGAAAGTTAACATGGAATGAATACGGTAAGATGCAAGGCATTTACTGTATTTGTGCAGAGAGTTGGGCCGTTAGTTTAATCACTTGGGCCCATATCGAGACAAATGACTTGTGTCGATCGACACAAGTGTATGTGTCGGTCGACACAGTTGCGAAACCGAGACATCGGTTTAGGTTTATGACAGAGTCGATATTTATATGAGTCGTCTTATAATTTCGACTCTAACAGTCTGCGACCTAAAACCTGAGCCGTCTCTCTTCTCTCTCTGATCAATCCATTGCTTTGGTCTAGCAACCATCCCGGCTTGTAAGAGTGTGGATACTGAAGGAGGAACAGGCATCTGATCTGTTCTAGCTGATCTCATCATTACCATCCATCAATCCGCTGCAATCTGAAAGGTAATGATCAGGTTTGGTTTTGTGATTCGTTCTGCAAGAACCTAGATCTGAGTTATATGTGCTAGGTTGCAATCTGTTAATTGAACCATGAACACACATATAATCCTACAGTGGTATCAGAGCCAGGTTATTGGTTTTTGCTTTATGAATCTGATTTAGGTTGTTCTTACTGTTTAAAATCGAATTTGGTTAAGAAATTTGATCAGAAAACATGAAAACCTAAGAATTAGATCGCATCAATCCGATTGAAAGCCATTGGTGTGCGATCTGGTCGCCCGTGTCGATCGACGAGGGAGCGAGGTATCGGTCGATATCGATCGATCCGATTGACATATCGCGGTCCTGATGACCCGATTGACCCGAGCTGATACTCGCTAGTATCGATCGACATGAAAGACTCATATCGATCGATACGAAGGCGATGCAGATGATCCGCGAGTAGCCAATCGGTTCAGCCGAGCTTCGTGGTTCATCTTTCCCTAAACCGAGACAATGAACCGATCAATCCGATTGTGGTTCATTGTCTACTTTAGCCAGAACCGCAAGTTAGGTCAAAATTGGCTAAAACACAAGGTGTTTCTTCCCGGTTTTGGACTTAACTGAACCGATCCAATTTAATTGGTGGTTCAAGCGGTTAACCCAAATCGCGGTTTGCTGGAAATAATTTTATTTCTGGTTAAACCGGATTGAAATTCATAAAATTGAATTTTAATCTAAACCGAAGGCTGGTCTAAGTTTGATTTGGTTGGACCAAATAATTTAGAGCTGGTCTGGTTTAGTAAATAACTGATGGTTTTGATAGTTAATTTGGTCTTGGACCAGAATTAATAAACCGGATCGGTTATGTCAAATTATTGGGCCAATTGGAATTATGTGGTCTCGGGCCAAGAATTGGTCCTATAATTTGTGACCCAACCGAAAACTTTAATAAGTTACTAAATTTAGAAAGTTTCTAAAATAAGAAAGTTTCCCAAAATAGTAATCTTCTATTTTTGGAAATAAAACTTAAAATCCTCAAAAACAATATCAAGCTTGGATGTCTTTCCAATCTTGTCAGCTACTTAACGCTTATTTGATTACAGACATGGCTTACAGTGTGAGGTGTCTGTTTTCGCGTAAGTAAAGTAGTATATAGTCACTGATTTCATTGGGAGTCCCAGATTTCAGTGATTATTTGGCTGTAAGAGATTGGTTTCCTTGACTGGGCCATCGGGAGTCCCGGGCCTTGAGACATCTGGTGAATTTGGGCCTCGGGTCCAATTCACAACCGAGAGTTATTGGTTATAACTAGCTGTGTGTATGCTTACCAAGTAAAGCTAATTCCGGGTGACGGCCAGTGGCCCACTTTGGATTTAGCTGAACATGGGTCTCGGAATCATTGCATTCTTATGAGGTTAAACAAAGAAATTTTGAATGCAATGCGAGTTTTCTTATAAGTTGTTAAGATTACTCTTTTATGAACTTAATAACTAAAACTCTATTTATCTCTAAAATTTCAGCTATGACAAGCACAAACAATCAAAACACTTTCTCGATCCGGTCTGTCCTTGAGATGGACAAACTGAACGGATCAAATTTCTTGACTTGGTCACGGAACCTGAGGCTAGTCCTCAGGCATGAGAGAAAGGACTATGTCCTTGAGAAAGCTCTCCCCGAGAGGATCGGATCCAAAGCCAGTCATGCAGTATATAATGCTTGGAATAAGCATTATAATGATGCGGTAGATGTGCGTGGTCTGATATTGGCTACCATGGACTCAGAGTTGCGGAAGCAATATGAGAACATGGAGTCGCCAATAGAGATGATCAGCAGCCTGAAATTGAAATTTCAGGAGCAGGTAAGAGTGGAGAGATACCAGTTGGTTAAATCTCTCACTAGCTGCAAGCTACCAAATGATCATCCAGTAAGTCCTCATGTCAGTAAAATGATGGGTTACGTTGATAACCTGAGGAAACTGGATTATCCAGTTAGCCAAGAATTGGCAACTGATATCATTCTGCAGTCACTGCCATCAAGCTATGATAAGTTCGTAAGGGACTATAGCAAGAAAGGCTTAACGAAGACGTTGACTGAACTGCATGACATGCTCAAGACAGTTGAGCCAAACGTGAAGAGTACCCTGTACAATCTCATGAATGAGAAGGGTAGGTTTACTAAACCTAAAGCTGACAAGGGTGAAGACAAAGTTGTCCAGATTTTGAATCATGGCAAGAGTGTGTCTTCTGAGCCTGAGTCAGATACCTCTTACGTTGGTAAGTGCTGCTACTGTAAAGAGACTGGGCATTGGAAGAGAGATTGCATTAAATTCATGGAAGATTATGAGGAGTTGAAGTCGATGTATGAGACTACTTCCTCAGGTATTCATGTTATTACTTCAAGTTATACCTTAAAGGTATTGGATACTGGTTGTGGCACTGATATTTGTTATAATATGCAGAGCCTGAGCAACAGTAGAACGTTGAAGGAAGGGCAAGTAAAACTGCGTGTCTGGAAGGAGCTTGGGATGCTGCCTCAGCCGTAGGGTTTTCACTTGTAGATGCCTTTGAGGCTTGGTTTTATTAAGTAATTGCTACAATGTACCTGCTTTAAGCAGAGTTGTCTTTCATTTTCTTGTAAGAATTTGAATGTTTTTCGTTTTGATAAAAGACAAGTTTTGTTCTTTTGATCTTAATGAAATGATAATTGTAGCACCCTATTCAAGGAATGGGTTTTATATATTAAACCAAAGAGTGCCTAAATGTAACATAAATACCGAATTGGTTTAAATCTGATGAATTAAACCTGATTTTTCTTGGCATAAATGTTTTGGTCAAAGAGTAAGTCGGATTCAGAAACCCCATAGTTATGGACTTTTGGGCTCATTTGAATGGATATCTTATGAGACTTGAATTCTGCTTACTGGACCAAAAGACAAAGGGCCCATCTTAGCCGAGCTAGAGAAAGGCCCAAAGGCTTATTGGAGATTGAACATACTCATGTATGTGGTCCGATGAGCAGTAATGCCAGAGAAAATTTCCTGTACTTCATTGTCTCTACTGATTACTTCAGTGAGTGTGACTGTGTTCATTTGATGAGACACAAGTCGGAATTCTTTGACATGGTCGAAAGAGTTCCAGAATGAAGTATAGAATTTGAATGACAGAAGTATTAAGACTCTGGATTAGATCACGAGTGAGAATACTTAAGTCATTGAATGTGTGATCATCTGAATGAGTGTGAAGTCGTTTCACAGCTCATTTCTCCTGAAAACCTAGAGGTGCTTCTGTGAGAATGAATCAGATCTTATAAGAAATGATTAAAGATGAGTCACACGAATCTTCCATGATATTCTCTAAAATAGCGCTCAAGAAATATCTAAGTTTACGCTGAAATAGTGTCACCAATATCAGTTGAAAGACACCACGTAAATGTGGATTGGAATCGATCCAAATTCGTCTTTACTGAGTATTTGTAGTTGTGCTACTTCGCTGGTTGTCCTAGGGAAACCAAGGCTTGTTACTTTTACGTCCATACTGTTTTCTAAGAGGGGAAGTAACTTTCCAAGAAGAACAGTGGGAGTAAAAGTATAACTCGAAGAAATTCGAGAAATACAGGAGGCTGCTCAACCTGTTGAGGGAGAGCAACGGATGGATTTACAGATTTCTGTAGAATCTGCACCTGTAAAGCCTGAAGTTCGCAGATCTGAATGAATCAGTTACTAATCCGAGAGTGATTTCTCATCATTAGTTGAATCTGATGATCATTGAAAGTTCGCATGATCTGATGATCATTGAAAGCGACGAATCTGCGAAATTCAAAGAAGCGAAAGTGAGCCCGGACTCCGAAAATTACACTATGTGTAAGTTAGCTTCATTGATCCATTCATGGATGGAAGCAAACATATCGGAGTTGGAATCTTCGTTCTGTTGAAGTAGTCAAGGTTTTGACTTGAACAGGAACGAAGAGGAACTGTGCGTTTACTAAAAGATAAGTGGGAGCAATATTGCATTTCTCATAGTGTATGTCGATGACATACTGATTCTCGGAAATAACGTCCCAATGCTGCAGTCGGTAAAGGACTGGTTTGGGAGTTGGTTTTATGGTTGACATGGGTAAAGCCACGTAGTTCTTGGATTTTGGATCTAAAAATAGAGATCCAAAAGAGCTGGTAGGACAAAGTCAGGATTCTTAAATTGACAAAGTCCTACACGTAATCAGCAATCCAAGAAGGGTTTTATGCCAATGTCACATGGCAATACGTTAAGCAAGAAACAGTATCCTACGATATCTGCTGAGCTTGAATGCATGGATAGGATTCCATATGCGTCGGCAATTGGATCTATCATGTATGCCATGACACGTACTTGTTTTAATGTTGCTTTAATGTTAAGCAAGACAAGTAAAGACCAGTCAAATCCAGCAAAGAATCACTGGATTGCCGTAAAGAATATTCTGAAGTATTTGAGGAATACTTAGGATAAGTTCTTGATTTACGGAGAAAGTGAGGTGCTACAAGTCGATAGAGTCTGAAAGGCAAGTTTCCAATAGACAAAGATAATTCCTGGGCACAGTCCGGCTATATCTTGTGTCTAACTGGCGGTGCAAGGCACTGTTGCTGACTCCATGACTTAAGCTGAACATTTCGCAGCTTGAGAAGCGGCGAAAGAGGATGTTTGGATAGAAGAGTTCATCACTGAACTTGATGTGATTCACAGCATAAATGAGGCTAGCTGCACATAAGAGGTCCAAACACCTTGAGGGTAGGTATAACCTATTCTGTGAGATAAATGACAGAGATGTTAAGTAGATAAGCAAGTTTCATCGAATGAAAACGTTGCTAATCTATTAACGAAGCCACTCCTTATGCCTAAGCACGAGTCGCGGACTGTAGCTGTAGGATGAGTGAAATTAAGTTGTAGTCTTAATTTCAGTGGGAGTTTGTAAAGGGCTTTACTTAGTTGTTTTGAAAGGTTCATGTAAACATAATATTTTATGTTTATGAAATCTGATGATTTCTGGATTATTTTAACTGTGATATAAATAATCGTTCCAAAATGATTCATGTCATTATATATGGGCCATCGAAGTACATGAGTAGACTTGATCCTGAAACCCCATATTTAACGAAATGACATAAATCATAGTGTCCATAGTCGAAGGTTGTTGAAATTGGAACACCAACAACCACTTGAGACTAGATTGTGTTGAGACTTATGACCAAGTTTCGAGGGGTCATAGATGCGCGGCATCAAAGTCGACACATAGGTATATGTAGGGGAGCATATGACCGGACATGGCCCGCTGATGAGAACTCTACAAGATATTAATATCTGTGTCATGAGAGGTTCTCATATACGACTATAGAGTATAGTCCTTAGACCTGAGTTCGCATGCATGTGGCTGCACATGGAGTAATGCGCTTTGATCATTGTCTACCGCTGTTTCGTAACTGGGAGCTATACGGACCTTGGTTGGGTGTATTATGAATTGTGTAGTTCATAGTGATGGAACAAGATGGGATTTGTCCCTGCCGTTTAACGGAGGTAATATCTCTAGGCCAATCGGAGATTTGATAGCTGGTAAGAGAATGGCCATTCCCAAACGGACTTGCCCAAGTCGTTTGCATTGTCAGTATCAAATCTGGTCCGATAAACATGGTCTGGCTATATAAGGATGACACGCATCTTGCCTTATGCCAGATCGAGATATTAAGACAAAAGGACTAGGGAATGTAGGATTCCAGTACAATCGGAAGATTGTTGGGAATGTCCTTTGTAGGATTCCAGTACAAGTGGGAGATTGTTGGGAATGTCCTGAAATCTACCGTACTATCTCTAGAAAGTATGATAAATGTCGAGATCAGACATAAGTCATAAATACTGGGTGATCATGATGACTTGCTAGAGTCCGCTCTTGATCTATAAGTTTAGGACTTATTACCAGTATTGTATGATCCCAAAGGGTCACACACCATAGCTAACGGGAAAGTTAACATGGAATGAATACGGTAAGATGCAAGGCATTTACTGTATTTGTGCAGAGAGTTGGGCCGTTAGTTTAATCACTTGGGCCCATATCGAGACAAATGACTTGTGTCGATCGACACAAGTGTATGTGTCGGTCGACACAGTTGCGAAACCGAGACATCGGTTTAGGTTTATGACAGAGTCGATATTTATATGAGTCGTCTTATAATTTCGACTCTAACAGTCTGCGACCTAAAACCTGAGCCGTCTCTCTTCTCTCTCTGATCAATCCATTGCTTTGGTCTAGCAACCATCCCGGCTTGTAAGAGTGTGGATACTGAAGGAGGAACATGCATCTGATCTGTTCTAGCTGATCTCATCATTACCATCCATCAATCCGCTGCAATCTGAAAGGTAATGATCAGGTTTGGTTTTGTGATTCGTTCTGCAAGAACCTAGATCTGAGTTATATGTGCTAGGTTGCAATCTGTTAATTGAACCATGAACACACATATAATCCTACAAAGTGTCCTTACGAATGTAGGAAAAGTGATGCCTTACGAATGCCCATGTGAGGTCGGAGAAGCTATCGATTGATTTGGATGGGGGTCGGGAGAACCAGTTTAGTGCGTCCCCTTCCAGGGTTTCGGTGAACAGTTGGCAGAAACCGATGTCACGCTCCTCGCTTGATGAGAACCGTGCTTTTGCCGCCATGATTTTGAACGTTGTGAGGTGGGTTGCTGGATCTTTTGTGCCGTCGTACATCGGTAGCCTGAGCTTCTCTCTTTGCCTGATATACGTGTTCGTGATGCGTGAGGTGAAGGGTGTCCTACGAGTTTCTTCGATGATTCGGTCGATCTCGGGTGCGGATCCCTTCACGCCATGGACCTCCCCTTTTAATTCTTTTAGGGTGTCTTTGAGCTCAATCAGTTGTTTCTCGACATGGTTACGACTTGCTCCGCGAATAGACGCTCCATGAGTTTTCTCGTACGACATACCTCGCTCGTGGCGATAGTTGTCTCGGTGCGAGCCATTCTCATGTCGTGAATTTCGTCTGTGGTGCACGTCCCGTGTCTGGTGACTGGTATGTTCCTCCCTATCGGGTGAATACCTCTCATCACTTCGGTCGTGATGTCTCTGACTTTCGCTCCGTTTGGGTCTTTCAGACCCCTCCTTCCGATGTGAGCTCCGCTCGCGAGTATCTTTCTTGTTGCTTTCCTTACGCGGGTTGCTTCTGGATTCGCTGCTACGGCTCTGTTCATGGTGGCTTTCCTCAGATGTACTATAGACCAGTCGTCTGGCGACTTTGCCTTTCACCTTCGGCGGCACCTCTCTCCTGGGTTTTCTGGACTGTTGCCCTGAAAGGATCTTTGCTTGCTCTGTCTGCAGCAGGTCGATTTTCTCTGAGAACGTTTTGATCAAGTCGTTCTGTGACTCGATCTTGGCCATTAGAGTGGCTAAGACCTTGTCTTGCTCAATTTGAGCTTCTGTTTCGCTGAGTGACGGGGCATGTTTGCCGCTATCTCGAGCTTTGTTTGTTTTGGCGGCGTCTCGCGGCTGCTTGCCACCTTTGGTCGCGTCGTCTTCTTGATCACTCTGGTTGTAATCACTTTCATCTTGAACGCTTAACTCAACCCTAGGGTTTTCTTGATCGATCTCCTTATGATTCCCCACAGTCGGCGCCAATTGTAAGATCTCAACTCGGTCTATCCAAAGATAGAAAGAGTTTTAGGGTTTGTAATTAGGGATTCTAAAATAAGAATTAAAGAACGCGGTGAGATTTAGGAAATTTAGGGTTTGAAGTCGGTGTTTCCGAGATGGAAGCCGGTAAAAGAGAGTTCTCAAGTCGCCGGAGAGAAATTAGGTTTAAGAGTTTTGCTCTAAAGTCTCTCAAGCGAAAAGTATTCAGAAAAGCGTGGAATATTATTGATCAATGAGGTCCCTTTTATAAGGGTACAAGTTGGTTTACAAATAAGGAAAATAGAAAATAAATGTTAAGATTTCCTAATATCCCGACTTTATCGAGATATGGAATATTTCCATATCATCGATGTGGTCAAACGCCGCCTTAATCTTCTTGGTTTTACGCCTTCCAAAACCCTAATGTAGGCCGGTTGACCTAAGTCCGGTTTAACCTAAGTTTTATTGTCTTGGGCCCTTTCACCGACTTTCCATTTTGGGCCGACCTATAATCATGAATAGGCCTTTTTAGGAAAGTGCTAAACTTGACTCCAACAGTGTGTAAAAACTCAACACTCATCAATCACAGGTATGACCATTCAGTCCGTAACCACTCTTGAGTCCGATAGTGTGGCCACACCTTCAAGTCTCAAGAGGTTAGAGCTAGGTGGCTTTACTCATTAGGTTACTTAGACCATTATAGCACAGATTCAAATACCCTTAATGTCAGCTGTTGGAGTTAAGATTGACACTTTCCTAAAAGGCCTATTCATGAGTTTAGGTCGGCCCATAATGGAAAGACGGAAGAAGGCCCAAGACGGTAAACCTAGGTTTACCGACTTGAGCCAACCGGCTTACATTAGGGTTTCGAAGGTGATAGTCGAAAAATAGAACTAAGGCGGCGCACAGCGACATCGAAATATAGAAATATTCCATATTTTGATAAAGCCGAAATATTAGGAAAAGATCCATGTTTATCTAGTTTTCCATATTATTAACCGACTTTGTAACTCTATAAAAAGGGACCTCATTATTCAATAAACACACGTTTTTCATAATACTTTTAGCCCGAGAGACTTTAGAGCAAACTTAAACCTAAAACTCTCTCGGGCGACTTACAACATTCTTTTACCGGCTTCCATCTCGGAAATACCGGCTTAGAACCCTAATTTCCTAATGCTCACCGTGTTCTTTAATTCTTCTTTTAGAATCCCTAATTCAAAAACCCTAAAGTTCTTGCTATCTTTGGATACGCAGAACTGAGATCTTACAATTGGCGCCGACTGTGGGGATTTCTAAGAGAAATTTCTGAACGAGATGTCGGGAAACAATAACGAAATCAATCCGGACAACCCAATGGTTGAACTAAGCGATCACGAAGGAAGTGAGTACGACCAAAGTGATCACGAAGACGACAACACGGCGCTCGACGACCAACAGCCGCGGGATGCTAGGTCGAAAAAGAGCCGGGATAACGAAAAACGTATCCCGCCACTCGACGAAGATCAGATAGGAAAAGACGAAGTCCTGGCCACCTTGATGGCCAAAATCGATTCTCAGAACGATTTATTCAGAGAATTCTCGGAAAGAATTGACCTGTTGCAGACAGAACAAAACCGGATCCGTTCACACCAACAGTCAAGGAAATCCAGACGAGAGGTGCCTCCAAAGGTAAAAGATAAAGTCGCTAGACGACTGATCTACAAAACACCTGGGGGAGACCACCAAGAACAAAGCCAAGACGGCGAGCCCAAAAATCCACACCGAGAACGCGATGGAAGGGACAACTACGAACGAAGCTCTCATCGGAATAGAGACCCAGATGAACGCAAGAGGAGTTCACACCAAGAGCAAGACGACTGGTACGAAGAAAGGTACTCGCCCGACAAAGACAGGCACGCTGATCATGATACTCGGCACAACCAAGGCTCGCGTCACAAACGGAATTCGCGACATGAGAACGACTCGTACCGGGATGACCATCGCCACGAACGAGGCACATCCCGCGAGGAAGCTCATGAGACGCCTAGCCGCAGAGCAAGCCGAAACCAAGTGGAGAAGCAACTAACCAAGCTGAGAGACACCCTAAAAGAACTTAAAGGGGAAGTCCATAGCGTCAAGGGATCGGCACCCGAAATCGACCGAATCATCGAGGAAACTCAGAGGACGCCCTTCACCTCGCGCGTCACAAACACGTACATCAGACAAAAGGAAAAGCTCAGGTTACTAATGTATGACGGGACAAAGGATCCAACAACCCATCTGATGACCTTCAAAATCATGGCGGAAAAAGCGCGATTCTCATCAAGCAAAGAACGCGACATCGGCTTCTGACAACTGTTCGCCGAGACTCTGGAAGGGGACGCACTAACCTGGTTTTCCCGACTCCCGTCCAAATCAATTGACAATTTCTACGACCTCACGAGAGCATTCGTAAGGCATCATTTTGCCTACGTACATAAGGACACCTCACTAAGCGCGTTGATGTCCATGACGCAAGAAAAGAAGGAGACGTTGAAGGCCTTCATAGAAAGATTCAGAGCAACCATGACGCGAGCGGAGGCCCCGGATAAGTTTACTACCGCGGCCTTAACAAACGCCGTCTGGCACGATTCGCCTTTCTACCAGGATCTGGTCGTCAACCCACCATTGACCATCGAAGACGCACTCCATCGAGCGAACAAATTCGTAGAATTGGAAGAGAAAAAGGTCGCCTTGGCCAAAATATTCGGTTCCGTTAAACAAATCGACAAGAAGGAAGAGAGAGAACCTAGGCAACACTACGACAAAGGGGCCAAAACGACAATGGTTGTCGGCAACACCGATAAAACACGCTCATCGAAACCTTGGAATAAATGGAGCAAGGCGGGAAAGGAAACGGCACCGCATGCTTCCACTACAGGAGAAAAGTACTGCGAGTACCACCAAGCCACCTCGCATGATACTTCTGAATGTCGAAACCTCAAAGATGCTTTGTACGCCCGACTTTCGGATCAAGAGATCAAGGCGGCAATAGACAAACTGAAAGGAGAATCCGGACAGCAGGAGCAAAGGGTCGATCAACCGGAACCTAAGCAAGGCAAACAACCGCGGCGCATCAAATGCATAGCTTTAAAATGCGACCGAGAAGAGGAAGAAGAAGACGAAGAGGAAACTCCTAAAAGCGTTCGAAGAATCAACATGATTATGGGCGGCCTGATCTCCGTAAACGATTCGGTTCGATCGATCAAGGAATAAGAGCGCATGGCGTTAGCTGCGCAAAACGCACCGCAACCTATTTTAACAGACGATCCTCCCGTGATCTTCACTGATCAAGACTTATACGGAACCCACTACCCTCACAACGATCCACTAGTAGTCGAACTCTTCATCGGAAGTTGCCAGGTGTCCCGGATCTTAGTCGATATAGACAGTTCGATAGATTTGATCTTCCTAGATACACTCAAGAAGATGGAAATTAAGGAAGAAGATATCAAACAGAAAGCCAAACCACTTACCGGCTTCACAAGCGAAACGACATACACAATCGGAATGATTAAGCTGCCGGTTTACGCAGGAGGAGTCAACAGAATGGTGAGGTTTCACGTCATTGACAAACCAACCATCTCCAACGTGATTCTCGGAACTCCGTGGCTGTATAGCATGAAGGCGGTGTCGTCGACTTACCATCAGTGTTTAAAATTCCCATCACCTAAGGGAATCCAGACGGTTAAGGGATGTCAAAGAGCTAGTCGTTCGTGTTTCGCAAGGGAGCATAAGATCAGAGTACCCTCGTGTATGATCAATGCAGAACAAGGGAGGAAAGGTCCCGAGAAGGAGCTAATCCAACAAATCATCATCGATGATTCCGACGCAAGCAAGTGTGTAGGGATTGGCGCGGAATTACCCGAAGACATCAAAAAGGAGTTGATCGCCTTCCTACAGCAAAACGTCGCAACGTTTGCATGGTCAGTGAAAGATATGAAAGGCATCAATCCAACCATAACGACCCATGAGCTCAATGTCGACCCGACTTACAAGCCGATTAAGCAAAAGAGGCGAAAGCTCGGACCTGAAAGGGCTAAAGCGGTCAATGACGAAGTAAAAAATGACTTGATGCCGGTTCGATTCAGGAAGTCAAGTATCCTGACTGGCTCGCCAATTCGGTTGTCGTCAAAAAGAAAAACGGGAAGTGGAGAGTATGTGTCGACTTCAAGGATCTCAACAAGGCCTGTCCAAAGGATAGCTTCCCGCTGCCGCATATTGACCGACTTGTTGAAGCAACTGTCGGAAACGAGTTACTATCATTCATGGACGCGTTCTCAGGATATAATCAAATCCTCATGAATCCGGACGATCGAGAGAAAACGGCATTCATCATTGAACGCGGTACTTACTGCTATAAGGTCATGCCCTTTGGTCTCAAAAACGCCGGCGCCACCTACCAGCGATTGGTCAACCGGATGTTTGTGTTGGGATTGTGTCCTGAAATCACACTTGTACTCACTCCTGATAATAGTTGTGTATCGAGATCAATCGTTTGTATAATACTGGTGATTGTAATGCTTTGCTAGAAGCCTCTTGAAATCTGTAAGTTGTAGACTTACTGCCAGTATTATATGATCCTATAGGGTCACACACCTAAGCAATGTGGAAGCTAACATATGGGAATGATCATTTTGATAATGATCACGTTGATGTGTATTGGATACACTTTGACATAGAGTTTTATGATGTGTGTGTCGATCGATACATGAGTGTGTCGATCAATGCAGGCTTTTCGAGGAGGTGTGTCGATCGACACAATAAGTGTGTCGATCGATGCATATCGGGTTTCGAAACTGATGTTTCGGATAATTGACGTAAACGAGTCGGGCTTGTCCGACGGTAAGTGATGTCTTTTCCAGGTCGATATATAAAGGCTTATATGGTCGACCTGGACCCTAGCCATCACTGTTATTCTTAGAGAGAAAAGCAGAGACATCGAAAACTCATTCCCTGAATCCGGCACTATCATCCCGGCGTTCTATGCTGTGTGAGTGTGTGCTTGGTAGAGGCGAAACACTTGATTCGCTACCGATCTCGTTACCATTCTATTCTGATGCCAGATTTGAGGTAAGAACGAGGTAATAGATTCAATCACCTAGACCCTAGATCCTAGGAGAATCCTACAGTGGTATCAGAGCCTAGGGTTTAATCTGTTGAATCTGAGGCATGTAAATTGATTGATGAAGAATTTGATTAGATTTATGCCTGCTAGATCATGTTTTTGAAGAATTTAATCACGGATTAAAAGTCTCTGTTGAAAACGATGATCGTGTGTTTTCGCACTGTGTCGATCGACACAAGATTGTGTCGATCGACACACCGCGAAACACGAATAAAATTTTAGGGTTTGTCGCAATGGCGTCGATCGACACTAGTCTTGTGTCGGTCGATGCATCGTGAAAACTCGTAAAAGATTTTAGGGTTTTCGCACAGCATCGATCGATACACTGGGTGTGTCGGTTGATGCACCGCGAAAATGCGAAAGAGCTCGTGTTTTCGCATAGTGTCGATCGACACATGTTTGTGTCGGTCGATGCATCGCGAATTCGCCTATTAAAATTTGGATTTAGATTTGAAATCGCATTGTGTCGGTCGACACAAGCCTTGCGATTGGTTGAATCGGTTTAATTGGATTGAACTGGTTATCATGCTTGGTTAAAGTAGATTAGATCGGTTTAAATTGGATAAGTCGGTTCAATTGGATTGGACTAGTTATCGCGATTAATTAAAACTGGTTGAATCGGTTCAATTAGATGGACCGGTTAAATTGGATTTGACCGGCTATCTCGAATGATCTTAAGGTTGCATATCAAGAGTCGACCAAGTGTGTCAGTCGACGCATATGGTGACGATGCGAACCGTAATTGTTTGGTTTTGAACCATATGATTAAGAAACCGAACCGAATAACCTAACCCACTAAAATTAGAACGATTAAAACTAAATTGAAATTAAAAGTTAAAAATGTTCTAAACCTATCTAATACAAATTGGATGTATGTTAGATCAAAGCTTAGTTATTCAATGTGGTCAACTGTCAAGACTCGTTTCGTTGTTGGATAGTCTTGGAGTCCTTGGTATCCACAATTACATGAGTAAGGCAGGTAATAGTATTGATTATCTTGCAGTGCTTGACATCTACAATTACGTGACCTAAGAGATTGAATTACTAATCTTTTAAAGTTCCATTTCCTCAACTAAATATCAAGTGATCTTGATGTCTTGCCCAATCTTGTCTACTGTCAAGACTCATTTCGTTGTTGGATAGTCTTGGAGTCCTTGGTATCCACAATTACATGAGTAAGGCAGGTGATCATTGATAGACTTGCAGTGCGACTGTCAATGATCACAAGACTGAAGAGATTGGTTTACTTGACTGGGCTATCAGAAGTTCTGGGCCCAGAGACGTCAGAGTGGATGAGACATGGACTGTCTTATCTGCGACCAAGAGTTGTACTGGGTACAATTAGCAATGGTTTGCTTACCTAGATTACTAAACTCTGGGTGATGACGAGTCGTCCACTCAGATTTTAGTGATGTATGAATCTTGGATCATTATATTCATAGAGGAAACATTGTTTGAATATAATGCGAGTTTTCTTATTGGATAAGATTCCTCATTTCCTGAAATCATAACTAAAATTTTCTTTGATTAAAATTTTCAGCCTATGTCTAAAACTACCTTCTCGTTGTGATCCGTCCTTGAGAAGGACAAGTTAAATGGATCAAATTTCCTGGATTGGTATCGCAATTTGAGATTAATTCTCAAGCAGGAGAGTAAGGACTATGTCCTTGAGAAAGCTCTTCCAGAAAAGCTTGGGACCAATCGCTCGAATGCAGTATATGATGCTTGGAATAAGCATTATATTGATGTGGTAGATGTGCGTGGTATGATGTTGGCTACCATGGTATCGGACTTAAAGAGTCAATACGAGAACATGGAGTCGCCAATACAGATGATCACCAGCCTGAAACTGAAGTTTCAGGATCTGGCACGAGTTGAGAGATTCCAGATGGTGAAGTCTCTCACTGGGTGCAAGCTACCAGAGGATGCTCCAGTGAGTCCTCATGTCATTAAAATGATGGGTTACATTGATAACCTGAAGAAACTGGAATGTCCTGTCAGCTTAGAGTTGGCCACTGACATCATTCTGCAGTCACTGCCGTCTAGTTATGATAAGTTTATCAAAAGATATATCAAGAATAACTTGACGAAGACGTTGACTGAGCTGCATGGCATGCTCAAAACAGCAGAGCAAGACATCATAAAGGGTAAAAGATTTGAGAAATCTTGTGTTGACAAGGGTAGAGGCAGGGCCGTTCAGATTTGGAATCAAGATAAGCCTGTGTCATCTTATAAGCCCAAGTTCGGCCCATCTGGTGTTAGAAAGTGCTTCCACTGTGATGAGTCAGGGCATTGGAAGAAAGATTGCATTAAATTCTTGGAAGATTCACAAGAGATGAAGGAGATGTATGGTACTTCTTCTTCAGGTATTGTGTTATTACTTCAAGTTCTACTTATGTATTGGATACTGGTTGTGGTACTGATATTTTGGAAATATGCAGGGCCTAAGCAACAGTAGAACGTTGAGGAAAGGAGAAGTGGAACTGCGAGACTGGTATGGAGCAATGGCTGCTACATAAGCCGTAGAGATTCTCCACTTGTAAGAGCCTTTCAGACTTGGTTTTAGAAATTAAGTAATTGCCACCATGTACTTGCTATATGCAAAGATGTCTTTCATTTTCTCGTGAGAATTTGGATGTTTTTTTCATTTTGATAAAAGACAAGTTTTGTTCTTTTGATCTTAATGAAATATTCTATGGTAGCACTCCGTTTAGAATGGGTTTTATATCTTAAACCAACATGAGTTTGAATATAACATAAATACTAAATGTTTGAATCTGATGAATCGAACCATTTTTTCCTTGGCATAGTCGTTTTGGCCACATAGAAGTGAAGCAGATTCAGAAGTTCCATAGTTATTGGCTTTTGGGCTCATTTGATTATAAATCATATGAGATATGAATTTTGCTTACTGGACCAAATGACTAAGGCTTCTTTGGCAGAGCTAAAGAGAAGGGCCAGAGGCTTATTGGGCCTTGCTCATACTGATGTATGTGGCCCGATGAGCATAAATGCCAAAGGAAATCTTCAGTACTTCATTAACTTATGGATGGCTTCAGTAAGTATGGCTGTGTTCATTTGATGAGACACGAGTCGGAATCCTTTGAGGAGTTCCAAAATGAAGTATAGAAACAATATGACAGAAGTATTAAAGACTCTCGATTAGATCGTGGAGGAGAATACTTGAGTCAAGAATTGAGTGATCATCTAAGTGAGTGTGAAGTCGCTTCACAGCTCATCTCTCCTGAAAACCCTGAATGGTGTTTCTGAGAGAATGAATCGGATCTTATTGGATATGCTCCGATTAAAGATGAGTCACATGAATCTTCCATTATCCTTTTAAAATACGCTCTAAAATGAACATGTTTGCGCTAAATAAGTTTTCTATCAGAATCAGTGAAAAACACCACATTGGATGTGGACTGGGTGATTTCCAAATATGTTTTCTGATTAATTGGGATTGCAAGGTTTGTGTAAGGCAGTTGTCAACAAACAAACTTGAACCCAAATCTGATAGGTGATGCTTCGCTGGTTGTCCTAGGGAAACCGAGGCTTAGTACTTTTGCAACCAATCCGAGAACAAAGTTATGTTGTTCGGAACTCTGTTTTTCAAAAAGAACAGTGGGAGTAAAAGTACAGCTCGAAGAAATTCGATAAACACAGGAGGCTGCTCAACCTGTTGAGGGGGAACATCGGTTAGATCTACAAAGTGCTATAGGATCTACACCTGTGGAGCCTGAAGTTCGCTGATCCTAATGGATCCGTCACTAAATCGAGGGTGATTCCTCGTGACCGATTGCCGTGATATGTTGATCATTGAAAAGTGACGAGCCTGCGAAATTCAAAGAAGCGAAGGTGAGCCCCAACTCCAAAAAACTGGCTAGGTATGCATGTTAGCTTCACCGATTGAAGCAAACATCTTGGAGTTGGAATCTATGTTCTGTTAAAACGGTCAAAGGTTTTGACTCGATCAGGAACGAATAGAAACCGTGCGTTTACAAGTAAACTAGTGGGAGCGTAGTTGCAATTCTCAAAACTGTATGTTTAGAACGTACTTAATCTCATAAACGACGTTCCGACGCTAAAGTATTGTCAAGATTTGGGTCGGAAGTCATATTTAATGAGAGACATGGGAGAAGCCGCGTAAGCTCTTGGAATATGGATCCATTGAGATGGATCAGAAGAGCTAATTGGATCGTGTCAGAAACCTTATGATTATAAGGTACTGGACAGTTCCAATATGCATGATTCCAAGAATGGCTTCACACCAAAGGTCTTATAAAATGATCTTAGCAAGATGAAGTGTCTTGGACACTGGCTGAGCTAGTGTCTATGAGTGTGATTCCTTTTGCTTATGCAATAGAATCCATCATGAATGCCATATTTTGCGCTCGTCTAAATGCAGCTGACGCATAAAGCATGGCGAGAAGATACCAACTTGTTCCGGTAAGAGTCACTGGACAGTTGTAAGGAATATCCCCAAGTGTTTGAGAAACACTAAGGATAGGTTCTTGCACAACTGAGAAAAAGACGAATCAGTTATGAGTAGTTAGACGGACAAAGATGAATCCTGGTTCCCACCTGGTTATGTCTTTTGCCTGTGTAGCGGTGCTGTCTGTTGGAAAGGTTTCCAAGCAGAAGACCGTAGAATAGTGCTTATTAAAGAATAGCGGTGTGGTTTGTTGGAATGGTTCCAAGCAAGAACACCGCAGAATCTCTCACAACCTAAGCACGAGTTGTATACTGTTGCTGTAGGTACTAGATATCTGAAGACTTGGTCTTGATTCTATTGGGAGTTAGTTAAGTTATGATGTTCAGATAGATATGACATGGTCATGTTTATGAAAAACTGACATCAACATTATTTGACTATTGGATAATTAAATAATGGTCCCAAAATAAGTTTATGTCATATTATAGGTCATCAAGTTGAGGACTTGATCATGAAACCCTATAAGTAACAAATGACATAAATTATGATGTGTCCCTAGTCGAGGTTGTTAAAGTGGGACAATAACAACCGCGAGAGACTAGCTTGTGAGGTGACTGTTGACTAAGTTTCATGGAGTCAATGATATGAGTATCACAGTCAGTCACATAGATATATGTTGGTGAACATATGATCGGACGTGATCCGCTGATGAGAAGTCTCCAGGATAGTTATATCTGTGTCATGAGAGGTTCTCATTACGACTATTGAGTATAGTCCTTAGACTTGAGTTCATCATGCTTTCTTGCATATGAATTGGTGCACCTTGACCTTGTCAAACGTCGACCCGTAACTGGCGGCTATAAAGGCACTGCTCAGGTGTATCATGAAGTGTGTAAAGGAACAGGGATGGAACAAGATGGCATTTGTCCCTCCTGAATAACGGGATATAAATATCTCAGGGCCTATCGAAGATTTTATGCTGAGAAAATGTGTGGCCGCACTCAAACGAACTGCAGTTTAGTTGTTTGTTTTTGTTCAGTATAGATCAGGAGTTCGATAAATATGATATTGGCTTAATAAGAATGACACTAATCTTGTCTTATGCCAAATCGAGATATAGAGACAAAAGGATTGTAGGAATTGATGATTCCAGTTCAAGTGGGAGATTGTTGGGATTGTGTCCTGAAATACACTTGTACTCACTCCTGATAATAGTTGTGTATCGAGATCAATCGTTTGTATAATACTGGTGATTGTAATGCTTTGCTAGAAGCCTCTTGAAATCTGTAAGTTGTAGACTTACTGCCAGTATTATATGATCCTATAGGGTCACACACCTAAGCAATGTGGAAGCTAACATATGGGAATGATCATTTTGATAATGATCACGTTGATGTGTATTGGATACACTTTGACATAGAGTTTTATGATGTGTGTGTCGATCGATACATGAGTGTGTCGATCGATGCAGGCTTTTTGAGGAGGTGTGTCGATCGACACAGTAAGTGTGTCGATCGATGCATATCGGGTTTCGAAACTGATGTTTCGGATAAATGACGTAAACGAGTCGGGCTTGTCCGACGGTAAGTGATGTCATTTCCAGGTCGATATAAAGGCTTATATGGTCGACCTGGACCCTAGCCGTCACTGTTATTCTTAGAGAGAAAAGCAGAGACATCGAAAACTCATTCCCTGAATCCGGCACTAGCATCCCGGCGTTACAGGCTGTGTGAGTGTGTGCTTGGTAGAGGCGAAGCACTTGATTCGCTACCGATCTCGTTACCATTCTATTCCGCTGCCAGATCTGAGGTAAGAACGAGGTAATAGATTCAATCACCTAGACCCTAGATCCTAGGAGAATACTACAGTTTGCAGGCCAGCTCGGCACAACAATGGAGGTTTATATTGACGACATGTTGGTCAAATCTTTGATTGCCTCTCAGCATGTCGGCCATTTGAAGGAATGTTTTAACATCCTTAACCGGTACGGAATGAAGCTCAACCCGGCCAAGTGTACGTTTGGAGTAACATCAGGAGAGTTCCTTGGGTACGTGGTAACTCAGAGGGGAATAGAAGCAAATCCAAAACAAATCTCGGCCATAATTGACTTGCCATCTCCCAAAAATACACGAGAGGTACAGCGTCTGACCGGCCGTATAGCCGCCCTGAACAGATTCAAATCTCGTTCAACAGATAAATGCTTGCCCTTTTACGAGCTCCTCCGGGGAAATAAAAGATTCATATGGGATGATAAGTGTCAAGAGGCGTTCATTCAGCTCAAGTACTACTTGTCGAACCCACCGATATTGTCAAAACCCGAAAACGGTGAAACACTATTACTATACATCGCGGTCTCAACGACAGCGGTCAGCGGCGTACTAGTTCGAGAGGACAGAGGGGAACAGAAGCCGATCTTTTACATAAGCAAAACAATGAACGGAGCGGAGACCAGGTATCCTGCCATGGAAAAACTGGCTCTCGCGGTAGTCATCTCGGCGCGCAAACTGCGACCTTACTTTCAATCACACTCAATCGCGGTGTTGAGCAGCCAACCTCTTCGGACAATCTTGCACAGCCCAAGACAATCTGGTCGCCTTGCAAAATGGGCAGTGGAATTAAGTGAGTACGACATCGAATACAGAAACAGGACAACTGCCAAATCACAGGTAAGAGCCGATTTCCTTGTAGAATTATCACCTGAACTGGATGTCGGTACCGAGATAGAAGACAAGAATTGGAAGCTATTTGTCGACGGCGCTTCATCCAAAAAAGGAGCCGGGGTAGGAGTACGTCCCGTATCCCCAACAGGAGAAATATTGGAACAATCGTTCAAACTGGGTTTTACAGCCTCCAACAATACTGCCGAGTACGAGGCTTTACTGGCCAGTCTTAGGCTAGCCAGAGAAATCGGAGTACGACATCTTTTGGCCCATTGCGACTCCATGCTTGTCGCAAACCAAATCAACGGAGATTATGAAGCAAAAAATGAACGAATGGAAGCCTATCGGAAGGCGGCATTAGAACTTACCAGCTCCTTCGAGTTTTTCGACATCATCCAGATGCCGAGGAAAGAAAATGCTCCAGCAGATGCACTCGCATCTCTGGCATCGAATCCCGATCTCTGTCGACGGATTCCAGTGGAAACAATCCATGAACCAAGTATCCCGCCTCCTGAAAGTACTCACGAAAAATCTGATGACGTCACAACCCAACAAGACGGCGAGGACGACATGTGTCTTGAGAGTCAATCAAAAAACGCTGACCTCATCGCACTTTTAACAGACGAAAATGAGGATTGGCGACAAGAAATAAGAGCATACCTCACGGAAGGAAAGCTTCCAGAAGACAAATGGACAGCACAACGACTTAAAGTCAGAAGTGCACGGTACACGATACACAACAATGTCCTCTACAAGTACTCGGCCAACAAAATTCTTCTCAGATGCATACACGGAGACGAAGTTAGTCGGGTTCTCGAGGAAACACATTTAGGAGAATGCGGTAATCATTCTGGAGGTCGGTCCCTCGCTCTCAAAATTAAACTAACTATTGGCCGACTATGGTAGCCGACTGCGAGACTTACTCCAACAAATGCGAGAAGTGCCAGCGTCACGCACCATTCATACATCGACCAACGGAACTGCTCACGACTTCGATTGCGGCTTACCCGTTCATGAGATGGGCAATGGACATAGTCAGACAGTTGCCATTATCCAATCAAAGGCGTTTCCTACTCATCATGACCGACTACTTCACAAAGTGGGTCAAAGCCAAAGTATACGTCGCAATTCACGATGTCCAAGTCCAGAACTTCGTTTGGAAATACATCATATGCCGATTCGGATTGCCTTATGAGATCGTCACAGATAACGGGTCGCAATTCACCTCGAACCTATTCGAAGGATTCTGTAAGAAGTGGGATATACGGCTTAGCAAGTCAACACCAAGATATCCTCAGGGTAACAGACAAGCCGAAGCCACGAACAAAACTATCATTGCCGGCATCAAAAAGCGACTTGAAAGCAAAAAGGGAGTCTGGGCTGACGAGTTGGATGGAGTCCTTTGGTCGCATAGAACAACCCCTCGCCGCGCAACAGGAGCTACCCGTTTTCCTTAGCCTTCGGCGTAGAAGCAATGGTACCCGCATAAGCAAACATTTACACTCTCCGCCGATCTCTTATGCCGCAACATACCGAGATCAATGAAAAAATGTTGATCCAAGCTCTCGACACCATAGAAGAAGAGCGAGATAGAGCCCTACTCAGGATTCAAAATTACCAGCAACTCGCAACTCGTTACTACAACCAAAAAGTTAAGGAGCGGCACTTTCAAGTCGGTGACTATGTCCTCCGAAAGGTTTATGAAAACACCAAAGAATGGAGAGCAGATAAACTCGGCGCAAAATGGGAAGGACCCTACAAAATTACAAAAGTCGTCAAGCCGGGAGTTTACGAGCTCGAATCAATGAAGGGCAAAGCTCTGCCAAGATCATGGAATTCGGCGAGTTTGAAGGAATACTTCTAAGGCGGCAAGACAAAGCGCCAAAAAAAAAAAATCAAAAAAATCAAAAAAAAAAAATCCTATGTATGAACTACGAGCGACTTGATTCTTCCTTGGGAGATACGTAGGCATCCTTCGTCGGCACAGTCGAAAATCTAATAAAATCTTTATTTTACAGTTTATCCAGGCTAAAGGACTAACGAATTTCAAAAGTCATGATAACCGAGTTCAAGAAACTCGCAGAAAAGACGAGCAAAGACTCGCAGAAAAGACGAGCAAAGACTCGCAGAAAGACGAGCAAAGACTCGCAGAAAAGACGAGCAAAGACTCGCAGAAAGACGAGCAAAGACTCGCAGAAAGACGAGCAAAGACTCGCAGAAAGACGAGCAAAGACTCGCAGAAAGCCGAGCAAAGACTCGCACTAGCATCATGCTCCCTGGCCAGGAGCGTGGTCTTCCTTGCGCATGAGGTGCACATCGTGGTACGGAAAAGCCGGGATCCGTCCCGCACATTCTTCGTGGTAGGTGATAAGTCAAGCACTTAAGCATCGCACATTCACCCGCCCTTAGAATAAAGCCAAGCACATATGCCTCGCAAATCGCCTTATGACAAAACATAATTAAATCGCTGTCTGTTTTAAATTTGTTGAAAAGAAAACAAGTTTAATTCAAAGAGTAGTTCGATTTAATTGTGCATAATCGCTCTGTTAGGAATTTGTCAAAGAACAAGCCTAAAACAGGTCGGTCAGATTTAACTTGAAACGATAAATTAATAAAAGGACAAGAGTTTTACAAGTAGCGGTAGCGGCCTCCTGATCCGTCACGAAACGATGAAAAAGATCAAAGTGAGTTTGCGCCTTTGCTCTCACTGCGGCTTCGACACGATCTCTTTCTTTTTGAACTAAGTCGGCATAGAACCTATCCCGTCTCTTCTTGTCCGATTGGAATTTAAGGAGGTCGGCCTTCGACTTCTCCTCTGCGGCACGCAATTTCTCCTCTGCTTCTCGAAGCTTGTTGGCAAGAACCAAGTTGTTTGCCTCCAATATCTCCTTCTCCTTTTTCGTTTTGGCGAGAAGGCTTTCCCTGTTCTTCACGGCTTCGGTCATTTTTGAAGAACCCCAAGCAGCCTCAAGGGCAACACGGTTCGACGCCGCGACCATCTAGGAAGAAACAAAAAAGGATAAGCGGTGGTAAGATTAAAACGTAATAAGACAGTCAAAGGCTTACCATTGCTTCCGCATGCTTTAACTTAAGGATGGCGTCAGAATGAGGAAGTTCTTCTAAAACCGGCCAATCCGCTTCATTCCCCCGGATACAAGTCAGCATGTAGAAACACGCTCTAGGATTGTTAATAAGAGGGACTTCGCTGTTTTACCGATAAGCGAAATTATGAATAGAAGGACGCACATGTCCTTCTCTCACCGAACTCCGAGGACGAACGTAGACGATCTCCTTTTGAGAGGAAAACGGCTTCTTATTACCAGAAGAATCCGTGACGTCCCCTTTTTCCTCATAGAATCGCTTCCACGGGTTTTTGACCTTATCGGGCTTAGCAGTAGTCGCCTCTTCGACAGAAGCTTGCTGGACAGGTTCGCTCACCTTGGCAACTTTCTTTGCCGGTTTCTCTTGACCCGACTTCTCATCAGCCGCCCTCTTTCTGGACTGGACCTTGGTTAAGGCTTTCTCAACCGGAGCCGCCATGGTAGGCGCAACCTTTTCAACGACCTGAATGGCCGATTGACCACCAGAAGAAATCACCGTCTCATCTCGGGAAGGCGGGATCGTGTCTTTTTCCTTAGACGGTTGGCTGGAAGCAGAAGGCTTAGACGAGATCTTCTGTGAATAGTCGACATACGCGATCTTCTTCACTTTGCCCATTCTCCTCGACTTGATAAGTTGTTCGGGAGCGACTTTCACTTTGGTATTCCACTTAACTGAAAACGAAAAGTTCAGAACTCGGAATGAAAGAAAAATCGACTTCAGCCAACTAACCAAAAAACGAACCTTTGGAAATCCGCGGAAGAAATTTACGGATACGTTCCCGAGTAAGATCTGACTACTTACGAAGACCGAGAGATTGGATCTTCTGAAGAATCGGAAAGAAGTGGTCTGGGTACTGCTTGAGAAACGGATGATGCACTGCAAAAACAAAATGAAATTGAGTAAATCATCCACATCAATATCGGCAAAGATCAGAACGACATCTACCAAAATTTGTATTCCACGACGTTCGGATAAGCTCTCTATGATCGCCAGGAACAACCAAGGAAGACATCTCGACATAGAAGTAATGTCGCTGCCAATTATTGATTTTATTCGGCGCGTCTATCACAACACGATTGCCGCACTTCAGCTTAACCGCAAAACAACCCGGACTGGTTTTCGTCATGAGATTTATCGAAGTCGCCTCCTCGAAGAAGCTGACGGTAATCGTCACATTGGCCTCGGCACCAAGTACGAGAAGACCGACCATGTGGCGAACCGCAACGGCTGAGAGCTGAGAGATGGCAATTTCGCGACGATGGCAGTAAGAAACCAGCAAATCGGGCAGAGGTAGCCAGAGACGGCAACCCCCAGTATGGGTATGATCGAAATAAGACTCGTAGAGAGTTATATAGCCCGGTGGAGGATTCCAGGGACGATCGAGAGTGCAAGGTATGAGGAATTTAATCCTAGGATCAGCTCCACAGCCCTGAAGCGTCGAAGTCACCGACTCCACGGTAGAACGAGTCTCGAAAACATTATCGTACACCTCTGACGGAGCAGCCGACAATCCAGGAAGGATATTGCCATCACGGTTATCAATGTCGGAATTGACTTTCTCGATATCGACATCTTCATCTGAGTCAGAATCCCGGAGCTGCGAAGTTACAAAGTCCCCCCGACTTGAACCTTCAGCGGCTTCAGTTTGTCGTGCTAACTCACGACGGCGTTGAAGCTCTTCGACTTCGCAATGAACAGGATGATTCCTTAGGATGAAAGGAGTACTCGAAGATGTCGAACCGGATGAGACGGAATGGCGACTTGATTAACCATTCGCGGATGAGACAGTAACAATCTCTTTGTCTTTATTTCCAGAGAAACGGATCAAAGACATAATTTACTGAAGAACAGGATATGAACAAACGGCGACACTCGAAAGATTGATCTAAAATCTAAGAAGAACCACGGCGGCGCAACGACGGAGAGCGAATCGGAAAATAAATAACGACAGAGAGCAAATATTACCTTTTACGCTTCTTCACTTGAATGAAAATGAAGAAGTGAGAAGCAAAAGAAGACTATTTATAGTGAAAATGACGGCACAAAGCTCGAGGCAATAATTACCTAGGAGACGCTTCGTATCTCGCACCTATCCGATCGGTTGAACCAAGGATTAATCCTGTTTCGCCAAATTAATCCAAGTATCCACCGGTTTGAATTTAACCATCCGATAAACTACGATTGTAATCAGGACAGATCGGTCCGACAAGTTAATGGGCCTGGAGAAGGGTTCGCCGCGATAAAAGACATGGGCCTACAAAATTATTTCTTAAACCATAGGTTAACTCCTCATATTGCCGACTTGAAAGCAAGTCGCCACACTGGGGGGGGGGGGGGCTTATTGTTGGAGTCAAGATTGACACTTTCTTAAAAGGCCTATTCATGAGTTTAGGTCGGCCCAGAATGGAAAGATAGAAGAAGGCCCAAGACGGTAAACCTAGGTTTACCGACTTGAGCCAACCGGCTTACATTAGGGTTTCGAAGGTGATAGTCGAAAAATAGAACTAAGGCGGCGCACAGCGACATCGAAATATAGAAATATTCCATATTTTGATAAAGCCGAAATATTAGGAAAAGATCCATGTTTATCTAGATTTTCCTTATTATTAACCGACTTTGTAAATCTATAAAAAGGGACCTCATTATTCAATAAACACACGCTTTTCATAATACTTTTAGCCCGAGAGACTTAAGAGAAAACTTAAACCTAAAACTCTCTCCGGCGACTTACAACATTCTTTTACCAGCTTCCATCTCGGAAATACCGGCTTAGAACCCTAATTTCCTAATGTTCACCGTGTTCTTTAATTCTTCTTTTAGAATCCCTAATTCCAAAACCCTAAAGTTCTTGCTATCTTTGGATACGCAGAACTGAGATCTTACATCAGCCTGTAAGACCATACTAAACAGATGGCGATAAAAAAAAACTCGTTTAATGTATCACATGTAGGCTAAGATATTCAGATATATATTAATTTAGTTTATTTTTTTATTCCAAAAGAGTCCCACTTTATGACTAGGTGTTCCGTCCGTACGCATGTGCGGACATTATTTTGTTGCTAGTTAATTTATGCGTATTTTTTTCGTTTAATATCAAGATAAAATGTGATATATGTTTTTTTTTTGGTCGAGATGGTATAAGATTTAATTCATAATTTTATATGCACATCAGAATTGTTACATTAGAATGCATAAAATAGTAATTATATACATATATGAATAATAATTATATATTATGTATGGAAATATTTGCGCCGTAGATAAACAATCGTAATTTTCTGGACTTATTTTTGGTTTCATATTTATATATTAAGAATTTCTCGGGATTATTTAAGGCGTCTCTTCTTCTACCAATGAATGTGTTCGACGTGACTGGAATGTCGTGTCGCTTTAAATTTGGATTGGTAACCGTCGTCTCGCTTCGATAACCGTCATTTTCCCTAAAAATATAGCCTCTCCTTTCATTATTCCTCCCCATCCTCACTTCTTCCATCTCCTTTGCTTATACCAAATCTTTGATTCATTTTCTCTCTTTTACCTTCATCTCTTCCTTAAACATGATGACATGTTCTTCATTTTTCTTGTGTTCGGATTTGTGTCGACCTCTGGAGTAATGTCTGATTGATCTCGTCGATGAACTTAGACTCTTTTTTACTAAAGGGTAACTCGTCAATACATGGATTTTTGCCGATGGTTGCTTCCGTATGTCGTCCTTCCCAACTTAAGGACGGCGCTCAGATCCTTCATTTGGACCGATTTGATGCGTCATTAATTTCAGTAACATGCTCTGGTCTGCTATTTCCGGGATCAGTTTCTTTCCGCATAAGTAACTTCGTTTCAGATGTTTTTGTTATATGTTCCCTTGATTTTTTTTCCAGAGCAACTGATTGCACATCGGAGTGGACCTGTCCCGGAAGATGTGGAACAATTTGCTCTTTTGAGCAAGCTGTTCAGTGGAGCTCGGTTGGTGGTGAGATGGCCATTTTGGAATTGTTATGCCGGCGCTTCAGAATTCTTTTTACCCCATGAAGATCCTCCGCCCGTTTGTTATTTCATCACGGTTTCCATCTGTGCAGCTGGCTATCAGGGATGAGCCTTGCAAGTGACGGACGATGAAATTGTCTTCCAAAAAAGGTAACTCGGCGGCGAGATGACTGTTTGAGATCGATTCCTTTGGGTTCCTATATCTTGAGGAATACATTGGTTCCGGCGTTGATTTCATAACAGTTTCTATCTCACCGCCGGCCTTGCTGGGAGAAGACTTCGCAATCCTGTGTCGGGAAAGCAGTTCGGTTTCTGGCGAAAAAGAAACCGATGTTACAATTCAAGCTTCGGCTTGGATGAAAAAAATTTTTTGTTGAAATGTTAAATTTATTTATCAACAAAAAAAAGGATGATTACAAGCTATGAATGTTTTTTGGAACAAGAAAAACTGTTTTAGTTACACTAGAAGGAAGAATTAGGTTCCTCGAATAAGCCAACGTTGCATAATGCTGCTATAGAAGGCTGGGTTATGACTTCGAAGAGAGCTGATCCTGTTTCGTATCGTTTTGTCTATGAATTTCACGAGCTGAGCAGTGGATTGACTATTCCGATTGTGCCTTCGTCCGTTTCGTTCTCGCCAAATGGTGTGAATGGTCGCTTGGAAGGCCAATTTCAGGAGGTATTGATCAATTGCTGAGCGTCGAGATGAGAGGAGGGAGGTAATGGTAATCGACCAGTCCGGGTTCACTCTCGATCCCAATAAAATTAGTTTAGTTTAGCTCTATTTCTTTTTGTAGTTCGACTTGTAATATCAATTTTTTGAGGATAAATAAAACGAAGGACTTTTCTTTATAAATTATTTTAGCACTATTTTCGTTATTATTCCCTTCTTTTGATTTTATGCATTAGGATTAAAAGCACAACAGATATGAATATTCTAAACAAACTGCCTAACTTTCTTAACAAATAATTCGAACAATAGATAATAATATTCTAAACAAAATATAAAATTCGGAATATTAAATATTCTTGCTAATAATTACTCTTTTCATTCATTAAACATCGACATCTTGAGGATCTATAAAAATTATGGACCAATGAGCTTGTTCACTTATGTACTCACCTATGCACAAATATAGAATATTTAAACCGAGTTATGGAGGGTTGTATAATCTGTTATTTAATAATAATTATTATACTAAAGAATTGAGTAATTACCTTTATGGAAATCAAGAAGCCCAAATTGTATGACACACATTATTGAAAAATCATGGTTGCATTTAGCCCAAGTGATTGAAAAATCGGATGCAAAATCACATGCATACGTATCAGTCATGTGCAAGGTAAAATATCACCTCTGCAATCAAAATCATGATATTAACATTAGAATATAATAGAACAATGAACTAATTAATATGTTATATACTCAGAAATATATAAAATAGAGCACTTATATATATAACCTGCAATCCATCAAATCAAAATGAATAGTTTTCCAACTATATTGTGCTGAGTCAAGGTACTATGTTTGCAGTATACCAACATTAATAACTCTTTCAAAAACGCCTAACCACAAAAATATAAAAATAGTTATATAATTCAGTACGAATTTATAAAAGAATGATAATTTGTAAAAATAAACATTGAACACACCATTACCAAGACATGTATTAGGCTTGTGTTCGCCTCTGAAAAATTTACTGAATGAGACAAAATGGAAGTAAAAGCTATCAACCCACTTACAACCCTTCAAAGCGATGTTTCCTCAGTAAACAAAATTTCTCAAGGATTAGGTGTTTCGCGAAGATAACTTGTACATAAACGAAACTTAAATGTTTCAATGATTAATGCATTATCTTTAATTATCATACTCGTCCAATATGGTTGCCATAATCCCTGAGGAATTATTGCATATATTTTAGAACCATGCATTTCCAATTTAATAAAAATAAAAAGATGTAAGACAAATATAGTTTGTGCTGACTTTTAACAACTGAATATATATTAATTGACAAAAATTGAACATTAAGTCGTTCGTCTACCAATATGAGATCGATCGTTAGAACTAATTGGGAAATAAACTTGTTCCACTTTTTAAGAATTCGATCTTTGATTCGCCATGTATCCAAAAAAACACCGTGAATCAAAAATATTTGTTAGTTTTCTGTTATTAAGAACATCTGTATTTTTCAAATTCATGATATCATAGTTGTGCTTTCCAACTTAAAAATGTGTAGATATAAATATATTTTCCGTACTGTTTAGGTCTAGGTTAGTAATGTCAAATATTCATATACTATAGAATATTTCACCATATAGTCAAGTCGGTACACTTATTTGGGCAGTCCCTTATGTTTAGGTGATTAACGATCAGCTCCAAACAGACTTTGAATACTCAAAGTCAAAAAATAAATGGTCCCTACACTCATTACTCAGACCACAAAGAAGACACAGAACTTCAACATCACAGCCCCAATTTGCTAGTCGATCAAGAGTTGGGTTCTTGTTAAAGATAAACAACCAAGCTGTCGTGGCGTGTCTAGGAATGGCAGACTTGTGACAAATTAAAGAGGATCATTCTATCTCATTCCTAGACTCCCGTGTCATGTTCCACACTATCTTAGATGAAAATGATTTTTGAATTTTCCCATCAACAATCCACAAAGCACAATCACTCTCGGCAGATAGTGTAAGAGTAGTGATAAAAGTAAGCAGCTTCACCTGCTTATCAGATATGGCATGAGGCAGTGCCCAAGAACCTCCTCTTCTCACTTCCGAGACAGTAGCAAAGAGAGGAACTCCTAGTCGAGTAGGCCCATCTGGCCCCAAGTAATGATAAAGAATCCCAAAGGGAGTCCACGGATCCCACCAAAAGAATGTAGAGTCTCCATTCTTGACTTTTATCTGCAGAAACTTTAAAGCTTTTTGTCTTAGTTTCAATAAACTCCTGAACATCCAAGAGTAAGCATAATTTTTCTCATTCAATGCCCAAAACGAAGCAGAAGAGAGATACTTATTCCTTATCCATGCCACCCATATAGAGCATGCCCTGAAAAAATCATCCATTGAAGCTTTAGACCACAAACATCCCTCCAACTTTCCACTTTCCTAATGCCAAGCCCTCCTTCTTTCTTAGGATTGTCAAATCATTCCAAGCCACTTTCACGCCTGAGGGAACACCCACTTTGCCGTGCCATAGGAATGAGGAGCAGAGGCTGTTCACCTCTTGGATTACTTTCTTTGGTAACACAAAGGCACTTGTCCAAGCCTATGATCCCTGATATAACCGATGAGATGAGACACTATCTGCCAACTAAAGATAAGGCTCTAATTGTCCATGATGAGAACTTCTTCTTAAGCTGAATAAAAGTGGTTCATAGTCTTTGAAAGATAACTTCTTAGAACAGAGACGAAGACCGAGATACCGCACTGTAAGGGACATAGTTTGTAGACCATACAAAGCCTTAATATCCGCAAGCATGGAATCTGAAACCCCGGAGCAGAACATTGCATTTTTGAGATGTTAACGGCGAGGCCAGAAATAGATTCAAAAGCTGATAGTACATCCATAACACCTTTAATTGACCTTGCATTTCCCTCGAGAAAGATGAGGAGGTCGTCCGCGAAACATAAGTGAGTTAGTTGGATTTGTTCGCAACCCGCATGATAACCAAAGTAGCCATTGCGAGCAGCTTTGTTCAGCATGAACGATAAGACATTCATCATCATCACAATCAAGATCGGAGAGATTAAGTCACCTTGTCGAAGCCCGGTTTTCCCTCTAAAGTATCCAGAAGTTACGCCGTTGATACTTAGAGAGAAGGATGGCGTAGTAATACATGCCTGAATCCAGTTTATAAATTCCATAGGGAGCTTGTAGGCATGAAGGGTGGAAAGAACAAAATCTCACCTTACCGATTCGAAAGCCTTGGCAATGTCGATCTTAAGAGTGATTCTCAAAACGTCTTAATCCTTTTGATATCCTAGAATAACCTCAGAAGGAGCAGAACATTTTCAATCAAAAGTTTCCCTTTGACGAACGCGGTTTGGTTTGGTAGGATAAGCGACATTAAGACCTCCTTAAGTTTGTTTCCTAAAAGCTTAGAAATAACTTTAGATTGAGTGTTTAGGCACGCAATTGGCCTGAACTCCTTGATAGAATCTGCCCCAACACGTTTTTGCAGCAATACTAGCGTGGTAGAGTTGAGAGTTGTAGGCATCAAGTTATCCACAAAGAATTTCTGAATAGAGTTCACAAATTATCCACCCTAGACTACCCAAGCTGACTTGAAGAATTCGGCTGTGAACCCATCCGGACCCAGCGTCTTATTAGCAGGCAGTTTATAGAGGCATAATTGGATAGCTTCTGCCGTGAACCGCTGCTTGAAGGATATGTACTGTTCAACCGAGCAAACTGTTAGACCGAGCAAATCCAAGTACCGAGGCAGGTATGTAAATAATGAACCACATACCTCACAGAGGATTGACCGGAAATGATCTAAGGCTAGACCATGCACTTCCTCTAGGGATTCCGATTTGGAACCATCTGGCCTTAGCAGGAACTTTAGAGCATTTCCTGCATTTCTGGAGGTTGCAACTCGAATATAGAAAGGGGTATTAGAGTCCCCCTCTCCTAACCATTTCACTCTTGAAAGTTGCTTATAGAAGCTTTCCTCCGCCAGACGCAAACAAGTCCATTTAAACCTGCCTGCAGCCTCGTTTGAGACGTTTAAAGAATAAGGATCATTAAGCGCAATCAGCTGCAAACTATGTAACTCATCAGATGCCGCCAACGCTCTTTTTTCAATCTCGCTAAAATTATCTTTAAATAGAGACTTCATTACTCTTTTAATACCTTTTAGCTTAAAACAGAAATCTTTTAGCGAGCTAGCCACATAACCGCTTAACTCCCAAGAAACTTTAACCGAGTCCAGAAAAGCAGGGTGCTTAGTAAGGAGATTGTAGAACCTGAAAGATCTTGTTCCAAACTTAGGAGGAGGCGAAGATAACTTGATCGAGCAAGGGGTATGGTCTGAAAACATTGGCGCCTCAAACAAGCCGTGACTTTAAGGAAATTTAATGAGCCATGAACCATTAACCAAGCACCTGTCAAGTCTCTTACCCAAAGGATCCGACGGCCTGTTATTAGTCCAAGTGTAGCGTGGGCCACTAGATGGAATATCAAACAGACCGAGAGATTCTACACAATCTCCAAAGTGTCTCATGCCTCGAGTAGTACGTATTATGGCATCGTTAGAAGTTTCCGATGGCTGTATAATCTCATTAAAGTCGCCGCAAACAATCCAAGCTTTTGAAGAAAGGCCAAAAGCAGCTTCCGTATCAGACAGAAATATCCACAAATTCCTCCTTTCTTCTTCCTCATTTGCACCATAAACCGCAGTATAGATAAAATCCGTACTATCTTCAAGGATAACCTTGCAGGTAATAGGTTGAAGGTCACATAACAGAACCCGAACTTTTGTAGGATCTTTGTAGATTATCCAGATCTTCCCCAAATCTGAAAAACCATAGTTGCTATGCAAATACCATCCGGAACCGATGGCCGACAAAATTAGTTGCTTATTTGCTTCCTTAACATGCGTCTCTAAAAGCGCCCCAAAAGTTACTGATCTTCTACTAAGCTAGTTAGATAGTAGGCAATGCCTTGAGCTTTCGTTGATACCCCGCACGTTCCAAAAAAATGTATCCGACATGTATAATTAGTGATGGGAGTGGTTACTCTCCATTCCAATGGAAGTATACCACCTTGGACAGGAGAAGACTTAGAGCTCGGTTTCCGCTTCTTAACTTTCTGAGTAGATGTTGGTGAAGGGTTCCCTGGTCCCTTTTGATAAATCGCCAGTGACTGATGTGGCGAGGAGACTAAAAGCTGAATCCATATATGTATCTTCTGAATGCAGAAGGTCAAAAGGATTGGAGGTTTTAGTTACTTCAGGCTCAGCCAGAACAATAGCTTTGCTGGCGCCCTTCGGTAAGACAGGAGAAAACCCATCTTTTAAAACAGAATTTACTACCTCCTCACCAACAATGCAGGCGGCAGAAACAGAGCTAGATGGAGAGGCAATAGCATCTTTGATATTACCCGCAAGTGGAGGAATAAAAGAATCAGTGGCATTAACTACTGAACATTGCGAGACCAGAGTAACAGCTTCTTTCTCCAAAGACGATGGTGGCTGAACATTAGTGGTAACCGGGTCTGATACCTATACAATACCTGGAGCTTCGGGGAGCTGAACAGAGCTAGTAGGGACAAGGATCTCCTGCCGATGTTCTGGAACAGAGCTATCAGAGGCAGGGGCAGCTGCCTTCTTTAGATGCTCAGGAACGCACTTCCATTTTTGCTTAGGCCTTGTTGTGTCTTGCTTCTTAGGCAGTTGTTCTCTGCTAGAGGAGCCTTCGGACATATATTTATAAGTTACATTACATATATTTATTCGTTACAATTTTCGCATATAGTGGCCTGTTTTTTTTTTCAAAAATAATATTAAAGACATAAAATATTTAAAATTTATTTCTTATACGCCCTTGATTTTGAATGTAGAATCAAGTCGACGATGTTTTATTGTATAATTTTTGTTGTAGAGCTTTTATAATGAAAGACAATTATAAAAAAAACTTAATGATAACAATCAAATCCAATATTCATGACAACCAATAAAATATAAAACCATGAAATGACCATCCCAAATTATTCCCTTGTCCAATAATTCTCTTATTATTATCGCTTGAATTCTTTAGAAATGCCACTTATACATGTAATTGATCGAAATAAATAATTAGTCTGAATTTTATACCATGATGATTAATATTTATAGGAATAATTTAATTAAAACTTACATATAATAGTCTCACTTCTTAATGTCCGGAATATCATTGTCAATTAACACTTAAGTTATCTCGTCAACAGACGTGAAAAAAAAATTTCCATATTATTAATGTGTATAATTTTAATTTAATTAGTATTTAATTGCTGTTGGTACTGGATTTCCCTCTAGGAAATCCGGCCCATTAACAGACAAGACAAAGGCCCGTAATTACGAGCCCATTCCAGAATCAAAGACAGACAAGAAAGCCGACTCCCTTGATGGGCCCAAGCGAAGCAAACGCCCTGGGAAGGCCCAGACGATGCCGAAGCCGGAGACAATCGAGCTCGAGCTCGGCAGAGGATGACGTGGAGATAGAGCGACTCGGTCTTCGCCAGTTCAACTGATCCGTGTAAATCTCGGAGATCGTTACAACGACGAGGCCGAGATATCGGGACGAAGAGATCAGAGTCGAGACTATTTAAGAAGAGAAGTGGCGACTCATAAAAGAGATTCCAACCTAGGCTAAGAACACTTCGATTAGATAGCTCGATTTTATACTTTGTACTCTCTTCTCCACTGTGTTTGTTCTATCTCGACGATCAATCTCAATAAAGTCTTTGATTCATAGGAAACTATACCAATTCTATATCCTAAAGTCCAAATCCACGAATACAAATTCTTAGTGTGAATCCCGGATCTCACATTTGGCACCGACTGTGGGGACATTCTATAGCCTTTCCTATCTTAAGAATCAGATCCTAGATCCGATAAATCGAGATGAATCCCGACCAAACTGGCTCTCCCAGCGCCACACCACCGGTTGACCGCCCTCAAACGGTCGACAACGTTCCTCAGAACACTACCGGGGTAAGAAACATGGGTCAGACCGACGGCGTGTTGACGAGCTCTGCCTCAGTCTCCACGACCTCGGCACCAGCCGGCTCCGTCGCTCAAACAATCGCGACGAGCCAGACTCCGACAAATTTTTTGTCAGGAACTAATGATCCGAGCAGAAACTGGGTGTGGATGAGAAATGACTCAATACCCACCCCAGGAGGGGGATCTGGAGTAACCAGACCCAATTCGCCACTACCTTCTGCTCCACAGAGACAAGGGCCAAGCGATCTTGCCGAGATCCGTTTGATGTTAAACCTGTTGGTAGATCGAACGAGAAACAACGAGGCAAGCGCAAGGGCCCAAGAGATCGCAAACCGTTCTCTGGCAGCGCAGCACGAGGAACAAGACCGGCGCCTGAACACCCGTCTTGAAGAGCTTGCCAGTCAAAGCCAAGGGGGCAGACCAACGCGACCTCCCATAAGTCCTCCACTCTGTACCCGCTTGGACTTCTCCCAGGTAGTAACTCCTCTGGGAACGTCGGGAAATTTCGGTAATACGTCAAATAGCGGCTTCCGCCCTACAATGACCCCTATCGCGATTCCGACCCCATTTGGTTCGAGTTCAATGGTCACAGATCCAACCGGATCAAGAAACCGACCATTACCCGGGCCACCACCTTTCCCGAGTAACTCTAACATCCGACCGAGGCAACTAGGAGGTTCTGCCTTCGCCTCGAGCTCGGGACTCCTTAACGGATCAAACTCAGTTCAGTTCCGAACGCCCCAGGTCGATCAGACGAGGTCGATCCCAACGATCGATCTCCTCGACCCCATTTTTCCGGAACAAACGTCAGGTCAGGCACAAGTCCAGTTCGCACCCGCAGAGGGCGATGAACACGATATGCTTAGACAATACATTGAGCAGGCTAAACCCAGTTCAACAGTCTGAGCTCGAAAGTTCACATGGCGACGAGCGCGGCTCCTGACATCGATCGAGTGATCGAAGAAACACAACAAACGCCGTTCACAGATCGGATTGCGTTTGCAAGGATCCGAGAGATCAAGAAAACTAAGTTTCCAGAATTCTCTGGGAAATCAGACCCGAAAGCCCATATCAGGGCATTCCGACTAGCGATGGCAAGGGTGTACCTTACCGATGAGGAGAGGGAGCCAGCCTTCTGCAGGCTCTTCGCAGAAAACCTATCAGGCTCTGCCCTAGATTGGTTTGCCGGATTGGAAGAAAGGTCCATTGACAACTTCACCCAGTTCATGACGGCTTTCCTCAAGCAATACTCCGTTTTCATCGAGGAAAAGACTACTGAGGCAGCCCTATTTGGCGTCTCTCAAAAACCCGACGAAACACTTCGCTCGTATATCGACCAATTTAAGGAAATAAAATCCAAAATCGCGAACCCACGAGACGAGGTAGCTATAGAAGCACTGAGACGAGGACTATGGTTCTCAACCAGATTCCGCGAGGAAATAACAGTCCGCGAACCTCAAACGCTCGATGACGCCCTCCATCGCGCATCGGCCTTTGCTCGCCTCGAGGACGAAACCACGGCCCTCAGGGAAAAACACCGGAAAGAAAGGAACCCGTCGGGCTCACAGAATTCGAACTCAAAAAAGGATTCCCGTAAATCAGGGAACGTCAACGCGGTCGAGAGCCCAAGGAGCTCGAAGAAATTCGAGTTCGACAAGGAAAAATTCTGTGATTTCCACAATAAAAGAGGACACTCGACCGAGGATTTCTATACCCGAGCTAAAGCAGAGGCTCAAAAACAAGAATCCGAAAGCAAAAAAGACTCTGAAGTCGAGGAGGAAACTCTGTCCGACAAAAAGGAAAACAAACAGACCAAGGAGCCAAACTCCAAAAAGCACTCTCAGAACAAACGGGAACGGTCAAAAGAGCCGGAATCTCCCGAAACACTCCCTCAAGGGTCGCGGAAGCGAGTCGAGTTCATCCTCGGCGAGCTTAACCTGAGCGGCACTCCGGGAGGTTCGGCGCTATCCCCGCCTCCGGCTCCTGCCAAAAGTTTACGCTCAAGAATCAATCTCCCTCGTCTCTGTGGGGGGGGGGGGTTGTACGGGCTATACCCCCTAAACGAATCGACTTCATCTTCGGTGGCTCCAAGCTTTTCCGCGACTCGGTCAATTCGATCAAAGCTCTTCAAAGAAGAGTCGAGACCGACAGAGGGGGGAAAACCCCAATGTTGGGTCCAGACCACGAAATCGTTTTCTACGAGAGCGAGACAAGTAATCTCGACAAACCACACGACGACGCCCTCCTCGTTTGTCTAGTAGTGGGAGATGTCGAACTCTCAAGGATAATGATTGACACAGGAAGTTCGGTAGATGTCCTCTTTTACGACGCATTCAAAAAGATGGACTTCAACGACTCCGAGATCGTGGAAGAAAAGACACCACTAGTAGGTTTCGCTGGCGAAACGACATACTCGATGGGCTCTGTCTTCGCCCCAGTAATTGCTGGAGGAGTTCGGAGAATGACAGAGTTCGTCATAGTAGATCGGCCAGCTCCCTATAACGCAATCCTAGGTCGACCATGGATATACGACATGAAAGCGGTACCATCGACCTACCACCAATCCGTAAAGTTCCCGACTCCCAAAGGGATCAAAACCATTTACGGAAGTCAAAAGATTTCCCGTCATTGCTACATGAACGGATACAAGCAGATCGAGAAATCCTCTACGTAGCAATTACAGAAAGAGGAGGAGCTCGCCACCATGCAGACCAAAAGGTCGAACGACCCCAGTCAAATAGGACCCCCAAAGGACCTCACGACTCAGGTCTGCATAGACGAGGCTCATCCCGAAAGACTCGTTGGCATCGGAATCGACCTATCAGAGCCGGTTAAGAACGAACTGGTCTCTTTTCTCAAACAGAACGTCGACTCCTTTGCCTGGTCTTCAGCAGACATGAAAGGGATCAATATCGACGTAACCAGCCACGTGCTGAATGTCGACCCAACCTACAAACCGGTAAGACAGAAACGTCGAAAACTAGGTCCTGAGCGGGCCAAAGCCGTCAATGACGAGGTCGATCGGTTATTAAAAATCGGATCGATCAGAGAGGTCAAGTACCCCGACTGGCTCGCGAACCCCGAGGTGGTTAATAAAAAGAACGGAAAGTGGAGGGTCTGTGTAGACTTCACGGATCTCAACAAAGCATGTCCAAAGGACAGCTTCCCACTCCCGCACATCGACCGACTGGTCGAAGCCACCGCTGAACATCAGCTGATATCCTTTATGGACGCGTTCTCAGGGTACAATCAAATATTGATGAACCCTGAAGACCAAGAAAAGACTTCGTTCATAACTGATCGAGGCACGTACTGCTACAAAGTCATGCCCTTCGGACTAAAAAACGCGGGAGCAACTTACCAGCGCCTCGTCAACAAGATGTTTTCAGGACTCCTAGGCAAAACCATGGAATTCTACATCGATGATATGCTGGTAAAATCTTCTAGGTACGAGGATCACATCCCCCAACTAAAATAATGCTTTACCATTCTCAACAAGTATGGGATGAAACTCAACCCAGCTAAATGTACCTTCGGAGTCCCTTCAGGAGAGTTCTTCGGTTACTTGGTGACCGAAAGAGGGATCGAAGCGAACCCCAAACAGATCGCAACGTTCATAGAGATAAAATCTCCCAGAACAACGCGAGAAGTCCAGCGCCTAACCGGCAAAATAGCTGCTCTGAATCGCTTCATCTCAAGGTCGACTGATAAATGTCTGCCCTTCTATCACTTGCTCAAAGCAAACAAAAAGTTCCTTTGGGACGAAAAGTGCGAAGAGGCATTCACTCAGCTCAAAGCTTACTTAAGCGAACCACCCATACTGGCGAAACCAGTAGAAGGAGAACCCCTTTACCTCTACCTAGCTGTCTCGACGGCAGCAGTAAGTGGAGTCCTGGTTTGCGAGGAACAAAACGAACAACGGCCGGTGTATTACATCAGTAAGACCTTGATCGATGCTGAAACCAGATACCCCACCATGAAAAAACTCGCCTTAGCGCTAGTAACATCGGCTCGGAAACTCCGACCGTATTTTCAATCGAACTCGATCATAGTGATGACCTCTCAGCCACTGAGAACCATCCTTCACAGTCCAAGCCAATCAGGTCGATTGGTCAAATGGGCTATAGAACTTAGCGAGTACGACATTGAATACAAAGCTCGAACATGCCTAAAAGCACAAGTACTGGCAGATTTCATAATCGAGCTCCCTCCGACTATAGAACTCGACCCGACTTCGGCCCAAAGATGGAAACTCTACGTTGATGGAGCTTCCTCAAGACAAGGATCCGGAGTCGGAGTGAAATTAGTCTCCCCAACGAATGAAGTACTAGAACAATCGTTTAGACTGGGCTTCGCCGCATCGAATAACGAGGCAGAATATGAAGCGTTAATAGCCGGGCTCAGACTCGCGATAGCCATAGGAGCCCGGGAAGTAAACGCCTTCAGTGATTCCCAACTAGTCACGAGCCAATATCATGGAGACTACGGGGCCAAAGACGAACGAATGGAAGCATACCTACGGGTAGTCCATACATTGGCCGAACAGATCGAATTCTTCGATCTAACACGAATCCCACGAGGTGAAAACACCGCAGCCGATGCGCTAGCCGCATTAGCATCGACATCAGATCCCAACCTCAAAAGGATCATACCAGTCGAAGGGATAGAAAAACCAAGCATCGACATAACTCTCAAAGCTCTGTCCTTGAAAGAGGACGGGCCCGCTATGAAGGACGATGTCAAACACAAAGAGTGTCCCGGAGACACTAGTAGCGACATCATCGAGATTGATGATGATCTCGATCCTAGAAACACCGTATACGTCGCGAATGTCCCCGACGGACCAATTCAAACCGCATCCACTAGTCAGGGACCTGAGCCTAACAATGACGAAGATTGGAGAACTCCGATCATTCGATACATCACAAACGGCGAAGTTCCCGACGGCAAATGGGAGGCGCGGAAACTTAAAACACAGAGTGCAAGGTACTGTGTCACACAAGGAGAGCTCTTTAAAAGGAGCCTCTCCGGACCTTACCTTAAATGCCTTGACAAAAAGCAAGCCATAGCCGTGATTACACAAACACATGACGGATCTTGCGGAAGCCATTCCGGAGGACGAGCATTGGCCGTTCGAATGAAAAGGCAAGGCTGCAATTGGCCGAAAATGGCCACCGAATGCGAATCTTTCTCCAACAAGTGCGACAAATGCCAAAAGCATGCCCCAATTATCCACTAAGCGTCGGAGAAACTCTCCTCTATCTCATCACCATACCCATTCATGCGATAGGGAATGGACATCGTGGGACCTCTGGTCGCATCTGGCAAAAAGAAAGCCACACACCTACTGGTGATGACGGACTACTTCACCAAGTGGATTGAAGCAGAGTCATATCAGAAAATAAAGGACGTTCACGTTAAGGAGTTCGTCTGGCGAAACATCGTTTGCCGACATGGACTACCCCACGAGATCGTCACCGATAACGGATCTCAGTTCATATCAAGCACGTTCAAAGAGTTCTGCAGAACTTGGAACATAAAGCTAACTTACTCAACGCCACGTTACCCTCAAGGGAACGGGCTAACAGAAGCAGCTAACAAAGCGATTATGAACGGTCTCAAGAAAAGGCTCAACGAGTGCAAAACAACCTGGAGTGACGAACTCCCAGCCGTACTCTGGGCCTACCAGACTACCCCCCGCAAATCCACTGGCGAGACTCCCTTCTTGCTGGCTTACGGGATCGAGGCGGTAGTACCAGCTGAAATTCTCGTGTCAAGCATTCGCAAGGAAGAATGCCCACGACAAGAGGAACTCAATAACAAGATGATAACTGACGAGCTCGACCTCATCGACGAAAGAAGGAACCTCGCATTGGCTCGACTCCAGAATTACCAACAAGCCGCAGCTCGCTACTATGATTCCCGAATCAAAACTCGAAGGTTTCAAGTAGGAGAGCTCGTCTTGCGGAAAGTGTTCGACCATAAAAAGGAAGAACACGCTAGAAAATTAGGAGCGAAGTGGGAAGTTCCTTACCAGGTCACCGACGTCGTAAAGGACGGGGTCTACCGACTCAAGTCGGTATAAACCCAGAAGCCCGAAGTACGACCTTGGAACATCATCAACCTCAAAATGTATTTCCACTAGGAGTACATCAACATAATCGAACTACGAAATGGCTTGATCCCCTTAAAAAGGGTACGTAGGCAGCTCGACTTCGAGCGCAGCCGCCCCCCAAAAAAAACAAAGCTCACGCCGAGCTCAACAGCTTCTGACGAAGTTACACCGACTTATCTTTGTGAAATCAAAATAAGTCCCTTAATCCAATGTTTCTTTCTGTCGTAAAAGTTAGAATCATGGCGAAATACCTTGTCATAACATTCCCAAAACGAAAGATATGAAATTATCTCTTCCGAAACGAAGGATATGAAATTATCTCTTCTAAATCAAGGCGATATGAAAATATCCCTTCCGAGCGACCTGAAATGGCCTCTCCCAAAGTCAAAAGATATAAAATTCTCCCGACCCTATATGACTCAGAAGAACGAAAACGTCGAGGCAACCGACCACACGAGAAGACCTCCGCGCACAACGAACCTTTGTAAGTTTACCCCGATTTATCTTTCCCGTTAAATATTACACTCGTACTGCACATTACAAAAACGAACTCAAGTACGAACGACCGAGTCGTGAAGGTACTAAAACAGTAAAGTCTATGCTAAGGCATGTGAGGCTCAAAAAGAAATTCATTAAAAGGAGGACACGGTGTCCTCGAGTCCCGACACCAAAACAAAGCCCCCTCGGGCAAACAAATGTTTTTTCTAAAAAAAGACATATCAAAAAGCCCCTTAGGGCAGCATTAGAACAATCAAAATTGCCGCGAGCGCGAAGAAGCCTCATCTCCACCCTCCGCCTGATCGCCGGTAGATGCAGTCGGGAGACTCGATCCAAATTGATCAGGGTGGGGAGCAACCGGTGGCGGAGCATGCACCAAAATGACCGAGTCACTCGACACGGCCGGCAAGTTCAACTTGCCAACACTAAAATCAGAGACCGCTGCGGCGTTCATCTCTTCCATGACCGCCCTCTTCTGGTCAGCCAACCTCAAAACTTCCCGAGTCAGGTCAAGCTCGCCGGAAGCAAACTCCGCGATGAGTTCGATATTAGCCAGGGTTTCTTGGAGGCGAATCTCAGCGTTGGTCTCAAGCTTCCGCTTCTCGCTCTTCTCCTTGATCCCTTTAAGGATCTCCAAGTATTCCCCACTCATCTTCTTCCTCTCCTCGTGAGACGCAACCTTTATGTCAAAGTCCCTCCCCGCGAGAACTCTCTCCAGGTCGGTTTGATCTTGGGCAGCTCGCATTGTGGCAACTCGACTCGTTTCTTCGGCAGTCAACGCCCGACCTTCGGCTGCCCGGAGCCTCTGAGAAAGGTCCTCCTCGCGATTCTCGAGAGCCAATAGCCAGGCCTCTATCCCCTCGTACCTAGCCAGTTTCCTTTTAAGCTCTTCCTCTCGAGCAAAGGAATCCTGCAGCTCTGCGGTCAAAATACGAGCCGACCTCCTAGCGGCCTCGATCTCATCTACTCGCGATCTCTCACAAAGCTCGCGTTCGGACTGGGCCATAAGTCCGTTCGCAGTCTCCAGAAACTACATAAACACACGAATCTCAAAAATCTTCCTTACAAAAGAAAGACAAAGACAAGAACTACGGTCGATACCTTTCCAGCAGCTTCAGCCATCTTGGCATACAAATCGCCAAAAACCGTGTCCCCGGCAACTGGAAGCCGAGCCCCTGCGGGTCCGACACGCCTTGACAAACAAGCCGTGCCCCCGGGCGTCCCGACACTCTCGCTCGAACTACTCGAGCTCGCCTCCGTATCGATCCTTCGACGCTTCGGTACGGGGGAAGGGTCTCCACCCACACCCTGATCACTCGGACGAGGGCCACGTAAAGCCGGCTCCCTGGACGAGACCGAGTCCGCCCTCCGAACAATCGGAGAAAAGAGGATCCCCCCTGTCTCCGCGGCCGCATCACGGGCCCCGGAGCTCGGGGGGATAACCGTGGAAGGGAGAGGAGAATCACACATGGCAAAAAAAAGCGCATTGCCCAGATTCCCGTCCCCCACCCTTTTTGCCAGATCTATGGGGTCCTTTCCATTTCGGCGACTTCTCGATCTACGAAATAGCTTCTCGTGAGATGGAGTGCTAGCATCCAAACCCACACCCGAAGAAGGATGACCTGTAGAATAAAAAAAAAGAGGGGAGAGGAGTTTTTAGACTTTTCCCAAATAATGACGAGCAAAACGTCGCGAACGGGAGACTCACCCTCTCTTGTCCACTCGAATATACGAAGCGGAGGTCGCACAGTTCGACTCGGAGAGGTCCGAGGAGGTACGGGAGGAAAGGGCTGTTCCCGAAGGACCCGGGATTGACCCTGCGAAACCCCTCTTGGATCAACCCTCAGAGCAGCTTGTACACGCTCGACCGTGAAACTATCCCAGTTAACGGAACCTCTCCTCAGACGGGTTATTAAGGCCTCCGTGACAGGGTTAAGGTCGAGCGATTCAGGGAACCCTGCAGTACGGAACAAAACCAGTCAGGAATCGAACTGACGCAAAAAAAATTAGCAGTAAAAAAGGATGAACAAAAGTCCTACCAACATCGGAAGCCCACCGCGAGGGAACGACCGAGCAGTCGAACTCCCCAACCGAGTGGTGGGTCATCCTAAAGAAAAACTATTGGTCCCTCCATCCTTCCCTCGGCGGGAGACCGTCCAGGATCCTCCCAAACCGGGGGGGAAAGACGATACGACCCCGGAAAGCGGGAATCTTGCTTCACCGAGCAAACCCGCATTAACTCCCCGGGACCGAACTCAATCCCTTCCTCCACAGCCCTGACTCCGAGTCCGATAACGTACCGAACGAAGTTCGGCGTCATCTGATAGAAATCCATCTGGAGTTGGGCCAACACCAAGAAGGCGAGGCGAGGAATGGGAAAGAAGAGCCCACATTTTTCGAAATACGTGTAGGAGGCGCAGCAGTAGCCCTCTACGACCGTTTCGGGGGATACCGCCGAAGAAGGGATGACGATTTCAACTTCCGTGGGAATCCGGAAAAGCACCCTCAATTGTTGGATACGGTCCACGGTTAACGAAGACGGCGGGTGCGGTCCGAATGATCCCGCCGCCGCACTCGTACTCGCTCCCGCAGGATCCCTGAAAGCCATGAAAGAAAACGGAAAGTTCTTGAAAAGAAACTTTTTCTCTGACGACAGAGGAAGTATGGAGAAAAAGTTCGAACAAAGAAGAGACGGATTAAAAGTAAGGAAGCAAAGGATTTCCTTCAAACAATGCGAATGATTATTTATATCAAAGATTGTGCGCAGTATCGTCCGTACGACTCCTTACTCGCATTAATTACTGAGAGAATCGAGATGACTCGGACTCCTCGCTTCCCTCTCGCCAGCCGTTGATCTGAGATCAACGGCTACAAATGCGCGGTAATTAGGTCACTTCACCAAACAAAACGAGCCCGAGAAGACGCTTCGCGATCTTCGAATCTGAGCCGTTGACGATCGACCAGATCTACGTTGAAATATAGGACTCTCAAAACCTATACACGCAACGACTGCGGACGCTCTGATAAGCAGTTCAGCCCGTCTCACGCGCTCGCTCTGCGCCATTAGATCGAAATAAGATCAACGGATGGGGCAAAAATAATCATTAGATTTGTCGCATCCGAGGCACGCGCCTCTTCCCAAGAACGTCCACCGCCCATTAACCTCGACTTCTCGAATTCAATGGGCTGGGGGGCTATTGTTGGTACTGGATTTCCCTCTAGGAAATCCGGCCCATTAACAGACAAGACAAAGGCCCGTAATTACGAGCCCATTCCAGAATCAAAGACAGACAAGAAAGCCGACTCCCTTGATGGGCCCAAGCGAAGCAAACACCCTGGGAAGGCCCAGACGATGCCGAAGCCGGAGACAATCGAGCTCGAGCTCGGCAGAGGATGACGTGTAGATAGAGCGACTCGGTCTTCGCCAGTTCAACTGATCCGCGTAAATCTCGGAGATCGTTACAACGACGAGGCCGAGATATCGGGACGAAGATATCAGAGTCGAGACTATTTAAGAAGAGAAGTGGCGACTCATAAAAGAGATTCCAACCTAGGCTAAGAACACTTCGATTAGATAGCTCGATTTTATACTTTGTACTCTCTTCTCGACTGTGTTTGTTCTATCTCGACGATCAATCTCAATAAAGTCTTTGATTCATAGGAAACTATACCAATTCTATATCCTAAAGTCCAAATCCACGAATACAAATTCTTAGTGTGAATCCCGGATCTCACAATTGCCAGTAACTAAAACATACAGTATATATTAATCAGAGAGATTAGAGTTAAAAGATCCTGAAAAACCGTCAAACTTACAGAAACGCATAACGCATCATTGGATAGAATCATGTACAGGTTTGATTGCCCTATACAATCGCTTTACATGGTTGCCAAACAAAACACATGAAATAATATTTCCACTACACAAAAGCAATGGAAATATAAAGTAATAATTAGATAAATAAGAAAAAGCATAACTTAAAATGATTAGAGATTAATAAATACCTTTCATCAATAAGTTAAATTTTAATCTTAAATAGATTTAGGCCAGCTTTATGAATGACTTTCAAATCTTCAACTCCTCGGATTAAATCAGTTATATCTATGTTATATTAAATAAGAATTTTAATAGTATATCATATTGTGTCAAATATATATATATATATATATATATTCGAAAATGCTACAAAGGGCTCACTAATCAAGTAGGTGCTATTTTTTATTTTACGTTTGTGAATTTACAAAATAACCTTTTGGTCAAACCATCAGTCAGGGTTGTCAGAGTTTCATGTTTGAAAAAAACTTAAGTGGGTGTTTAGTTGTACGATTAATACCCATTTGACGCTGAATCAAAAACTTGGAAAGGTAGAGTGATTCGATGTCTGAACAATATTTCATATTGTAGTTTGGTTGGGTATTCAATTTCAGCTTCCATCTTACAACCCTAAAAAAGACAAATTGAATCGAAAAATAACACAATAATTACAATAACATATTATATTTGTATGATTTAATGAAGGGTAATATATTATGTACAAAAACATTATTTAGTACTATTATAAAATACTCTTATCAATTTGAAAATAACTTACAAATTCATCTGCCAAAATCAAGAAATAGGTTTGCTTCGCAGCAACACATGGAATCCATTTATTTAAAATAGTGACACAAATAGTAGGGTTAACCTTTTGAAATGATAATTCTTTTAATGGAACGAAATTAGAAACTAAGAAGATGTCTCACAAATCAAGACATAATTGTTTTAGGATTATTTTATTTTATTTTAGAGATGATATGCACATTAGAGTATTCTACACTTGTATATACAAAGGATTATAGATATTCATAGGGTTATCAGCAAAATGCACCTTATTCAATTTACCTAATTAAATTGGTAAGTGACAAGATATTAATGTATAGATTACTTATTTAAATTTACTTAAATGTGATCTTAACAAAAGATGTGTAACAATTTTGTTATTTATAGATATCGTATTTAATAGTTGTGATTCAGGATATACATGGTTCAGTTAATAATAGACTTTATATATAAGTGATTAATACATTTTCGTTTAATTCTGAAGATATACGATACTTTTATATTTAGGGACACAACTATGAATAATTATCAAAAAGTTACTCAAACAATATTACAAATAAACTATGTACATGAGTTAACTAAATTTATAAAATCATAATTCACTTTTATGTTTATGCAATAACGTCGTAACACGTCATCGGAAGTGCCGGCTATTATTGAAGGTCATGATCATCTGTGAAATTGGGAATCTAACAGATATACTAAAGAAATCATAGAAACATAAAAATCAAGATAAACAATTTCTTCATAAAACATAAACAAAGTTCCTAATGTTTTAAGTTTATATTTATAATGTACTTAAAGTTAATGATATTCCGAAAAGAAAAGAAATACATAAATAAGTTGGTCTAGAATAACTCTTAATATAGAGGAGGCTTAGGGTACCTAAAAGAAAAAAACAGCATCTTAAAAATTAATGCATAATATCGCAAAAAAACATAAACATCTATACAATCAAATTAGGAGGTGTTTTATAAATATATCTGAAATAAATCACGGAACTCTTCAACTTCATACGCTTAAAAGTGTATCTTAGACACTCGTTGAATAGCTTCCAATCTAACCAACACTAATCAAAGAGTAAATTTAATTATTTGTCTATTTACAGTAAATGGAACAAATTTAGAAACGGTTTAAAATTTCATCATACCACCATTGTCTTTGACGATATTAAAACATTGGAATACACAGAACAATATCCCATCTGGAATTTTGGCCTATGTCGTCACTAACCTAACAGCAAGATCGTCATTGACCACAAAATCCAATGAATTGTTTCTGCGAATATTAACTACAAATAAACTTTCAGATATTCTAAGAATATTCTACATGAAATAAGAAGTTATACTTACTCCAAATCTCTAATTGGAATTTTACTTGAACTCGCCTCCAGAAATAAGTTTCTCGATCATTTGTATGAACCACTGGATTTCGTTCGAAGCCATCAATTCTAAAAACAACCTCAATCAAATATGTATCTCAAAAACACCAAACAAATCCATAACCAACTCTAAAAAATAATAAAATTCCATAACAATATTACAGCCTTAAAACAAAAATTATATTGATTGGATAAGTGCTAGATATAGTGCCGTTTGAAACGCCATGTATAGGCTTCAAGTCAAAGTAGTGATGGCCATTAGGGAATGGATTCTCCAGATTATACTTGAACTAGTTTGACATAAAGAGAATGAACTATCTGTCAAGCTGCCTATTCCTATCAAGGATAAGAACATTATCCCATTGAACCTAGTGGCCTTCAGATTCCAACAACCACTCGAAAATTTCAACAAAATCACCGCATATTTGTCCTTCTATCCTTTGACACTATTTTTATAAAGTGAATCATATGAAAAACTTAATACAATGTAGGAACAAAGGTTATCTAACTACTATTAAAATACAAATTTATAAACTTATAGTTATAATATTAAAAGAGACATGTTCATCCACCAAAAGTAGTTTGATGGTTTTGCCGGTTAAGAATTTTTGAAACATCCAATACCGAAGGACCTTCAGTCTCAAACTCCATTTGGTCGTCGACTTGTTGATCTCTAAAAGTGATGTAGCACCATTCTAGAAGCCACAAGTCATTCTCAATTTGGTTTCTACTTAAGTATCCAAATTGCTTTCCTATATTTATTTCTATTTTGGTTACTCTTCTAGTATTCAAAATGCTTTTCTACTTGTACTTCTATTTTAACTTCTCTTTCTTTTGGTGTTTAAGAGTCCTATATATAGAACTCCTATTATGTCATTGTAACACACACTTTGATAAACAATAAAAACAAGAGACTCTCTCTTCCCTTGAGTAAGATTTGATTAAATTCATCTTTTTCAAGAACTAGGTCTCTAGTAATTCATTTGCATCCCTAGATTGAGCTACAAGCTATCTTACCTTCCATCAGGTTGGTATAAGAGCGAAACCCCCCCCCCCCACCATGCCAAGACCAACTTGCCAAACGACAGAAGCAGAACTCACACGACAAACTTTGGTACGCCTACAAGAGCAGATGAACCAACTCACTACAAGCTTTGACGGCTCATCATGTTCAACTCCATCCGGTAAACCAACAAGAACAGCAAGAAGATGATTCCGATAATGAAGAAAATCCATTTGCCGTCCTCAGACCAAATCATGTTTTACTACAAAATGAAGATTGGCGTTGGGAACAAAGCTTCAAATTTAAAATCCCAGAATTTCATGGCGGCCAAGCTGCAGAAGAGTTACTTGATTGGATCGTGACGGTTGAAGAAAGTTTGGAGTTCAAACATGTTCCACTAGACCCTTGTGTCCCTGTTATTGCGATGCGTTTTCGCAATAGAGCAGCTGCTTGGTGGACGCAAATCAAGGCCTCTCGTGCTCGTTTGGGCAAGCCAAAGATCTTGTCATGGGAAAAATTAGAAAAACATCTGCGTAAGACATTTTTACCATACAACTATGATCAGCTTATGTTCCAACGACTGCAAAACTTATGACAAGGTAACCGTTCAGTTGACGAATATGCCACTGAATTTTTCTTGCTATTGAATCGGATTGATCTTCAAGATTCTAAAAGTCAGATCGTGGCCCGTTTCGCCAGTGTCTTACGTCAACAAATTCAGCATACATTGAATTTTTCCAATCCTCTTACGATCGCTGAAGCTCATCAACAAGCCTTAATTGTGAAATCTCAAACAAAAACCAATTTCTCCCCATGGAGTTCATCGCGACAACAACGGATTTTCCATGCCACTAATCCGCCTCCAACCACCACTCCACCAATCAACGCCACGCCAGAAACAGCAGTTGTCCCCCTTGACCATTATCGCCCAAATCAAACCGGCACCCATCGTTGCTTCTCTTGCAGTGAACATGTTCATCGTCAATCTGCTTGTCCAACCTGTAATCAAAGAGGGTTACTTCTTGACTCCACTGGTTGTGATGTAGAAATGGATATTGAGGACATCATCAACGAGCCACCAGAAGAATTAGAAGCTGACATAGGTGTTTCATTGATGTTCCGTCGGTCTTGTCTTGCACCACGTCTTCAGACGGATTTTTCTCAACGTAACAACCTTTTCCATTCACATTGCACAATTGAAGGAAAAGTATGCGAGCTCATTATTGACTCTGGGAATTGTGAAAATATCATTGATGCAGACGCCGTCCAAAAACTATCTCTGAAAGATGAACAACACCATGCTCCATACAAACTATCATGGTTAGAACACACCAATGATATATGTGTTACCCGACGTGCCTTGGTCACATTCTCGATTGGTAAAGCATATCGTGATCAAGTTTATTGTGATGTGGTTCCTATAGATGCTTGCCACTTATTACTTGGTCGTCCTTGGGAATTTGACCGTAAAGTCCAACATGATGGTTTCCTCAACGCATATAGCTTTAAGTTTAAGGAACGAAGCTTTACGCTCAAACCGTCGCTACCATCACTCCCATCTTCGACACCAGCCCCTCTCTTGTTGCTGCATAAGAGGCCATTTGAAGATGCGATGCGTGAAGAAGGCATTGTAATGCAATATCTAGGTCTTCAATGCATGGGTTTATTATGAGAATCACATCCTCATAACTTCATAAAATATTCAAGGATTCTCATTCAATGGCAATGGCTAAATTGGTGGCAAGAAGACTAATTTTGATTTAGCAAATTTTTCTCCTTTTTGTTTAAATGTAAATCATTTTCTTTTAATGTCTTTTATTGTAAAGATCACTTTGTAAAAACTATAAAAAGCTCAATTGTTCTATTGTAAATAATATAAAAAATTTTGGGAAAAAAAAGTAAGAGTTCTCTCTTATAAAGCTTTTATGCTTTGTTCTTTGTTTCTCTAAGTTGTGTGGATTCCCCTTCTTAGAAAACATTAAGAATCTATGTCTTATGTGTGGATTCACTAAGGCTTAGATTCTTGAGCTTATCACAAGGGCTTTCACACCCTTGAGTGGCGTTCTTCGATCCATCATCTATTCCATCTAACCATCCACTAAAAAGCCTTGAGAGCGCCTTCGGCCAACAAGCTTTTTCCATTCGACCATCGACCACGGATCAACCAGAGAGCGTCTCCGACCAGCTGGGCGACCCAAACAACTATCCACCTCGGATCTTATATCATTTGGTATCAGAGCCGAATGTCCTATCACTTGTCTTTTTAGTTTTTTTTAAGATTTTTTTTTTAAAGAATAAATAAGAAACTTTTTTTTTGGTTTTAAAATGTAATGACAAAAGAAAACAGAAAATCAAAACGATAGTGATAGGAGCATTTAAGCTCTGATACCAAATGATATAAGATTGGAGGTGGATAGTTGTTTGGGTCGCCCAGCTGGTCGGAGACGCTCTCTGGTTGATCCGTGGTCAATGGTCGAATGGAAAAAGCTTGTGGCCGAAGGCGCTCTCAAGGCTTCTCAATGGAAGGTTAGATGGAGTTGATCGTGAATTGAAGATCTCCACTCAAAGGTGTGAAAGCCTTTGTGATAAGATCAATAATCTAAGCCTTAGTGAATTCACACATAAGACATAGATTCATAATGTTTTCTAAGAAGGGGAATCCGCACAACTTAGAGAAACAAAGAACAAAGCATAAAAGCTTTAGAAGAGAAAACTCTTTTATTTTCCAAAAATTCTATATTATTTATAATAGAACAATTGAGATTTTTATAGCTCTTACAAGATGACATTTACAATAAAATACATTAAAAGAAATGATTTACATTTATACAAAAAGAGAAAAATTAGTTAAATTCAAATATTAGTCTTCTTGCCACCAATTTAGCCATTGTCATTGAACGAGAATCCTTGACCTTTTTTATGAAGCTGAGATTCTCATAATAAACCATGTATTGAAGACCTTGATTCACTTTTTGATATTGCATCATTCTCTCCCTTTTGAAATGGTTTTGTCCTCAAAACCGTTTCACCATGAGAATTTTTTTTTTTTTGGTTTTAAAATGTAATGACAAAAGAAAACAGAAAATCAAAACGATAGTGATAGGAGCGTTTAAGCTCTGATACCAAATGATATATGATGCAATATCAAAAAATGAATCAAGGTCTTCAATACATGGTTTATTATGAGAATCTCAGCTTCATAAAAAAGGTCAAGGATTCTCATTCAATGACAATGGCTAAATTGGTGGCAAGAAGACTAATTTTGATTTAGCTAATTTTTCTCTTTTTTGTTTAAATGTAAATCATTTTATTTTAATGTCTTTTATTGTAAAGATCACTTTGTAAGAACTATAAAAATCTCAATTGTTCTATTGTAAATAATATAGAAATTTTTGGGGGAAAAAAGTAAGAGTTCTCTCTTATAAAGCTTTTATGCTTTGTTCTTTGTTTCTCTAAGTTGTGTGGATTCCCCTTCTTAGAAAACATTATGAATCTATGTCTTATGTGTGGATTCACTAAGGCTTAGATTCTTGATCTTATCAAAAAGGCTTTCACACCTTTGAGTGGCGATCTTCAATTCACGATCAACTCCATCTAACCTTCCATTGAGAATCCTTGAGAGCGTCTTCGGCCAGCAAGGTTTTTCCATTCGACCATCGACCACGGATCAACCAGAAAACATCTCCGACCAGCTGGGCGACCCAAACAACTATCCACATCCAATCTTATATCATTTGGTATCGGAGCAGAGTATCCTATCACTTGTCTTTTTAGTTTTCTTTTGTTTAGTTGTTTTCTTTTTCATTTCATTTTAATATCGCAAACCAAAAAAAAAAAACGTTTTCTGTTTTTGTTTTTTTTTTTTAAATCTTAAAAAAAAAATAGTTTTCCTTTATTTTTCCTAAAGTTTTATTTTTCTCATAAAAAAATATTTCCTTTTATTTAAATGATATAAGATCCGAGGTGGATAGTTGTTTGGGTCGCCCAGCTGGTCGGAGACGCTCTCTGGTTGATCCGTGGTCGATGGTCGAATGGAAAAAGCTTGCTGGCCGAAGGCGCTCTCATAGCTTTTTAGTGGATGGTTAGATGGAATAGATGATGGATCGAAGAACGTCACTCAAGGGTGTGAAAGCCCTTGTGATAAGCTCAAGAATCTAAGCCTTAGTGAATCCACACATAAGACATAGATTCTTAATGTTTTCTAAGAAGGGGAATCCACACAACTTAGAGAAACAAAGAACAAAGCATAAAAGCTTTATAAGAGAGAACTCTTACCTTTTTTCCAAAAATTTCTATATTATTTACAATAGAACAATTGAGCTTTTTATAGCTCTTACAAAGTGATCTTTACAAAAAAGACATTAAAAGAAAATGATTTACATTTAAACAAAAAGGAGAAAAATTAGCTAAATCAAAATTAGTCTTCTTGCCACCAATTTAGCCATTGCCATTGAATGAGAATCCTTGAATATTTTATGAAGTTATGAGGATGTGATTCTCATAATAAACCCATGCATTGAAGACCTAGATATTGCATTATTCTCTCACTCTTAAAAGAGTTTTGTCCTCAAAACTGTTTCACCTTGAGAATTATTTTTTTTTAATGAAAACAAGAAAAACAAATTATTTTTTCAAGAAACAAAACGAAAGTAGTTTTTTTGAAAAGTTTTTATGGATAAAATTTTACTTAGGAAAAGGAATATTTTTTTTAAAGTTTTTTTTTTGTTAAACTGAAAAATCAAAATTAAAAGGAATTGTTTTTTCTCTTTTAATCAGGAAATAAAACTTTTGGAAAAATAAAGGAAAAAAAAAACATTTTTATGGTTTTAAAATTTTATAAAAAAAGAACAAAAACAGAAAATGTTTTTTTTTGGTTTTTGATAGTAAAATAAAATGAAAAAGAAAAAAAATTAAACAAAAAAAACTAAAAAGACAAGTGATAGGACATTCGGCTCTGATATCAAATGATGTGAGATCCGAGGTGGATAGTTGTTTGGATCACCCAGCTGGTCGGAGACGCTCTCTGGTTGATCCGTGGTCGATGGTCGAATGGAAAAAGCTTGCTGGCCGAATGTACTCTCAAGGCTTTTTAGTGGATGGTTGATGGAATAGATGATGGATCAAAGAACGCCACTCAAGGGTGTGAAAGCCCTTGTGATAAGCTCAAGAATCTAAGCATTAGTGAATCCACACACATAAGACATAGATTCTTAATGTTTTCTAAGAAGGGGAATCCACACAACTTAGAGAAACAAAGAACAAAGCATAAAAGCTTTATAAGAGAGAACTGTTACTTTTTTCCAAAAATTTCTATATTATTTACAATAGAACAATTGAGCTTTTTATAGCTTTTACAAAGTGATCTTTACAATAAAAGACATTAAAAGAAAATGATTTACATTTAAACAAAAAGGAGAAAATATAGCTAAATCAAAATTAGTCTTCTTGCCACCAATTTAGCCATTGCCATTGAATGAGAATCCTTGAATATTTTATGAAGTTATGAGGATGTGATTCTCATAATAAACTCATGCATTGAAGACATAGATATTGCATTACATTGTGTTCATCCTTACCGCAACACCGTCCTTTTCACCAAGTAATCATGACATCCGACCTGAATTTTCAGCGCTTCTCCAAGAAATCACCCATGTCTTCCCTGATGATCTACCTTCTGGACTACCTCCTTTGCGTGAAATTCAACACCAAATTAATTTGGTTCCTGAAGCAACTCTCCCCAATCGTCCTCATTACCGAATGAGTCCCACTGAACAGGAAGAGCTTCGTAAGCAAGTTGAAGAATTACTTTCTAAGGGATTTTTGCGTGAAAGCATGAGCTCTTGCGCTGTCCCAACATTACTAATACCAAAAAAAGATGGCTCATGGCATATGTGTGTTGATAGTCGTGCTATGAACAAAATCACTGTCAGCTATCGATTTTCGATTCCTCACTTGGATGACCTACTTGATCAAATCGGGACAGCACATGTTTTCTCTAAATTGGATCTAAAGACCGGATATCATCAAATCCGCATTCGCCAGGGAGACGAGTGGAAGACAGCTTTTAAAACACGTGAAGGTCTTTTTGAATGGATGGTGATGCCCTTCGGATTGTCTAATGCGCCTAGCACCTTTATGCGTGTCATGAATCAAGCTTTACGACCTTTTATCGGGAAATTCGTTGTTGTATACTTCGACGATATTTTGATCATGAATCTTGAACATCATCTTTCACACTTACGATAGGTCCTACTTGTCTTACACCGTGACAAACTTTTCGCTACCTTAAAGAAGTGCGCCTTTGGATCTCCTCAAGTACACTTTTGGGGTATATTGTCTCTGCCGATGGTCTTGCTGTTGATTCTACAAAAGTATCTGCCATTCAGTCATGGCCGGAGCCTACAACGATCTCTGAAGCACGCAGTTTTCATGGACTCGCATCTTTCTACCGCCGTTTCGTTCCCCATTTTAGCGCCATTATGGCTCCTCTCACAAACTGCATTCGCGATGGCACCTTCAATTAGACACTTGCTGAGACCAACGCTTCTAATGTCATCAACGAGAAGTTAAGCTCCGCTCCAATTTTGGCTCTCCCGGACTTTAATTTAGTGTTTGAGATCCATTGTGACGCCTCCAAAACGAGAATCAGTGCAGTGCTTAGTTAGCGTAATCGACCTATCGCATTCTTCAGTGAAAAAATATCATGTTCTCGTTTTCGCTATAGTACATATGATATAGAGTTCTATGCAGTCGTACAGGCGATAAAGCATTGGCGACATTACTTGTTTCACAAGGAATTTGTCCTTTACACCGACCATGACGCGTTGAAACATCTCAGTACTCAAGACAAGGTTTCATCTCGCTATGCTTCTTGGATAGCATACCTCCAACAATTTACGTTTGTGATCAAACACACTTCTGGTTTTAGTAATCGGCTTGCAGACGCTCTGAGTCGTCGTCACTCTTTGCTATATATACTTCACGTTTCAGTTCCTGGATTTGCCACCTTTGCAGATATGTATCCCACCGACCCTTATTTTGGTATGTTATTGATATAAGATTGGAGGTGGATAGTTGTTTGGGTCGCCCAGCTGGTCGGAGACGCTCTCTGGTTGATCTGTGGTCGATGGTCGAATGGAAAAAGCTTGCTGGCCAAAGGCGCTCTCAAGGCTTCTCAATGGAAGGTTAGATGGAGTTGATCGTGAATTGAAGATCGCCACTCAAAGGTGTGAAAGCCTTTGTGATAAGATCAATAATCTAAGACTTAATGAATCCACACATAAGACATAGATTCATAATGTTTTCTAAGAAGGGGAATCCGCACAACTTAGAGAAACAAAGAACAAAGCATAAAAGCTTTAGAAGAGAAAACTCTTTTATTTTCCAAAAATTCTATATTATTTACAATAGAACAATTGAGCTTTTTATAGCTCTTACAAGATGATCTTTACAATAAAATACATTAAAAGAAATGATTTACATTTATACAAAAAGAGAAAAATTAGTTAAATTCAAATATTAGTCTTCTTGCCACCAATTTAGCCATTGTCATTGAATGAGAATCCTTGACCTTTTTTATGAAGCTGAGATTCTCATAATAAACCATGTATTGAAGTCCTTGATTCACTTTTTGATATTGCATCATTCTCTCTCTTTTCAAATGGTTTTGTCCTCAAAACCGTTTCACCATGAGATTTTTTTTTTAATGAAAAGAAGAAAAACGAATTATTTTTTTAAGAAACAAAACGAAACTAGTTTTTTTTTTTGAAAAGTTTTTATGAATGAAATTTTATTTAGGAAAAGGAATAATTTTTTAATTAAATTTTTTTTGTTAAACTGAAAAAACAAAAATAAAACTTGAGGAAAAATAAAGAAAAAAACATTTTTATGGTTTTTAAATTATATAAAAAAGTACAAAGACAGAATTTTTTTTGGTTGGTTTTTGATATGAAAATGGAATGAAAAAGAACTAAAAAAAAAAAAAGATAGATGATAGGATATTCAGCTCTGATACCAAATGATGTAAGATCCGAAGGTGGATAGTTGTTTGGGTCGCCCAGCTGGTCGGAGACGCTCTCTGGTTGATCCGTGGTCGATGGTTGATATATAATGGTTTTTACCGGTTTTAGACCATGATAAAAGTGTGTTTTAGAGTCTATTTGTGTTCCTTTAGAGTCTTTTGCAGGTTTTATTAGGTACACGCACGTTTGGAGCTAATGTGGTGATTATGGAGCTTATTGGAGCATTTTGGAGATTTGACCCGAGAGCTTGTACTCACTGTCCAGTTTTGGGATTTGCATCGATCGACGCACATCTGCATCGGTCGATGCACTACGCGAATGGGCCAGACTCGGCGATTTAATGAAGTATGCTGATATTGCAGAAAAGCCCAGAAGTTCAAGATATTTGCACAGAAGCCCCAAGTCGTGTTTTAGCTATTTAATTAGGATTTTAGATCAATTTTTACATACGCTATCATAATTAAGAGCAGAGAGTTTTTAGAGCTTTTGGGGCTGATCTGATCTTGTACTACATTCATTTTGGAGAAGTTTTCGAACCCCTTTGTTATTTTAATCTCTTTTATGATTGCTATTTATTCATTTATTATGTTTACATCATCCATGTCTGAGTAGTTTCATAGTTAGGTTTAGGGTTTCTCATAGGGATTTCATGACTTGCTAGATATAATTAATTCAGTTAATGATTCACATCAATAGATATTCTTCAAACTAAATTGTGTTTAATGCTAGTTCTAACCTGATCAATTAGAATCTAGATCTTAGGTTACTAAATACGACACAACAGTGTGGTTTAGAATCTGAACTATTTAGGTTGAGCAATTTAATTACTCGCAAAGGAATTTGGTTTAATTAGATTGTGAACATATCAAACTTGGAATTAAAGCTGGTTTAATCTGTTAGTAATTGCAAAGGAATTTGGATTACTGCACTTAGACTTAGAGAATTCTCGCAAAGGAATTTGGTTAATTCTATATCTGTGTTTTGAGTTCTAGAACTGCGTTTAATTAGATCCTAACTGATTGATTTATCTGCTTGTCTGATTTCCTGAGAACGCCCTAGATTTAACGCTTTTAGTTTATTGATTTCAAACAACAAACCTGCTACTGATTTACTTTCCTGCTTGCTTTTAGATAATAGAATACAATTTGCTTTTTGTTTTCTCCTAGTTTTTATCTCTTTAAGTTCTTGATTTTATCGTTGCCTAGAGTCCTCGTGGATTCGATCCCTAAGTACTACAATTGATTTACTGTGCACTTGCAGTTAGTATAGGGTAAAACTAGACTCCTATCAAGTTTTTGGCGCCGTTGCCGGGGACTCTTAGAGTCTTCGATAGCTTCGAACTTAGGGTTTTTACTAGGATTTATATTTTTATTTTCGTTTACTGATTTTTTCTCTGTTTTCTTTCTGTCGCAGGTACCAATTTCGCACAGCGTCGATCGTTGCACCTTTTGTGTCGATCGTCACTAGGCGATTCTGAGATTGAATCGATCGTTGCACTGATAGCATCGATCGTTGCTTGACAATTACAGACAGTTTATGCAGACGCGTGAAACTAGAAGTAATCAGAACTTGAACCTCGTTAATCTCGGACTTGAGGAACTTGGACGACTAGAGAGGACTAACAGAAGAGAAAGAAGAGCAAGGATGGTACGTGAACGTTTGATCCTGATAGCCGATGCTCAAGGTACCCTGAGGGATCCGCAAAACAATCCTTACAATGCTGCTGGGCAGAGGATTGATGCTAAGGGACGTGTGATCCCTGATGTTGAGGAACCTGAACCACAGCCGCAGGCGCAAGGCCAAGGACAGAACCAAGGTAGACAGATGGTTGTTCATGAGAGGACATTAGCTGACTACAACAGACCGGATGAGTTTCATGCCAACCGGTCAGCTCTTGTACCTCCTGGTTTTGAGAGAAACGATTTTTAGATCAAAACCATCTACTACTCGCTGATGAGACAGAATGCTTTCCATGGCCACCCATCGGAGCAGCCTATGGATCACATCGACCAGTTTGAGGACATAATCACTGGCATGAAGTATGATGGAGTTTGCCAGGATTATCTTTTTCTCAAGCTCTTTCCCCACAGTCTCGCTGGAGACGCTGCTGTATGGCTGAAGCAACTGCCACATGGGCAGTTTGTGACTTGGGCAGCCCTGAAGAGTGAGTTCCTGCGTCACTTTTATGATGATGCGCGTTCCGATCAGTCCAGACAGGACATTCTGACATTCTCCCAAGGCCCTGTGGAGCCTTTGAAAGCTGCCTGGATGAGATTCAAGAAGTACCAGCGTGACTGCCCACACCATGGATTCACTGAGGTCACATTGCTAGGTATCTTCTTCAGAGGCATAGATCTTCCATACCAGTCTGCGCTGGATAACTCCAGCAATGCAAACTTTAATACCAGGACTCCTGCACAAGCTAAGCAGTTGATTGAGAACTTAGTGAGCAGCAACAGTTGCAAGACTACTGATGAGAGGAGGAAGAAATCTGGTGGAAATGTAGAGAATTTGGAGATTGCTGATATTAGATCTAAGCTGGACACAGTTTGTAATCTCCTAGCTGGTAAGAAAGTTGTCCACTTCGCCCAAGATGTTGAGGTAATTCAGACTGAGGAGGGCACTCAGGAAGAAGATGTGAATTACATAGGAGGATCTGGATTCCAAGGTAATAGATTTGGTAATCAGCAGGGAAACAGGTTCTTCAATGGAGGACAGAAGAGTGCCTTCACAGGCAATCAGAACTCCTCTGGCTTTGGACAGACTAGTGGTTTTCAGAAACCTTTTGGACAAGGTACTCAGAGAACCTATGGATCATCTTCTTACCAAGCGCCTCCTGTAGCCACTGCTCATGAGAGTAAGATGGAGGCAATGATGGAACAGCTGCTGGAAAGTCAGACCAAGATTGTTGTGGACTGCAATAAGAAGTTGGATGCTGTCTATGAGGATCTCAATGGAAAGTTTGAGTCTCTGAACACTCATGTGAAGCAGTTGGATACTCAGGTGAGTCAGATTTCTAGTTCTGTTAAAAGAAAAGGAGTAGCAGACACCCATATTAAGGCCTGGTCAGTGTACATTGATGATGGATCACACCTAGGTGAAGGATTTGAGCTAAGCACAGCTGAGTTGGTAGAAGAGGCTGAATTTTCAAATTTTGAGGAAAATCTCTCGGGTAGAAACTGTGAAAACAGTGATGCATCGATCGACGCACCACTAGCGTCGGTCGTTGCAGGTCGTGAACAGACAGACTCGCAAGGCATTGATGCAGATTTAGAGCTTGATCGTTTATTCCCTGGAGTATCTGAGATTACTCAGCAGGAGATTTATGCACAATCCATTAGACTATATCCCTCAGTGTCTGAAGTAATTAAGCAAGAGATTGAAGAGCTTAAGCAGCTGGAAGAGATTGGTGAAGAGTTGGAAGAAATTCCACCATCTGATGATCCACCTTATCACCCATGTGTGCAGAGGTACTTGAACAAGATGTTGCCTTTGGATGAAGAGCTGAAAGATTGGGTGATTGTGGTCCCTCAACAGATAAGTGATGTGCTATTAACCAAGGTTCCAAAGAAGCTGCCTGACCCTGGTGTCTTTGTGCTGAACTGTTCCATCTTTGAAGATAGTTTTAGGCGTTCTCTTTGTGATTTAGGAGCTGCTGGAAGTCTTATGCCATATTATGTGGCAGAGAAGCTGGGTATGCTGGATTTTTCGCCTACTAGGACCTCTCTTGTCCTAGCTGATCAGTCTATAAGAGTTCCAGAAGGACTCCTTAAGGACATCCCAGTCAGAGTTGGAAACTACTTAGTTCCAACAGACTTCTTAGTGCTGAAGTATGACAGTGATCCTGATGACGCATTGATACTTGGGAGACCATTTTTGGCTACAGCTGGAGCAGTAATAGATGTTAGACACAGTCTGATTGATCTCCACCTGGGAGATGAGCCGCTGCACTATGAGATGGATAAGCTGCGCAAGCCACTGATAGATGGGCAGACTTTCACCATTTTGGATGGAGATGATAAGCAGCCAAGTGATACTGTGATTTTGGATCCTGGGGAGCAGTTTACTCCTTCTTTTATTGGACGCATTCATTCTGATAGAGCCTATTCTCCGCCTTGGATTAGGAGACTTGCACAGAGATAATCAAAGTCTCTGTCAAGATCTCTTGGTGCCTAAAAATCTTGTTCGTCCGGTCAAGCTAATGACCTTAAACAAGCGCTGAGTGGGAGGCAACCCACTGTAGGTTTAAGTGTTTTTTTTTTTGATTTTTGGTGTTTTTCTTAGGAACTAACGTTTTGTTTTTGTTTTTGTTAAGTTTTAGGTGCAGAACTCGAGTCTGGAGATGTGTGACGATCGTTGCTTCATTGTAACGGTCGTTGCAGGGTGATTACGACGAGGAGATGAGATCGCATTGTGACGATCGTTGCGGTCCTGTGCAACGGTCGTTGCAATTGGTTTAATTGCAAAATTAAGGTACGTGCGCTAAACCGGAATCAATCTGGTTCAAACAGCAACGGTCGTTTCTCATCTGCAACGGTCGTCGCACCCACGATCGAGGTAAGTGCCTTAAACCCTTTTCTCCTCTCTTCTTCTCCACTCTCGCCCTCCGTACCACCGAAACCATTATCGCCTAAATCCCTCATTTCTTCATCATTTTCACTTATTCTAAATGCTTTTCTCTTGATTTTCACACTCTTATTTCATTCCAATAACCCATTTGTCACGAATCCAAGGTAATGTGCATCGATTTTGTGATTTCCGGATTCATTTTTAAGGTTTTGGAATTTGAGGATTTTTGGGTTGAAATTGATGATTGCGTGCTGAATTAGACTAATTTTAGGCTGATTGGTGATGGTATTAGGCTGTTAGTGATAATGTGGAACGAATTTAGAAACGATTTTTAGGATTTGTTGTCGGCTGAGAAATCGCCTAGCAACGGTCGTTGCATTAGTGCAACGATCGTTGCTTTGCGATTTTTGGGATTTGTTCGATGATGTGGAGTCGCCTTGCAACGATCGATGCCTTAGTGCAACGGTCGTTGCTTCGCGATTTCACAGAGAGGTTGCCATATGCTGGGATAGATGATGATAGCGAGTGAGCGTAGTCTCCATTTTCAGACATTCGGTTCTGTATTCTCTTATCTTTTCTTTTTCTTTTGCACTTTTTCTTTTGTTTTTCTTAGGATGCTATTGTTTCTGGATGTTGTGCTTGATTTGATACATCAGTTTCTTTGATTTTACTCTGTTTTCAGTGTTTTCGGCTTGCAGGATCGAAATTTGATAGATTCCAACGGACTAACCTGCTAACTTGCTGACTGATCCGAGTATTCGCGGTACGTCGATCGACACACCACTGTGTCGATCGTCACAACACGATCGAAATCGCATTGCAGCGATCGTTGCGGTCCTGAGCAACGATCGACCATACACGAAAATCGCCTAGAAACGGTCGATGCACCTAGTGCAACGATCGATGCCTGAGCGACAGAGGTAAAATCAGACAGAACTCAACACGTCCATTAAGATTTAACTTTTTCTTTCTTTTTACCAACCCTTTGCTTGACACTACTGGGGACAGTGTTTCTTAAGTGTGGGGGAGGTGCTACTGACATCTTCTTTCTGTTTTCTTAGAGTCAGTATATTTTTCAAAATTTGTTTTATCGAGTCAAACCAGTTTAAGTAAGAAACAATGATTTTTTGAGAAGATTAACAGCACTTGCAGGAACTTAAGTAACCATTGGGATGAAGTTGCAGGATCTATCTATGACTATTAGAAAACCCCATCACAGATCAACCTACTGAGAACACCCACATCACTTCAGGTATCAGAGGATCCTTTTACTGACTTCAAACTTAATACTGACTTAATTTTCTCACCTAAGGGCTTGGTATACTTTGTTTCGGATTCCCTTGTTAGTTCTGACACAGCCTGTAAACCTGTCCTATTTGGTTCCCTTCTCCCCTTCCAGAAAAAAAAAAAAAAGATAATAAACTGAGGATGAGCTAGTAACTCCGAAGTGGTCTCTGGGAGTGTTAGCTAAAACTATCATATCCTGTGCATCCATGGAATGTGTCCAAAGTACACCCCTTAATGGGAAGAGCACTGATAAAAAAAAATGATACCCAATGGGGAAAAATCAGAATGCTAAGGAAGGGAAAAGAGAAGAAAGGGACTAGAGAAAGATAGTATGGTGGTCTAGAGCTGATAAGGTAAGAGTCCATGTGCCTTTGATAGATACTCCTTAGGTGAGACCGCACTTAAATACTTACAGAAGTCAGTAGGGAGAATTTGAATGCGTGAATGTGATTGTGGAGTTTACTTAGGACAGTTGCTAAGTGTGGGGGAAGTGTATGTTGGTCTTGATGTCTTGTGATTGATTCTTTCAGTGGGTTACTAAGGGGAATCTGAGTGTTGTTGCTTCTAGGACAAAAAGAGTTTCTGAAAGTTTTCAAACCTCTTCACCATGTTTTAGTTCTCTGTTTTGCTTGAGGGCAAGCAAAGGCTAAGTGTGGGGGAGTTGATATATCATGGTTTTTACCGGTTTTAGACCATGATAAAAGTGTGTTTTAGAGTCTATTTGTGTTCCTTTAGAGTCTTTTGCAGGTTTTATTAGGTACACGCACATTTGGAGCTAATGTGGTGATTATGGAGCTTATTGGAGCATTTTGGAGATTTGACCCGAGAGCTTGTACTCACTGTCCAGTTTTGGGATCTGCATCGATCGACGCACATCTGCATCGGTCGATGCACTACGCGAATGGGCCAGACTCGGCGATTTAATGAAGTATGCTGATATTGCAGAAAAGCCCAGAAGTTCAAGATATTTGCACAGAAGCCCCAAGTCGTGTTTTAGCTATTTAATTAGGATTTTAGATCATTTTTTACATACGCTATCATAATTAAGAGCAGAGAGTTTTTAGAGCTTTTGGGGCTGATCTGATCCTGTACTACATTCGTTTTGGAGAAGTTTTCGAACCCCTTTGTTATTTTAATCTCTTTTATGATTGCTATTTATTCATTGATTATGTTTACATCATCCATGTCTGAGTAGTTTCATAGTTAGGTTTAGGGTTTCTCATAGGGATTTCATGACTTGCTAGATATAATTAATTCAGTTAAGGATTCACATCAATAGATGTTCTTCAAATTAAATTGTGTTTAATGCTAGTTCTAACCTGATCAATTAGAATCTAGATCTTAGGTTGCTAAATACGACACGACAGTGTGGTTTAGAATCTGAACTATTTAGGTTGAGCAATTTAATTACTCGCAAAGGAATTTGGTTTAATTAGATTGTGAACATATCAAACTTGGAATTAAAGCTGGTTTAATCTGTTAGTAATTGCAAAGGAATTTGGATTACTGCACTTAGACTTAGAGAATTCTCGCAAAGGAATTTGGTTAATTCTATATCTGTGTTTTGAGTTCTAGAACTGAGTTTAATTAAATCCTAACTGATTGGTTTATCTGCTTGTCTGATTTCCTGAGAACGCCCTAGACTTAACGTTTTTAGTTTATTGATTTCAAACAACAAACCTGCTACTGATTTACTTTCCTGCTTGCTTTTAGATAATAGAATACAATTTGCTTTTTGTTTTCTCCTAGTTTTTATCTCTTTAAGTTCTTGATTTTATCGTTGCCTAGAGTCCTCGTGGATTCGATCCCTAAGTACTACAATTGATTTACTGTGCACTTGCAGTTAGTATAGGGTAAAACTAGACTCCTATCAATGGTCGAATGAAAAAAGCTTGCTGGCCGAAGGCGCTCTCAAGACTTTTTAGTGGATGGTTAGATGGAATAGATGATGGATCGAAGAACGCCACTCAAGGGTGTGAAAGCCCTTGTGATAAGCTCAAGAATCTAAGCCTTAGTGAATCCACACATAAGACATAGATTCATAATGTTTTCTACGAAGGGGAATCCACACAACTTAGAGAAACAAAGAACAAAGCATAAAAGCTTTATAAGAGAGAACTCTTACTTTTTTCCCAAACATTTCTATATTATTTACAATAGAACCATTGAGCTTTTTATAGCTCTTACAAAGTGATCTTTACAATAAAAGACATTAAAAGAAAATGATTTACATTTAAACAAAAAGGAGAAAAATTAGCTAAATCAAAATTAGTCTTCTTGCCACCAATTTAGCCATTGCCATTGAATGTGAATCCTTGAATATTTTATGAAGTTATGAGGATGTGATTCTCATAATAAACCCATGCATTGAAGACCTAGATATTGCATTAGATATGGACTGCTGGTTCATCATTGCCTTACGCTCTTCACGATGGGTTCTTGTTTCGGGATAACCGTCTTTTCATACCTGATTGCAGTCTTTGTTTACAACTGATTTCTGAGTTGCATAACCAAGGACATATTGGTCGAGATCGCACATTACACCTTGTTTTTTCATCTTATTTTTGGCCGTCACTTCGTCGTGATGTCGAAAGATTTGTTGAGCGATGTGTTACTTGTCAAAAATCAAAGGGACAAGCCTCCAACGCCGGTTTGTATCTTCCTTTACTCATTCCGACACAACCATGGACTGACATAAGTATGGATTTTGTGATAGGTCTTCCAAGAACACAAAAAGGGATTGACTCCATCTTTGTCGTCGTCGATCGTTTCTCCAATATGGTTCATATCATTCCATGCAAACGTACCACTGATGCAGTTCAAGTCGCAACATTGTTTTTCCGTGAGATATATCGCTTGCACGGTTTGCCATTGTCCATCGTTTCAGATCGAGATTCATGTTTTCTTGGTGATTTTTGGCGATCTTTGTGGAAGCTTCTTGACACAAGCCTCAATATGAGCTCTGTTGATCATCCTCAAAACGATGGGCAAACAGAGGTCACTAATAGTTCTTTGGGAAACTTATTAAGTTGTTTGGTGGGAACTTCTAACAAATCATGGGATTCAAAGCTTCCACAAGCAGAATTTGCTCACAGCCATGTCGTAAATCGAAGCTCCCGTTTTAGTCGGTTCCAGGTCATCTACGGTATAGTTCTTCGTGCGCCACCAGACTTATCTTCTCTACCTGACCGTATGCGTCTACATGGTGGTGCTGAAACTTTTATAGAACAAATTACCGAGACTCATGAACAGATAAAGACCAACTTAGAAGCTTATGTGACAAAGTATAAAACAGCTGTTGATGCACACCACCGCCGGCTTGTCTTTGAAGTAGGTAACCTTATTTGGGCTATACTTACATGTGATCGTATGCCAGCTTGTGCTTACAACAAACTCCAAGCTAAGAAAATTGGCCCATTGGAGGTTCTCGAACGCATTAATGATAATGCTTATCATCTCTGCCTTCCTCCAGATATTACTACTTCTGACGTCTTCAATATCAAGTATCTATCTCGTTATCTACCTGTTGATCCACCTTTGGATTCGCGGACGAATCCTTCTCACCCCGAGAGACCTGATGCAGCACCATTCTAGAAGCCACAAGTCATTCTCAATTTGGTTTCTACTTAAGAATCCAAATTGCTTTCCTATATCTATTTCTATTTTGGTTACTCTTCTAGTATTCAAAATGCTTTTCTACTTGTACTTCTATTTTGATTTCTCTTTCTTTTGGTGTTTTAGAGTCCTGCATATAGAAATCATATTATGTCATTGTAACACACACTTTGATAAACAATAAAAACAAGAGACTCTCTCTTCCCTTGAGTAAGATTTGATTAAATTTATATTTTTCAAGAACTAGGTCTCTAGTGATTCATTTGAATCCCTAGTTTGAGCTACAAGCTATCTTACCCTCCATCAGAAAGGAATTGGTATTGACTTTGGACCATAGTTTTTTCCAAGAAATTTTCGTAGAGAGAAAAAACGGAAGGCGAAAAGGAAGTTAAAGTCGGAAATGTTTCGTATATGCCTAGGGTTTGAAATAGATACTCAGCACTATCTTAGGAAGTCATGATAGGGTTGGTTTTATTTTTTTTTGCAAGAAAAAAAATTTAAATTTATGTACTACAATTTAATTTGAAAAACAAATATTTTAATGGAGAATAGCGGTATGTGTAATGCATAGTAGTTATTCCTATATGTCAGTCACCGTATAAATATGTAAACCCTATCATAAAATAGACTAATATGTATTAAAAAAAATTAAATTTCTATTGGTCAATTAAGATAACAGTTTCATATCAATCAATTCGTTAGGTACATGTAAATCTAATGTATTACCTATATTAGAAAAAATAGAAATGTAGATTGATGTTAATCACTTCTCATTTATATATACATTAAATGTATTTTAAAATGGAAAATACTAAATTATAATCCTAATTATATTAGTGTTAAAATTTTTAAACACTTTTTAATATAGCATATGATATATAATAGTTTTATTTTAAAGTTTGGTATAGATCATTCTTGAAATTTTATATTAAATAAAACAAATATGCCATAGAAAACCTAAAATTAAAATATTTTCGATTAGCTACATAATATGTTTAATAAATATATGTACAGTCGTATATATCACATTAATAAGTAACACATTATCCCATAACTGCATGCAATGTAATTGGTTACCACTAAAAATATAAATTCAGATTAAAAACTGTGAATTAAATGCCTTTTACCAAACATTCCGATCAAAACCATTATAAAGAAAATTGTTGAATATCAGTCGTTTGTTCTTACAGATATTCAATCTATTCAGTTTTTATCTTTGCAAGAAAAACCCTAAAAAAATCATATTTTCACTAAAAACCAACAATGGTCTCTTTCACAAATGTGAACGCTCTCAACACATCGCGTGATGACTGGAGAATATGCGTTAAGATTCTCAGAAATGGACCGAAGGCAAATCAACTAACGGTCAGCGAATCCACCTCATACTCTGTGACGACCATGTATTCAATCTACATATACAATATTTTAGTTACAACTCTCTCATAATTTGATATTGGAAGCTCTTTAAATAATCTTTACTCACAATTGTCATGTTTTTTTACTTCATAATATGCAGAATAACAAAATCCAAGCAACAATAAGGGGTCGGGAACTGACCAATAAGTTTAGAGGTCAAGTTTACAAAGGCCATTGGATTGTTATAAAGTTGTTTAACGTAGTTGCTCAACACAAAGATACAGGGCAACCAAACACACTTAATGTGTTGAGTTTCATAACTCAACAGAGATTAGAGTCACACGTTATATAAATGATTCATTTTTTTTTTTTATCGGAGATACTTCCTATCTTGAAAATAGAGACCCCTAATCAATATTATGTTGGTAAGCTTTCTCTAAATTTATTATAAAAAATAACATAAGATATTATATTTTTTTGCCAACATATTTCTCTATGTAGACCTTTTAGGAACAATATCAAACATCGGCCATCTTCATATGCCAGATCCAATCCGAATTACATATGATCACTCCTATTTCATATTTGATCTTACAGATGATCACTCCTATTTCATATTTGATCTTACAGATGATAAGTAAGATATGCCATCATTTATTTGTCACCTTAATATCTAATTATTGTTTATAGGTATTTATAATATAACAAAACTTTCAGGGAAAACATGATAGAATGCTTGGTTTTGGGGGACGTTGCAACAAAACTCTATAGTGACTAGGATATTTTCGGTGGCGGCCTAGTGGAATGTGTATTAAAATTTTAGAAAATCGAATACACAAACGGTATGAATACATATAAGCTGAATATATATAATTTAATATATGAAAATAATAATAAAAATAAAATCTATTGTTAGAATACTTATATTTTATGGTTTCCAGATGTTGTCAGAGTTGTCAGGAGGGTGTGGTAAGATATTGACCAATGGACGAGGTAATGGATTTGAGTGCTCATGCTTCTAACAATGATTTATATATTGTCTCTCTTCCCTTTGTAAATTTAAATTTCACACTCTCTTAATATAATTATAAGTTATTTTATCGAATTATAAAATGGATACAAATAAAATAACCAAGCTAAAATAAACAAAAGACATGAATTCAATAAGATATATAACAAAACATGTAATCAAAATCAGATTAACAAATCCAACAGGGCATCTTATAAATTCTGGGAAAAGAACAACCATAAAACCAAATAATGTTCAAAAGAAGGATTGCATGTAAACACAAAGATAAGGTAATCATTCACTCTCCTCATCATCATCAGACAGTTAAAAAGAATACTTGTCATCTTGTTTTTTTATTACAACATCCCTTTTCTTAGATATTGGGGTTATCGAGATAGAAAGTGAAGCTCGGAACTTTCACATGTATTCGTGAGCAAAAGGGGATGAGATCCAAAATTCTCAGATGAGTTCAAAAGCATGAGCTGAGATAGATCAAATAACATAAAAGAACATGAATAATAATTATAAATTCGATCATATAAATAAACAATTGGTCAAGTTAATACATGATCATATTTAGACAAAAACTGATTAACCTTGTCTTGATCAGCCCAAGCATGTGTCACACCAAATGGTTGGTTCTTATTCTTTCTATTGTCGTCAGACAGTGTGATTTGAATAAAACATTTTTACCGATCAAATCGATAAGGCATTGTGGTAGAGCTACTGAATCTTCAGACTATAACCATTTATAATAAATAAAATATAATATATATAATTGAAAGGCAATGAGAGAGAAAATTGATGATGTGTCAAGTTCCCCGTAAATGTAGCTTTGCAATTTTGTTGACTAATAGATATTTTTTCCATCTCCCCCAAATTTTTTGTTCATTCGTGAACCGTTCAGGAGAGCTTCTTCTCCATCTCTCTCTTACTATCAAGATGAAGGTATGAAATCCATTTGTTTTCCTAAACTCTTCGATTCCGGCTATTCGATTTCGATTATACTTATTATTCAGTCTCCGATTAACAAATATCTTTTTCTCAAAAGATAATTGTTCCATAAGCAGTCTCTTTTGCGACTTCTGAAGCAGTTTCTTCCTGAGTCCATTGATTAAATATCTTCTGAAAAATAATTTATCTTCTCCCATCTTCTGAAACAGTTTCTTCTCGAGTTAATGGGCGCTCGATTTTGTCTTACAGTTTTCTGGGGGCCCTGAAACTGGAAAGAGCTATTCTGGCGAATCCTATTTGGAAATTAATCATCTCAAGCTTGCTTGATGTTGTTTCCCCATTGACGAATCTCCATTCTCAAGGTATGTTCTTTACATTTCTTCTTCGATAGTTCTACACATGCGATTCAATTTCAATCGATTTCATTGAATTCCTTAGGGAGAGGAGGAGCATCCATGGCCCGAAAATTGTGACTCAACCCACCCGAAGCACCCAGATCGTTGAAGTTAACGATCTCCAGACAAAGAAGCTCCGACCCGGGATCGGGAAGAAATAGAGCTTTGTCAGTGAGGTCATCGAGGCCCACGAAAGCCAAAATTAAAACTCAGTACCATAACATTAATCTTACTATTTTTGCATTTCCATATTTTCAACCGACTGTTTTTCTAATCGATCTCTGAGGTATAAGCACTCAACTGTTCTTTCTCCTTCAGATTGTAGAATTTAATTTACTGAGCAAAAGTTAATTGAGGTAAAATCGAATAGTAGGTGATCTAGAGAATCTAATCCTTCTGAGGTTCTCGATGACTGTTGATGATTTTGAGTATAATTGGTATTGAGTTTAAAACAGTAGATATGATGGCAAATATTTCATGAATACGTATCTGCATGTTCAGGAATTTTGCTGCATCTCGGATTTGGCCATTGGTTGCTTCCTTGAATCGTATTTTTACTAGGTCACTACTATGACTTTTTTTCAACTACAAGTCTTCTAAGTTTCTGAATCTATGCAACATTGCATTTAGCTTTTCATTTCTGCAGCTTATAAACTCTATACGACTATCTTACAAGCACTTTCTACAGAACCTCTTTTGAGCTTTATGTGCAGTGGTCTTACTCTTTTTCATGTGCTTAAGCCAGTTGTGAATTTAAGTGGAAATGGTCTCTCTGATGGATGTTTGCTTAATCAGTTAGTCTTATGATGAGGCCATGTAGTAGTTTTATTCTAAATGTGGATAAAGAGATCAAGAATGCATTTGAAAAAGAGTCGGTTTCATGAAAGGTTGTGATCTTTCAATGGGTATCTTCAACACTAGATGGAATTGGAACATCGGAAGTTCTCTGCAATTTCCCAATCAATCATACTCTATTTCTTACTTGATGATTGTTTTATTTTTGTGTCAAGGTATGGGTATGTGCAACTAGATGATGTACATGTTCTTACCATTATCTAGTGATGACAAAGCAACGATTTGACCAATCACGTTTGCAAAAAAACTGTTTTAAAAATCATATAACAATAGAGAAATATAACTTTTATTTTAAATCAGAAGGTTACATATAACAAACCGATCAAGACATTTTTTCTCAAAATTCCCAGCAAGAATGTCATCAAAACCAATGAAATACTTCTCTTCCACCTCCTCAAGAAAGTTATCACATAATATATTTTGGTCTGATTGTAAACGACATTTAAAAGGTAGAGGATTAGTCTTATATTCATTTCAATATGTGACACATCCATATCTTTCAATACAAATTGCCTCATCTTCAAACAACGAAGAGCCGAATTTTCTTGACATATCCTTATCGAGCGTTACATGTATTTTTGTACCCTAATTATTTATTAATAAAAAATAATGTGAGTATATCAAATATACGGATATAAAAGTGTTACTATTTATAAATGTTCAATCGTTACAACAAATCTATTTATGTTTAGAATTTGTTTTAGTAACTAAGAATAATAGCTCAGAATCGACTAAAACCATTTCAATCGCTTTGAGAACATTGAAAAAAAAACAACTCTCCATGAATAAAGTATCTTCACATTTGTCTTGTATTTCTCCAATGAATTCGGGATAACTTCTCTAATGGTAACCTGTTTATTTTTCTTTTGGTGAAAATCGACATTTTTGTTGTAGAAATCGTAGAAAATGATACAATAGTACTCTTGTTCCCAGATAAATCTTCCAGTATATATAGAAAGTAAGATGTAGGTTTAAGAGAATCATGGGTTGAATTAACCGTTTTGTTTTAAAAGGTGAAAGTTATAAATAATATTTGGTAATTGTCATATATTCTAGATTTTTGTTATATGTTCTTGGTTAAATTTGTAAACTACAATCATTACATTTATTTAGGATATGTATAACCATTTGATTTTTCTGAATGTAGAATATTTTTTTCCTTTGTTCACAATAATTCTATTTTATACATGAAAATCTCAATTATTTTTAAGATTTTATTATGTCCATTTATATGTATAGATGATTTTGGTAAGATATTAAAGATATACAAAATATTTGGTAATTATTCGATATTTAAGATCTTTCTAATATATTTTATGTTAAATTTATAAACTACAATCAGTATCTCATTAATAAGCTAAAATAAAGTATTTTGTTACATTGCACCAGGAGATTGTGTTGTACAAGACATCTATAGAAATGTAGAATATTCTTTTACTTTTTCCAATTTATTCCTTTTTATATGTGGACATATCATTCATTTGTTAACATATCAATCATTTGTTCAGATATTTGATAGTTTTTCAAATTATTTCTAGTTTAAACTCGAACTTATAATAAGATATTTAACTTGCAATATTGTAAACGAATTTTAAAATCGAAGTTAACCAATATTTTGACATAGCATTAAAATAGAAACCAAACATGTAGCAATCATTACAATGGTTTTATAAAATCTTAACTTAAAACTTAATAAGCTATTAAAAGTTTAAAATAAGAGTGAATCAGAGTTTAATAAAGATCGAGAGTCTGGTGCTCGTTTGAGTACCATGTCGAAAGAGGATGACGGTAACTACACAAATTCAAATAGGAAAATATGTTAGATTTTTTAGTAATTTATATAATTATATTAATCTGAATATAACAATTTAATCAAATTCACACCTATCCATCAACTTGTTTGCAGCTATGTATTCTTTACAAACAAATAAAAATAATTCTCATTATTTAGTTCTATATTAATGTCTTGCTCATATTTTATTGAAAACATAAGAACATACCATTAAATCTTTCGATCCCGAAAAATCGAAGCAAAACAAACAAATGCTTGTCAGGAACTTGTTGAAAACGTCGGGGCAACTCATCAGCAATTGAGCCTTTGCAACGCATTCTATAGCTCTTTTCCTTCAATTCCAACAACATTATTTAGAAGGTTTAGGTGATTATAAAACTATGAGACTTAAAACATGTGAATAACTTACTCAAAATCTCTTAGCGTGAATTTAATTTTAGCAAGGGTACGTGAATACGAACAGGCCTCTAAAGAGTCATGTTTCCGTTCAAGCTTTCCAACCCAAGTTATAGGCCCAACAACAACTATAGGGAAAATTCATTTAAATCTAAGTTAACAAAAAAAGAAAAAACCACAATTTTTTCAATATCTGATATTCTTCTTTTCGTCATATTCTAATAATAACAAACTGTAAACAACACTTACCAATTGAATATTTTTCGAAACCGTCCCATCAACAATTCATTGGATTGGTTTGATGCTCAAGAAAACATCAAAAATTGGATGATCTAAGTTCTGAGTGATTTTTGTTTCGGCATTGATAACAATGTCCTTAAAAGTTGGACATAATTTCTCATACTTTGGCCCTAACGAAACCCTAAAATCAAAAAAATTAAACCAGCAACCTTCTTTCTCTAAAAGAAAAAGAAACTTTCAGACGTTGTCTCCATACGACATGGCTTGAATCTGACTTCCCTGTTGATTATAATAAAAAAAATCAATCTTAGTTTTGAATAACTAAAGGTTACAAAAGAATACCAAATAAAAATTCACTCGGATTTGGGGGTGTTATCTATACAAAAAGATGAAAGGGTTATAAAGAAATATTGATATGTGTATAGATTAGAAGAAGAATACCTCTTCATCGGATAAAATTAATTCCAAGGGAGCATCATAGTGAGTAAAACACCACGCCCTCAAAACCTTCGCTCTAACATTCCAGCGAGTATCTATATAACTAATATCCAAAATTTTGTGAAATTGTATATTTTCAGAAGCAATATCATGACTTGGATTCATTTTGTGGGTATGTCTTTGCAATATCGGAGAATGAAAGCGAGGAGAAAGAAGAAGAAAGTGAAGAGTTTATAGGTTTTTTGGAATATTTTACCTTTCCATCGCACATTTCCATTAAATCGATACAAATCAATTGCACCTTCCATTAATGTCCACTTACTCTTTTTGGGATTTCAGAAAATATTTAAATAATTCATCATTTATAAATCGATCTTGATAACAATGATAAAAACTTTATTCGGACTATCGGGACTAATCAAAAAATCGGACGTATTGGCAACAAATATTATCGGACTTTATCGGACTGATGAATTAATACATCTATCAATCGATTAATATTATCAAAACCTTATTCAGACTATCGGGACTAAACCTTATTTGTACTCAAAAGAGTATTTACCAAATCCATCATTTACCACCAATTTCATGTTTGTAGTAATAGACAACACTTATTCGGACTATAGGCTCATTAGGACAATCGGGACATGTGAGGTGGACTAACAATGTCTTGGCAACAACCTTTCATCGGAATTTTAGATCTTGAGTATAAATTAACTTACAAAAATTTAGAGAAAATCGCAAACGTTTGTTAGTTCACCTCACATCATTCACAAAAACTCGAGATAACCGAGCTTCTTCTTTCATGCGACTAAAAATAAAACAGAATAAAAAAACAAGAACATAAAAATACATTTTACATCGAAAAGAAGAAGAAAGTAATCGAAATGATAACAGATCATTTGATTAAACTTTTAATGATCCGAAAAAATACTGTCACAACCTAAAAAAAACATAGAGAAAACTTCTTGAAAAAAATGGAAGATGCAAACTATTATATGTTCCTAGGCCACTAAGCTCACCTTATATGATTTCATTGGAGACTAACAATCTTCTCTTGGAAGATTGATATATGCTATAGATTAGTTTAAAAAAAAAAAATCAAACTAATAAGATATTGTGATATGTTTTAGGAAAGTGAATTAATGAAATAAATAGAAATCGAAGTAATGGCATTGGCGAAAATAAGTCTAACTTCAAACCCCTTTTTATTTTTAAGTTATCCATGTCATCATTCCACGTTAACATTATCCTCATCTAGCTTATTCTCGTGACGACAATTCAGATTCAGCCAAAAATTACTTTCGTTTATATATATGTTTTTTATCTTTAAGAATATATATGCTTAGTTTATTTATGTTTTAATTTTATATATGAAACCATATAAGAAAAAGACTGAACCAAGTAAACGATTATTTAATTACTCATGTATTATTGTAATTTAGTTTAGTATATCCCAAAATAAATATTGAATACGAATTAGCATATATATATATATATATATATATATATATAAAATGTAATATCAGAGTTTTTTTAATATATAATATCCAAGTTTATAATTCAATATCGAAGTCTAGTCCTTCAACTAAATATGAAGACACCTTAACTGGACCAAACTGGAATGACAATCCATAACCTATCAATTTCATGTCTGATATACACATCTCCAACGAAATATAAGGAGAGATTCGTGTGTAAAAGGGATGGAAGAAAAGGATTATTGTCCCTTTACCTCTTTTTTATATTTTACCTTAATTTGATATGATTACTTTATTATTATTTTTAAAAATTCATATTTCAAATTATTTTTAATCCTAAAAATACAGAAAATAGGAAGAAAAAAAATACACCAATCTAAATTTTTCAAAAAAAATTCCTGTTATTTTCAAATTTTAATATTATTTTTTCTTACTTATTCTAAAATAATAGAACTTGAATTCTACCATGTAGAATACATGTTCTACCATGTAGAATATGTATTCTACCGTTTTCACTAATATCCAAACAATTTAGAATAGATATTCTACTACTTGCACTATGATCCACCTTTTGTAGATTGTAAACTCTACGGTTTTAATTGCATTCTAAAACTGTGGAATATGATTTCTACATTTTCACTATATTCTAAAAATTGAAACATTTTGTGGAATACGTAATCTGAAGTTTTAACTTTATTCTACAATTTCATAGAATTTACATTCTACCAGTTACTCATTATTCTAACCTTCATGGAACATATAATCCACAGTTCTCTCTTTCTTCTACATTTTGTGGAATGTACATTCTACAAAATCTGTTAAAAATTAGAAAAAAAATCTAGAAACAAATTTTGTGATCATGTTTATCCTTTATTTCTTGATAATTTCAAAAATTTACTTATTTTAAAATAAATAGTCGTCTTCTACTTGTTCTTCAACGTCAATCAAAGGTGATTTCATAATTTTTATTCTTCTTATTCTAATCGATTAAAATGATTCATATCTATTACTAGAATATATAATATCCACATTGGAGTCATCATAATAATATAAAGCTAGTCCCCCACTTGCTCTTCTCGGTTCTATGTACCGTATGTAATTTATTGTATCCGAAATGTCTTAAAAAATCATGTGTAAAAGAATAATCTTCTTTGATTTTAGATAAAAACAAAAATTTGGTTTATTTTTGTGTCATATCTCCCGTAAATATCTTATTTTCTATATCGTCCCATTCAAGATTAAAATTTGGATGTGAAGAAATCCATCTACCATAACTGAAATACTCATGTACTCTACTCCAAGACCGAATTCATCCATTTAGATAACCATTGTGATGAGTTATTCACCACCATAAATTGTACATGAGTTCCTATACCCTTGCAAATTAGAACTAAAATGGTGACCACGAGAGCCGTCGGGTGGTTGAAGCTGAGGAAGCTGAGACTGGGGCCCTCTGAAACTATATGTTTTTTATCGGCCCTCAATACAGATTAGCTTCCTTAGCCTAGTGGTATAAGTCATGAATATTCCCCACAGGTACAGAGTTCGGCCCTCACATGTAATTTTTTTTTATTGTTTAAGATATCTTTTTCATGATTAAGTTACTTTTTTAATTATGAATTTGTGGAGACCGGCTTTTTTTTCTCTAGCTTGCAACCCTCTAAATCCTAGGAACGGCTTTGCCACCTTTCTTGAATCAGGTCCATTAGTTTGTGAAACAAAAGAGTTAAAAACCGCATTTGTTTGAGTAAACATTATGCTCCTAACCTTTTTCCTAAAATACACTAATCACGTACCACACTTGTAGACATGTATTCCTTGTTCTTGAATTGTATTCATTATCTCCTCCATATTGGGTATCAAAATGAGTTCACTACAACTGACCATAACTACAAATGAGTTAAGAAAAAAGAAAATCTGATGTGAAAAATCCGGCCACAGTATCACCTTAATATTGTTCCCTTTGTATAATGATCCGTAATATCGATATTGAAAATAATATTGAAATTGATATTGGGTCCCTTGAAACGGGCCCATGTCTTGCCACCGATCGCAGTCAATACCGCTCATGGATCTTTGAAATAAGCTATATGACCCTTCAGCATGCAAGCTCCACTCTTCTCTCCCATTGCTTTTGTTTCGACGTATTATCCTTTTTGGTCCAAACCAGAAAACCAGGCGCCAAAGCCCCTATTGAATATGTTCCATTAGCCATACTTATTATTGCTGGTAGGCTCAATAATATTAAGTTCTTCTTGGAAAAAAAAACCACAATGGATAATGGCCACAACTATGTCCTTGCAGTTTCCTAGAGCAATTTCCTGCTCCAAATTCCTTCTCCGGATTCCGCATGCTCTCATGAGTTGATAGCCTTAGAACAAACAAACCATGACTCATGTTCACTAGCAGTGATTGATAATTCCATTTTAACCAAAATATGTTAACTTCAAGTCTTATCCCAGGAATATGCCTGCAAAAAAGACGCAACTGTCTTATCCACCAAAATTCAATGAAGTTATTAGGACCGGATAAGCTTAACCATTTTCCAGAGAAATTTAAACAAATCAAATGAACAGTAAAGATATTCTGGATATTTATAAGATAGCCATCCAAACTAGAATCTAGTAATCCAATTCGAACTTGAGGTAAGGTATAATCGTCCCTTTTTCCATTGCCATACATAAACCCAAAAACCCAGCTATAGAACATCCTTGATCTTGTTCCATTTATCCACACCTTATGAATATATCTAGTGACTACAACTCTGGACTACCACACGTATAGCTATAGCCATCAAAACGTTAACCGTAGAAACATGCTGAGCTAAACCCAAATGAGTGCTCTTTAGATAAACATTTACCTAAACAAAACCAAATGTAGCATATTCCCTGAATTTTGTACCTTTGATCTAAGTTCTGTGAGAAAATGGAATATGCTCCTGGATGAGTAGCTAACCCAATAAGCTTCTCCCTGCACCAGAAGGAAATAGTTAACACATTAATCCAGTACACCGAAAACCCAGTAGAAATTATAGACTTAATTAACCATTCATAACTATGCATCTTGAAACCATAAAAAACGCACATATTATACCAACACATTAGCCAAATAGCAAATACATACTTAATATTCATGATTATAGTATGTATAAAAAAGGATATAACCCTCTGCTTCAATAGAATCTCATACAGCCTTGAAAGATGCATAACAACCAGGCTAATGATAAGCCATTGAGAGCTTACTTCGTGAAGAAGAAGAAGTCAAACAAAGCTGAGAACGCAGTCAACGGAGCTGACGTGGATAAATGAAGTTGGAAGAAGAAGTTACAATTCATTTGTTGTATAAATAGTTCTCGAGAGCTGAATAACTGTTTAGACTGGATCTGTTAAGAAAGTTGTTAGAGATTATTCTCTGCACTTTGGGCGATTCTCAGGAGCTTGTTCTTGAGGATCGACGAGTTGATTTCATCGCAGAGAGTAACTGTGGTGAGTCAATCTCGGATTGTTCTTTGATAATCAATATAATACAACTGTTTGCTTATCAAATTGGTGCTGGTGACTCGACGAACAGCCGCGACGACGTTGACGATGGAAGAGATAACGAAAGATATGGAGGACCTTCACAATCGGTGTGGCGATTTGGCGCAACAAGTCGAGATACTGAATCACGGATGCTCATTGTTGAATACATCAAATTCCGACCTCAATGCGCGCGTCGATACGATCGCGAAAACACTCGAAGGTCAATCACAAGCGATAGCGGCACAATCTCAAACCCTAGCTCGATTGGAAGCTTTGTTGACGAAGGACAAAAGCATGGGTAAAGCGATTGCTGGTCAATCATCAAATGACAGTCAGGTACAGAGACATCCTCACTTTGTGGCATCGCGAGATGAAATTCATTTAGGTTATCGGGGAATGGATAATGTTTTGCAATCGAGACCTGGTAAATTGAAGAAGATTGAGTTGCCGACATTTAATGGTCAATATCCCAATGTTTGGCTAAACAGAGCTGAACGATTCTTTCGTCTGGGTAACTGGAATGATCGGGAAAAATTTGAGTTAATGGCAGTGACGTTCGAAGGTACTATGTTGAATTGGTTCAATATTGAGTGGGAGGAAGATCCATTTAGGGACTGGGATCATTTTAAAAGAAGACTGATTAATAGATTCACGCAGAGATTGGAAGATGAACCGGGTAAAAGGTTGTTTGCAATATCTCAGAAAGGATCCATAGCTGATTATATCAGTGAATTTGAAGAACTAAGATCAATGGTTTCTGGAGTAGATGAGAGAAATCTGGAACATGTTTTTTACAATGGGTTGAAACCTGAGATGAAGGAAGTTATTAAGATGAAGGAGCCTAGAGGATTGAGACAACATATTGCAGCAGTAATCAAAATGGAAGACAGTGCATTTTGCAAATCAGTAGCTGCTGTTAGTCGCCATACTTCTCACAAAAATGGCTCTTTCAATACGCTGAAAGGTTCATCGACCTACAACTCTAACCGCCAGGACTCTTCTCAGGAAGGTCAGACATCTATGACTCAGTCAGCTGTTAGGGGAGATGTCAAGGATAAGAATGGATCAAACCAATCCAGACCTGCGCAAGGTAACAATCAGAAGAGGTTAACACCTACAGAAGTGGCGGAACATAGGAGACTGTGATTATGTTTTAAATGTGGTCAGAAATGGTCTCAGAGTCATGAGTGTAGTAAGATAGAACTGCAGGTTCTGACAGAAATTGATGGATGTGTGGCAGAGGTAGCAAATGAGGACCTGACAGACACCTTTACGGATGAAAATGGAGTACTGACTGAGTTGATGGAGCTGTCATTACCGTCATTTTTTGGCATGGCTTCTCCTGCTACTACAAAAATGTGGGGAAAGATTGGTCAAGTACAAGTTATTGTGATGCTAGACAGTGGTGCCACCCACAATTTCTTGGATCCATCGGTGGTACAGAAGGCTCAGTTAAAGATAACAAAGGGCAGTCCGTTGGACATATTACTTGGCACCGGGATTAAAGCTTCTGGAGCAGGACGATGCCATTCTGTGACTTTCTCAGTTCAAACATTGCAAGATGTAGCAGACTTCATTGTTTTGGAGTTGGGAAGAGTTGATATGATATTAGGAATACAATGGCTTCGCACACTCGGCAAGTGTGAGATTAATTGGGACACTCATGAGTTATCGTTTGATTTCAATGGCACACGAGTTCAATTATATGGTGATCCCACATTACAAAATCCAGTGTCAAGCATGAGTCATTTACAGGCGTTGGAGTCTACGAGAAGTCTGGGGTTTGACATTGAGTTGTTTCAAGTCAACCAACCTGAACCCAAGCTTGAGATACCAAGTTCTATAGGACACTTAATGGAAAGGCATTTGAAAGTTTTTGCAGAGCCGAATCAGCTGCCGCCTCTGCGTAATAGAGAGCACGCTATCAATCTAATAGCAGGAGCTGGTCCCATTAGTGTCCGTCCTTACAGATATCCTCACGCTTACAAGGAAGAAATGGAAAAAATGGTATCTCAAATGCTGGAGTCTGGGTTGATCAGACCAAGTCGTAGTCCGTTTTCAAGCCCTGTTTTGTTGGTAAAGAAGAAATATGGGTCGTGGAGGTTCTGTATTGATTACAGAGCACTGAATAAAGCCACAATTCCAGACAAATTTCCGATACCGATGATTGACCAGTTGCTTGATGAACTCCATGGAGCTCAGATTTTCTCGAAATTGGACTTGCGAGCTGGTTATCATCAAATACGTATGAAGGAGACTGACATAGAAAAGACTGCGTTTCGAACAGCGGATGGCCACTATGAATTTGTTGTGATGCCCTTTGGCCTATCAAATGCTCCGGCAACATTCCAAGCATTGATGAATGAGCTGTTTCGACCGTATCTTCGTCGGTTCATCTTGGTGTTTTTTGACGATATTCTGATATATAGCAGAACGATAGAAGATCACCTGAGGCATTTACAAACAGTCTTTGAGATTTTTGAGAAGCATAAGCTGTTTGCAAACAGGAAAAAAATGTACATTTGGTCAGTCGCAGGTTGAGTATCTGGGTCACTTGATTAGTGCCAATGGAGTTGCTACTGATCCATCAAAGACGGAAGCGATGCAGAAATGGCCAGCACCAAAGAATGTTAAGGAATTGAGAGGATTTTTGGGATTAACTGGTTATTACCGCAGATTTGTTAAGGGTTACGGATCTATTGCCAGACCATTAACTGACCTACTGAAGAAGGATGCTTTTAGTTGGACATCTGAAGCTCAAAAGGCATTTGATCAGCTGAAACATGCAATGTCCACAGTCCCAGTGCTTGCTCTGCCTGATTTTTCCAAACTATTTGTGGTTGAGTCAGATGCTTCTGGCTTTGGCATAGGAGCAGTACTAATGCAGGAACATAGACCAGTGGCTTATTTCAGCTCAGGATTATCTGCTCGCCAACAACTTAAACCCATTTATGAAAGAGAACTGATGGCAGTGGTGCTAGCAATTCAGAAATGGAGACACTATTTGTTGGGAAGGAAATTTTGTGTGCATACGGATCAGAAGAGTCTGAAATTCTTATTGGAACAGAGGGAGATATCACTTTAATATCAGAGATGGTTGTCAAAACTATTGGGATACGACTTTCATATCATCTATAAACCGGGGGTAGAGAACAAAGCGGCTGATGGTCTATCCAGGATTCCAATAACTGAGGATACACAGATTCCATCAGTGGCCGTTTTAACTAAGCCATCTAACTTGGAGTTACAAGATATTCTTAAGGAGGCTGATGAGAATGAAGAGATACAGGGGATGATTTGAAAAGTAAAAGCTAATGAGATGGACAAGGTTGGGTATCATTTAGTAAACAACAATCTGATGTACAAAAACAGAATAGTGATTCCACGATCATCAACTTACATCCCTATCATTCTTAAGGAGTATCATGATGGGTTGCTGGGTGGTCATTCCGGTGTTCTGGAGACACTAAAGAGGGTACAGAACTTGTTTCACTGGAAAAAGATGACCAAGGATATTCAGAAATATGTTGCTGAGTGTGATGTTTGTCAGCGTCACAAGTATTCAACCTTGTCTCCTGCAGGTTTACTTCAACCATTACCTGTCCCTAATAGAGTTTGGGAGGCATTGTCTATGGATTTTGTTGAGGGACTACCGAATTCTCAGGGTACAACAGTGATATTCATCGTGGTTGATCGTCTGAGTAAAGCAGCTCATTTCCTGCGCCTCACTCATCCCTTTTCAGCGCTAGATGTGGCCAAATTGTTCATCAGAGAAGTAGTCAGACTTCATGGGTTTCCATTATCAATTGTCTCGGATAGAGATTTTGTTTTCTTGAGCTCTTTTTGGCGGGAGTTATTCAAGTTGTCTGGTACTAGTTTGAAGTTTACAACAGCTTACCATCCTCAGTCTGATGGCCAAACTGAGGTGGTCAACCGGTGTTTAGAGACATTCCTTCGTTGCTTTGCATCGGCTCATCCTAAGACGTGGGCCAAGTATTTACCATGGGCAGGACTTTGGTATAACACAAATTACCACACTTCTCTTGGTACAACCCCTTTTAACGTTGTGTATGGAAGGTCACCTCCGGAGTTGCTGAAGTTTGAGCAGGGGTCGACTTCTAATTTCGAATTGGAAACGATGTTACAGGAAAGAGATCAGATGTTGAGAGATATTAAAGAACATTTGCTCTTGGCTCAAGAAAGAATGAAAAACAACGCTGATAAACACAGAAGGGAGCTTGAGTTCAATGTAGGTGATAAGGTTTTCTTGAAGCTTAGACCTTATCGTCAATAGTCCGTATCTCGACGTTTCTGTCAGAAGCTAGCGGCAAGGTTTTACGGTCCGTTTGAAGTCACAGCTCGTATTGGTAAAGTGGCTTACCGTTTACGTTTGCCAGCGGATTCAAAGATCCATCCGGTCTTCCATGTATCACAATTAAAACCGGTTTTGGGAGCTAATCACACCACTTCAGAACTTCCCAAAATTTTATCAGCCAATGAAGAGGTATTGATCGAGCCAGATACCGTTATGGATACAAGATATGATGCGCAAGGTCATTTGGAGGCTTTTATTAGTTGGACTGGCCTGCCTACGCATGAGCAATCTTGGGAACGTGTCTCATCTCTGTACCAACAATTCCCTCACCTGAAGCTTGAGGACAAGCTTCGTGTCGCAGCGGCGGGTATTGATAAGCCATTGAGAGCTTACTTCGTGAAGAAGAAGAATTCAAACAAAGCTGAGAACGCAGTCAACGGAGCTGACGTGGATAAATGAAGTTGGAAGAAGAAGTTACAATTCATTTGTTGTATAAATAGTTCTCGAGAGCTGAATAACTGTTTAGACTGGATCTGTTAAGAAAGTTGTTAGAGATTATTCTCTGCACTTTGGGCGATTCTCAGGAGCTTGTTCTTGAGGATCGACGAGTTGATTTCATCGCAGAGAGTAACTGTGGTGAGTCAATCTCGGATCGTTCTTTGATAATCAATATAATACAACTGTTTGCTTATCAGCTAATGAAAGCCATTTCCAAAACCCTGAGAGAACCGTATGTATACTATCAAAAATCATTGCTCCACTGAGACAATCTCCGCAGTGAAAGCTTGAGAGAAAAGCTTAAAGCTTGAAGATGAAGAAACAAACTTTTCTTATTTATTCAACTTAATTGACTGATTACAACGATAAGGGTTTTATATAGAAAAGCATAACCTTATCATAATCTTATCCTAAACAAGATTGGATTAGCTGGAGCACGTGACTGCACATAGAGAGAGAGCGTCATAACGGTTATGCAGCTGGATTTGGTGACCTGTCTTGACCGTACGAGCTCTGCAAATCTTTGACGAGATCTGAGTGTTGTTGCAGAGCTTCATTTCTGTTTTGGATGAAGGTGAAGCTCTTGTGGGATTCACATCTTTACTCAAGCCCAATGCTGCATCTTCCACTCTCATATGGGCTTGACTACTTGACCCATTTGCATTAGTCTCCACACACCCCCTAAAACTTGGAGTAGGGGGGAACACAACTCCTAGTTTGGATCGCAAAGCAAAGAAAGAAGCTTGAAGAAGTGACTTGGTGAAGACATCCGCGATTTGAAGAGAACCTGGAATGTGCTTAACCACAAGCTTGCCAAGTGCTACTCTCTCTCACGGACATAATGGTAATCGAGCTCAAAGTGTTTGGAACGTGAGTGTAGAGCTGGATTGGCCGTAAGGAAGACAGCGGACAAATTATCACACAACAGTAGAGGTGGAGAAGATAAAGAAAGACCAACCTCCTATAGAAATGAAGTCAGCCACTTAAGTTCCGCATCAGTGTCAGACAACGTGCGATATTCAACCTCGGTTGATGACCTTGAGACTGTTGGATGACGTTTTGCAGACCAAGAAATGATATTGCGACCCAGAAATGTGCACAAACCACCGGTTGATCGCCTAGTCTCCTTGCATCCAGCCCAGTCACTGTCACTGTAAGTTGTGACAGTTGAATCAGTGTCTGAGACAAGATTTAATCCCATTTTCAAATTCCCTTTCAAGTAGCGTAGAATACGTTTCAATAGAGCAAAATCTGCAACAGTAAGAGCATGCATTTTCTGACAGACGAAATTAACTGCAAATTGTATGTCAGGCCTTGTTAAGGTGAGATACTGCAACTTCCCAGCAAGACTTCTAAAGTAGGTTGGTTCAGCAAAGAGTTCCTCATGACCAGGTACCTTATCAACTTGAAGTGGTAATGGAGTTGGCATAGGAGAGCAATCTTTCATTCCTGCTGTAATAAGAAGGTCAGTTGCATATTTTTCCTGATTAAGAAACAGACCTTGAGCATGGAAATGTGCTTGAACTCCAAGGAAATAATGCAGAGAGCCCATGTCTTTCATACGAAATTCTGATCTTAACATGTTTAACAACTTCTGGACCAGAGAAGGATTACTTCCAGTCAGGATCATATCATCTACATACAATAGGAGAAACACTTTGTCTGAACCTTGGTTGTACACAAACAGAGAAGGATCACCCATTGCACAATAGAAGCTATTTTGCAGAAGAAAAGAGCTGAACTTATCAAACCAAGCTCTTGGAGCCTGTTTAAGACCATAGATTGCCTTCCTTAACTTACAAATGTAATCAGGTTTGTGTGGATCTTCAAACCCTGGAGGTTGTATCATGTAGACATCTTCTGTCAAATCTCCATGAAGGAAAGCATTCATTACATCCAACTGTTTTATCTCCCATGCGTTGATAACTGCAATGTGCAATACCATTCTGACTGTTGCTATCCTGACAACTGGACTATAGGTTTCTATATAGTCGACTCCTTCCTCATGTTCGTAGCCCTTAGCAACCAGTCGAGCCTTCAGCTTGTCTAAGGATCCTTCTGAGTTGAGCTTTGTCTTGAACACCCAACGACAGCCCAATGGATGGACATCAGGATGTGGAGGAACCAAAACAAAGGTATCTGTTGCCAACAGAGTTCCTATCTCATCCCCCATTGCATTACACCAACCTGGATCCTTTAGAGCAGCTTTGAAAGTTGTAGGTTCTGGGTAATTTGCTTTAACCATAAGCAGAGCATATTTAGGATTTGGCTTAAAAATTCCTTCTTGAGCTCTAGTAACCATTCGATGATCAGTTCCTGCAGGGGACAAAGCAGGGAAGTTCATATCATTGAGTTCAAGAGGAGACAAAACAGCAGATTCATCAGTATCAGTTGTGTCTGCAGCTGAAGTATCACCAGAATTCTCCTCTGCATCACTCAGATAAGCTGCAGCAGGTGAAGCTGCAGGTGAAGCAGGTGAAGCATATTGTTCTGTAGGAGAAACTGGACCAGGATTCTCAGAAGGAACTGCAGGAAGATAGATCTCAGTGATTAATGGGTGAGCCTGATCTTCAGATGCAGAAGTAGCAGGACCAAATGGTGTGTTTTCTACTGCAGTACATTCTGTTGCAGGAAAACCTGATTTCCAAGCTGAAAGCAAAGGAGTGGTTGCTTCTTGAGCCAAGTGCTTGTATTCATTAGTATAAGGGAAGGTTTGTTCTAAGAAAAGAACATGTCTACTGATATACACACGGCCTGTAGGTGGGTGAAGGCAACGATATCCCTTGAACTTTGCATTATACCCCAGAAATACACAAAGCAGCGACTTTGGATCAAACTTATTACTTGCATATGGTCTTAGATGAGGATAACAAGAGAAGCCAAAGACTCTAAGAGCTGAGTAGATTGGTGGTGAGCCTGTCAGAGCTTCATGAGGACTTTTGTGATCATGAAGAACCGAAGAAGGCAGAAGATTAATGAGGTAATTGGCTGAGAAGAAGGCTTCTACCCAGAGCTTATGTGGTATTCTGCTCTGAAACATCATGGACAGAGATAACTCAACAAGATGGCGATGTTTCCTTTCAGCCATGCCATTTTGCTGTGGCGTGTGAGGACAGGAGACCAATTGTTTAATTCCACACTGGTTTAAATGATTGAGAAACTGATTACTGGAGAACTCACCCCCTCCATCACATTGAAAAAGAGCTATCTTCTTTTAAAACTGGTTCTCAACTTGTTTTTGAAGCATAACAAATACTGAATAAAACTCTGGTTTAGTCTTTAAAGGAAAGAACCAAGTATATCTAGAGAAATTGTCAATGAAAATGACATCAAACCGAAATCCTTGAGTAGAAACAACAGGAGAAGGCCCCCACAAGTCACAGTGTATTCTCTCAAGTGGTCGTACAGAAATAAAATCAGAAGAACAGAAGGGAAGCTTGCTACTCTTGCCCATTTGACAAGAATCACACAAAGAAGAGCTTGTTTTATTCACCATGATGGCCATATTCTTGATAAGAAGCTGAAGAATCTCCTTGTGAGGATGTCCAAGCCGCTGGTGCCAGACCACATCACTAGTAGACTGTTGTCGAGTGGAGTAGTGAGCCAGAAACTTGGAATTCTCCAGCATGTACAGATCATTAAGTCTTTTGCCCCGGGTTAACAGTTGCCTTGTCATTTTGTCGTTTACAACAACACTATTAGCATCGAACTCAATGGAACAAGTGTTGGAATTATGTCCAGTAATCTCGGTACTGTCTCTAGAAAGTAAGAGTATGTCAATGATCAGACATAAGTCATATAATGCTGGGGGTCATGATGGCTTGCTAGAGTCCGCTCATGATCTATAAATCTCGGATTTATTGCCTTTGTTATATGATCCCATATGGGTCACACGCCTAAGCTAACGGGAAAATACGAAGGAACGGTTTAGCAGAAGTACAGTAAAAGTGCTAGGCATTTACTGTATTTAAAGAGACTAAAGGGCCTGATTAAATCCATGGGATTTAATCAGAACTGAGAATTGGGCCCAAAAGCCCATGAGAGCTAGGAGAGATTTTAATGAATAAAATCAGACCTAGGTCTCGAATTCTTCTCAGCTTTTGCGCCACCTTTCAGCTCTCCCTGCGCCTCTCTCCTGCTCGGTCTAGCAGCCATTTCCTTGTGAAGCGTGTGTGAGCCTTTGGAGGATTCATCTCTCGGTGTATCTCCCTGATCATAGACCTGTTCTTCTTTCCGCTGCAACAAACAGGTAAAAGGTGAGATCATTATGTTTCTGAATAAGAACACCTAGATCTAATGCATGTTTAGGTTGATATCAATATGAGAATTGAATCAGGATCAACCGAAACTTCCAACAGTGGTATCAGAGCCATTGGTTCTTAGGTTTCTTGTTTTAGATTCATTGTTTAGGTTGTTTAATCTGTTTAGAAGTGTTTTGAATCTATTACTGATAAGAAAAACACATAAGAAACTGAATTAAATCCTGAACAAACACTTGAATCACAAAACCGAGCTATATGACTCGGGTTTTTGTTGATTGACCAAGGGTGATCGACCGGCTTGGCCGGTTAGTGATCACGGTCGAGAGGCGACCGGTCGGGCGAACATGGACATCCGGTTGGGTCGGATCGCGACGATCGGAAAGGACGCACGAACCGATCGACGTGTGATCGTGTTGCGTGGTCGTCCCGATCGTCGGATGGACTGCATCTCGATCGCGGCATGGCCCGATCGTCGGATGGGTCGCTCCCGATCGCGTGCGCCGTCCCGTGTCCCGTCCCGTGCACTGACCCGAGCGTCCCGTCCGTCCGTCCCGAGCATGCCAAGCGTATCGATCTCGGATCGTAGCGCACGGCTTGCGGCTGCACGATCATTGCTTGATCCGAAAGCTAGGGTTTCACGGTTCAATCGGTTCGGTTCGGTTAATGGTTCGGTTTAAGATTTTAATTAAAATTGATACGTTCTGGTTTAATAAACAGATTTTAATAATTTTATTAAATCTGGTTAAACCAGGATAAGAAATCCAATGTCGAAAGAAATATTGGATTTAGTGCCTAAACCGGGAATTTCTAATTTGATTTGGTTGGACCAAATAAATTGAGAGATTCCGGTTTAGTAAATAACCGGTTGACAATTGTGGTCATCGTAGTAATTGAAACTTGGTTAGACCAGTTTTAATGAACCAGACCGGTTATGTCAATTAATTGGACAATTGGGTCATGTCTTGGACATGGACCAATTCTTGGGCCTCGGGCCAAGAAGTTAAAACAATTGGGCCATTAATTGAGTCATTCTTCAGATTTAAATTTAAAACTTATTTTATAAAATAAAATTATGAAATTCGATTTTAAATTTTATAAAGTTCCGAAATTTCGAAATTAGAAAGTTTCCAAAATTAGAAGTTTCTGAATTTGCGGGTTTTGGATTTTAAAGAAGTTTCTAAAGTTAGAAAGTTTCCGGTTTTAGAAAGTTTCCAATTTTAGAAAGTTTCTAAAAATAGTAGGTTTCCATAAATAGAAAGTTTCCCGAAATAGTAATCTTCTATTTTGGGAATGATTTTAATAAACCTACGAACCTCAAACAATATCAAGCGTTGGATGTCTTGTCCAGGCTATGTCAGCTGTCAAAGCCCATTCAATTGCATTCATGGCCTTACAGTGTGAGGATGTCTGCTTTTGCGTGGGTAAGACGGTTTGTGATTCATAAATGTCATTGGGAGTCCCAGACATTAATGATTACATGACTGTATAGTCCGGTTTTCTTGACTAGGCCATCGGGAGTCCCGGGCCTTGAGACATCAGGGTGGATTGGGCCTCGGGCCCAGATTCACAACCAAGAGTTATATCACGGATATAATTAGCCGAAATAGGGCTTACCGATATAAGCTAAGGTTGGGTGACGGCCAGTGGCCCACTTTGATCTTAGTTATATGTGGATCTTGGAATCATTATATTCTATTGAGGGTAACTTAGGTTATTGAATATAATGCATGATTAATCATATTAAATTTAATACGGGATTAATCATATTGAACATATTAACTAAAATCCTTTTATCTTAATTTTCAGTAGTGACTAGCACAAACAATCAAAACATTTTCTCGATCCGGTCTGTCCTTAAGATGGACAAGCTGAACGGATCAAATTTCTTGACTTGGTCGCGGAACCTGAGGCTAGTCCTCAGACAGGAGAGAAAGGACTATGTCCTTGAGAGAGCTCTCCCCGTAAGGATCGGGTCCAATGCTTCTCATGCAGTATATGATGCTTGGAATAAGCATTATAATGATGCGGTAGATGTGCGTGGTCTGATATTGGCTACCATGGATTCAGACTTGCAGAAGCAATATGAGAACATGGAGTCGCCAATAGAGATGATCAGCAGCCTGAAATTGAAATTTCAGGAGCAAATAAGAGTGGAGAGATACCGGTTGGTTAAGTCTCTCACTAGCTGCAAGCTACCAAATGATAATCCAGTAAGTCCTCATGTCAGTAAAATGATGGGTTACATTGATAACCTGAGGAAACTGGATTATCCAGTTAGCCATGAATTGGCAACTGAGATCATTCTGCAGTCACTGCCGTCAAGCTATGATAAGTTCGTAAGGAACTATATCAAGAAAGGCTTAACGAAGACGTTGACTGAACTGCATGATATGCTCAAAACGGTTGAGCCAAACGTGAAGGGTAGGTTTATTAAACCTAGTATTGACAAGGGTGAAGACAAAGTTGTCCAGATTTTGAATCATGGCAAGCGTGTGTCTTCCGAGCCCAAGTCAGATACCTCTTACGTTGGTAAGTGCTGCTACTGTAAAGAGACAGGGCATTGGAAGAGAGATTGCATAAAATTCATGGAAGACGATGAGGAGTTGAAGTTAATATATGAGACTGCTTCCTCAGGTATTCATGTTATTACTTCAAGTTCTACCTTGCAGGTATTGGATACTGGTTGTGGCACTGATATTTGTTATAATATGCAGAGCCTAAGGAACAGTAGAACGTTGAAGGAAGGGCAAGTGGAACTGCATGTCTGGAAGGAGCTATGGATGCTGCCTCAGTCATAGGGTTTTTCACTTGTAGATGCCTTCGAGGCTTGGTTTTGTATTAAGTAATTGCTACAATGTATCTGCTTTAAGCAGAGTTGTCTTTCATTTTCTTGTAAGAATTTGAATGTTTTTCATTTTGATAAAAGACAAGTTTTGTTCTTTTGATCTTAATGAAATATTAATTGTAGCACCCTATTCAAGGAATAGGTTTTATATCTTAAACCAAAGAGTGCCTAAATGTAACATAAATACCGAATTGGTTTAAATCTGATGAATTAAACCTGATTTTTCTTGGCATAAAAGTCTTGGTCACATAGAGTAAGTCAGATTCAGAAATCCCATAGTTATGGACTGTTGGGCTCATTTGATAAGATATCTTATGAGACTTGAATTCTGTTTACTGGACCAAAAGGAAAAAGGGCCTATCTTAGCCGAGCTAGAGAAAGGCCCAAAGGCTTATTGGACCTGGAACATACTGATGTATGTGGCCCAATGAGCAGTAATGCCAGAGAAAATTTCCTGTACTTCATTATCTCTACTGATTACTTCAGTGAGTGTGACTGTGTTCATTTGATGAGACACAAGTCGGAATTCTTTGACATGGTCGAAAGAGTTCTAGAATGAAGTATAGGATCTGAGTGACAAAAGTATTAAGACTCTGGATTAAATCACGAGTGAGAATACTTAAGTCATTGATTATGTGATCATCTGAATGAGTGTGAAATCGTTTCACAGCTCATTTCTCCTGAAAACCTGAAGGTGTTTCTGTGAGAAAGAATCAAATCTTATAAGAAATGATTAAAGATGAATCACACGAATCTTCCATGATATTTTAAGAATAACGCTCTAGAAATATCTAAGTTTACGCTAAAATAGTTCCACAAATATCAGTTGAAAGACACCACGTTAATGTGGATTGGAATCGATCCAAATTTGTCTTTACTGAGTATTTGTAGTAGTGCTACTTCGCTGGTTGTCCTAGAGAAACTAAGGCTTGTTACTTTTACGTCCAATCTGTTTTCTAAGAAGGGAAGTTATTTTTCAAGAAGAACAGTGGGAGTAAAAGCATAACTCGAAGTTTTCTCAAGGAAACCAAGGCTCGGTTCTTTTACGACCATTCTGTTTTCTAAGAAGGAAATTACTTTCCAAGAAGAACAGTGGGAGTAAAAAGTATTTTTACGACCATTCTGTTTTCTAAGAAGGGAAGTTACTTTCCAAGAAGAACAGTGGGAGTAAAAGTACAACTCGAAGAAATTCGAGAAATACAGGAGGCTGCTTTACCAATTGAGGGAGAGCAGCGGAAGGATTTACAGATTTCTGTAGAATCTACACCTGTGGAGCCTGAAGTTCGCAGATATGAATGAATCAGTTACTAATCAGAGAGTGATTTCTCGTCATTAGTTGAAACTGATTCATCATTGAAAGTTCACATGATCTGATGATTATTGAGAGCGACGAATCTGCGAAATTCAAAGAAGCGAAAGTGAGCCCAGATTCCGAAAAATTACATTTTGTGTAAGTTGGCTTCATCGATCCATTCATGGATGGAAGCAAACATATCGGAGTTGGGATCTTCGTTCTGTTAAAGTAGTCAAAGTTTTGACTTGAACAGAAACGAAGCGGAACTGTGTGTTTACTAATAGATTAGTGGAAGCAATATTGCATTTCTCAAAGTGTATGTCGATGACATACTGATTTTCGGATATAACGTCCCAATGCTGTAGTCGGTAAAGGACTAGCTTGGGAGTTGGTTTAATGGATGACATGGGTAAAGCCACGTAGTTCTTGGATTTTGGATCTAAAGATAGAGATCCAAAAGAGCTGGTAGGACAAAGTCAGAATTCTTAAATTGACAAAGTCCTACACGTTTTGAGCAATCCAAGAAGGGTTTTATGCCAATGTCACATGGCATTAAGTTAAGCAAGATACAGTATCCTACGATAACTGATGAGCTTAAATGCATGGATAGGATTCCATATGCTTCGGTAATTGGATCTATCATGTATGCCATGAAACGTACTTGTTTGATGTTGCTTTAATGCTAAGCAAGACAAGTAAAGACCAGTCAGATCCAGCAAAGAATCAAGTTTCCTAAAGTATGTCCTAAAGTATTTGAGGAATACCAAGGATAAGTTCTTGATTTACGGAGAAAGTGATGTGCTACAAGTCAAAAGAGTCTGAAAGGCAAGTTTCCAACAGACAAAGATGATTTCCGGTCACAGTCCGGTTATATCTTGTGTCTGTCTGGCGGTGCAAGGCACTGTTGCTGACTCCATGACTTAAACTGAACATTTCGCAGCTTTGAAAGCGGCGAAAGAGGTTGTTTGGAAAGAAGAGTTCGTCACTGAACTTGATGTGATTCCCAGCATAGATGAGACTAGCTGCACATCAGAGGTCCAAACACCTTGAGATAAATGACAGAGATGTTAAGTAGATCAGCAAGTTTCAACAAATGAGAACGTTGCTAATCTATTAACGAAGCCACTCCTTAGCCCTAAGCACGAGTCACGGACTGTAGCTGTAGGATAAGTGAAGTTAAGATGTAGTCTTAATTTCAGTGGGAGTTAATAAAGGGCTTTATTTAGTTATTGATATGTTCTTGTAAAACATTTGAGATGTTTAATAATGAAATTATTATTTCAAGATTATTTTAACTGTGATGAAATAATCGTTCCAAAATGATATGAACCATTTTATAGGTCATCGAAGTAAATGACTTGATCTTGAGTCATCGAAGTCATTTAGCTTGATCATGAGACCCTATATTTGATAGATGGCTTATATCATCCTGTCCCTAGTCGAAGGTTGTTGAAATTGGAACACCAACAACCGTGTGAGACTGGATTGGTACGTGACTTATGACAAAGTCTCAGTATGTCAGGGATGCGCGGCATCAAAGTCAGTACATAGGTGTATGTTTGGGAACATACGACCGGACAAGACCCGCTTATGAGAACTCTTCAGGATATTTATATCTGTGTCATAAGAGATTCTCACTACGACTATAGAGTATAGTCCTTAGACCTGAGTTCGCATGCATGTGACTGCACATGGACTGATGCACTTTGATCATTGTCTAACGCTATCGTTATGCGATAGTTATAAGGACCTTGTTTGGGTACATTATGAAATGAGTAGTTTACAATGATGGAACAAGACGGAATTTGTCCCTCCAATATAAATGGAGTGAATATCTCTAGGCCAATCGGAGATTTGAATACTGGAAAATGCATGGCCATGCTCAAACGGACTGTCCCGAGTCGTTTGGATTGTCAGTATCAAATCAGAGTCCGATGAACAAGATTAGGCTTTATAAGGATGACACTAATCTTGCCTTATGACTAATCGAGATATTGTGACAAAAGGATTATGAATACAGAGATTCCAGTACAAGTGGGAGATTGTTGGAATTATGTCCAGTAATCTCGGTACTGTCTCTAGAAAGTAAGAGTATGTCAATGATCAGACATAAGTCATATAATGCTGGGGGTCATGATGGCTTGCTAGAGTCCGCTCATGATCTATAAATCTCGGATTTATTGCCTTTGTTATATGATCCCATATGGGTCACACGCCTAAGCTAACGGGAAAATACGAAGGAACGGTTTAGCAGAAGTACAGTAAAAGTGCTAGGCATTTACTGTATTTAAAGAGACTAAAGGGCCTGATTAAATCCATGGGATTTAATCAGAACTGAGAATTGGGCCCAAAAGCCCATGAGAGCTAGGAGAGATTTTAATGAATAAAATCAGACCTAGGTCTCGAATTCTTCTCAGCTTTTGCGCCACCTTTCAGCTCTCCCTGCGCCTCTCTCCTGCTCGGTCTAGCAGCCATTTCCTTGTGAAGCGTGTGTGAGCCTTTGGAGGATTCATCTCTCGGTGTATCTCCCTGATCATAGACCTGTTCTTCTTTCCGCTGCAACAAACAGGTAAAAGGTGAGATCATTATGTTTCTGAATAAGAACACCTAGATCTAATGCATGTTTAGGTTGATATCAATATGAGAATTGAATCAGGATCAACCGAAACTTCCAACAACAAGGGTAACCATATGTTAACTTTGAAACAGACAACAAAGATTTGGTGATACCGGGACAAACAAGAACCTCATGTAAGGGTAGATTACCTTGAGTACTTGGCAAGACTGTTGACCCGATATGTGTTATGGGCAGGAAATCCCCATTACCAACTATGATTGTATCATCCCCTTGGTATGGCTGAGATGTCTGGAGCTGAGACGTGGAGTGAGTTATGTGAGCTGTAGCTCCACTGTCAGGATACCACTCATGGCCAGAACCATTGTGTTGATCAGTCAACTTCATTGCAGCAAGAGCATTATGCAAGTCAGGAGCTTGATAATCCTGATCAAACCTATTGTAACACTTGTATGCAGAGTGTCCATAACGTCCACAGATTTGACATGTTGGACGGGTAGTTGAGGTCTGTTGAGCATTGTGAGAACCAGAAGTGAATTGTTGATGGAAACCACGTCCACGGGTTGAATACCCTGAACCTCTGCCTTGATAACCACCTCGATTTGAACCTCTTCCACGGTTGTATCCGCCTCTATAACCACCACGATCCACATAGAAGGCATGATGAGCTGTAACCTCAGAAGTAGTATCATACGCCTTGAGTTTATCATCGAAATTGATCAACTTGAAGCTCACATCATCAAGACAAATACCAGGGTACAGATCCACAGAGTTTTCAATAACAGTGCATATAGACTCATATTCCTTTCCTAACCCATTTAGAACACCATAAATCTTCTCATGCTCATAAATAGGAAAGCCTATGGAGTCTAACATGTCACAGAGGCTCTTGATTTCAGCTAAGTACTCAGGCATAGATTTCTGCAACTTGAATGTATTTTGGATTTTCCTCTGAAGATCTAGCTTTCTAGTAGCAGTAACACGATTGTACCTTTTTGCTAGAGCGAGCCAGACCTCCTGAGATGACCTGAGACCGTAGATTGTTTTGAGAGCTCCTTCAGTGAGAGTGCCGAGAATCCAAGCAACTATCAGCTGATCTGTGCGTACCCATTTCAGAAAATCCGGATTGCTAACTTCACTGGCCTGTTCTCCAGTACGAACCACCACTGTTGGAGACGGCCGAGGAACATCACCAGTAACGTAGCCAAGGAGAAGTTGGGACTATAAAAACTGCTCAAATTGGAGCTTCTATAGGAGGTAATTTTCATCGGAGAGCTTCAAGGTAACGACTTGTGTGATGGTAAGAGAAGAAGCGGCGAAAGGATCTTTATTAGAAGAAGAGCTTTACATGGCTCTGATACCATGAAAGCTTGAGAGAAAAGCTTAAAGCATGAAGATGAAGAAACAAACTTTTCTTATTTATTCAACTTAATTGACTGATTACAACGATAAGGGTTTTATATAGAAAAGCATAACCTTATCATAATCTTATCCTAAACAAGATTGGAATAGCTCGAGCACGTGACTGCACATAGAGAGAGAGCGTCATAACGGTTATGCAGCTGGATTTGGTGACCTGTCTTGACCGTACGAGCTCTGCAAATCTTTGACGAGATCTGAGTGTTGTTGCAGAGCTTCCTTTCTGTTTTGGATGAAGGTGAAGCTCTTGTGGGCTTCACATCTTTACTCAAGCCCAATGCTGCATCTTCCACCCTCATATGGGCTTGACTACTTTACCCATTTGCATTAGTCTCCACACGCAGCAAGTGACGGGAATCATTAGTCTGTCCAAAACCTTCTCAAACTCATCAAAACACCATTGTCTATGATGTCCTTCAACCATAAGACCGATTTTCCAGTGATGAATCAGAGAGCAAAACCAAAGCACTGACCATATAATGAGAGCAAAACGTTTAATCATAGAGTTGATATGAAGGAAACCATTCTCTTAATTAACCGCACTTGGCCACCGCAAGAGAAAATCATACAATCTTTGATTGACTCGATTCGATTCAGATCCATGTTTCCTTGACTGCAATCCAATCTCGTCTCCCATCCCGAAGATTCAGCCACCAAAATACAGCCTATTCGGATCTTCTCCGAATTGAAAATCCTTTCCTGACTCCGCTTAGTTTCCAAAAAAAAACTGAAGCAGGATTTTGTGAAGTAACAATAAATCCCTATCTAGAATCCACCGAGGATCGAAGATAAGGTGAATCAGGATCTAGAGAGTGATGGATCACTCCGAAGATTCAAGACCCAACTCATAAGAACAGGCGTATCCGTAAGAGAATATCCACTGAAGAAAACCGAAATCGAGATCCATCCAACCATCAACAGAAACCCTAAATCGCCCAGAAGATCACCATCGGCATACGTTACTGTCTGTTATCCCTTTGATACTATTGTTAATTAATATTATTTATTATTATTTTAAACTTTTATTAAAATTATATATTTATTTTATATTTAAAGAAAGCTAAAATAGTATTAACATTAAATAAAATACTATATGGACAATCTTTGGTTATGAAAGTCTTAGAAGGACAATAATCTTTTTTTTAAGCCTTATTAGCCAAATTTCTCAAATATAAGTTATATTTATGTGATGTTTATATGTTAATTATTCAAAATCAAGTAATTATTTATGTAATCAAGTAATTATTATATATATGTGTGTGTGTGTGTGTGTGTGTGTGTGTGTGTGTGTGTGTGTGATTTTGCTTTGCAATGATTTCAAAATCATGCCACCATTTAAAAACATGTACTAATTGCATTGTATTCAAATCATGTTACTATTCTAAAATTTAACTAAATCTCAAATTGTATTAGTGTCACACTTAATCACAATCTCATCTAAATTACATTTTCATTGTAAATATCCGTTGTGTTTTTTTTTTTTTTCAAAATTGGGCTCACACCGCCATCTTATTTTCATATATGGAAGCAATAATCAAATGGAAAACAATAGAGGATAGAACAGGCAATAAACTTTTAACAATCTATAAACTTTTCTTTATCTCAAACTAGTAAGATTTGAGTAATAGGTACATTTTTTGTCAATATGAACTTCATTAAAATAAACTAAATATTTGTCCTAGAGGGATTACAAGCAGAAATAACAGCCTTAGCTAGGAGATCAGCTTAACCATTCTCGGTTCTAGGAATAACATGAAAATATAGATGAGAGAAGAGGTGTACAGTGTTCCTAATGTCATATAAAATACTTGCAATCTTTGTCCGCTCTATACTCAAATTAAGAGTATTAACTAACACTTCCGAATTAGAACAAATTTGAAGATGAGTGAAACCTGCCGCAATAGCCTCACGTAGGCCTTCTCTAACTCCCAAATTATGCTATAAGAGCAGATGAGACATGAGAACGTCTGTCAGATCTTTGCATACGAGTGCATCATATCTCATCTTTAATTATCCATCCCATGCCGCCTAGCAGTGTGTGTTTCACACCAAGCACCATCTGTAAAGCATGAAGGAAGAGAAGCATCTCTTGGGTTGGGCATTGGTAGAGAGGATAATGAAGGAGATTGAATATGTAGTTGCACCTCTTCCCACACTTTTTCATCATGGACTGCCTTGAGAATGATCTCACCAGTCGAGTATTTTTTTTTGTTCTCAAAGATGAAGCGGTTACAGACCTTCAATAAAATCCAAAGTATCCAAGGGTAAAGCGGAGAACATACCAGACAAATGGGAGGCAGAATTCAGGATTTCTTGAGATCAGTCAGGATCCAGTGAAAACCCAAATTCTCCGATACACTAGTAGGGACTGAATCCAACGGGGATAAATTTAAGACCAGGCTGACAATAGAGAAATGAAACAGTATATGTTCGATTTATTCCGGAGACCCACAAAGTTTACATTCCAGGATATTTGGAATACCCCTAAAGCTAAGGAGACTACCCCTTGGAAGAGCATTGTTCGCAGCTCTCTAGAGAAATTCGTATATCTTCGGGGCAGTTTGGATTGACCAGAGGTTCCGGTACCAGTTGAAGGCATGGGAAAAAATGGGTAGAGGTCTCCTTTTTGCAGAGTTATAACCAGATTTTGAAGAGTAAATGCATGATACATCACATGTCCAGATTCGAGAGTCTGGTGGTTTACAACTGCTAGGGATTATACAATGGATGCGATCCTCATAGTGAGGTAAGTGTTCACAGATTGCTGCGATATTCCAATCATTTGTACTAGGGAGTAAGATGTCAGCAACTTTCAGGTCAACATTGGTGATTTTAGGTGGACCTATTGACCAGCCAAGCCCAACTTTTAGGTGTTCTTTCCCCGCCAGTATGCCCTGGCAACCATGGGAGGCGTTCTGTTTTGAGCTGCATAACAAAAAGTCGCCATCCGGACAGTCTTTCCCAAGTAGTACTTGTGCGACGAGGGAATTGGGATTTTTCAGTATTTTCCAACTGAGTTTTTCTAATAGATCAGTATTGAAGGTCTCCGGTGAAGCGCCCCACCAAAACCGTTTAAAGATTGATTGAATTCTCTTTCACAAGGAGATGGGCAATTTGAAACATGATATTGTGCAAGTTGGTAGGGCGGAAAGGACTGTCTTTAGGAATATTTATATCCCCGCACGGAAGACGAACTTAGTTGTCCAACTGTGTGATTTATGTCGAATTTTTTCCACCAACCGGTGAAGACGTCCTTTTCCATCGCTGAAAAATCTCTGGGAGGCCGAGGTACTTACCCACCCCCCCCCCCCCCCTTCTTTCTCAATACCAATGGTTTAACTCTTGATTTTATTTCTGGTGAGGTTTTACGCGAGAAGGTGATGGTAGATTTCGAGACATGGATGCAATGACTTGAGTTCTGCTCGTAAGGAAGGAGAATATCATGGAGAGATCGACAACAAACTTCGCTTGTTCTATAGAAGAACAAAGTATCATCTGCGAAGAGGAGATGATTAATGAAGTAAGAGCATCTCGAAACTTGAATTCCTTTTAGCTTTCCGGATTGTTGGGCTTTGGATCATAACGCCGAGAGAACCTCCGTGCATAGAATAAATAGGTAAGGAGAGATAGGGTCTCCTTTTCTTAACCCTCAGGAGGGAGATGTCGAGACATGAGGAGAACCACTGATAAAGAAGGAGTAGGAGACTGAGGTGACACATTCCATAATCCATTGAATCCACTCTTATTGGTAACATAGAGTCGTAAGAACCTTCCTTAAGAACCCATTATATGCAATCATAACCCTTTCTCATATCCGTTTTGATAGCCATAAATCACTGCTTAGTAGCTTCTGACAACTTCATGAAGTGAAGTGCCTCATGAGTGATCAGAACGTTATCCGCAATTGCTCGCCATGGAGAAAACACGGACTGATACTTGGAGATGAGACTGTCAAGGTACGGTTTAAGGCAGTGGGTTGGGATCTTGGCTGTGATTTTGTACCGGATATTGCACGAAAAAAGATATGAACTTCTCGGCAAATATTTTCTCTCAAAATATGCCAAAAGGATTGGTAAAAACCCGCACATAATCTATCTGAATCCAGAGCTTTATCAGAGTGAATGTTGAATAATGATTCTTTGTTTCCTCCATAAGTTTTTCCATTCTTTTGTAGGATTGCTCAAGTTTCTTCGTAAGCTCCAAAATTTTCACTTGATATGTTGATGGTGATGAAAGGGCTCCTTCGAGGTCGGATTGTAGTTCTAGGATAGGTTTTTTTGCTATTCTCCTTCTTTCAATTAATTATTTCTAGTCTACATCGATCAATATTCACTGCCACTTATTCATTTTTCTCTTTCTGCCAAGCCTTTTAGATTACCTATCTTTCTTACTCATCACTGTTCAGACATCTATCATACATGAATAATTTCTTCCTTCTCAGTCTTGAAGTATCCAGGTGGTAGTCCTAGCCTTCAAACCTTATGTAATCGCATCTCCTAGCCGGAAAGATTTATGTCCATGCACAATTTGCTAGTACATAATCCAATTTTTCCTTGACAAAAAGAGTATTCGTCGTACCTCTTCAAGACAGATAATTTTCGGAGTTATTTATGTCCTATAGCCTGTTGGTGGAGACAAAAATTTAGAAGGGGATAAACGATCCTTCACATCTAGAAGGGCCTCCGATTGTTTCGGAATTGTCTAGGGATATTTATATATCATGGTTTTTATGGGTTTTCAAGACATGATATAAGTCCTTATCTAAAGTCTATTAGGTGTTTTCGAGTCTTTCTAGAGTCTTTACAGGTTTTGGCATGATTGTAGCTTAATTGGAGATTTTGGGAGCATTTGGAGTGATTTTGCAACATACATGGATTTCACAGAGTTCGCTGGATGCGTCTGTACATAGAGCCGATCGACACCACAAAAGGACGAAAATCTTGCGCGTCAAAATTAGAGATTTTGGAAATTTTCAAGATTGACCCAAAAATTTCTCATATTTACATGAAGACCTAAATCATCTTTTAGACTATTAATTAGGTTTTACAGTCATTTTTAGATATATCTTATCATACTTTTGACTTTAGAGTTTGAGAGCGATTTAGGGTTGGTCTTGTACTCGAGAGAGAAGAGATTTCGAACCCTTGTTCTTATTCTTTTGGACTTTATATTATATCTATTTTGACCTTGTCTGTTTTTATGAATGTCATGTCTGAGTAGATCTCTTCTTAGGTTTAAGATTCTCGTTAGTGATTTCAAGTAATGTTAGAATAATTGATTAGTTAGGATTCAGCACCTCTAGTTCTTCATCTAGGTTGTTCTTAATGTTTAATCTGAAATAGACACTTAGATTATTGTTATCAGATTTATTAGTGCAGCGAGAGTTGGTTAATTAGCTAGAACAGAACCTATGTAAGCAATTTACCTATTCGCAAATAGATTTGGTTTAGGGAAATTGTGAACGAACGAACTTGGAATTAATGCATGTTTAGAACTCTATATTTCGCAAAGAGATTTAGTTTTCTAGGTTGTTAGATATAGATAATTATTGCAACGAAATTTGGTTAGTTATACTTTTGTGATTCTAGTTCAAGAACATTACATGATTGAATCCTGATTTATTAGTTGCTTGATTTCTTGACTTCCTGAGAACTTATCTAAACCTAGCGCTTTGTTAACTGAATACACACCTCGTGTTATTTAACATTGCTATTTACTGCTTTAAAACTATTTTTGCTTAGCTTAATTCAATTACAACAAGTATATCGCGTAAAACTTGAGTCTATCTGGATTCGACCCATATATACTACAATTGCATATATGTGCACTAGCGGTGTAGATCTAGGGATAGTAAACTTTGAGCATATCAGATATCGTTAAAATCCCTTGTTATCATCCATGCTTACACTCTATTACTCCCCAACGTTGACATGAAGTTCCAAAAAGTAGCTCTTTCCTCATTATGCATAACAAGAAATATGTACATTCTTAGCGCGGAAATAATGCTATAGTAGGTGTTTCATAGCGAATTCGTAAATGCTATGTCATCGACAGACATCATAAGTACAAAATTGAGAAGGATTGTTGTTGCTATTATAAATAGTATTGTTTTTTATGCTACGATAGATCTAGATACGATAGCAATACTTGAATGTTGTTATTTACTTTATTGTAGCACCTCTATTTTTGTAAGAAATTGATTACAATTCATATTTTGTGCTATGATATGTCCTTCTACAATAGCAATTGGATATAAGCCGTATTAGCCAAGCCGAGCCATATTAAATTATTATTATTATATTTATTTTGTATCAATAATAATTATATTACAAAAACATATAAGATATTCATAAAATAATTTTATTAATAACAAGTTTTAGTAATAAACATGAAATTTAAAAACTGAAATTACAAATTTACAATGCAATTGCAAAAGAACAAAACAAATTTCATACAAGACATGGTTAATGTGTGGGACGAATTCTTCCCTAATTCAATAAAAGCTAGTCTTTTACCTAGTAATCGAGATAACAAGAGTGCTGCAATTTAAGACACGGAAACAAAATAAATTAGAAGAATCATATTTGTTTCTAATAAGTGTTTCACGGGGGTATGAAGGAAGAGAGGAGATAGTTTAACTCCCACACATCCAAGTTGATGATTGGCTGTAACAACAAAAGAGATTTAACCAGGAGGAAACACCGTGTATAACAATAAATCTAATGAGAAAAGATATATCAACAAAGGTCCTAAGATCAAGTCTCATGTAATATCAACAAAGATATTAGCTCATCAACTATAGTATAATAGGTTAGCTAAAGAGATAACATATTAGAGCTCGGGAATTGTATAATCTCTCTATGATGTGTAGTTTTTGCTGAAGTAAGTAAAGAAATCTTTTACAAGTTTGTATCCTATCAGATTCATGTAATATAAATGCATGATTCAAATTATGTTTATACAAGAAAAAGTATCAAACCTTTATTCATGCAATCTCTCCAGGCATTTGAGGTTCGTCATTTGAGAGGCGGCAGGAAAGGAAGTGTGCGCCTTCACTCACATTGTTGTTGTCAATGCGGTAAGAGCAGTTGGGGCATTGGATAGAAGTTCCACAGTCTTTAATATGCAGAGCTGAAGAGACAGATGCATTCATCACTTTCGTTGTGATTCCTCGGCCATCTACAATCCAAGCACTATATATAATAAAGTTGGAGTTTTATTACAAGAAAGGAAAAAGTAGATTGATAAACAGCTGATGTGTAAGAAAACATCTTATCAAGACAAGAAAACAACAACTCCGTTTTCTATTCGAGAAAAAGTCTCAGAGATACTCATAACAGTCAGAATATCTCAGACATACTAAAAACTGAGTGCAATAGAAGTCGATACAGACAATGCCCAAATTACAAGAACAAGTATAACTTGTAAAATTTCAATCTTTTTTGCTCAGTAATACGAGAAGCATTCCCTTTCCACGAAACTAAACCAAATCAGGAATAAACGTTTGAGAACTCTGGGGGCTTAACATTAAGCCCAAAGAGAAGCTTACCTCACCATGACTCCTAAAACAAAGAAGGAGAGAACCGAGAGAGGAAGCTTTAAGGATCTCCACTACACTATGTCAAGAAGATAAACACTGAGGAAGAGATAACGATTTGATTTTGTGGCAACGCAAAACACGTGTTGGTTTACCTGTCGGACAGTAAGTTTCGGAGCACAACGCTTAGGGATCACAATATCTCTTCGCACGGGTCTACCCATCTCGTCTTTCATAGGCTCTCCACCACACTGTCCATATTCATTCCCACCTGCGTGTATTTACATAAATCATTTTATAATATGATTGACTCACCAAACAGAACAGATAGAGAATAAATCAAATAACATTAAAGCTATACCCCACAAATATGCTCGGCCTTGATCATCAACAGCTAAACAATGCCAACCACCAATTGTTGTCTATTCAACATCCATTACAAAACAAACAACACATTCAATGGTAAAAACCAGTAGTTCCATTTGATAATCTGATGAAAATCGCAATAAATTTAGTTCAAACCTGAGTGATCTTGACATTGGCAAGAGACTTAATCCCAAAGAGAAGCTTACCTCACCATCACTCCCAAAACAAAGAAGGAGAGAACCGAGAGAGGAAGCTTTAAGGATCTCCACTACGCTAAGTAAAATGGACTTTAGAGTGAGGACAAGAACAAGACCGAGTCTACCTTGAGCGGGAGAGTCTAGTTTACCAAGTGGCTCATACGTTCTGTACCTAAGCTTCGAGGAAAGCTTCTCAAGAACATAATTGAAGAACATAGCAAGAACAATGATTAACCAGCGTCACCAAATCTCTAACCAAATTCGGATTCAAACAATAGCTCAAGACATCAAGTAAACTAAAGTTGAGAATGACTGGAAACACCCAAATTCAATAAAAGGTACAATTGAAGCTGTGATTTGGCGTCTCAAAACATATAAAAGAACCAAAATTCTACAACCAACTGAATCAGTTCAGGAAGAAACGAAGCATATAAAACCCTAAATCTCGAAATTCACAATAGCTGTAATACCCAGAAATTTTTTCAGTCCAAGACATAGAGAAAGCCAATGATCTAGCCACAATACATACAAATGAAACAACTCTGAATCTCAGTTCAAAATCAATCTGGAATCAAACGAAACATAAACAAAGAGAGAAAAAGTAAGAGAAATTACCTTGTTAGCTTCCCATTTTTGTTCATTGTGGACCTCAGAGTGCCACAAAGCTTTCAACTGGTTAAAGAAAAAAAAAACAAAACTCTGGCGGTAAAAAAAAAGAGAGAAGAGAAGAAAACACAGAGGAGCAAGACGAAGAAGACGAACCTCGAAGAAATGTTGATTCCTATCTTCAAAAGACATAGTAAGAAAGAAGAGAAATGGGTCTAGGGCTTGAGCTATCGCTGAGAAGGATATCCCCAAATGGGTCTTCGGGTTCTAAGGAAAAGGGCAAAAGCTGATTCTGATGGATGAGAGAATTGGGGGAAAATTAGAACACTAATTTGGGTCTGAGATGATTTCTGCTCAAGAGGGAAAATGAAACTGGAGAGGGAAAATGAAATAGAAAAAGGGAAATTGAGTTGGGTTAATTCAAGACCCTAAATTTTACTAAGTGTGGCCATTCAGTTAAATTTAGCTTTCCGTTTTGAAATTTTCAAAACATTGACGATAACAATTCAGTAAAACGAGATATCGTAATGTGCTATGAATGATGAATTTTTTTGTAGTGTATGTGGTGTTATATACCCATGACCATGACTAAGAATTTCTCATTTTATACAAAATTTGTGTATCAATAAGTTTTGGAGAAGAAGCCAAAACATCCAATTTAATATCATTCATCCAAAATAAGGCAAGTCCTTTGCTTAAACAGGAGGGTGGTACAATGAAATATTGTTCAAAACCCAAATCTAGCAAAATATTTATCACAAACTCGTCTTGGTTTTTGTCTTTGTGAGAAATAAGATGTCCAGGTTTTTGAGTTTTTTAGCTCATGGAGCTTGTCAACTGTCAAGTCGCTTCCAAACCTTGACAATTCCAGCTTACTAATTCTAAAGAATCAAGTTTTCCGAGTTTTTAAAATATGGCTTCCTTTTCGATGTACCACATATCATCACCATCAAAGGTGCAGTGGAATCCTTTTTAGAAGGTAAGATGCGATCAGTGATAAGCTTTTTGCGAGTGGGATTGTTTGCCTGAGACGCCATTTGCTTCTTCAAATTAGAACCCTGAAGAGGGCTTCTCACACCATGCGCTTTCCCAGTCGGTTTGGTAAACTTCCTCTTTCACATTGCTTTTGAGGTTGATGCACTATCACCTGATGGTTTCTTAGGTGCTATTTTCCTTGTTTGATTGATGGGTGTTCCCAAGCCAAGAGTTTAGTTTCCGGATTCAGTGAGGAGGGACCTTGATGTAAGAACGGGACCGATCTCACAAAGATAATGTGGATCTAAGAAGTTAGACTAAGGTTACTCTCTTCTAAGACAAAAGATGGTCGTTGATGGCTTGATGGTTCTATTCAATTGGACTAAGGTCTCTCCTTGAATAGAAAGTGGATGGAGATGGAATAGTAGAAGGATCGAAGAACGCCACTCAAGGGTGTGAAAGCCCTTGTGATAAGCTCAAGAATATAAGTCTTAGTGAATCCACACATAAGACATAAATTCATAATATTTTCTAAAAAGGGGAATCCGCACAACTTAGAGAAACAAAGAGCAAAGCATAAAAGCTTTAGAAGAGAGAACTCTTTATTTTCCAAAAATTCTTTATTATTTACAATAGAACAATTGAGCTTTTTATAGCTCTTACAAGATGATCTTTACAATAAAATACATTAAAAAAATGATTTACATTTATACAAAAAGAGGAAAATTAGCTAAATTCAAATATTAGTCTTCTTGCCACCAATTTAGCCATTGTCATTGAATGAGAATCCTTGTCTTTTTTATTAAATTATGAGGTTGTGATTCTCATAATAAACCCATGCATTGAAGACTTAGATATTGCATTAAACCTCCTTCCGTGGGAAACTTTTGTCTAGAGCCTTTCTGAATAAACAGATATTGTTGCTCCTCAACTTCATACCGGACTTCCACCTCTTACAAGCGTTCTGAGAGCGAGCTCGATAAACCATAGAATTGTGGGTTTTGGTGATCTGAAGGTTCCACAATTCTTTTTAAGCTGGTCTTCTGTCTTTGGATCCATTACTATGTTCCTTATGTTCCTGAATATAAGGCAAAGAGAGTGGTTCTCATGGAGGATTGTGAGGTGGGGTTCTTGAGCTTTGGGATTTGTAAGAATGAGGCATGGATATTGGAGGTGCATCGGGTGATTAAGTTGATAGTTCTTTCGAGGGGAGTAATCCCTTACATTTGAGCACGTTTTGTCTTGTATTATTCCATACTAACAACAATAATGGTCCTCACCCGAGGCAATTCTTAAAGAGAGGTGATGCCCGTGGGTGGATATTTCTGAATCTCTGCTCCTCGTGGGATGAGGGAGATAAGGAGGATCTCCTGAGTTTTGGTAGGAGAAGCTACGATATGAGGAATGATTTGAATAGCAGTGGTATATGGAGTTTCCGGGTCTTCTCATGGGGTTATAACAATGGATCTTCAACGATCTCTCCTTTGACAAAGGGCGGTCAACAGTTCTATAAGAACTTGAAGGGCTTATGCTGCATTGTTCTTCTCGGCGTTATTCTAGCTGTTTGTTTGTGTTGAGTAGATTGATCCCCTTTGATGGATTAGCGTCTGAATTTTGTGTAGCCTTGGTTGGCAGTTTTATTCCTCATGAGAGAAGCAATAGCATAGGAAAAAATGTTACTATAGCTTTTCATAAATAAATCAACCACAATTTCTTCGGATGAGGGGAGGCTTAAAAGTAGTTTCATCTCTAGAGGAAAAAGGCCATTGATGTGGACTCTAACTCTTCCTTGAGTTTTCTTTATCCAATATTGGTCCTAATTCACCTCCAATGGTGATGATTGTTTCATCTTTCCAGTAGTGGAGAGGCAAACCATGAATACTAACCCAAAATGGGATGAGACTTGGGAAGGTGTTGGAGACGATATTCTAATCTTTGGTAATTTTTGTTTACATCACAATAGTTTTTTTCTTCCAATATTTCAAAATAATTTATTTTCATACTTTACATTTTTTTAACATTGCAGTAGCTAGAGAGAAACATAAACACACAGACGATGTCCATCTCTGGAGAGGGAAATCTAGATACAAAAAGAAGATGAGAGAAACATGGAACCTATTTTGAAACCCTGCTCCGCCATGTAACCGGGAAAAATATGATTGGTTCTCACAAACAACACTGAAATTTTATTTTATACATGGCTAGCCATGCACAATAAACTCTCCACGGGCGACCGAATGGTAAGGTGGGCTGGCTTTGTTAACCCATCATGCGCATTTTTTCAAAAGACAGAGGAGACGAGAGAAACCACATCATTGTTTACACTACAAGAAAACACACATGTAACGATGGCCACATTTGTCACTATTTCGTCGCAAAAGAGCCTTGGCAATGGCTTTGCGGAAAAATTCAAATCGTCGTTAATCGTTAGTCGCAAATTAAAATTCGTCTTAAATTAGTCACAATTTAACGGTTTTGCGATACGCTTTGTCCTTATGTGTACGATGAATGAAAATAGTCACATGTCATCGTTAATTTGTTGCTTAATTAGCAACAAATTAACCTCGAAAGGGTGACAGTTTCAGTATTATCTATAAAAATATATCGTCGTACATTCGTCGTTAAAAGACTCGTCGTTATTCAGTTTTTAAATAAATTCGTCGCAAAGCAGTCGTTAGGAACTTCGTCGCTATTATGTCGTTAAATCAATTCGTTGTTATGTCATCGTTAGTCCGTCATTATAAGAATGACGAAATAACGACGAATTGATAAATATATATAATTACAATATTTATTTATATTATTTATAAATAATTTTTTAATAAAAGTAAAAATTAATAATAATATAAAACAAAACAACATATATTAACACTATAGAAATATTTTCCAAAACCTAAAAACCAAAATACATAAAATATTATACTAGTCGTTTAGCTGGAGACTGGTACCCTCAAAAACGTTCTCGACCATAGTGAGGTTTCCGTACACCGGTGCGGCCGTTTGTGGTGCGGATGAAGAAGCTTAGCTTAGTCTCGCAGCCCGATTCCTCTTCATCTCTACCAACCCTGATGCGAACCCCGAATTATCATCCACTAATAAATCAAACAAGTTCTCCTGAGCTCGCATCCGCCCCTCGTAAGCTCGCTCGGACTCCGCTTGCTTCTCTTCCAATATGGACGTATTCGTCTTCAACTCCCTGATGACAGTATAGGCGGAATGAAGATTCATCCGTAAAACGGTAAGATCGTCATAGACACCTCTCGAGTGTAAATTAGAAGTGACTGGAATATCCTAGGCGGATTCAATCCTACGATCCATCATTTTTTCTTAGAAGCGACCTACAAAACGCGATAACAAATATGTAATTATCGAAATTAACTTGATAAATCATTAATTAAATTAAAATTAAATAAAATTACGTCAGTATAAATCTCATAAATCGATAAAAGGAATGGGAAGAGATAACTGTTCCCTTAAGGCGACGAGACGAGCGATTTAACAAACCAATCTCCTCACCGTTTCACGGTTTGTTTTCTCCGGCCGGCGCTGGCTCTTGCGGCGTCGGTTGGCCCTTCTCTATTTTCTTCATACTCTTTCACTTTTCTTCTATTCAATTCTACAGCGTTTTAGATCAATTCATGAAATTAAGAGTTCTTCATCTTCATGCCTTTCTATTCATAACAATGGTGAAATTGAGTTTGCTGTTATCATTTCTATATCCAAATTCTTTTCTGGCAACAATCCCGTCCGTTTTGATGACTGAAACTTCGTCATCATTACCATCCAATGAAGAGAAAGGAGGTTTATGTTTCTTCCGATCTCAAAATCGGTTATGTATCCATGGTGTCTATGATCCTCTTCACGCTACAGTCCTTTTTCCCAGCAATTATGTCGATGTTACTTCGGCGGCGGTTGTTGAGTCTTTGTCAAAACTAATATACATTATTAGTTTTGTGATTTTCTTCGGATGTTATTATTTGATGGCGTCTCGAATTTTGAAACAAATCCTATTGGATTTGATGCGTAAACAAAGACCGGTACGGAAACCACCATGGATGAGAAGACAATCTAGAGTGGAAGATGTAGTCTCTTTTTGTATGGCGATGTTCGTATAATCGCTGAAAATTGGTCGTCCCAATTTTTATTTCTTGCGGTTGAATCAATATATTGGGTTCTAAATCGAAGAATATCTATAGCTCTAAATTGGGATATGATCAATGTAATACAACAAAGAGAACAAATAGTTCTGATGCGACGAAGATTCCAAGTTCGCAAGACAATTAACAGAGTTGATATTCTGTTAAGAATGAAGACCTCTCAAGAAACAATATCTTCAGAATTTGTTTCCTTTCACATGTTGTTGCTTTCTCATTTTAATTATGTTTTTTTGTTGTTTTTATAGTTCTATATATTGTTTATGTATCTGCAAACGTTTACATTATCTTATATAATAATATAACAAGACGTTAGAAAAAAAAATCTCATAAATCTTTGTGGTCGTCAGTTTGTCGCGAATAGGAATACCGTTCGACCAGAGCTCCTCAGATAGCTGCGTCTCGCGCTTAGTGACTCGAGACGTCACTTCAGTGTAGAGTGTCTCCGCCAAAAGACTAACAAAAAAAACATTCTATTTTTTGTGAGTTGAAAGGTCGGTCATCGACGGAAGCTCTCCATCCTTAATCTTAAAACTAAAACATTATTTATATTAATTTGAATTATAGTAAAAAGAAAATTAAATTAAATAATTAATTAATTTTCATATCATGTCTACGCGTCTATCCACAAAAGACTTCTGGCCGGAAGTATGTGACTTAGGGGTCCTGTGCTCATCCGAGACGACAAGCACTTTGCATCATGCGCATTCTGTCAAAAAAACAGAGGAGACGAGAAACCACATCTTTTTTTAATTAACTATCATTAGTCAAGCGAATCTGGAAAAGCATATAAAAGGTATTATCATTAATCAATTTACGACCAACTCGAAAGAACTTTCATCTCTCCTAACGACCACCAGCTTGGACAAACAGAAACTGCTACTCTCCAGATTTCAGACAGCCATACATTATTTATGGAGAGAACGAAACAATCGAAAGGATGGAGAGGCTCAATTATCAGCGGTGAGGTTACAAAAGTTCATCGACAAAAGCATACGAAACCGGTCAAGTCTTCTGCGGAGTACGGGTAACAAGATGTATGAGGAAATCTTCATACTCTAGTTTTCCACTAGGGTCTAGTGCTTTGATGTATACACTCTTTTAAAAATTGTAACAGATGATGTACAAAAAAAGTTTTTTTTGATGAATAAATTTAATATTTATTGAAAAAGGAAAAAAAAAACAATGTCGAATGAAATGATGCAAAACCAGTACGTCTCACTTATGTCCAAAATATTTACAATTAATGATTTTTTTTTTTTGATCGTATATAATTTACACTTTTAACAATCTGAATTTTTTATTATGTCTTTTTTTTTTTGAACTAGATTTTGCAATTAGAAGTATGGGGAAGATTACAACTTGATAAAATAGAAAATACAGTAGAACAACACTAGGTGCTAAATCTTCTATCTTACAACAAATTGAAAAGCAGAAAAGGATACATAAAAGGATACGAGCACAGACACGACCGGGAAACCTAGACAGCTTCAAGAAAATAGTTACGCCACATCCTACACCACACACGGACGACGACAAAAGGAAGAAGTTTGATCGAGAGAAGCCCAAACCCAGAAAACAGACGGGGCAGCCAAACCCACAACTGCATCGAGCTGATGCGAACAGACGATCTAACCACACCTTTCGACCGCGGATGAGGGCCAAGGAAGACACAAACCAAAGCCAATCAGAAGCATCATACCAGCACATGCCCAAGCTACAACCCCAAGTCCCTTCGTCAACACTCCAGAAGCGCAAGCAGGAGCAGATAGCACAAACACGATCCTTCCACAGACGGATCCGGAACACAATACAAAGAAACAAAGAAAAGGCAAATCTTACAGATGAAACCGCAGAACCAGCAAAGCAGGTCAATGTCGCTGGAAAAGTAAACCGGAGGAGAACCCACTGTTGACATAAGACGCCGAAGGGAAAGCAGGCCCGAGTAGATAGAAGCACCGCCGCAGCGAGCAGATAAGAGGACTCGGAGAAACAGACTCGACCCGTCTGAACCCGTCCTCGAGACACAGACCTAGGAGAGCATACAACCCCGAGCTCTGACGATAAGAACAGCGCTGCTACAGAGAGCACCCACTACCTGAGATGGAGTGAAGCCCGACGGAGTAACCAGAGCAAGAGGAGAGAGAGCCTTTACCGGGGAAAAAAACTCGACGTCCTCAAACGAGTATAAGCGCCGGCAAGGAGACATACCCCAAGAAGCGCGCCGTAAAATCCAGTCAGAACAGCTTCGAGCCCCGGTGAGAACAGACGGAAGCAAACCCATAAAGCGCCGACAGACGAGAACCTAGATCTACGGGAAAAGCAGAGGCAAAACCAGCCGAGGAGGGAGGGTATAGGGATGAAGAGGAGAGAGAGAGGGACCCTCTCACGGCGGCGGTAAGAAGCACCGCCCACCGGAGAGGGAGATCGGCGCGAAATTAGAGCAACGGCGGAGTTTAAGGAGAGGGAGAAAAATCGTCTCTCAAAAGCTAAAGGAGATTTTGTGCACTGTTTTTTTTTTTTTTTTTTTTTGATAAGAATGTTAATATCATTAATCAAAATGAATTGTTAAGTGTTACATATTGAATAAACAACTTGCAAAACCTAATAGAAGAACCCATGCAAAAAAAAAAAGATAAAAACATGAGATCTATAACCATCGATAATTTGTCCGATTAGCTCGAAAGCAATTAAGACAAAACTAGCGATAACCATCTTGCAATCCTAGGATGGAGCAGATAGTCTCGGAGGGTAAATACCGGAAGAAGACTAAAGAACCGAAAACAATATTTTAGGAAGTTGTTTCATCCGCCAACCCGAAAGACTAAGCCCATTCGACAGTAAGCCAAGAGAACTCAATCGAAGATCACCCTCAATATCATAAGATTGGTCTCAAAAACTCCTGGATCCGGACTTAGACACGGGATTGGACAAGCAAGCGGAGCTTAATAGCAAAAGATCTAAGATCGGGAGCATCACCACATCCACCGCCTTACTACAACCTCCTAATCTAAGGAATCAGAGCCTAGTACAACAACACGGACAAAAACCTAACCATAAACCAATCCTTCACACACCAGGCATAACAAGTCTAACCTATACTCATGAACGATTTTAGGAATTTCCCAGCACAAAAAGCTAAAGCATAACCAACCGGCTTTACTATGACAAGCCCGTGGCAGCAGACCAGCAACAGTAACCGGAGAAGCCCAAAACCGGTGAGCAGAGGCCCAAAACCGGAAGAACAGAGGACCGAGAGAAGGAAGTCGCTACCGTTGGGGAGAAAGAGAGACCGTCGGGGCCTTGCCGGAGCTAGCCGCACAGCCGTCGCCGTCGACCACGAACCGCCGCCGCCCCACTGAACCGCGCAATCGGACCACCACGATTAACGAGAAAAATGGCCCTTGACGCCTCCGCGAAGAAACCCGAGACCAACCATCACCTTTGCCACCGCCGTCCTCTGACAGTGTATCCCGGACAATTAGCGGCCTAGGTCACGACTCGGACCACCGGAGAACCCGCACATGCCGCCGAAGCTTGTGGATCTAACACGTCCAGCTCGATCTCAGACACCGACTCACAGGCAACTACACCGAACTCGGCACCTCCGCTTCACGGCAACCGGAAAAAGAAGAAGCAGGAGCCCTCCCCTAGCGCCGGTATTAATCCGACACCGAAGAGGCGTAGCGGCGGCGAAAAAAAAGGTTTGTGGCTTAGGGGTAAGTTGAGAGAGAAGAGGCGCGCGCGTTACCCTTACGCCCGAGGGTTTTATGTGTCTTGATCTGGAATTATGTCTAATTTTGTGTTCCATCCATTTAGATTTTTCTCCTTATAGTTCATTAGTAGATATAGTTTAGACAAGAAAATTAGTTGTTGGAATATAGTAAAACATTACAACGTAGACAAAAATATTTATCTTCGTATCGTCGCAATAATGTAAATGATATGATCCACACTTGAAACCCTCTTATCTCACTCTACAAGATTTGCATTTTCAATCATTCTTTGATTTGGTTATATATCGTTTATATTTTAATAGTCTAATTTTGTGTCTAGTTTCATGTTTCATCAAGTGGGATTTCTGTGTGTTTCAGATTCTAAGCATGTTTTAGATAAAAAAAAAAACTTTTATTGTTGGAATATAGTTTAAAAGAAAGGCGCACAAAATAGTCAACCATCACAACACACTTTCCTTGAACTATCAAATAAATAACAATTTCAACCCTTGTCTTTTTAAAAAATGTATTTCCAAAAAGAAAAACACCAAAATATTGCAAACGGAAAACGAAATCAGAAAATATATTTTCTCTCCATAACCAAACCGGAAAAAAAAACTAAACCGGTTTTCACCATCGTGGAAATTAAAAAAAAAACGGAACACGTGTCACACAGCAAATTCAGTGATTAAGAAAACTAAAAACTCTGTTCCAAATTTTCCATTAATTACCTATTTACACACTTCAATCCATTCCTTTGAAATCTTTCACCTTTCGTAGAAATGGTCATCGTCTTCAAAATCAGTTACTCCAAGCATGGCAAGATCAAGATGACATTTCATCTCGGATTTGGTTTGTTGCAACAGTGTATAAGAATCAACCATACCCGAAATATTAGTGTTTTTCCTGCTTGAGTATGATCTTGGCTCTAATCCTCCTCCTTCTCCACCTTTCAAGATTGTGACTATCTCTTCCATACCAGGTCTTCGAGACTCTTCATTGATCACACAAGCCGCTGCAGCACGGATCATCCGCTCCATGTGTACTGAGTTTTTTCTTGTACATCTCAATCTCGGATCAAGCAGCTCTTCTATAGCTTCAATCCCTTTATCCAACAACGGTTTCGCCTGTAATAAGAAAATACGAAAAAACTAAGTCTTTGATGCAAATCGGATGAATCATGTTCAATAATAGTAAGTTTATAAGATTCCATACCCAAACAACCAAATTTTCTTCACCAGATGATCTTCTTGGTTCAATTGGTTTCCTACCGGTTATTAGCTCAAGCAACACAACACCAAAGGCGTAAACATCGGTCTTGTCAGATATCTTACCATGTTGGAAATACTCTGGAGCAAGATATCTGCAAGAAAGTTTCTTTAGGAACTGGCTATTAAGGAGACAGAACAAAACTCATGGAAGTTTCGATCTATACCCGAATGTGCCTTTCACGGTCTTGCAAAGGAAAGGAACAGATGGTGCAGCAGTCCAGGTAGCTAACCCGAAATCACATAACTGAAAAGGAAAGCACAAAAAAAAAGAATTATTAATTTGCCAATAAATCATATATTCCCGTTAGACTCCTTACCTTTGGTATTTTCTTAGAGGAAAGAAGAATATTGGAGGGCTTGATGTCTCTGTGAACAACACACTGCTCAGTTCCATTATGCAAATAAGCAATTGCATCAGCGATCCCTAACGCGACCTTGTACCTTGCTGACCAAGGCAAACCAAAAGCAGCCTTCACGCCTTTCTTCTTTTTCTTATCTATTACAAATCAAATTACCGTTAGTATTTGATGTATAAAGAAATGGAGATGGTGAGCAATTCTCTTACCGTGTAAATAGTGTTCGAGGCTACCACCAGAGACATACTTGTAAACCAAGAATAGACCTTCTTCAGGGTCAATACAGAATCCAAGAAGAGGCACAATGTTTGAGCTATGAAGAGAGCTTGCAATCATCAACTCTCTACAAAAAGATTTTGGAGATTCTTTGTCTTCTTTATCAAGTCTCTTGATTGCTAAAGCTGTTTTCCAAATTCCGATTTTACCCCTGAACACATAGCTACAAGCTCCTCTTCCCAACACTCTCCCTAAAATCATCAAAAAGTCCCCAATTCCATGCAAGTAAGCTCAAATTCTTAACATAACAACTAATTTAGGGATTATACCTTTGGAGAAATTACGAGTGGCGGCCACGATTTCGCCGTAGCTGAATCGAACCAAAGTATTAGCCACCGGAGAGATACTCTTCTCCAGCGATCGAGCTCTCGTCCACCTCAAATCGTCTGAAGATTTGCCAGTTTCCTTAACTCCATTCTCCAGATTCACCATAAGAACTGTCGCAGAGCCGCCGGAAACCGATAAATTCCGGCAAGACGACGAAGCAGACAACGAAGGTTCTTCTCCTTTCATCTTCTCAAGCTCAATTTGTGAGCAGAGACTGAATCTAAACGAGGAATGAACAGAGTGAGGATCAGGGTTCATATTTTCCGGAGCTGTTTCCGCCAAAAGCCACGCCTTGTTGTTCTCTCCGCCGCCTCCATTGTTGCAGGAGTTTTCGTTTGAGCTGGATTCAGCGGGAGGAGGAAGGAAACAAGCGAGACCCAAATCAAAAATCATTTTTTTCAAACGGGTTTTGATTCCTTTCTCATTGTAATCTCCTTGGAGATCTGGAGAAGATGAAGAAGTGAGAACGGGAATATTTACGGAATTGCCCTGAAGATTTGTTTCTGAGCTTCGTGGATGAACAGACGCTCCTTCATAAAAACCCATTCTTTTTTTCTCAGTGAACAGATCTCAAGAAGAGAGCACAATTACCCAGGAAAAGCAAAAAGAAATTTAAGTATCTCTAGTGAAAAAGATTGATTCTTTGAAGCTTTGCTTGATGAAAGAGAAAGAGAATATATTTTTTTCTCTCCAAATTTGTTTTTTTCTTAGCAACTTTTAGGTTTATAAGTCGAAGATGGAAGAAGAATGATTAAATTAAAATATGATTAGAGGTGGAAGGTGGAAACATTTTATTTTTTTCTGTACCGTTAAGTTGTTGTTGTGATCTTGAGCAAGAAAAAACAAGAAAAGGGGAAATAATTAGGTATGATTAGTGGTTTTTTAAAAGAATTGAGTTTAAAATAATTGAGAGCGTTACAAAACAAATCAATTAATGTAATAATAATTTAAAGATTAGGTCATATGGGTAAAGCTGTTTGCTAATACTCAGAAGGGGGACAAAAGCTGAGCCCACGAGGTTATGGTTCTCCGAAATAATGGAGAAGAGAGAAAAAGAGAATAAAATTTTAAAAATTCTTGTTAAAAAACCAAGTGTTACTATCGATATAAATAAAACATTCAGGACAACTTAATACAAAACGCATAATACAAAACGCATGTAATCAAACAATGAATGTGGATAATACATTCTAGCACGTTAACTGCCGTGATTGAAATTTTTAAGAGCAGAAACGACCTAGTAAATAATCAGCAGAACAAAACATAATTATTTTTTCAAATGTATAGACAAATAAAAAATTACTCCAATATCAAAACAACTACTTAAGGTTATTGAACACTTCGCTGAAAACAACATTATTTGTTCTCTTTAATGGTTTTCATTATTTATCTTTGATCAATATCTTTTGACCAGTTATGGAAGTTACTCTTGAAACCGCAACATACAACTCGCCATGAGTGAAAACAGGTCTTGAAAGATACAAACCAACTTTCTCAAGTGTTTGTCCTTGACTTTTGTTTATAGTTATTGCAAAGGCAAGAGCCACAGAAAACTGCCTACGCCGCATTCGGAAAGGAAATCTTGCCTCAGGCGGCGTGACAAACATCTTATGGAGTGTAATTTTACGACCAATGCTAGATCTAGTTATTATTCTAGCCTCCATTGCTTGATTGCCCAACTGAGTAACTTGTAACCTAATGCCATTGCACAAACCATTTCTCTGATCAATAATGTTCCTAAGTAACATAATAGGAGCATCAACCTTTAATTTCAGATCATGATTCAGTAGTCCAAATAGTTTGATGTTGTTCAAAAATTTATGGGAGTATACCATATCATCGTTTTTCCGTTTATCGGAAGTATCAATGGTGTCAAAACTGAGGTAAGTTTTTTCTTCACATGTTATCAAACAAACATATATTTCAATGTACATATTTTACAATAATAACATTCCAAAATATAAATACGTATCGGTTGGATAAAACATTGTAATATAAAAAAATAAACAAAATACCTTGTAATGATTCAAGCATATAGTCATTAACATTACCAACATCTTGGTTGGTTGGACTCAAAATTGCTTTTCCTTGAAAAAACTTTGGGTCGGACTGAACCACATAAGAATCTCCATATACTTCAATAACAATTGCTTTGATAGGTTCGGAAGAATCAGATATGAGCAAATCTTCTGGAATATCTATCTCAAAATCTTCATCATCTCCACCGTTGATCTTTCCGTCTCCTATATCCAGAATTCAGTTGGAGAACTCGCTTAGAGCACGAGCTTGATCAATAATCAGACCATCATCTAGAAGCCGCATGTTTTTGGTGAGCTTCATAACTTTGCATTTTTTTCACAGTAACGACGAATTCAGAGCAGCCATAACAGTCTGCTCTCTTCCACTATCAGCTATAACCGGTAAAATCTGTCTAAAATCACAACCAAAAACAATAGGCTTACCTCCAAATGGAACATCTTTCCCAAAAATATCGCGCATGCTCCGATCCAGAGTCTTAAAAAAGTGTTTACTCATCATTGGTGCTTCGTCCCATATAATAAGTTTTGCTAACTTGACCAACTCTATTTGATTTGTTCCAGGTTTTAGAGTGGAAAACATCGTCCCTTCATTTACTTGAATAAGGATCCCAAATCTAGAATGAGCTGTTCGACCACCTTTTAGTAACAACGCAGCAATACCACTGGATGCAATATTTAATAATATATCACCCTTAGATCGAATAGTGGCTCCAAGAATACTCCAAAGAAACGTTTTCCTATTCCTCCAAATCCATAAACGAAAAACCTACCACCAGTTCCATTGTCAACTTCGGTCATGATCTCATTATAAACACCCCTTTGTTCTTCCGTATGTTTGGGAAGATCTCTGTCTAAGTCAGATTTCAGCTCATCATGATCGTATGATAACTCTTCTGTTATCAACGTGTTCTTATCCTGAGCCACGCCGCTCATATCGGGTTTCGGCATATTCTTAATCTGAAATAGTGAACTCCCACTTCTACGCATGAGCATTTCTATCTCCACTAATGCATGATTCTTGATATGTTGTTCGGTCATGGTGCAATCTAAAATATACCAAATAAAAGTATAAGACATTAAATACATTTATATGAAAAAAATATTTTCGACAATGCTCCTTAATATGGTTTTACTTACATGGATCTTTTCTTATAACTCTTTGTCTGATTAATATGTCGTCCGATAAGTATTCCCATGTTTTATTCCAAAGTGCTGGTGCACTTTGAACAGTGTTGGTTAGAAGCATCAGAACAAATGATTCCCGCACATACGTACCGCTACCCCATTGAGCTGCTTCTTTAATATTGTCAACATATATAGTATCACCATCAAGTAAACCCAACGCTTCGCAAGCCAATTTGTACTCAGGATAAACAACATCATTGACCGTTTTGATATCATCATAACATGATGGACCTGGTACGATGTTAAGTAAAACCCTCAGATAGTATGCATCTTCTTTTACTAGGGGGATGTATGTTAGTCTTCCAATTGCAAAACCTTTTTGCCGAACTTTCCATTCTCTAGTCTTTAAAACCCAAACATGTTCGGTTGGAAAATCAGCGTAAGTCATCTTCTTCGCTTTGGGATTTTTTTTTTGTAATAGTCCATGAAAGCTAGAAACTTAGATCTACCAACCGATGGTCGATTAAAAACGTCATCCACATCGTCATCTTCCTCGTAGAGTAACGGCTGTTCACCTTCGAGATGAAACGAAAGTTTCTCTACTGGCGTAGTTCGGAAATTAGTATTGAACGCAAGAATTCTCCATGTAGCCTCGTAGGAAGATATATACATGCAAAATATAATTATTTTCAACCAAAATGATGTATCCGATTCGGAATATATGACAAATCACATTAATAAAACAAACACCAATAGTTTTACTGGATTCACATACCGACAGCTGGTATACTATTTAATTTCATCTTTGACTTGATCCTTATCTGCAACGTTACAATCAACAGCTTCATTTTCTAAAGATGCTCTTACATAGCCAGGACTCTTGTGAATATATTGGAAGAGGTATTTGACAGATCGGTTTTGGCAACACCACTCAACGTTGATATGAGCTCGATAACGTTTGGATAGAGTGCTGTTGTAAGGTATTACATATGAATTGTCAAAATTAAACCCTCTTTTTGTTACAAACCTCGTACTATCCTCTCTACGCCTGTAAATAGGAAACCCCCTACATCAACATGAGTTGTATCACTAAAAGGTTTTGGAAAGAACTTTGTACACTTCTCGTCTTGCATGCATGGACTATCTTTATTGTGAGGGCCACATGGACCATGCATCATCATATCCGCAACAACCTCATACAAATTAGGATCGTCCTCTTTATCAGGAATTTCCGCACTGATAAACTTATCTATATCATCACCAGTTGGCAGCTTAGATTCGGGATGTAAAAAAACAATCAGATGAGCATGTGGAAGTCCTTTCTTTTGTCACTCTATTGTGTACATAGCTGCAAAATAGATATATAATTGATTTAAACTTTCAGATTAATAATTTGAAATAGTTCTAAATTATGTTTGTAAAATATAAAGATATTAACAGAAAAATATTATTTAATCTATATAGAAGTAAGGATTTTTTTTACCTGAATTAACATTACCAAACGTCTTATTCTTTGTCAAATCTTCAACTAAACTGTCGAGTTTCAATTTGAATACTCTGCAATATGCTTCAGGTCTATCTTCTAGTTTTAAATCATTCTTCTCAAATAGTCTTGTAATTTCAGGCCACTTTGGGTTGCATGTAATCGTTATGAAAAGATCTGGAAAACCAAAATACTTGCATGTAGCCATTGCATCTAGATAATTTCGCATCTTCTTTCGACGAAGAATCTTTTAATTTATCGTAACTTTCAACTTTGAACTTTTTCTGATTCTGCCGTAAAAAAGTCAATCGACTTGTCTCAATCATGGTGTAAACATCAACCAAAAACTGTTGAAACAATTTTCCAGTCATGAGAATAGTAGAAGATTCATTACGCCTTTCGAGAATTCGAAATACAAAAAATTCTCGCATGGTGATCTTTGTTCTCGTTCTTCTGTTTGTGTCAACAAAGCCAATGTCTATATCTAGTATGAATTTAAAAACAAAATTAAATTAATAAAGCAAAGAATAAACCATGAGAATCATATAATTTGTACATACCATTGAGCCACATTACTAACCTGAAACCGTCCTCACCGTATGGGAATAGCAAAGGATATTGCAATGGCAAATATGCCGGATGCAATTCACTTATTCTCTGCATTTTCCCTGATTTACTCTGAATAATAATATCACGCGGTTCCATATCCATTCGAAAATCTCCATGTATTAATCAAGCCACCTCGTTTGTCGTAGGTAAATTATAGGTCCTACCATCTCTATCTCTTCTGCTTGGAATTCTAAGTTTTATACTTTCCATATTCTTTGTAAAGTCCATTCGATCTCTTGCTGATCTTAAAGCACCAACGTGAGAATTATGTTTATCCAACATTTTCTTGATCAAATCCATTATTTTTGGTCGATTTTTTTCAACCGACTCAGTCTTCCTGAAAATTTTAAAACCATGTATACATAAACAAAATAAAATAATAGATTTAAAAATAAGTGATTATGTTACCCGTAAGCCTTTATCCGAGTATTGGTCTCATTATGGCAATCGTGAATATAGAGTTGCAAAAAATCTAGATCTTGATCAGGATCTGATAACATATCTCCTATTCTATGGTAGTTTTCACCTTGTAGCTGAAACAGATAAGGTCTTTTCCCATTGTTTAATTTGTGGTTCACTTTTCCGCCAAGCGACGTGATGAAAACATCATATTATATTCTCTAATAATCTCCCAAAAATTCTTGCTATCATCATCACCATTATACAACAATGCAAGCAATGTAGACGGAGGTGTTTTAAGAAGAAGAATCTCAACTTTTCCATGTTTACAACACATTGAAAAAACCGGTCGCGCTTTCGATCCTCTTTTGTTTATACGCTCATCAAACCACATATAAGCACCGCAATAGGTACACGTGTATGAAAGATCTCCATGGTCCATGTATCCTAATGTCATATACTTCAAAACTTAGTCAAACTATAGTTAGATGGAAAAGAATTGTTGATAAATAAGTTAAAATAATTAAAATAATACAATTTTACACAATTCTAGGCTTAACACTCCCTGGATACACATTGAATTGAGTTTTGAAGAGGTGTGTCGATCGATGCAATGAGTGTGTCGATCGACGCATGTTTTCGCATGGGTGTGTCGATCGATACAGTATGTGTATCGATCGATGCACATTGGGCTTCGAGACTGAAGTTTCGAGTTAATGACTTAAACGAGTCGGGTTTGATCCGTAGGTCATTTTCGGTCATCCCAGGTCGATATATAATGTCTTATATGATCGACCTGAGCCCCAGCCGTCAGTGTCGCTTCTTAGAGAGAAAGCAGAGACACAGAAACTCATAAGATCCACAGGAGATCCGATTCCCGGCACTAGCATCCCGGCGGATTCTAGCTTGTGTGCGTGTGGACTACGATAGAGGCACAACGATTGAGGAGCTCTAGATCTCGTTTACCTGCTCCAATTTCCGCTGCCAAACTTCAGGTAAAGACGAGGTCAGTTCGCAATTTGTAATGAGTGTGTTCTCGTTCATGAAGATTTTTTTCCTACTGATAGTGTTTCTAACATCACTTTTGCTGTACATTTGAAAAACTTTGAAATTTTCTATATATTTCCAGTCGCCAATTTGGAAATGCCACAAATCTAGGGTTCCAAACAATCTGTTTGTGATGTCTGATTGTATATGATAACCCTACATATGAGAAGTTATGGTCATCAATTTCTTGTTATTATTTTGAAAAAAAAGAGAGTGCAATTATGATACAATAATCTTACCAGTTCATCACATAAGATCACTTGACATGTTTCGCCATGGAGAGAAGAATTTGTGAACCATCTTCTTACAATTTTCACGCGAACTCACTAGTTAGCTGTTGAGTCATTGACATGTCATAACAATGAAAAAGCTTCTATTTTTAGGGTCTGCGAAATATGGTAGATGTTTAAGGAGAGAGACAATTTGGAATTTGCCAAAAGGATCTATACATATAAAGAGAAGAGAAAATGTTATATTTGAAAATCATTAATAGGGGAGAAACCGTTTACTTTCCAATATACAAATATAATTTTTTTTTAAAAATTATGATTTTATATAATAAAGGATTGTAGAATATATAAGTTTACAAATAACCATTATTGTAGATTACAAAATCTTAGAATACATTGTACTCTTGATCTCATATTTAATAGTTTTTTTGTTTAAAGACGATTTGTATTATGGAATTGGCTTAATGAACAGATATTTTTTGTTTTTAATCATGATAAAAAAATTATAATGAACCGACACAAGGATTTAATATTTTCTTAAACCGTGTGCAAATCTGAACCTAAAAAGTAATCAGAAGTGGAGGCTAAGAATGGGGTTATGACGACCTATGTTTTCAAATCAAGTCATAATAAATGTATAGAGGAAGTTGGAAGTCCAAAAAATCTACATAAGATCATAGAAAGAGAGATTCATGTTTAAAAATATAATTGTTTAATTTTTTGGCTATAATTGTTTGTAATATAAAATACGGAAGAGTTACTTTAAATTAATATCAAAAACTAAAGACAATACATAGAAAAACAAACTCTTAGAAATCTTGAATAACCAAAAAGAAAAAAAAAGATATTTACTGTCTTAGATAGTTGGAAAGGTTATTTATTATAAAATATGTTCTTATAATGTTCATTTATGGTAATTTTTATATTTGTCGTTTATGTAAAGCTTGATTTTGTATATTTTCTATTAAAAAATTTCACAAAATTGTTTATAAAATCTCTTAGATTGTTTAATTGTAGTACTCCATTATCCATTTTGGTAGTTTCCATATTTTCTAACATGTTGTCTAATTAATTTGTTTTCCAAACATTGAACATGAATTGTTAATAGTCTTGTTAGATAATCTTTAGGATATAAACTTTAGGTCCTTTTTAATGTATTTTTTATAATCAATACCTCAAAGTCGACATAACCCTAACAAACTTTAGGTTAATAAAATAGAGTAAAGTTTATAAACATCAAAACAACCCTCCTTTTATACAACATATTTTAAGAACCAGAATGAAATAAGAATTGGTGACTATATATCTTTCAAGGACATCTCTCTGTTTCGCAAGGAAAGCTTCAATGGGCTCAAACTCATACCCCATGTCGTCAACTTCAGGTAAAGGAGGGTTGAGTAGAATATCAGACAATCCATCTTGTGTCTCTACTTCAACATCTGAAGTATCACCTGGAAAAAACTGATGTTTAGTAAAAATCTAACGCTTCTAGTAAGACAAAGATGATACATTTAAAACGATGAAAACTTACCTCCAAAACGGTTTATCTTCCAAAATCTCAAAACACATATAACATCTTCACGTTTAGAAGCATATAATCTCTTTATGAATCATGGACGTGAGTACCTAAAGCTATACATCTTAACTGGTGACCCCTACAAAATGTAAGCAAAAATAAATTACAAATGTTATTTGCATATTATACAAAGAACAACTACTCTATAAACTAATAATTGATATTACCGTGAGTCTTTGATATGAAATATTCTTTTTGATGCTGCAGGGTTATCAACTTCTACAACCATGGGTCCTGAACTGCACAGCAAACCCATTACATCTGCAAAATACATGAACATGTTACAACAGTAAATAATAAAATCACAAAAATAATACAAACAAAAATCTGACATCCATACCAACAACAACATTAGTAGGAGCTGAGTAATCTTGGACTTCTTTTTTAGTTAAGAAATCAAAGAAATGTTTATCACTAATAGCAACTTTTATTTTCCGGATGCTAGATCCAGTACTTATAGAGAGAATGTATTCAGACTTTGTAACCCGAAATTTGGAAGAATCATAGGCACACTTGACACATCGTATGTCAATCCACTTCCCTTCTTCTCCCTCTAACCCTTTATAGTCCGAAGAATATTCTGGAACAAGAACCAATTCCATCTTTGTACCCTACATCAGCAATGATTGAAATTATTTTATATATATCTAAATATATAGATATAAGAAGTTAATATCCACTACTTATAATTTTAAGAAAATAAATCTTTTGTTTCCACTTACCATTTCATCAGCGTAAACGTGAAAATTCCGGTAGAACCCTTGCCCATAAACGTGATACTCATATGCCCTTAGCATTTTAACCTGAAAATGCCAATTATCTGTTGATCGGTTAACCTCTGAAGAAGATTGTATCCCTCCATAGATTGTTTTTTGTTAAATTCGTAAATTTTAAAAACGGCTTTGGATCTATAGGAGAACAAGAGTTTTTTCAATGAATATAGGAAATTCAAGAGACTATCTAAACTTAAAAGACACTTCTTTAAACAAACCGCCTAGAAAAAACCGTCTTCTATATACTTAGTTTAACGCTATATGCATTGAATAAATGAGTTTACCTGTAAAGCAATACAAAAAAATATTTAGAGTAAAAATGCAATACAAAAAATATTTGTAAAAAGAACAGAAAGCGATGGAAGTATTGATAATGATAAAACACTATAAAATCAAATTCAGTTATGTGTATGCTTCTCTTTTGCGCTTGCATTCATTCTTTTCTTTTTTTTCATCTTCCACACCCTTGCACTGGTAAAGAAACCCTCCAATTATCCATTAACTGCCACATATAAACTAGTTGTTGAGATGCATATGTGAATCCAATTTATGAACTAATCAGGCAGCCCCATTGTATGGGGAACAATAACTATAAACAACCACTTCATTGTGTCAGAGGCTTGGAAATATCAAATTTGATGCCACATCCAGTGGGTATTTAGGCCTTGTGATAACCTGAAGCTAGAAGCACATTCTCCAGAAGTAATCTTTCTTTAATAAATGCACTTTGATTCAATTTTGTTCCTTCATGTAATATTTTCATGAGCTGCTTAGCAAGTATCTTGGAAATTACCTTGTACATGATGTTACAACAAACAATGGGTCAGTAGCCCTTCATTGTTGTAACTAGTATTACCTTTGGGATCAAAGATATAATCATTGTATTTACTCTTATTGGTAGGTACCCATAAACGAAAAAGACTGTACCGCAGCGATAAATTCTTTTCCAATTACAGTCCAAGCTCCAATGTAGATTTCTTTTGTAAACTCATTTGGTCCTGGAAATTATTAGGAAGAGCATTAAGAGCATAAATTATTTCCTAAGCCTCAACCGGAGCTGTCAAAGTTAAAGCATCCATCATTGAAAACGGATAAGTGAGCAAACTTTGGAGATGGTTCCTTGAGTATTCAATCCCATCATGAATCTGCATCTGCAAAAAATATTTGAAACTAAGTTACAGCTTCTTTCTTTATGTCTATTATACTTGTCAAAACATCTCATGATGATATTGTGAGCTTCCTAATCGCATTGTGGTATACCTGATTGACAGCCACATTATAATAAAAAATTATATTTTGATATCCTGATTTCAGCCATCTAATACATGACTTTTGTTTGAAAAAAACATCTCTTATATTGAGGCCAAATGATGCCAACGGTGATACGCTGAAGCTCCCGATGTTGGATCGCCTAGGATCTAGGGTTCGTTATATTGAAAATACCAACCTCGTTCTTACCTTGAACTGGCAGCGGAATGATTGGTGAACGAGATCAGTAAGCGACTCAGATGCTTCGCCTCTACCAGATACACACGCACACAAACCTGGAAACCGGGATGCTAGTGTCGGATCTTTTGGGATCTCTGAGTTTGGTGTTTTCTGCTTTTTCTGTCAAGAAAAGATGACGGCCTCTGTTCTAGGTCGAAAATACTTTCTATTTATTCAGACCTAGAACCACTCAAACGGGCCGACTTGATTAAGTCATAAATCGAAAAGTCTGTTTCGAAAACCCGACCTGTGTCGACCGACACACATACTGTGTCGATCGACACAACACCATATACTCGATACTAATGTGTATCCAATACACATTAACATGATCATTACTATAATGATCATTCCCATATTTTAGCTTCCAGTTTGCTTAGGTGTGTGACCCTATAGGATCATATAATACTAGCAGTAAGTCTACGACTTACAGATTGCAAGAGGCTTCTAGCAAAACATTGCAACCGCCCAGTATTATACGAATGTCTGATCTCGACACACAACTATCATCAGGAGTGAGTACAAGTGTGATTTCAGGACACAATCCCAACAATCTCCCACTTGTACTGGAATCATCAATTCCTGTAATCCTTTTGTCTCTATATCTCGATTTGGCATAAGGCAAGATTAGTGTCATCCTTATTAAGCCAATATCGTGTTTATCGAACTCCTGATCTTATACTGAACAATCCAAACAACTGAACTACAGTTCGTTTGAGTGCGGCCACACATTTTCTCAGTATCAAATCTTCGATAGGCCCTGAGATATTTATCTCCCGTTATTCAGGAGGGACAAATCCCTTCTTGTTCCATCCCTGTTTCAACACATACTACATGATATACCTGAGCAGTGCCGTTATAGCCGCCAGCTATGGGTCGACGTTTGACAAGGTCAAAGTGTACCAATTCATATGTAAGAAACCATGATGAACTCAGGTCTAAGGACTATACTCTATAGTCGTAATGAGAATCTCTTATGACACAGATATAACTATCTTGTAGACTTCTCATTAGCGGGTCATGTCCGATCATATGTTCACCAACATATATCTATGTGACTGACTGTGATACTCATATCATTGACTCCATGAAACTTAGTCAACAGTCACCTCACAAGCTAGTCTCTCGCAGTTGTCAGTGTTCCACTTTGACAACCTCGACTAGGGACAAATCATAATTTATGTCATCTATAACTTATAGGGTTTCATGATCAAGTCCTCAACTTGATGACCTATAATATGACATAAACTTATTTTGGGACCATTATTTAGATCACAATAAATAATGCTGAAATCAAATTTCATTAAACATTTCCAAAAGAATGTTCACAAGAGCATCTTATTATAACTAAAATAAAACTAAAACTCCCACTAGAATCAAGACTACAACTTAAGATCTCTAATGCCTACAACAGTCGTATGACTCTCTTGCTTAGGCCTTGGGAGTGGCTTAGTCAGAGGATCAGCGACATTCTCGTCGGTCGGAACTCGGCTGATCTTCACATCACCTCTATTGACGATATCACGAATCAGGTGATATCTCCTCTCTACGTGTTTGGACTTCTGGTGTGACCTGGGTTCTTTCGCCTGAGCAATGGCTCCATTGTTATCACAAAACAAAGCCACTGGCTCCAAGATACTAGGAACCACACCAAGTTCAGTCATGAACTTCTTGATCCAAACAGCTTCCTTTGCCGCTTCTGAAGCAGCAACATATTCAGCTTCCGTCGTGGAATCAGCTACGGTATTCTGCTTAGAGCTCTTCCAGCTCACTGCACCGCCATTTAGACAGTAGACATATCCAGACTGTGATCAGAAATCGTCTCTGTCCGTCTGAAAACTCGCATCTGTGAATCCATTCACCACAAGTTCTTCACTTCCTCCATATACCAAGAATTTATCCTTGGTGTGTCTCAAATACTTGAGAATATTCTTGACTGTTGTCCAGTGAACTTCACCTGGATCAGATTGGTATCTACTCGTCATGCTTAGCGTGTAAGCTACATCTGGACGAGTGCATATCATGGCATACATGATAGATCCTATTGCAGAAGCATAAGGAATCATATTCATGCGCTCCCGCTCAGCATGTGTCGACGGACACTGCTTCTTGCTGAGACTAATGCCATGAGACATCGGTATGAAGCCCTTCTTGGAATCATGCATCTTGAATCTGTGCAACACCTTATCAATATAAGTGTCCTGGCACAATCCAATCAGCCTATTCGCTCTATCTCTGTAGATCCTGATTCCAAGGATGTAGGCAGCTTCTCCCATGTCTTTCATGGAAAAACAACTTCCGAGCCAAGTCTTAACAGACTGAAGCAACAGAACGTCATTACCGAGAAGAAGTATGTCATCGACATACAGTACAAGAAACGCAATTCCGCTCCCACTAGTCTTCTTGTATACACATGGTTCTTCCTCGTTCTTGATGAAACCAAATTGTTTTACTGCTTCATCAAAACGAAGATTCCAACTCCGTGATGCTTGCTTCAATCCATAAATGGATTTATGAAGCTTGCATACCTTCCCAGCATTCTTAGGATCTACAAAACCCTCAGGCTGTGTCATATACACATCCTCTTCCAGAATTCCATTCAGGAAGGCGGTTTTGACATCCATCTGCCAAATCTCATAATCATAATAAGCGGCAGTTGCTAGAAGAATCCGAATAGATTTAAGCATAGCGACTGGGGAATAGGTTTCATCATAGTCAATACCATGAATTTGCTTGAAACCTTTAGCCACCAACCTAGCTTTGTAAATTTGTACATTACCATCCACGTCAATCTTCTTCTTGAAGATCCATTTACACTCAATGGCTTTTGCACCATTAGGTAAATCGACCAAGGACCATACTTGATTTTCTGACATGGATCCTATTTCGGATTTAGAGGCTCCAAGCCACTTTTCGGAGTCCGGGCTCATCATTGCTTCCGCGAAGGTCGCTGGTTCGTCACTTTCAATGATCATCAGATCATTGGAATTGGTCACGAGAAATCCATAGTATCTCTCGGGTTCGTGACGGATCCTTCCGGATCTGCGAACTTCAGGCTCCACAGGCGTGGGCTACACAGAACTTTGTGGATCCACCTGTTGTTCTTCCTCAGCAGGTTGAGCAGTCTCCTGTGCATCTTGAATTTCTTCGAGATGTACTTTACTCCCACTGTTTTTCTTAGAAAGAAATTCTCTTTCAAGAAAAGAACAGTCCCGAGCAACAAATACTTTGTTCTCAGATTGGTTGTAAAAGTAGTATGCCTTGGTTTCCCTAGGATAACCAACGAAGTAGCATTTATCTGATTTGGGTGCGAGCTTTTCAGAGATTAAACGTTTGACATAAGCTTCACAACCCCAAATCTTCAGGAAAGACAGACTAGGAATGTTCCCAGTCCACAATTCATGTGGTGTCTTTTCCACTGATTTAGATGGCACCCTATTTAGTGTAAACGCATACGTTTCTAGAGCGTATCCCCAAAAGGATAATGGAAGATTTAAATGACTCATCATAGACCGAACCATATCCAATAAGGTTCGATTCCTCCTCTCTGACACTCCATTCCATTGAGGTGTTCCAGGAGGAGTGAGTTGTGAAACAATTCCACACTCGCTCAGATAGTCACTGAACTCTTGGCTCAAGTATTCTCCTCCGCGATCCGACCGCAGAACTTTGATACTTTTGCCAAGTTGGTTCTGTACTTCATTCTTGAATTCCATGAATCTATCAAAGGATTCTGACTTGTGTCTCATCAAATAGACGTAGCCATACCTACTGAAATCATTAGTAAAGGTAATGAAGTACTTGTAATTTCCTCTGGCAACAATGCTCATCGGCCCACATACATCAGTATGAATAAGGCCCAACAAGTCACTGGCCCTTTCATTTGGTTTGTTGAAAGGGGCCCTAGCCATTTTGCCCATCAAGCAAGATTCGAATTTCTCACATGATTCAAAATCAAATGAGCCCAGAAGCCCATTTCGATGGAGTCTCTGAATGCGTTTCTCGTTGATATGGCCCAAACGACAATGCCATAAGAAAGTCGGGTTTTCGTCATTTGACTTAAACCGCTTTGTATTTATGTTAAAGACAGGCATTTCTTGGTTTAAGACATATAACCCATTATCTAATGGGGCGCTACCATAAAACGTACCATCACGATTAAAAGAACAAACTTTATTCTTAACAGCAAAATCAAAACCTTCCAAATCCAAAACGGAAACTGAAATTATGTTTCTGCTAATCGCAGGTACAAAGTAGCAATTATTCAAAGCTAAAACCATGCCCGAAGGTAAAGACAAATCGTAAGTGCCTACGGCCAGTGTAGCAACCTTAGCTCCATTCCCGACCCGTAGCTTCACTTGTCCTTTCTTCAGCGTTCTACTGTTTCTTAGTGCCTGCATATTAGTACAAATATGAGCACCGCAGCCGGTATCCAATACCCACGAAGTAGAACTAGAAGACATAACATTAAGTTCGATAACATAAATACCTGAGTCAGACGCATCATACGTCTTCTTCAGCTTCTTGTAATCTTCCATGAACTTTTTGCAGTCTCTCTTCCAATGCCCTAACTGCTTGCAGTAGTTGCATTTATCCTCAGGAGAAGGCCCGGATTTGGGCTTTGGCTTGGGCTTGTCCTGACTCTCAGTCTGGACAACTTGGGCCTTTCCCTTATCCTTCTTAGGTTTCTTAAACCTTTTACCCCCTTGTACCATCAGTACACTGGGAGTTGCCATCTTGAGATTCGGCTCTGCTATCTTCAGCATGCCGTGCAACTCAGTCAATGTCTTAGTCATGTTTTGCATGTTGTAGTTCATGATGAACTGATCAAAACACGACAGCAAAGACTGCAGAATCATGTCAGTGGCTAGCTCCTGGCTAATGGCACAGTCCAGTTTCCCCAGGTTATCAATGTAACCCATCATTTAAGGACATGAGGACTCACTGGACTGTCCTTAGCCAGCTTGCAATCCACGAGAGATTTAACCGTCTGGTATCTCTCTGTGCGAGCTTGCTCCCGAAACAAAGCTTTCAGGCTGTTAATCATCTCAATGGGTGACATCACGTTCTCATATTGCTTCTGCAGCTCAGAGTTCATAGTCACCAGCATTAGACAATTAACGTCTTTGACATCAGCAGAATGCTTATCCCAAGCATTCTTTTCTGTCTGCGGGGCATTGGAACGTGGCCTCTCGGGGAGAACTCTTTCAAGGACATATTCCTTGTTCTCTTGCCTGAGAACTATTCTCAGGTTCCGATACCATTCCAAGAAATTAGATCCATTTAACTTGTCCTCCTCAAGGACGGATCTCAGCGAGAAAGTGTTGATGTGAGTTGAGACAGACATAGCTGTAATTAAGAGAGGTAGAGGTTTTTTAGTTATGATGATCAAGGAAATGAGTAATCTTATTTAATAAGAAAACTCGCATTGTATTCAAAAACTATGTTTCCTCAGATGAATACAATGAACCAAGATCCTCAGATCACCAAAATTTGAGTGGGCGACTCGCCATCATCCAAACTTTAGTTATCTAGGTAAGCAAATCATTGCTAATTGTACCCATTACAATTCTTGGTCGCAGATGAGACAATCTATGTCTAATCCACTCTGATGTCCCTGGGCCCAGAACTTCTGATAGCCCAGTCAAGTAAACCAATCTCTTTCTGTCTTGTGATCATCGACAGTCGCACTGCAAGTCTATCAATGATCACTTGCCTTACTCATGTTGTTGTGGATACCAAGGACTCCAAGGCTATCCAACAACGAAACGAGTCTTGACAGTAGACAAGATCGGGCAAGCCATCAAGATCACTTGATATTTAGTTGAGGAAATGAGCTAATTAATCTTGATGTATATCCAATATACATCCAAGAAGTTATTAATTTAATTAAAACATTCAGTTTTATTAAGTTTAGGTTCATTAAGAACTTTAGGACTAAATTTGGTCTGGTATATACAAATTTGAGGTCCAACCATCAAATTTGCGAATAGTGTGTCGATCGATGCCAACCATTGGCATCGGTCGACACAATCCAATTTAAACCGGTCTTCGATAACCGGTCAAACCGGATCGAATTTCCTTAACCGATTCAATCTAATTGAACCAGTCCGGTTTAACGGTCCATATCGATCGTCACACAACTCTGTGTCGATCGACATTACCAAACCAGAACCAAATTGGTTAATTAAAATTAACCGAGCGAGACAACCGGTTCAATCCAATTGAACCGATCTATCCATTCGCATAGTCTGTGTCGACCGACACATGGCGATCTCCAAGACCGAGTGAGCGTTTTCGCGGTGTGTCGACCGACACAAGATTAGTGTCGATCGACACTATGCGATAAACCTCAAATTCTTTTACGAGTTTTCGCGGTGTGTCGACCGACACAAGATTAGTGTCGATCGACGCCATGCGACAAACCCTAAAATTATTTACGCATTTTCGCCCTGTGTCGACCGACACACGCTTTGTGTCGATCGACACTCTGCGAAAGCACATACATTGATTTTTCATAGAGGTTTTAATCCGAGATTAACAACATGAAAATGCGATTTAACAAGCATCAATCTAATCAATTACATCAGTATTCGATTTAAATGCTCCAGATTCAATAGACTAAACCCTAACATGCTCTGATACCACTTTTGGATCGCCTAGGATCTAGGGTTCGTTATATTGAAAATACCAACCTCGTTCTTACCTTGAACTGGCAGCGGAATGGTTGGTGAACGAGATCAGTAAGTGACTCAGATGCTTCGCCTCTACCAGATACACACGCACACAAACCTGGAAACCGGGATGCTAGTGCCGGATCTTTTGGGATCTCTGAGTTTGGTGTTTTCTGCTTTTTCTGTCAAGAAAAGATGACGGCCTCTGTTCTAGGTCGAAAATACTTTCTATTTATTCAGACCTAGAACCACTCAAACGGGCCGACTTGATTAAGTCATAAATCGAAAAGTCTGTTTCGAAAACCCGACCTGTGTCGACTGACACACATACTGTGTCGATCGACACAACACCATATACTCGATACTAATGTGTATCCAATACACATTAACATGATCATTACTATAATGATCATTCCCATATTTTAGCTTCCAGTTTGCTTAGGTGTGTGACCCTATAAGATCATATAATACTAGCAGTAAGTCTACGACTTACAGATTGCAAGAGGCTTCTAGCAAAACATTTCAACCGCCCAGTATTATACGAATGTCTGATCTCGACACACAACTATCATCAGGAGTGAGTACAAGTGTGATTTCAGGACACAATCCCAACACCCGATTCAGTGTTTTTCTTAGTTGGATCATTCATTGCCAGATTCTGATGTTCAAAAGATCACCGTAAGCTTCCTTAGTTATAATAGGAAGATCACCATAGTGGGAATGATTTAGACATCAGAGATCGAACCTTAACTGCTTGTGAAATCTTGACAATGCAGATTGTGAATGATACATTGGTGGATTTGTGTTCTAGATCCTCGAGACAGTATGGATGAATTTTGAGTGATCGACCAAGTAATTAATAATTTTAATGGTTTGTCAGTTACAATTCTTTCTTGTGCTAACCGAACCAGATACCTGACATGATCATATATACCTCCAACTTTAAAAGTAGTGTAAAAATGTGTGAACGCGTACAACCATTCCCCATGTATCATAGCACAATCCAACTTTTCCCCCGCCGGATCCAATGATATCTTATTCCAACAAGTATAGATTGAGTTACCCTATGACAGGTCCAAAAGACCACAATTTGTAGCTAATATCTAAATATGACGCATTCTCGTTTTGCTGAAAATGTATTCTTCACGTTTTAAGTGCTCAGTAGAAGCTAAAATTTCATTATAGTCTCCTACAAGTATCCAAGGAATAGATAGATGGCCATAAGCGTGTCTAATTGCTCGTAGTTCATCCTACAACTGCCTTCTCTCCACTTCTGAATTTGATGTGTAGACTGATGAACACATAAAAAATCCTATAATCCAAAATCTTGATCGCACAAGAAATTATCTAAGCACTTTTATGAAGAAAAGTAACTTCCACCAGACCAACAAAACCAAATTATCCCAATGCGATTATACATTTCCAACTTGGAAGGGTAGTATTCATAATAGTAGAATGAGAAAGCTCTTGAACTCGAGTTTAAAGTAGACACCCAAATACTGGCTTAACCTTTCTAATCCAATGGCGAAGCACCTCATGTTTGAGTGTTTTATTTAATCCACACGGATTCCTAGCAAAAAAGACGCCATAGTTATATTGATGAAACTTTTTTGGTTGTCGAGTGTAGATTGCAAATTTGAGGTCTTTTGACATGATAACCTTCTTCTTATATGATTTAAGAACTTGCTTATGTTTATTTGAGGTCTCGAGGCCAACCACGATGAGTTTGTGGCACTGTTGTCCATTCTTCTAATCCATCTTTCACCATATTTGAGACCATACTGACAGAAGAATCATTGTCTTTAGGTTTCGCTAGTTCCACAGCTTACCCATGAAATCCCGCAACAACGTTATCTTTATGCTCACTTGATACTTTGAACTGCTCATGATTCAATGGAAGGTCGGCTTATTCACCATTTAAGTCACTGACAACTTTCATAGCTGAAATCTCTACTCTCGCTCCTTCTACTGTAACAATCAAAGACGAGTTGGTCGTGGAGGATGGAGATTTTCCCTTGACAATATTTTCTTAAATGACCGCATATTTTGTAAGAAAGGCAACAGTGAGGTTCGAGCATTTCGCCAGCGATTAACCGGAGCTCGGTGGCGCATTTTCGAACAGATGTGAGAACTAGCAATGGACTTTTGGACAGATTTTTGGATATTAAGTTATTTTGGGTTTATAGTTTTAGGATATTTTTTATTTCCGGATCGAGTTCAGATCAATTCCAATCGGGTTTGGGTCAATTCTAATATTGTGTACAAGATCCATATTTACCCAAAAAAATTGAGTTTGGATTGGTTATGCTATTATGTACTCGAAATAACCAAACATGCTTAAAATACATAAATCTGATCCGATTTAACTCAAGAAACACTCTGATTTACCCGGAAAAAATTCAAATATACACAAAATTTAGCCCTGAAAATAATTTGATTTATCCGAACTTTATCTGATTATCCGAAATTACTAAACCTACATAAAATACTTATGAGTTTGATTATATGAACATATATTTCAGTTACTAGTTCGGTTCTCGAATATCATATGATCTGATACCCGAAATTACTTAGAGTGGAGACCCATTCAGATATCCAAACGGTTTTTTTCGGATCCGTTTCAGTTCAATTCTTCGGATCTAGTAAAATGTCCATAGCTAATCAGAACAGATCATTTGTTATAAAACTAACAGCTGGTTGGTGATAAAATATGATACCATATTTATAGTAGAAAGAGACTGCAGTAAAAAAAAGGTGGAATAGTTCAAAAATAGTAAAAAATTACAGGGCAAAACTAATAACAATGTAATTTTTGACTGGTAACAATAAAATGATACATCGTTTACTGCTGTAAAAACATACCTTTAAAAGCGAAAATTACTGTATATGAGTACTTTCAAAGAAAATAAGTGAAGTCAGAAAAAGAAAGTAATGTTATATGATTATTTGTATGTTCGTTTGTATAGACGAGACGTTATACAATTTCTTTTAGGAAGAAACACTGGATTTGGAGTATCAAAATTTCCGACTAAAATTTAGACTAGCAAAGTCTACAATCCAAGCATAACATATGCATTTGAATATAATAACTGTAAGACCATCTCCAAAGTATTCTTTTATTTATATCTCTAAAATAAAGGAATTGTATAATAGAAGTGGATTTTGCTCCAATATATTTCTTTATATTTTTTTTCTAAAAATGAATATTTTCTGTAATATTCTTTTTTTTAATTTTACTAATTATATATTTTATTTATAAAAATTACAATTTATCCCATTAATTTTATTTTTATAAAATTATAATATAATCAAATTAAATATGTACTATATAAAAAATTATATTACATCTTATAAAAATATAAAACATATTAAATTTTTGTTTAACCATTAACATTAACGTATTTTTTCTAAGTATGAACATTCGCGTATCGGATCGGGTTTGGATCGTGTATTTCAAATTTTGGGTATTTCGGATATGAATAAATGATATCGATTGTGTAATATTATATTTCAAATAAGATTCAGATTGGTACCAAATCGGATCCGGTGCGGATTCTATATTTTTATCTAAAAGTAATCATATAAATTTAGATATATTTGATACCCGTCGGATTTCATATATTATCTTATCCGGTACCAAAATAAGAGTTTTTCGGATCGATACCGATTCAGATCTTCGGATCCGGATAAAATGTCTAGCCTTAATTTTTTCACAAATGACCAAAAGATGTTTTCCTCAAACAAAATATATTTTGATTTTTCAATTTTATTTTAAATACATAATAGTATTATTTATAATTTGTTAATTATTATATTATTAGTTATTAGAAATATTAATATTTATTTGTTTTAGTCATAAATAAAAATATTTAAATGTTTAAGGACTAATTTGTAAATTTAAAATTTACCTCTATTATAGAGGAAAAAAATAGAGTTTCTTTATATATAGAGGAAAAAATAGAGATCTTTATTTTAGAAGAAGAAATAGAAGTGGGTTTGAGTGGATTTTCCTCTAAAATATTATTTAGAGTCAAATATAGAAGTGGTTTGGAGATACCCTAAGGTATAAAGTAATGGGTATATGTTACCTTCAACTTTTGATAATAAATGAACGATGAACTTATGAGATAAAGTTTATATTGAAGTCCAAGGTATATATTAATGTAACTGTATTACCTAATAATTGATAGGTGATGGAACGTGGTCAAAGATTCTTGATTCCATAGTCTAGAACTTCTTATTTTTACCTAACCACATGTATTGTCAATGCCGATTGGAGCAAATAGTCTCTTTTTGTAATGACGATTTGATAATAATACATTGGTGACCATTCTAATTACTCTTTAATTGTGTGTGTGTTGTGACTTGTGTGTCTCAAATTAGTCTTAGACTTAGATAACAAAAACAAAACATAAATACTCCCATCTAGGGGTGGGCGTTCGGGTATCCAAATGGATCTGGTTCGGGTTATTCGGTTTTTCGGATTTTCGGATTTAGGCTCATTAGCCCCATTCGGATATGTAGCATAAACGGGTTCGGTTCGGTTCGGTTCTAGCCGGATTCGGATCGGTTCGGGTTAATTACTGGAAACCCATAATCCGATCGGTTTTGAACGGGTTCGGGTAATAACTGTACTATTATCTATTATGCATAAATGTTCAACGACCAAATTTTAAACTTCAAAATGTATAATATACGGTTGATGGGATGGGGTTCTGTCGAGATTCTAACTTGTACTCACCTTGATGGACAGTGGACAATGAATAAACCATGTTTGCAAAGTTCTTGTACTTTGACAATGGACAATGGACAACAAAGCAAACGATATTCTAATATGTACTCACCTTGATGGACAATGGACAGCAAAGCAACGAGATTCTAACCTAGACTTATCTTGCTGCTACAAATGTATATCTCTGCATAATGTGTATTGTGTAACAAAGTTATTTGAAAACCAAGTTCTTCAATCAAATTCCAAAGCTAAAATCGCAAACTGTATCTTGTATAACACCAAATTGAAAAACATGAATCAAAAGACTTCAAACTAAAAGAACTACTAATCCATCTCTGGACCTTGATCTCCACCTCCCTCAAATAGACATCTCTTATGCATACTTTTCCATCATCTCTGCAAAACCAAAACATCAATAATAGTTGAGTAAGACAAATTAAATGTAATAGTTCAAATAATGTTTGTAAAACTGTACAATACAATATCTTAAGCAAAATCATAAAGCTAGCTCACGTATAATATAACAGGAACTTATAAACCAATTCTTGGAATTAGTTCCTAAAACTAGCTCAGACCACTAACTCATATAAAGCTAGCTCACGTATAATATAACAGGAACTTATAAACCAATTCTTGGAATTAGTTCCTAAAACTAGCTCAGACCACTAACTCATATAAAGCTAGCTCACGTATAATATAACAGGAACTTATAAAGCGAAAGATGAGAAACGATTATAACAAGAACACGAACAAGCTCAGACGTACACTATAACAAGAACACGAATTAGGGGTGATTTGGAATCAGATCTTCTCTAGTTACCTTATCTCTCGAAAGCTAGCAAGAATTAAGAGATTTTGTAACCAAATCGGGATATTTGGGAGTGGATTCACTTGTTATCTTATTCTTCGAAGAGTATTTTTTTCCTATGAATACTGGATATGTATATAATTCGGTTTATATGGGTTTTGGTTTATATGGGTTATCCAATCGGGTTTCGAATTTAACCCGAATCGGTCCATAACCCAAAGTATTATAACCTATGTTCCAATCGGTTATTGTAAAGGATCCGAACCCGTACCCAACCGGCTTTTTCGGGTTGGATCCGGGTTCGGGTTTCGGGTTCGGGAAATATGCCCACCCCTACTCCCATCATTACGAAAAACACGGCTTATACTGACACATTTACCGACGTAAAAATTTCATCAGAAATTACAGACGGGTCCTCGATGGGAGGTATTCGTCAGTTTTTCGTCGGTATTTCCCGATGGATTTGATACCTATCGGGAATTTTTCGACGGATTATCGACGGAAACCGTTATTTTTCGGAATTCCGTCGGTTAGTTGTCGGTTCAATCTAACCGTTAATAGATACGTTAATATAGCCATTAAGATATCTGGTTGACCGACAAGAAACCGACGGATTACCGATGGATAACGGCTATATCCATCGGTATTTCGTCGGATAATTTCTTACAAAACCACACGGTTCCTCTCTTCTCCTCCACACCAATCCCTCTCGAACACTCTCTCTCTCTCTCTCTCACCACTCTAATACTCTTGATTACGAAAAAATGTCTTCTTCGAATTATTACAGATCGTGTATGGACGGACCGAGGATTGATGTGGCAACGAACTTATTGCACACCGAATATGCATTCGGTATTATGGAATTCATGATGGTAATTTGTATTCAACCACATACGCAGAAAACCGGTAAGTTAAAATGTCCATGTACTCATTGCCGAAATATTAAAAATCCTACGATTGACGAAGTATGGCATCACTTGTATTCAGTGGGGTTTATGGCGGGTTATAAGATTTGGTATCTTCACGGGGAAACATCGGATTATGCAAGTAGAAATAGAAAACCTTATGGTATTACTAGTAGTAGGGAACCTAATAATATTTCTAGCGAACCTTATAGTGCGGATGTAGATTTTGGTGTAGGTACCGCTCAGATGGTTAATTATGCATATAGAGAAAATATTCAGGAAGTAGGTGAATATCAAATTCCTAGGGTAGATGAGGATCCTAATGTAGAAGCTAGAATATTTTTTGATATGTTAGATGCAGCAAAGCGTCCGCTTTATCACGGTTGCAAAGAGGATCATTCGCCATTATCATCTGCTACTAGATTAATGGACATAAAGACAGACTACAATTTGGAGGAGGAATGTGTGGATGCGATTTGCGATTTTGTGAAAGATATTCTTCCTGAAGATAATCTTGCGCCTTGCTCATACAACGAGGTCGAGAAACTTGTTAAAGGGCTTGGATTACTATACCAAATGATAGATGTGTGCATCGACAACTGTATGATATATTCGCCAGAAGATGAATACCGTCTGTAATGTAAATTTTGTAAGCATTCTCACTATCAGGATACAAGGGAAAGAGTTAAGGTTCCGTTCAAACGAATGTGGTATTTGCCGTTAACTGATAGGTTGAAGCAATTATACCAATCATAATGAACTGCGGGGGAAATGAGATGGCATGCCGAGCATAGAAGAGGAGAAGAGATTGCACATCCGTCAGATACTGAAGCGTGGCGACATTTTCATAGAGTATATCTGGATTTTTCGTATTAGCCACGTAACGTGTACCTCGGATTATGCACCGATGGTTTGAACCCATTTGGAAGGCATGAGACACAATATTCGTTGTGGCCAGTGATTCTGACTCCTTATAACCTACCGCCATCTATGTGGATGCATCGAGAGTTTCTTTTCCTCTTTGTACTCGTTCCCGGTCCATAGCATCCAAGAAGATCACTTGACGTATTCTTGCAGCAATTGATATATGAGGTGAAAATGTTATGGGTGACCGGTGTTGAACCATATGATGTCTCCTGCAAGAAAAAATTTCAGATTAGGGTTATACTAATGTGGACCATCAATGATTTTCCAGCTTATGGTATGTTATATGGATGGACCACACATAGGAGGTTAGCATATCCGTATTGTCAAGAAAAGACTGATGCATTCCAGTTGAAGAACGGACACAAATCATGTTGGTTTGATTGTCATAGAAGATTTCTACCGCATGATCATCCATATCGGAGTAACACAAAACTTTTTAAAAAGAAGAGAAAAGTGTTTGATGATCCTCCTCTCCAAGGCAGCGGTTCGGTTACTTTGGGGCTCTTAGAAACATTTGGTGCACTAAGAACTCGTGATTGCGGTGGAAATGTGCATGAAAATGTATATGCAGCTGGTTTATCCCACAACTGGCACAAGCAAAACATCTTCTGGGATTTACCATATTGGAAGGACCAACTACTAAGGCATAATCTTGATGTCATGCACATTGAGAAAAACTTCTTTGATAGCATCATGAACACTGTTTTAAATGTGAAAGGGAAGACGAAAGATAATGTCAAGTATAGGACTGATTTGCCAGAAATTTGTGCTCGTCCTGAACTTCATCTTCAGAGGACGGGAAACCTCCAAGTCCAGCATATTGGTTAGACCCACAGTCGAAGGAAGAGTTCTTTGAGTGGATTATGCGACGAGTTAAATTCCCTGACGGTAACGCATCAAAACTTGCATAATTGTGTTGACACTGATGGAGGAAATTTTATTGGAATGAAGAGCCGTGATTGTCATGTTGTGATGCAAAGACTCCTACCATTTTCATCTGCTCATCTCCTCCCTAAAGATGTTCATAAAGCAATCGCAGCGGTAGAACCTTTTTCAGGGATATATGCACGGGGTCACTTACAGTTGACGGCATCAGAGATCTGGAACAAAACATTCCTAAGATGTTATGCAATCTAGAACAGATATTTCCACAGTCTTTCTTTGATGTTATGGAGCATCTGCCCATTCATCTCCCTGGAGAAGCTAGACTTGGTGGTCCGATAAAATATCAGTGGATGTATCCTTTCGAGCGCTATATGTTCCACCTTAAAAAGAAGGCGAAGAACCCCAATAAAGTGGATGGATCTATTGTCGCTCGATATAAAAACGAAGAGACTGCGACCTTTGCCAGCTATTACTTCCCTTCGCAAGTACGTACAAAGAGTCGGCGCCCAGCTAGAAACGATGATAGAGGCGAGAAGCCAATTTATCCATCAACAGTTCCCAATATTTTTCAACAATTTGGACGGTTAAGTGGAAAATCAAACAGGCGGCAACTAACATCCCAGAAGCATGCACACTTGCACATGCATATCCTGACCAACTGCGAGGAAGTGTTAGAGTATGAGAGGTATATAGTTTAAATTGGGTTTGTTATTGGATTGACATGTAAATTTTGTAATAAGTATTCTAATGAGATATATATTTACTTTTCGTAGGTTATACATGGACGCTCTCCGACATTATCATCCATAATTGAGCGAAGACGAGTGTGAAGAGCGCAAACAAAGAGACTTCTGCGTTTGGGTACAATTTTATGTAAGATTTTATTTTTAAATGTTACTTAACCCCGAGAAATATGGTAACTTTATTAACTTCATCTTGTTATATTTTTCAGGTGGAAAATGAAGTCAAAACGGTCGTGCGCCCGACGATTGGTTGATAGACATAGTCAGTGGCCTCCACTACAACATAAAGTCATATCCAAGATATTGCACAAGGAGATATGCATTTAAGGTGCATAAACAAGGCTCTACTAGTACAACTGCAAATCACAGTGTTTCGTCTGCATCCGGAGAAGTTGTGTACTACATGATTCTAAAAGAAATACTAGAAGTGAAGTACATAGGGAAGCTCAGCATGAGATGTGTGGTCTTTTTGTGATTGGTATAACCCGATTATTGGCCAAGATGTCACCATCGATGAGTTTGGTGTGACGTCTATCCATCCGAGTAAGAGGCTTAGGAAATATGATCATTTCATTATTGCTTCAAAAGCAGACCAGGTCAGTGATTGACTTTACGTTTTTTAGTAATCTAAAAAACTTTACTTTCTTCTAACTAATTTACCATATAAATGATATCTTATTCGACGCAGGTGTGTTACATTCTTTACCCTCGGAAAACATACAAGAATAATCCATGGATCACGGTTACTAAAATCAATACGCGAGGAAGAGTCTACGGAATTGAAAAACAAGATCCATTGCAAGCAAGCGAAAGTGATTATATCGCTCATGTAGAAGAATCCCTTCAAGTTAATCTAGACGTTGATTTTAGTCAATTTGGGGACGTCATTCTTCATTCAGATTCGGAAGAAGAGAGGGGTGAATTTGACGACGACACCGATTCTATTTCATCTGACTACGACTCAGAAAGCGATGCAAATTGAATCTAAATTAACAATTTATTCCAAAAATTAAAGCATTTGTAAATATTACCTTAATTTTGAAAAAGGTTTAAAACTCTTTAAATGTTTTTAAAGCCAGATATTGAAATATGTTTCATTATTAATTCCAATTTTTTTAAAAAAAACTAAAACTATAGAAATATCACTGTATTGTTGTACAATAACTACAACGTAACACTCATCTAAAATGGTTTCGATACTCTGCATATATCTCCCCAGGCGCAGGTTCGATACACGGGGGAAGGAAGTTTTAAATATACTCTTTTCATATTTCCGATGGAAAAACGAGGGGAAGAAAAGACGGCGCGGATTACCGACGGAAATCAGATGGATATGTTATATCCGTCGGATTTCCGTTGGTAATTACCGATGGAAACCCGAGGGATTAGGGTTTAGGGTTTCAAAACTTGAAACGGATGATTGACACACAACCGTAGAAGTAATGTAAGGATATTTTAAAATACATACCATCCTTTGCAACATCCATGAACACCTATTCTATGGTTTTATAAAAATGTTTGCCTTCTTCGGAAATCACCTTCTTAGTATACAATGGCGTTTAAGAATAACTTATATAGAACGATCACTCAAGTTACCGAACTAAAAAATATCGTTAATATAAACATAAGTATCCTTTATTTTCCAATAAGCCCTGTCCTTAAGGTATCAGGTAAATTCCGAACAAGAAGAATCCCCAAAAACAAACCCTAAGGAACCTTAAACCCTATCTCGTCGGAAATATACTGACGGATTTCCGATGGTTATCCTCTCCCTGTCGGTATTCCGTCAATATACTCAAGTCAAACGCTCATTAACTGCCATAACTTGCCGTTTGTTCCCAAAAAAACGTTTGGGAAACGGACTTTTCAAAAATTGATCGAGGAACCGACGGATTTTCGTCGGAAAATATTTTATAAATAGAGGTCCAATTTCCTTGTGTTTTTCATCTTCAAATCTTCCTATTTTGTTCTAAAAAGCTTTTCTTATTCTAAGATTTCTTTGACGATCAGTATGGATGTTGTTCGTTTATCCGCCGACAACCGAACCGCCATTCAACATGTTATCGCCGAACTGGGTCGGGACCGTCTTCCAATGCTACACCCGTCACGAGAAACCGGACCATTTGGTTAATTTTTAATGCTGCTATTCAGTCCGTCATCAGCGATGTTATCCAACATCGTTGGTCCGGGAATTTTATGACTTACCGGCTTATTGTCGGAGGTCTTAAAATTATCTGGTTCTTCGACTTCCTGGTAAATTCCATATTTTAATTTACGTAATTCGATGATTTGATTATACAATAATTTTTCTTCTTTTTTAGGACTAGTGTGGCGGGAATTCCATTGGATGGTCCAGCGGGTTTTCCAAACGAGAACTGGACTGAGACGGATGAAGGGGATTGGTTCGAGCATTAAATAAAAAAATTATGTATTATCAAAAAATCAAATAAATAATATAATGCAATATTCAAAAATAAAATTAATAAAATAAATTTAAATATTTTTTCTGTTATGATTCGTATATTTTTAAGAAATAAGTGATTAAACATTTAAAATATAAATAACAATATAAGCAAATAAATTTTTCTTAATTATAAAAATGACACAATATACACATTTCTGGGTTAGAAGTTTACAACTTCCACATATAACGTACTGGTTTCCGAGCATATAAAATACACTAAGGACCCAGGTTTGAGTCATGCCAAACCTGGTTTTCAAACATCTGTCGGTAATTCTCAGTAAACGGTCAAAAACGCAATTACTTTGCGTCTGTTCCCTATGCAATGTTTCGGTAAGTGTCTTTTCAAAAATTAAACACAAACCGACGGATTTTGGTCGGTTTTCCATCGATTTTTTTTGTATAAATTGGGTACTGATTTGTCATTGTTTTTTAACTTCTAAACAACAACTTATACACCACCAAAAAAAATCAGAAATGGATATAGTGTACTTGTCCCCCAAAAACCGGCTTTCCTACATTCGAGATATCACTCAACCGGGTCGGGAACGCCTTCTTTTTCTTGACCCGTCCCGCCAAAACCGGACCATTTGGTTCTGTTCCTACCTTCTGCCATAAGCGATGACATCGAAAATCGCTGGTCCGGGAGTTATCTCACTTACTACAATGTTCCTATCCACCTGAAAGCATCATGGTTCGGTGATTTCTTGGTAAGTTTAATTTTCCACATATAATTTATTTAAATATTTAAATTTCTAATATTTTTTTTTGTTTTCAAAATAACATGCATTTTTTAATTTTATCCCAAACATTATCAACCAAGTTTGGCGGAAATTCCACAAGACGGCTAGGCGGGTTTTCCAAACCAAAATGCGGCGGATGAAGCTACTCTGGCAAAGAGGAGACCCAAGACCGTCTATGATTCCGGTCACGGAGTGGAACCGTAAGATATAACTGGAACGATACAGACGTCGGGGATTGGTTCGGGAACATAAATTAGAAGAATAAACGGATCCGTCTCTACTATTAAGAAAATATAATTTTTTTTATCTTTTGTTTTTAAATGTTATGTTTTTTTAATTTTCAATAATTAAATAAGAATATAAATTTATTTACAAAATTACATATAATTGTAACAACATATTAACATTTGCTTGTGTTACCTTAACGAATATAACAACATAGCTCATTGGTTTCAGTCCTTCATCAAACTGCCTACTATCCCGGGTTTGAGTTACGCCTATAACCGGTTTTAATCCGTTTATTTTTTAACATACATTTACTATACAAATATATTTAGGTATATAGTCTAACGAAAAATACGACATAGCAAAATGGTTTCAGAGCTTTGTATTGTTCAATAGACCTGGGTTCGAGTCACTACGATTCTGATTTTTATTTTTATTTACCGACGGATTTCCGACGGCAGTTAAAATAACCGTCGGTTTATAGACTACCAATTTTTTACCATTATTTTTGCGAAACCGCTAAAACTTTTGGCTAAATAATTGGACCGCCTATTTTCCAACGGAAAACCGACGGTAAATGAATTATATGTCGGTAACCGAATAATATTGAACCGACAACTTCTTCTTCCTCCTCATTTCACTGCAATCTCTCTCTCTCTCTCTCTCTCTCTCTCTCTCTCTCTCTCTCTCTCTCTCTCTCTCTCTCTCTCTCTCTCTCTCTCTCTCTCTACTCTTGTGCTTTACCTTCTCTCTACTATTTCGTTCCGAATCCGGCCTCCAAACGACTAATCCGACCGTCCAAAGCTTTATAATCATGTAAGTTTCCGTTTTACCATTTTAATTTCAGTTAAAATTGAGTTTTTAGGTGGTTAGATTATCGGTTCAATTGTGCATATATTGTTCTAAAGATAATTCTAGGTAGTTTAGGTTGGAATTTAGTGATTTATGATGTTATTTAGGTTATTGATGCCATGTGATTGTTTTTTAAACGTTTTAAAAATAAATAAATTGTTTTAAGCCATTTTCAAACGTTTTAAAATGTTTTCAAAGTCTAAAAACAATCTAAAAACGTTTTATAAACGTTTTGAGATTTTTCAGTTTTTTCTTATACCTGTTTTAAATTTTTGAAAAAATTTAGATTAGAAAAACGGTTAAAACGTTTTTAAAGAATAATTTCTGTAAAAATAATTTAATATTAGATATATATGTTTTTGTATGGTATTACTAATTTTTAAATTTTATTTTCAGTTTTTATATGTTCGACAATTTTTTAAAACTTTATGAGCATTTTATAAAAGAATAATCATTTTCTAAATATATAATAATTTTTTAAAAAATATTATAAATTTTTAAAAAAATTATATAATTTTGTAAAATTTATATAATTTTGTAAAATTTATATAATTTTGTAAAATTTAATAAATTTTATATAAAATTGTTAACTTTTATTCGTTTATTGTTTGTAGGGAAGATTTTGGAGCGTTTGAGCAGTACTTGCCCTCCCAACCAGCTCAGCCACGTCCATAAGCCTCACGACGGTCTCGATCGGCTCAGCCGAGACCGTCACAGTCGAGACAGTCTCATTCTCGACGAGAGGCTCCTAGTGGGAGTCACATACTGTTTTGATCTCTATTGCATCGGAGATAGCAGAGTTAGTCGACCAGCCGGGATGAGAGTTGCTCAAACGACTCGATCCTGATTACAAGATCATCCTGGGAATTTATTGGTAAGTCTTTTAACTTCAAGAATTTTGATTTTATCATATTTGTTTTACATACGTTTAATTTTTAATGTTTTGCGTTATCAGGTTTCCGATGACGGAATCGAAGATCACGAAGAGTATCTTGGGCATGATGTACAACATGCTCCATATCGCATATATATCCAACCTACATGGAAATGACTTTATCCGATAGACATAACTGGTTCCGCCAGTTCGCGGTATGTATCTTCGTTCGTTAACTTTGGTATATGTTTCATATTATTATCAAATGTTACTACCAAACATTATTTTTCTTTCTAGCAATAGTATATTTGGGATAAGAAGTATACTGCTCTTGTGTAAAAGAAGTTCCACATGAAGACAAAATCACATTTTTCTGACGTTATCAACGAGTGGAAGCAGAAGTGGGTGGCAGAAGATGTACAGAAGGGCACTTTGAACGACAAGGTGAGGAAGGGGTTGATCCGTCATTGGGCGATGCCTACTACAACATCGACCTCTTCGACGAACTCGCAAAACCGTAAGAGTCGGAGAGGCGGTGTCGGGATGGCGATCCATAACGCGGGAGCAAAGAGCACCGTACAACGGAAAATTGACTTTGTTAGTTTCGTTATTAATATTTTTCCATAATTTAATACTTTTTTATAATCAATGTTTTTTTTTTTGCAGAAACGGTGAGAAGGACGAGACTCGACGTTTGTTGAGCTCGTCGAGGGCGGCCATAAAAACAAGCATACCGGCGAGATCCAGGATCCGATCGCTCGGAGAATTGTTGAGTCGTCAAAGAGGAGAGTGGAGGAAGTGCTATCCCAGCAGTCCGAGGGAGTCGGCTCTACGGAGTCTTCGCTATTGCCGGAAAAGTCAACCAGATCTTTCTCGAGATAATTTTAATGTTAACTAAAATTTGATATTATTCTTAGATTATTTGATTTCTAACTTCTATCTGTAATTTTTTTTGGGAAACACAGAGGACTAAGGGCCATGTATTCGGCTTAGGAAACTTGGCAGAGAAAGTCTCGACACCGCTTTCCTGCTTTCCATCCAAACACCGACTCTTTCGCCAAAGCCTTGAGGGAGAAAAACGAGGAAATCGAAGCATTGAAGGCGAATGAGGCGTGGATGGAAGCTCTGATGCGAGAGGAGAAGGCAGAAACCGACCGGAAGATGCAGGCGATGCAAGCTCAGTTTATGTACTTCATCAAGCACGATACTCTTCCTGCGGGAGTGGAAGAGGTAGCTCCGGGAGCGGCACCGATAGTGGGTACAAGGGGGGTTCAGGGACGGGGTGGGTTCGGGATATATAGAGGGAACGAGGATGGGATCGGGATCCGCAACGGATCCCAGTCTTATGTAATTTAAAACCTTTTTTGTTTTTTGAATATTTTATCAATTTATTTTTATAATAAATTTTTGTTTTTTGTAAACCGATGGATTACAGACAACCAAACTGTCGGTTATGTCGTCGGTTTAACACTCGTCGATAATCCGTCAGTTTTTATCTCATCGATAATCCTTTGGTAATTACCGACGAAAACCCGACGGATTTCGATTTCTGACAAAATAGAACATACGGTTTATTTTTGTTCGAAATCCGTCGGTAATAGCCCATTCCGACGGATATCCGAAGGATTCGTCCGTCGGTTATGCCGTATTTTCTTGCAGTAGATATTAATACAAGATGTAGTCAGAGCTAGGCTACCTAATTCGTTCATGTACTCAGTTTTGATATCCTATAACTAGTAATCCGATTATGTATGGTAAGGGGCCTCGGTAGTGCGTCCGTAGTATGAATGTCCAATAAAAAAAAATATATATATATATATTGTTACACGAAGAGATTGTGAAATGATTATTATAACAACCTATGAATCGCAATTACCAGTATGCACGATAACATGGGCTCTCGATCTAGTTTAGATTAAAGATTGACTTAAAATGGTGAACTTATATTACATAATAGTATTTTCTTTTAGAAAACAAATTACATCAGACTTAAAATGGTGAACATAGATTATATAATATGACTGAAAGCTACAAATTAACTACATATATATCGTTTACACGACCTATAAATTCATTGAGAAAAAATGGTTGAACTTAGAATAAATACCATCATGAACAAGAATAAGATATAACCCAGTGTCTTTGCTCGATTGAGCTCTCGATCTTCCTTCACTTTTGTTTGAGGTTAGGCTCGGTGATTGCTGGTTTTAGTGGAAGTTAATTTGAGGTTTGTCTTGGGTGCTCATTTTGTTTTGGGTTTCGTTCTTTTAGTGAAAGAGGAGGTAGTAAGCTTCGGTGTGGTGATGTGTAAGCTATTAAGCGCCGTTAGTTGTGTAATCCCGGGTTTAGAACCGGATCCATTAGTTTTAGTGTTAGTTCATTTGATGTGGAAGACGATCAGTGTGCGAGGCTTTATGACTTTGTTGTCGAATGGTCTTTTCGCGAGTTGCCGGATGAAACAACTTCCTTTTCTCTCTCAACGGTTCTTCGGTCTTTTCGTTTGCACCTTTCTTTCCTCAAGCGACTGATCCTAGCTGGGATCTCGAGAAGTTGATTGATAGTTTATTAGTATTGCTTTCGAGTTTCACCGATAAATTATTGAATGATTATGTTCTCATGTTTTTTACCTTTTTGGCATGGATTCATCTCTAGGTAGAACAATTTGCAAATTCAAGTTGTAATGCCTGAACAATTCATTTTTTAAATGATATTAACATTCTTATCAGAAAAAAAAAAGATATAACCCAGTCCTTTGGATCCAATGACGTTGTGAGACTTAAGGGTTTAATGACGATTAAAAAAACCAGTAGTGTTACAAAAACTAGTCTATCACAATTACAATGGCATAAAATTACATTGGGGACATCTTCCTTAATCCTTATCCTTATCTTTTTTTTTTAGCATTAATTATTTATATGATTATTAATGGTTTTCCTAACTATCCATGCCAGGAGTTATGTTGGTAAACTAACGAGAGGATGTGGTGTGTACAAATGCGAGATGTGATGTGATACATTGAGAGAGAGGTCCAAAAGTAGGTGGACGAATATGGTGTCGGTTCGTTCAACTTATAAACGGTGTCGGTTTGGTCACATTTTTTCACTTTAATCATGACATTAATGGTGATAATATCATGAATCAAAATCAACTTGAATGACTTTTCCAAAGTTTACCGAAAAAAGAAGACTCGGATTACTTTTTATTTATTTATTAATGTATCACAATACACGCACGTGTGAATACAGTGAGTCCATACCATTTTGTATTCGGAACAAGAAGAATTACGTTATCCGGAACGATAATGTTCGAAAATCGAAGAAAAGCTATTAGACTATATGAAATTGTGTATTTCGGTTTATAGTACAATCAATGTAAATTGGATTAATTGTGTAAACCGTAAACCAACACCTTAATATATAAAAGTGGTTGTGACTGTTGTAACAGTTGATAGAAAATAAACAAATTTCTTCCTAACTTCTTCTTCATCTCGTCATTTTCTATGTTTCTATTATGGTATCAAAGCATTTTGTTCCGCTATTATCCTCGATTTAATCGATTTTTCACTAAATCCAGCTAAAGCGAGCTCTAATCATGCTGATCGTTGACATTCGCGATAGTTTACGTCAGAAAATTGCGTCGTTGCGGTGGTAAATCGATGATTTCAGCTGAGAAAACTCTGGCTCGTGGCGAATCTTCTTCAAATCCACCACCAATGGTTCCATCTCCTATTCCGATAAGTCTGATGCCGATTGTATCCACCATTCCGACTTATTCTCTGATCGATTTCACGGATATAAACTACTCGCCGTACAACCTTACAAATGGTGATAGTCCTGGGAATCAAATCGTCTATAAGGTATTTGATGGAACAAACTTTACTTCTTGGAAGATAGTTATGTTTGTTGCCTTAGATGCAAAGAATAAAATTTCATTTGTTGATGGCTCTCTTCTGCGACCTCATGAATCACATCCTAGTTTTAAGATATGGTCAAGATGCAGTAGTATGGTAAAATCATTGGCTATTGAATTCTTTCCCAAAGAAAATATACAAGAGTATTCTTCGATTTGATGATTCATCAGAGATATGGAAAGATCTAATGGTTCGATTTCATATACAAACTTACCAAGATCTTATCACATAACTCAACAAATTTGGGACATGCAACAAGGATCGATGAATCTCTCTGAATATTACACTGCTTTGAAGAAATTATGGGATGATCTTGAAGGAGCTGAATGTGTTAGAACTTGTCATAATTGCAAATGCTGCAAAGCAATTGCGACCAAAGCAGAACACACGAAAATCATTAAGTTCTTAGTAGGATTTGATGAGTCTTACGCGACCATTCATAACCCCATAATGAAGAAGATGGTCCATGATATTGCTGATATATACAACTTGTTAGATCAGGATCATAGTCAACGTCACTTTGACATAATGATACAAAATAATGTGTATGCTTTCAGTGTATCAGCAAGACAAGTTTCAGTGAATGCAACTCGTTCTTCATACAACAACAATCCCAAACAGAATAAAATTCAAATTTCTCACTGCGGTTATTTGGGACACACAATGGATGGATGCTACAAAATCCATGGTTATCCTCCTGGCTTCAAACACTGGTTCAATTCAAGCTCTAAGAAACATCAGACTCAAGACAAACCTAATCCCCCATCCAAACCAGTGGTTTCTAGTTTGTCTCTGGATAATACTAAGCTCATGCCCAATATTGGATCAAATGGAATAGCTGAACTAGTTGGAAGCTTATCAAAGAGTCAAATACAAGACGTTATTTCTTACTTCAACACACAATCATCTCCTAATCTGTCTCATGAACTTACAACAAAATCAACTTCACATGATGAGATTATTGATTCAGTGTTGAATGGTACTTCATTCTTCTTCTTTACACTATGTTTTATTGGAATTTTGATAGCTTTTAAGAATGTATTAACATCTCAGACTTGGATCATAGATAGTGGTGCTACTCATCATGTCCCTCATGATCGAGATTTGTTTGAAAACCTATCTCATGATCTAAGTAAAACTGTTACACTTCCCACTGGTTTTAGTGTCAAAATTGTAGGTGTTGGGAAAATAAGGCTGAATGATAACATCACAATCAACAATGTGTTATTCATTCCAGATTTTAAACTGAATCTTCTTAGCATCAATCAGCTGACTAGATATTAAAATCCAAAGTCTATTTTGATGACGATGCTTGTGTGATTCAGGATCGTATCAAAGAGCAGATGATTGGACATGGTAAATATATAACATGATTATATGTTCTTGACTTCTCATCTTTGTAAAAACTTATTCCAGATATAACCCCCTTTTGTTCTTCTGTAATGGTTGATGCTGACAAGGCCTATCCCGGCCATAGGGCCGGTTCGGATTTGCCATTACTTAACCGTTCTATCCTGAGGTTCCTTTGCGAACCTCAAGTTATTTTATTCCATACTTAAACCATTCTATCAACATTCATTCATTTCCATTCAATTTCATACTTAGTCTAAGGCAAGAACACAATAAGATAAATAGATCTTTTTATTAATAATCAAAGGTACCAATACAAATGTGGTAATGTCATTATGCTAATAACAAAGTATCGGTCCTAATAAGTCTATCTATCAAACACCACTCGTCCTTGGGCTTGAGTCCGCGCCTATGCATGTTCATCCCCTTGATCACCTGAAACCATATAAGATAATGAGTATGCATTTATAAAATGTTTGGTCCAACAACTTAGCAATATCGGTTCTATATGATCCCAAATTCCCAATGCATCACACAATAATCCTAACCGTTTTAATTCCGCCTAATCAGCTAAGTTCCATAACCGGCCGTGCATCGTTGAACCGGCCGTGTCCTTGGTACGGACTCATACCGCGTTCGAGTGCAACATAGCCGTCCCGTGCTGCATGATCGTCCGCGATCGCTTGGGTCGTACTGAGTGTCTCTCGGCTGTACCGAGATAGTCATAACATTCGCGTACCGCTCGGACGTGACGTGATCGAGGCAGCATCACCGAGCGTGCTCGGCAACACGCGCATGTCTCGGTCCGTCGAGCAATCCGCGGACATGCCGCGATCGCTGTCTATACCGGATTGGTCGCACGTTCTGATCGTCTGCGATCCTTGAACCGTTGCGTCAGTCTGCGTATAGACGCGACTGTTCGCGAACGGGTGCGACGATCGGTCAACAGGCGCGACCATCCGGAGATGATCCGCGACTGTCCTGCGACTGTACCGCCCATCCCGTTGCACCGTGAACTTGTCTGCGATCACCAGCCATTCGTCAAGCCACCATCAACCGAGACCGTAGTCCATTCTCGCCATGTCATTCGCATGCGATCAGCCTCCTTCGGTCTTACGTCCATCCGGACGAGCCGTTCGGTAGCGCTTGATCCATCAGTTTATCACGCTTGGCCGAGCAGTTCGATGCGTGCGCTTGCCCGTCTGACCGCGCTTAACCACGAGCATGGCCCTTGGCCGATCGTGGTCTTTTGGGAAGAACTCACCGAATCCTAAGCCTACACCATGGCTTAAAATCCGGTCCTACTTCCAGATTTAGAGAAGAAGAGAATAGCGTTCTCGTCAGCCCGATTGATCCGACAGTCGACCAAGCGGTTTCACCGCGGTCGCGGTTGATTCTTAAGGCCGATCACACACCTTTGATGTGGTCGTGGTCTTGCCATGGGTTGCAGATGCTTCTCCAGACATCTTGATCCCTTTGCACGCTTTTGTCCACAGAACAAACTGCTCTCAAACCGCCAACCTTCTTCTTGTGAATCCGGCTCTCTCTCTCTCTCTCTTCCTTTCACGCTTTTGTGGCCTATGCCTTAAAGAATTTCTGGGATTTTCCCTGATGTGAATTGTGTGCGCAAAAGGCTATAGGATGGCCTATTTATAGGCTTTGATTGTCGCCAACCACCCCCAAGCGAATGGGCACAAGTGGGAGGCCGAATTGTTGCGACTTCCCTTGGTGACCATTCGGTTGGTAACCGCCATGGTCAGCTAGTGTCACTAGCTGACCAGCTGACCCATGAGCTTAACACTTGAGCCAGCTGAGCTGAGCTGAGCTGGTTGCCAGCTGACCTAGCTGACCAGCTCAGCTGAGCTTAACACTTCCTTCCCACACTTAACCAAGCTCCTTCCAGCGGAGTCTTGGCCCTTATTCGTCCATGGAACACTCTGGTTTGTCTCTTCCGACCTTCTGTTCACGATTTTTGGTTCCATGGCCTGTCCTGTCCGACTTAGGGTAGTTCGGAGATACTACAAGTCTCCCCCCTTGAAATGGATTCGTCCCCGAATCCGCCTCAAGGTTTTTATACCAGTCCGGGTAATCAGCCTTCATTCTATTCTCGGTTTCCCAAGTGATCTCCTTGATCCCATTGTGGATCCATTCTACTTTGACCATTTGCACCACCTTCTTTCGGGTTGCTTTTTCCATCCTGTCTAGGATTCGGAGAGGTCGGATTTCTATGGTCAGGTTTGTCTTGAGTTCACTTGGAATCTCAGACACAACCAAGTCTTGATCTGTTAGGCATTTGCGCAATTGTGAGACATGGAATACATTGTGGAATGCATCCATCTCACTTGACAAATCCAACTTATAGGCAACCTCCCCAACTCGTTCTATGATTCGGAATGGTTCCAAATACCTTGGATCAAGCTTGCCACGTTTTGAAACCCGTGCTCGACCCTTGAAGGTGATCATCTTCAGGTAGACCCGGTTGCTCACCGCGAACTCAAGGTCTTTCCTTCTTTTGTCTGCATAGCTCTTTTGACGGTCTTGAGCTTCCTTCATTTTGGCCTTGAGGAATCGGATTCGTTCTGTTGTTTCCTCAATTATGTCCGGTCCAACTATGCTCGACTCACATACTTCTGTCCAACACAATGGAGTTCGACATGGCCGTCCATACAAATCCTAATAAGGCGACATTCCGATGCTTGTGTGATAACTGTTGTTATACGCAAACTCATTCAAGGGTAAAAACTTTTCCCATGAGTCACCCCATTCCAGAACACACGCCCTTAGCGTGTCCTCTAGGGTTTGTATGGTCCTTTCTGATTGACCGTTTATTTGGGGATGGTAAGCCGTACTCATGTTTACCCTTGTTCCCAGGGCCTTTTGGAAGGCTTGCCAGAAATAAGAAGTAAACTGACCATCCCTGTCTGAGACTATACTTGATGGGATCCCATGCAACCTCACTATCTCGTCAATGTATATCTCAGCCAACTTCCCGACTCCATCCGTCTTCTTGATGGCCAAGAAGTGTGCGGATTTGGTGAGTCTATCCACTACTACCCAGATTGTGTCTCGCTTGTTCCGGGTCGTGGGTAGACCTGTCACAAAGTCCATGGCGATGTTATCCCACTTCCATTCTGGAATAGGGAGACTTTGTAACAGTCCACTCGGAACTTGGCGTTCAGCCTTGATCAACTGACAGGTTGGGCACTTGGCCACCCAATCAGCTACATCATGTTTCATCCCGACCCAATGATAGTACCGTTTTAGGTCATGGTACATCTTGGTTTGTCCGGGATGAATAGAGAACTTGGACTGGTGAGCCTCCCGTAGGATGACTTCCTCCAGTTCCCACACGTTTGGCACGCAGACTCGGCCATTTACCACAATCGTCCCGTTTTTGGAGATTTGGTATTCCGTGTGGTTGTTCTCTGCGGCTTTCACCAACTATTCATTATCCTTCTGAGCCAGCCAGACCTTAGTCAGAATGTCTGCTTGGTCCGCTGCTCCTAAGCACACCGGCTCTTCTCCCACGGCCAATGCGTTGAGACACAAGGAACGGACCATTCCGACCAAGGTCTCCGCATCCCGTTCTATGGCCACATCGGTCCTTTTCCTACTTAGGGCGTCGGCCACGAGGTTTGCCTTTCCTGGATGGTAAGTGATGTCCAGATCGTAATCGGCCACCAATTCTATCCATCTCCTTTGCCTGAGGTTCAGCTCGGGTTGGGTGAACACATACTTTAAGCTCTTATGGTCCGTAAATAGTTGCACTTTTGCTCCGTAGAGGTAAGATATCCAGATCTTAAGTGCAAAGACTACTGCGGCCATTTCGAGATTATGAGTGGGATAGTTCCCTTCATGTTTATTTAATTGCCTTGAAGCATATGCAATCACCTTCCCTTGCTGCATCAGCACACATCCTAACCCGTTGATAGACGCATCCGTGTATACCACGTATGGTATATCATCTTGGGGTTGGGTCAGGACTGGTGCCTTAGTCAATATCCCCTTGAGTTCCGTTAAACTCTTCTCCGCAGCATCCGTCCATTCGAACTTCACGTTCTTCCCGGTCAGCTTCGTCATGGCCTTGGCCATGCTTGCAAACCCTCGGACGAATCGCCTGTAGTAGCCGACAAGCCCGAGGAAACTTCGGACTTCCGTCGCGTTTCTCGTCCTTGGCCACTCCTCGAATGATCGGATTTTCTCCGGATACACTCCCTCAGCCGACACAATGTGCCCTAGGAAGCCAATTCATTTCTGCCAGAAGCTATATTTACTTAGCTTGGCATAGAGCTTCTGCTTCCTCAACTTCTCCAAAACGATCCTCAGAAGTTCACGGTGTTCCTTAGGGTTTTTGGAGTAAACAAGAATGTCATCGATGAATATGATCACAAACTTATCTAACCATTTCCGAAAGACACCGTTCATCATCTTCATGAACGCAGCCAGTGCATTTGTTAGACCAAAAGGCATGACTACAAACTCGTAGTGTCCATACCGAGTCCTATAACGCGGTTTTCCTCACGTCCTCTGGTGCTATCGGGATTTGATGGTATCCCGAAGCGAGATCGATCTTGGAAAACACGGTTGAACCCTTCAGTTGATGCCGAGGTAATGGATATTTTGTTCTTCACAGTAACTCTGTTGATGCCTCGGTAGTCTACGCACAAGCGAAGGCTCCCGTCTTTCTTCTTGACGAATAGGACAGGCGCCCCCATGGAGAACTGCTCGGCCTAATAAAGCCTTTGTCTAGCAGATCTTCCAGCTGCTTCTTTAATTCAGTGATCTCGGCTGGGGCCATTCTGTATGGCGCCTTAGATAAGGGTTTAGTTCCAGGTTCAAGTTCAATGGTGAACGGATCAGACCGGTCAGGCGGTAAGCCTTCTAGCTCCTTGAACACGTCCTCAAAGTCCTTGACCACGTCCTCAAAGTCCTTGACCAAGGAAATCTCCCGACCTTTATCTCTGTTCCGACCTCCTTGGTCGTGATGGTGGCTAGGTATGCTTCACATCCCTTTGCCAAAATTTTCTCTGCTTGGATAGCAGAGACGACCAAGCTTCCCGAAGTCGGCTGTATTCCTTGGAATACCACCTTGCCTTCTGGCCTTTCGAATTTCACCCTTCCTCGGTGACATTCAATGGTGGCTCGGTTCTGGCCGAGCCAGTCCATACCCAAGATCACTTCGTGATGTTTGAGGTTAACTACAACTAGGTCGGACGGTATACTCGCACCTCCAATGGAGACGGGTACATCACGCACCAACCCTAGCACATGCATTACTTTCCCACTGGCGGCATTCACAATGCCTTGGGCCTTTCCCAATCATTCCAGGACTCACAAAGCTATGTGTAGCCCCAGAATCTGTTGGGAATGTACTGAAATCTATTGTACTTACTCTGAGTGAGAGTTGTATTGTCGAGATGAGACATCCATATAATACTAGGCACTCGTAATGCTTTGCTAGAAGCCACTTATGATCAATGAGTTTAGAACCCATTGCTAGTGTTATATGATCCTACAGGGTCACACACCTAAGCAAACTGAACAATAGAATGTGAGGTTGATCATTAATGTAATGATCTGATAAATGCATATTTGATATGCATTCAATATCAAGTTTCTGAAGCAGTGTCGATCGATGCAGAATGTGCATCGATCGACACAGATCGCGAATGACCAGATTAACTTCGGTTTAATCGTTGGTTATTCGGGTCGTGGTATAAGTCAACATATATAATATATATGGTCGACTTTTACATACAATCGGACCTAATTCACAGCCACCAAAATAAACTAGAAACCTCTCAAGAGATCTGATCTCTAAAGGCACTAACATCCCTGCTGTTCAGTTCGTGTGCGTGTGGATACCAGTAGAGGCGCAGCAATTGAGGCGCTGAGAATCTCGAGTACTTTCAAAACCCTTCCGCTGCTAATCACCAGGTAACTTCGAGATCTGTAGATTCAATATACATGAAACCTAGATCCTAGGCTTCGGAATTCAGACTAGGGTTGCTAATCTTATTAGAACTGCTAGAAATTCCTACAGTGGTATCAGAGCCTTAGGGTTCTATTGAATCAGTAGCATGTTGATTAGATTAGTTGAAGCTAGATCAATGTATAGTTGATACAAGCATGCTAAAATTCGTTTTGAACATGATAATCTAGTTTAGGTTATTTGCTGAAAACGATTAGGGTTTATCGCCGTGTGTCGATCGATGCCAATCCGGTGTCGATCGATGCCAATCCGGTGTCGATCGACACATAAGGATAACCCGAACAAAACATGGGTTTAACCTAACTGTGACGATCAACACAAGAGTTGTGTCGGTCGACACAGACCTTTTCGGTCAGGTTGATCGGTTCAATTGGTTTGGACCGGTTAGCTAACTTGGTTAAACCGCTGAATCGATTTATTGTGATTGAGTTGATAAGGTTAGCATCGACCGACACTAATGTAGTGTCGATCGACGTAGACCGGTTATCACAAAACCGGATCAATTGGATTGATCGACTATCACAAATTGGTTTTTGGTTAATCTGTATCGATCGACACTAAAGTAGTGTCGGTCGACACAAGATCCGCTGATTTAGGTTATTGAACCTGAAATCACAGGACCAAACCAGGATAAATCAAGTTTAGTTAGAAGAATTAAAACATAATAAAACTGAACGTTTTAAAGGTTCCGTTCCTCAACCAAATATCAAGTAATACTTGATGTCTTCCCAATCTTGTCAACTGTCAAGACTTGTTTCATTGTGCGATTGACTTGCAGTGCAAGATGTCCACAATTACATAAGTAAGACAGGAAGTAATCGTGTTGATGGACTTGCAGTGCAAGACATCAACAATTACATGACTCAAAAGATTGGTTTACTTGAATGGGCCATCAAAATCGTTTTGGGCCCATAGACATCAGGTGGATTGGACATGAGATGTCAATCCACAACCAGGAGTTGTATTGGATACAACTAGCAAAGTTGTTGCTTACCTAGATAGCTAAAATTTGGGTGATAGCCAGTGGCTCACTCAAACTTAGTAAAGTATGGGTCTTGGATCGTTATATTCATTTGAGGAAACATTGTTTGAATATAATGCGAGTTTTCTTAATAGTTAAGATTTCTCATTTCTTGAACATCATAACTAAACCTTTTCCTTTCTTTGATCTCAGCTATGACTAACACTCATCACAACACTTTCTCCCTTCGATCCGTCCTTGAGAAGGACAAGTTAAATGGATCGAATTTTCTCGAATGGTATCGGAACTTGAGAATTGTTCTCAAGCAGGAGAAGAGGGACTATGTCCTGGAAAATGTTCTCCCTGAAAAACCGAGAGCCAATGCTCCACATGCAGAAAGGAGTGCTTGGGATAAGCATTCTAATGATGTGGTCGATGTGACTTGTCTCATGTTGGCTACCATGAACTCGGACTTGCAGAAGCAATACAAGAACGTGGAGTCGCCCATGGAGATGATCACTAGCCTGAAAAGTATGTTTCAGGAGCAGGCACGAACTGAGAGGTACCAGACGGTTAAGTCTCTCATTGAATGCAAGCTACCAAAGGACGGTTGATAGGTTCTAAGTTTTACCCTATTCTAAAACTGCAAGTGCACAGTATAGTCAATGTAGTATATAGGGTTATCGAATCCACAGGGACACTTGGTCTCAAGAGGATCAAACTGTAGGGAATGAATACTAGAAATAAACAGAGAAAGATTGAAATAAATTGCGAAGCAAGAAAGTAAACAGTAGCAGGAATCGGTTTGTAAGCAATAAACTAAAAGCGTCAAGCCTAGGGTATTCTCAGGAAATCAGACAAGCAGACAAGTTAATCAGTCAGGATCAAATTAAACTCAGTTCTAGAACTCAAATCACGATAATAGAATTAACCAAATCTCTTTGCGAGAATTCTCTATGCCTAAGTGCAGTAACCCAAATCTCTTTGCAATTACTAACAGATTAAACAAGCATTAAGTTCAAGTTCGATATGTTCACAATTAAACCAAACCAAATCTCTTTGCGAATAATTTAATTGCTCAACCTAAATAGTTCAGATTCCTAAACCCCACTCTCGTGACGTATTTAGCAACCTAAGATCTAGATTCTAATTGATCAGGTTAGAACTAGCATTAAGCACAATTTAGTTTGAAGAACATTCTAATCATATGAATCCTAACTGAATTAAATAAGTCTAGCAAGTCATCAAACCTTAATGAGAAACCCTAAACTCAACTATGGATCTACTCAGACATGATTGATGAAAACATAATCATGGAATAAATAGATTGCATATAAGAAATTAAAATATCAAAGGGGTTCAAAATCTTCTCCAAAATAAATGAATACAAGGAAATAGATCAGCCCCGAAAGCTCTAAAAAACTCTTAGCTCTAAGTATGAAAGTGTCTCCAAAATAAAAGCCAAAAACTAGTATATATAGGTATAATCTCGGATGGGGCTTCTGTGTAAATACTGGAAGTATCTTGGGCTTCTTTGCAAATCTTCATATGTTGGCACGCTGACGCGTAAGGCCCATCTCGCGACTGCATCGACCGATGCACAATGTGTGTCGATCGATGCAATATCAAATAATCGAACAGTGAATAAAGCTCTCGGCCAAAACGTCCCAAAATGCCCAAAATGCTCCATATATCTCCAATTAGCTCCAAACTCGATATAACCTGTAAAAGACTCTAAACGAATACAAAAGACTATAAAAACACAAGTATATCATGGTATAAAGTGGGTAAAAACCATGATATATCAACTCCCCCACACTTAGCCTTTGCTTGCCCTCAAGCAAAACAGAGAACTAAAATGCAGTGAAGAGGTTTGAAAACTCTTCAGAAACTCATTTCATCATAGAAGCAGCAGCATTCAGATTCCCCTTAGTAATCCACATGAAAGAATCAATCTACAGACATCAAGACCAACATGTACTTCCCCCACACTTAGCAACTGTCCTAAGTAAACGCCACAATCACATTCAAGCATTCAAATTCACCCTACTGACTTCTGCAAGTATTTAAGTGCGGTCTCACCTAAGGAGTATCGATCTAAAGGCACATGGATTCTTACCTTGCCAGCTCTAGACCACCATACTATCTTTCTCTAGTCCCTTTCTTCTCTTTCCCTTCTTTAACAACTGATTTTTCCCCACTGGGTATCATTTTATTTTTTTTATCAGTGTTCTTCCCGTTATGAGGTGTACTTTGGACACATTCCATGGATCACATGAGAGATAATAGTGTTTGCTACTATTCCCATGACCACTTCGGAGTTACTAACTCATCCGCAGTTTATTTATTATTATTTTTTTTTTTACTTTTACAGAAGGGGAGAAGGGGACTAAATAGGACAGGTTTACAGGCTGTGTCAGAACCAACAAGGGAGTCCGACATAAAGTATACCAAGCCCTTAGGTGAGAAAAATTAAAGTCAGTATTAAGGTGAAGTCAGTAAAGAATCCTCTGATACCTGAAGCGATGTGGGTGTTCTCAGTAGGCTGATCTGTGATGGGGTTTTCTAATAGTCATAGATAGATCTGCAGCTTCATCCCAATGGTCACTTAAGTTCCTGCAAATGCTGCTAATCTTCTTAAAAAGTCATTGTTTCCTACTTAAACCAATTTTGACTCGAAAAACAAAATTTTAAAATTAACTGACTCATAAGAAAACAAAAGAAAAGTAATTAGTAGAACCTCCCCCACACTTAAAACACACTGTCCCCAGTAGTGTCAAGTAAGGGATTGGTTAAAAGAAAAATTAGATTGAATGGTTAGTTCTCTCGGGTTTTACCTCTGTCGCAGTCAGGCATCGATCGTTGCACTAGGTGCACCGACCGTTGCTGTGCGAATTTCTGTTGTAACGATCGACACAAATGTGTGTCGATCGACGCATTGCGATTTCATCGAACCCTGCAACGAAAAACTCACCAAACAGAAACAAAAACGTAAAATCTAGAAAAAATACTAAAATCAAAATGCAAAAACAAAAACAGTGGGTTGCCTCCCACTCAGCGCTTGTTTAAGGTCATTAGCTTGACCGGACGCACAAGAATTTTCAGGCTCCTAGAGATCCTGACAGAGACTTTTTCTGTCTCTGCTCAAGTCTCCTCATCCATGGTGGAGAATAAGCTGTTGCAGAATGCTTCAGCCCAAGAAAAGATGGAGTAAAGTGCGCTCCAGGATCTAGTATCACAGGTCCATCTGGCTGCTCGTCTTCTGCTTCCAGGATCGTGAAAGTCTGCCCATCTATCAGTGGTTTCCGCAGCTTCTCCATGTCATATCGCAGCTTCTCATCTCCCAGGTGGAGGTCTATTAGACCCTGTCTAACATCAATCACAGCTCCTGCTGTAGCCAAGAATGGTCTTCCAAGTATCAGTGCTTCATCCGGATCGCAGTCATATTTCAGCACAAGGAAGTCTGTTGGAACCAAGTAGTTTCCAACTCTCACTGGTATGTCCTTTAAAAGTCCTTCAGGAACTCGTAGAGACTGATCAGCTAGGACAAGACGGGTACTCGTAGGAGAAAAATCTAGCATCCCCAGCTTCTCTGCCACAGAATAAGGCATCATACTTCCAGCAGCTCCTAAATCACAAAGAGAGCGTCTAAAACTGTCCTCAAAGATAGAACAATCAAGTATAAACACTCCAGGATCAGGTAATTTCTTTGGAATCTTGTTCAGCAGAACATCACTGATGTGTTGGGGAACTATTATCACCCATTCTTTCAGATCTTCATCTAGAGGCAGCATCTTGTTCAAATATCTCTGCACACAGGGATGATAAGGTGGATCATCAGGTGGTGGAATTTCTTCCAAGCCTTCACCACTCTCTTCCAGTTTCTTCAGCTCCTCAATCTCTTGTTTAATTACCTCAGACACCTTGGGATATTGCCTAATGGCTTGTGCATAAATATCCTCCTGAGTGATCTCAGACACATCAGGGAATAGACGGGCCAATTCTGCATCAGTTTCATTATCATCCGATAACACTGTCTGTTCACGACCTGCATCGACCGACACAAGGTGTGTGTCGATCGTTGCAATGCGATCATCACAACTTCCACCCGAGAGTTTTTCACTTGATTCCGAGAATTCTGCATCATCTACCAATTCGGCCGTACTTAGCTCAAATTTCTCACCTAGATGAGATCCATCATTAACAAGTACAGACCAGGCTTTAATATGAGTCTCAGCAACTCCGTTTCCTTTCATAGTACCTGAAATCTGATTTACCTGAGTGTCCAGCTGTTTCACATGAGTGCTCAGAGTCTCAAACTTCCCATTGAGGTTTTCATAAACTGCATCCAGCTTCTTGTTATGGTCTACAGAGATCTTGTTCTGGCTCTCCAGTATCTGCTCAAACATTGTTTCCACCCTGGTTTCAAAGGCAGTTGCTGCAGGCGGAGTCTGATAGGATGAAGATCCGTAGGTTCTCTGATTTCCTTGCACATAAGGCTTCTGGAAGTTACTAGTCTGTCCAAAAGAGTTCTGATTGCCTGTGAAGGCACTCTTTTGTCCTTGGTTGAAGAACCGGTTTCCCTGCTGATATCCAAATCTGTTTCCTTGGAAACCAGATCCTCCAACGAAATTCACATCTTCTTCCTGAGTGTCCTCCTCAGTTTGAATCACTTCTACTTCTTGTGCAAAATGGACAGCTTTCTTTTCACCTAGAAGAGTGCAGATTTTATCCATCCTGGATCTCAATTCAGCCATCTCAGAGAGATCAACACTTCCACCGGTTTTCTTTCTCCTCTCGTCCATGGTCTTACAACTGTTGCTGCCAATCAGATTTTCTATCAACTGCTTAGCCTGTGTAGGAGTCCTGGTGTTGAAGTTGGCATTACTGGAATTATCCAGCGCCTGTTGATACGGAAGATCTATTCCTCTGAAGAAAATACCAATCAGCTGAACTTCAGTGAATCCATGATGCGGACAGTCACGCTGATACTGCTTAAATCTGATCCATGCAGTCTTTAAAGGCTCCACAGCTCCTTGGGAGAAAGTGAGTATGTCCTGTCTGGCCTGATCTGATCGTGCATCATCATAGAAATGAAGCAGGAACTCACTCTTTAAAGCTGCCCAAGTGGTGTACTGTCCAGGGACCAGCTGTCTCAGCCACACACTAGCGTCTCCAGCAAGACTGTGTGGAAATAGCTTAAGGAACAGATAGTCCGGGCATACTCCTTCATATTTCATGCCAGTAACTATGTCCTCAAACTTGTCTATGTGATCCATAGGCTGCTCCGATTGGTAACCATGAAAAGCCATCTGTCTCATCAGTTGGTAGTAGATAGTCTTTACCTCAAAATCACTTCTTTCAAAAGCAGGAAGCACTAGAGCTGCTCGGTTTGCGTGAAACTCATCAGGTCTGTTGTAGTCAGCTAATGTCCTTTCATGGACAACCATCCGGCCTTGTGGCTCAACTTCATCAGGGATCACTCGTCCCTCAGCATCAATCCTTTGCCCAGCAGCATTGTAAGGATTGTTCTCTGGATCCCTCAGGATTCCATCAGCATCTGGTATCAAGATCAAGCGTTCTTGTACCATTCTCTCTCTCTTTTCTCTTCTGATCTTTCTTTCTAGACGTCCAAGTTCCTCTAGTCCAAGATTAATCAAGCTCGAGTTCGGATTACTTCTAGTGTTCTGCGTTGGCATAAACTGTCTGTAATCGTCCAGCAACGATCGATGCTTTCAGTGCAACGACCGATTCAATCTCGGAATCGCCTAGTGTCGATCGACGCAAGGTGTGCAACGGTCGACGCAAGGCGAATTTCGTACCTGCGACAGAAAGAAACAGAGAAAAGAATCAGTAAAATCGAAAAAAAAAAAAAAAAAACGAAAAACAAAAACAAAAACGAAAAATTTCTAGTAGAAACCCTAAGTTCGGTCCTAGCGAAGACTCAAAGAGTCCCCGGCAACGGCGCCAAAAACTTGATAGGTTCTAAGTTTTACCCTATTCTAAAACTGCAAGTGCACAGTATAGTCAATGTAGTATATAGGGTTATCGAATCCACAGGGACACTTGGTCTCAAGAGGATCAAACTGTAGGGAATGAATACTAGAAATAAACAGAGAAAGATTGAAATAAATTGCGAAGCAAGAAAGTAAACAGTAGCAGGAATCAGTTTGTAAGCAATAAACTAAAAGCGTCAAGCCTAGGGTATTCTCAGGAAATCAGACAAGCAGACAAGTTAATCAGTCAGGATCAAATTAAACTCAGTTCTAGAACTCAAATCACGATAATAGAATTAACCAAATCTCTTTGCGAGAATTCTCTATGCCTAAGTGCAGTAACCCAAATCTCTTTGCAATTACTAACAGATTAAACAAGCATTAAGTTCAAGTTCGATATGTTCACAATTAAACCAAACCAAATCTCTTTGCGAATAATTTAATTGCTCAACCTAAATAGTTCAGATTCCTAAACCCCACTCTCGTGACGTATTTAGCAACCTAAGATCTAGATTCTAATTGATCAGGTTAGAACTAGCATTAAGCACAATTTAGTTTGAAGAACATTCTAATCATATGAATCCTAACTGAATTAAATAAGTCTAGCAAGTCATCAAACCTTAATGAGAAACCCTAAACTCAACTATGGATCTACTCAGACATGATTGATGAAAACATAATCATGGAATAAATAGATTGCATATAAGAAATTAAAATATCAAAGGGGTTCAAAATCTTCTCCAAAATAAATGAATACAAGGAAATAGATCAGCCCCGAAAGCTCTAAAAAACTCTTAGCTCTAAGTATGAAAGTGTCTCCAAAATAAAAGCCAAAAACTAGTATATATAGGTATAATCTCGGATGGGGCTTCTGTGTAAATACTGGAAGTATCTTGGGCTTCTTTGCAAATCTTCATATGTTGGCACGCTGACGCGTAAGGCCCATCTCGCGACTGCATCGACCGATGCACAATGTGTGTCGATCGATGCAATATCAAATAATCGAACAGTGAATAAAGCTCTCGGCCAAAACGTCCCAAAATGCCCAAAATGCTCCATATATCTCCAATTAGCTCCAAACTCGATATAACCTGTAAAAGACTCTAAACGAATACAAAAGACTCTAAAAACACAAGTATATCATGGTATAAAGTGGGTAAAAACCATGATATATCAACGGTCCAGTAAGTCCTCATGTCATAAAGATGATGGGTTATATTGATAACCTGGGGAAGTTGGATTGTCCCATTAGCCAAGAGTTGGCTACTGACATCATTCTGCAGTTACTGCCGTCAAGCTATGATCAGTTTGTTATGAACTATGACATGAACAACTTGACGAAGACGTTGACTGAACTGCATGGCATGCTCAAGACAGCTGAGCCAAATATCAAGAAGGGCACTCCAAACGTACTTATGGTACAAGGAGGCAAGAAGTTTAAGAAACTTGGCAAGGGTAAGGGAAAGGGCAAGGCCGTCCAGGTTGAGAACCAGGACAAGCCTGCGCCAGCCACCAAACCCAAGCCCGGCCCATCTGAGACTGATAAGTGCCATTACTGTAATGAGCTTGGGCATTGGAAGAGAAATTGCAACAAATTCCTGGAAGAGAAGAAGAAGAAGAAGAAGACTTTTGAGACATCGTCTTCAGGTATTTATGTTATAGAAGTAAATGTTACTACTTCAGGTTCTACTTCTTGGGTATTGGATACCGGTTGTGGTGCTCATATTTGTACAAATATGCAGGGGCTAAGCAACAATAGGACGTTGGAGAAAGGACAAGTGGACCTGCGCGTGGGGAATGGAGCAAGAGTTGCTGCATTAGCCGTAGGAACATTTAATTTGTCTTTACCTTCTGGTTTGGTTTTAGAACTTAATAATTGCTACTATGTACCTGCTATTAGCAGAAAGATTATTTCTATTCCTGTTTTGGATATAGAAGGATATCAGTTTTCAATTAAGAATAAATGTTGTTCTTTTGATTACAATGATATATTTTATGGTAGCAGCCCATTAGAGAATGGGCTTTATGTTCTAAACCAAAGCACACCAATCTATAACATTAACACCAAGAGATTCAAGTCAAATGACACGAATCAAACCTTTGTATGACATTGTCGTTTGGGCCATATAAATGAGAAACGGATTCAGAAGCTCCATAGTGATGGACTTCTGGGCTCATTTGATTATGAATCATGTGAGAAATGCGAATTTTGTTTACTGGGCAAAATGACTAAGGCCCCTTTCAACAAACAAAATGAAAGGGCCAGTGACCTATTGGGCCTTATACATACCGATGTGTGTGGCCCAATGAGCACAAGTGCCAGAGGAAATTTTCGATACTTCATCACCTTTACTGATGATTTCAGCAGGTATGGCTATGTCTATTTGATGAGACATAAGTCGGAATCTTTTGAAAGGTTCAAAGAATTCCAAAATGAAGTACAGAATCAACTTGGCAAAAGTATTAAAGCTCTTCGATCAGATCGTGGAGGAGAATACTTAAGCCAAGAATTCAGTGATAATCTAAGAGATTGTGGAATTGTTTCACAACTCACTCCTCCTGGAACACCTCAATTGAATGGAGTGTCCAAGAGGAGGAATCAGACTTTATTAGATATGGTTCGATCAATGATGAGTCACTATTCTCTTTCATTATCCTTTTGGGGATACGCTCTAGAAACGTCTGCGTTTACACTTAATAGGGTTCCGTCAAAATCAGTTGCAAAGACACCACATGAGATGTGGACTGGAAATGTTCCGAGTTTGTCTTTCCTATTGATTTGGGGTTGTAAAGCTTATGTTAAGCGGTTAATTACAGATAAGCTCGAACCCAAATCAGATAAATGCTACTTCGTTGGTTATCCTAAGGAAACCAAGGCTTACTACTTTTACAACCAGTCCGAGAACAAAGTGTTTGTTGCTCGGAACTGCATTTTTCTTGAGAGAGAGTTTCTTTCCAAGAAAAACAGTGGAAGTAAAGTACAACTCGAAGAAGTTCGAGAGCCACAGGAAACCGCTCAGCCCGTTGAGGAGGAGCAACAGTTGGATCTACAAAGAGTTGTAGAACCCACGCCTGTTGAGCCTGAAATTCGCAGATCCGAAAGGATCCGTCACGAGCCTGAGAGATATGGATTTCTCGTAACCAATTATCCGACTTGTTGATCATTGACAGTGACGAGCCCGCGAATTTTTAAGAAGCAATGATGAGCCCTGACTCCGAAAAGTGGCTGAAAGCCGCTGAATCCGAAATGGGATCCATGTCACAGAACAAAGTATGGACTTTGGTTGATTTACCCAATGGTGCAAAGGCCATTGAGTGTAAATGGATTTTCAAGAAGAAAATTGACGTGGATGGAAATATTCAGATATATAAAGCAAGGTTGGTGGCAAAAGGTTTCAAACAAATTCATGGTATTGACTATGATGAAACCTACTCCCCTGTCGCTATGCTTAAGTCCATTCGGATTCTCCTAGCAACAGCCGCTCATTATGATTATGAGATCTGGCAGATGGATGTGAAAACAGCTTTCCTTAATGGAATTCTGGAAGAGGATGTGTACATGACACAGCCTGAAGGTTTCATTGATCCTAATGCTGCTAGGAAGGTATGCAAGCTTCATCGATCCATTTATGGGTTGAAGCAAGCATCACGGAGTTGGAATCTTCGTTTTGATGAAGCAATCAAAAGGTTTAATTGCATCAGAAACGAAGAAGAACCGTGTGTTTACAAAAAGACTAGTGGGAGTGCAGTTGCATTTCTTGTATTGTATGTAGATGACATACTTCTTCTCGGAAATGACGTCCCGTTGTTACAGTCTATCAAGACTTGGCTTGGAAGTTGTTTTTCAATGAAATACATGGGAGAAGCCGCGTACATTCTTGGAATAAGAATCTATAGAGATAGATTGAACAAGTTAATTGGATTGTGTCAAGATACTTATATCGATAACGTCTTACACAGATTCAGTATGCATGATTCCAAGAAGGGCTTCATACCAATGTCTTATGGCATAAGTCTCAGCAAGAAGCAGTGTCCTGCGACACCTGCTGAGCGAGAACGCATGGGTCGGATCCCTTATGCTTTGGCTTTGGGATCCATCATGTATGCCATGCTCTGTACTCGTCCAGATGTTGCTTGTGCTTTAAGCTTGACGAGTAGATACCAATCTGATCCAGGTGAATGTCACTGGACAGCTGTCAAGAACATTCTGAAGTATTTGAGAAATACCAAGGATAAATTCTTGGTGTACGGAGGAAGTGATGAGCTGGTAGTAAGTGGTTACACAGACGCAAGTTTTCAGACGGACAAAGACAATTTCCGATCACAATCTGGTTACGTCTTTTGTCCGAACGGCGGTGCAGTTAGTTGGAAGAGTTCCAAGCAAGACACTGTAGCAGATTCCACAACTGAAGCTGAGTACCTCGCTGCTTCTGAAGCGGCAAAGGAGGCTGTTTGGATCAAGAAGTTCATCACTGAACTTGGTGTGGTTCCTAGTATTTCTGAGCCAGTGGCTTTGTATTGTGACAACAATGGAGCCATTGCGCAAGCAAAGGAACCTAGATCACACCAGAAGTCCAAACACATAGAGAGGAGATATCACCTTATCCGTGATATCGTTAACAGAAGAGATGTGAAGATCAGCAGAGTCCCGACGGATGACAATGTTGCTGATCCTCTGACCAAGCCTCTCCCAAGGCCTAAGCATGAGAGTCATACTGCAGCAATAGGCATTAGATTTCTTAAGATATGATCTTAATTTCAGTGGGAGTTGTATTTGGTTTTTAGTTATGACATGATGTTCGTAAAACATAATTTGGTTATGTTATTTTAATGAAATTGTTTCAGTATTATTTAATTGTGTTATTAAATAATTGTCCCAAAGTAATTTATGACATTTTATAGGTCATCAAGTATGTGACTTGATCATGAAACCCTATAAGTAATAAATGACATAAATTATAAAGGTCCCTGGTCGAGGTTGTTAAAGTGGGACATTAACAACCACGTGAGGCTAGTATGTGAGGTGACTGATGATTAAGTTTCATAAAGTCATTAATAAGAGTATTAAAGTCAATCACATAGATGTGTGTTGAAGAACACATGATCGGACTTGACCCATTGATGAGAACTCTACAAGATGGTTATATGAGTGTCATAAGAGTTTCTCATTACGACTATAGAGTATAGTCCTTAGACCTGAGTTCATCATGATTTCTTACATATTAATTGGTCCGTCTTGACTTTGTCAAACGTCAGCCGTAACTATAAAGACACTGATTGGCCATATCATGAATATGAAAGGGACATGGATGAAACAAGAAGGGATTTGTATCTCCTATATAACAGGAGATAAATATCTCAGGGCCTATCGAAGATTTGATACTGGAAATGCGTGGCCGCGCTCAAACGAGGTGAATGTCAGTCGTTTGTCATATTAGTATAAATCGGAATTCGATAAACATGATCTAGCTTAATAAGGATGACACAGTTCTTGCCTTATGCCAGATCGAGATATAGATAAAAAGGGATTATGGGAATAGATGATTCCAGTACAAGTGGGAGATTGTTGGGAATGTCCTGAAATCTATTGTACTTACTCTGAGTGAGAGTTGTATTGTCGAGATGAGACAGTCATATAATACTAGGCACTCATAATGCTTTGCTAGAAGCCACTTATGATCAATGATTTTAGAACCCATTGCTAGTGTTATATGATCCTACATGGTCACACACCTAAGCAAACTGAACAATAGAATGTGAGGTTGATCATTAATGTAATGATCTGATAAATGCATATTTGATATGCATTCAATATCAAGTTTCTGAGGCAGTGTCGATCGATGCAGAATGTGCATCGATCGACACAGATCGCGAATGGCCAGATTAACTTCGGCTTAATCGTTGGTTATTCGGGTCGTGGTATAAGTCAACATATATAAGATATATGGTCGACTTTTACATACAATCTGACCTAATTCACAGCCACCAAAACAAACTAGAAACCTCTCAAGAGATCTGATCTCTAAAGGCACTAGCATCCCTTCTGTTCAGTTCGTGTGCGTGTGGATACCAGTAGAGGCGCAGCAATTGAGGCGCTGAGAATCTCGAGTACTTGCAAAACCCTTCCGCTGCTAATCACCAGGTAACTTCGAGATCTGTAGATTCAATATACATGAACCCTAGATCCTAGGCTTCAGAATTCAGACTAGGGTTGCTAATCTGATTAGAACTGCTAGAAATTCCTACAGAATCAAACAAGGTCAATGTCTCTACACCGCCTATCAAAACGGTCCCTACACATTTCCCAAATCTATAAGAGTCCCGCTCTTTCCCTCAAAATGTATGCAATGCATTACTAATTTGAAGAAGTCAGGGTTCCAGTAACGTACCAGTGATCGCATCGTAGGAGCCGGACTCGCCTAAGTCCTTCACCAGTTCGTAAACCCGAGGTTTCACACTTTTACCCTTGGCCGTAGCCGCGCGGTCTCCCTGACCCCGGTTCACTTCTGGAGCCTTTGCTTCCCATCTTGGCGCCTTGGGCATTCACGTATGTAATGCCCGGCTTGGCCACAGTGGTAGCACGTCACTGATCTCTCGGTCACCTCTTCACGCACATCACCCCACCGGCTTTCCAACACTTTCCTAAGTGTCGCTTGCCGCATGTGACACATCTGGCTCGGTTAGAGGATTGGTTATCAGCCACCTGATCCAATTTCCTCTTTAGGTCCTTCCCGGGTCGGCTGGAGACCTTGTCCTTTGAGCCCATGCGGTTCTCCACAGCCATGTTGGCTTCAACCGTAGCTGCCCTCTCGACTAGCTCGGAAACACTATGGTAGGTACAAACCGAGCAATGGGTACACAACTCCACTCGCAGGCCGCGAAGGAAGCGACGCACCTGAGCCGGCTCATCCTCAACATCCCGTCCCACATAACGTCTGAGACGGTCAAATTCGGCCTCGTACTCTCGGACCGTCCTGCGGCCTTGGAACAAGTTCAAGTACTTGCCTTCCATACGATCCCAAGCCTCCGCCGGGAAGCACTTCCGGTTGAACTCAATCTCAAACTCTGCAAAGGAGTCGATGAGACCCTTGGTGCGTATGTCAATAGACAGCCACCAATCGTACTCTCAGACCGTCCTGCGGCCTTGGACCAAGTTCAAGTACTTGCCTTCCATACGATCCCAAGTCTCCGTCGGGAAGTACTTCCGGTTGAACTCAATCTCAAACTCCGCAAAGGAGTCGATGAGACCCTTGGTGCGTCTGTCAACTGACAGCCACCAATTATGCGCATCCCCTTACAGGAAGTGGATATCGATGTGCTTGCGGTAATCCTCGGGACAACGGGTAGAACGGAAGTTCCGGACAAGCCGTGACTTCCATTCATCAGCCTCAAGTTGGTCAGCACTTCCCTTGAAGTGTTTTGTGCCCAACTTGGTGATGTGACCAAGCACGTTGAGATAGTCCACCTTTCGGATCTTTTTAGGGACCGATGACTCTATCACTACTACGTCTGGGTCATCATCACTCGGACCCGTAGTCTCCGAGACTTGGATCCGTGGCTCACCCTCAGCCGGTTTCTGACCAGAGATGTTCTAGTTCAGTACCGTAAGCTGGTCCATGACCGCCTTCAGCATGGTCCACATCTGTCTGATGTTAGGGACCACGGTCAATGGTTCACCGCCACCACCACCTGTGGCATCGTCCATCTCATGGCCGGCCTCGGTATGGGCCACATGAGATGAGGATTCGCCCACACGCTCCTCCTCGTTATTAACGTGGACGTCTGGTTCTTCAACCCTAGTCCCGTCGGGAACATGTGGAGCCGTGGGTCCAGTGCCCGTCTGGTTAACCACATGACCGGTTACCCAGGCGTGATAGGGGTTGTCTGGAATCTTGGGCCGTGGCCGGTCGCAGACGCCTCTCTATCCTTAGTTCGCTTTGACTTGCTTTTTCCAACCTGAAGATTTCAACAAGATAAGTCATTCAAGCAATCTCCAAGTCCTAACAAGTCTACTATTTCTACACGAACATCTAACCCCGGACGAGTGGTGTAGCCCGTAACCCATAACCTAGGAAATAACTCCGCTCTAATACCAACTTGACAAGGCCTATCCCGGCCATAGGGCTGGTTCGGATTTGCCACTACTTAACCATTCTATCCTGAGGTTCCTTTGCGAATCTCAAGTCCTTTTATTCCATACTTAAACAATTCTATCAACATTCATTCATTTCCATTGAATTCCATACTTAGTCTAAGTGATAGGTGTAAAGTTTTATCCTATTCTACTGCAAGTGCACAGTTATGCAATGTAGTACTTAGGGTATCGAATCCACAAGGACTCACGGTCTCATGATAGATTATATGTTTTTAAGCTAAGCTAAATCAAATCCAGAGAAAGCAGTAAACAAAAGCAATAAACTAGAAGGAGTTTTCAATAGGAAGAAAGGCGTCGGACTTAGGAAGTTCTCGGGAATTATGCTATGCTAGAAACTTAACTAACCGGATTCAGATTAAAACAGGTTCAAGAACTAGAAACACAATACTAAATAATCCAACTCTCGCTGAGATTATTTCTAAATCTAGCAACCTAGCGATCCAAATCTGTTTGTGATCCTAGAGTTCTAAATAAGCATTAAGAACAGGTTCTATCGGTTCACAATTTTCTTAAACCAAATCTCTTTGTATCTAGTCAAATTGCTCACTCTAAGTTTGTTCAGATTATAACTCACACTCTCGTGATATTGTTAATTGTCTAAGATCTAAACCCTAGGTGATCAGTCTAGAATTCAGTATTAAGCACAACTTAGGTGATGAACAATAGATGGTGAATCCTAATCAATCAGTTATCAAGCAAGCATAAAACCTTTGTGAGAATTCCTAAATCTAACTAGGTTACTACTCAGACATATCAGTAATCAAACAACACATCATGAATAGAAAACCAAAAGACTTAATAGATAAAGAAAAAGGGTTCGAAATTCCTTTCTCAATGTTACAAGTAGAAAGAATCAGCCCTCTCCAAATCTCTCAAGCAATAACAAAGTTAAGAACAAGGTAAAAGGTAGAATGAGTCTGAACAAGATTAAACTCTCTAAACACGTTTTGGGGTCAGTTTAGAATTAAGGAAAACTTCTGGGAAATTATGCAAATCTTCAAAACTTGTCTTCAACTCGCGGATGTTGTTCCGTCGCGCTCAGTGTCGACCGACATGCAAGTCAGTGTCGGTCGACACTCAATCGTGGTCGAGACACCAACTTCTGCTCGTTGCACAAATCACCAGAAACGTCCTATAATCCTATCTTTTGCTCCAAACGCAATTCTACCTGTAAAAGACTCAATAGACTCTAAAAACCAGGTTAAAGACTCAATATATACAACTATATCATGGTTGAAAACCTAGAAAAACCATGATATATCAACTCCCCCACACTTAGCGCTTGCTTTCCCTCAAGCAAGTAAAGAACCAAAGCATAAGAAAAGAGGTTTAAAAACACAGAAACTCATTTCGTCTTAGGAACTTTCTCATTCACATTCACTTAGTAAACCACTGAAAACTTCCCTACAGAACTCAAGACCACAATATACTTCCCCCACACTTAGCAACTGTCCCAAGTAAACTCCACAATCAAGTTAGGACATTTAAGTTCACCACACTAGCCTCTGTATACAATTAGGTGCTGTCTCACAGAGGGAGTATCGAATCAAAGGACACATGGACTCTACCTATTCAGTGTCTGACCACCAAACTGTCGGTTTCTGGTTTCTTTCTTTTCCCTTTCTCTCTTAGTAGTGATTTTTCCCCACTGGGTATCATTTTAATTTTTCTATCAATGCTCTTCCCTCTTTATTGGGGTTTAAACTTTGTATCTTTCCATGGATACACAAGACGTAATAGGGGTCTCTACCACTCCCGTGACCACTTCGAAGCTACTAGCTTATCCCCGGTTTTTATCTCCATTTTTTTTTTACTTTCAAAGGAGGGGAAAATCAGAAACCATACTTAAGAACAGGATCATAGGCTGTGCCAAACACATCAAAGGAATCCGACCCAAAAATTACCAAGCCCCTAAGTGAGAAATTAAAGTCAAGATTTAAGCGTGAGACTAGTGATGGATCCTCTGAATACCTGGTTAGATATGGGTGTGTTGGATCGCCTAGGATCTAGGGTTCGTTATATTGAATCACTGACCTCGATCTTACCTTGTTTCGGCAGTGGAATGATTGGTATGACGAGATCAATAGCGACTCAAAAGCTTCGCCTCTACCAGATACACACGCACACAAACCTGGAAAGCCGGGATGCTAGTGCCGGATCTTCGGGATCACTGAGTCTATGTGGTTCTGCTCTCTCTGCAACAGAAAAATTGACCGCTAGGGTTCCAGGTCGAAAATATAAACCTTATATAGACCTGGAATGACTAAAAACCGAAACTTGGTTAATACCAATTCGTTTAAGTCATAAAATCGAAACATCAGTATCGAAACCCGAACTGTGTCGATCGACACACATACTGTGTCGATCGACACACCACTATAAACTCAATATCAATGCGTATCCAATACACATCAATATGATCATGACCATAATGATCATTCCCATATTTTACGCTTCTAGTTTGCTAGGTGTGTGACCCTATAGGATCATATAAAACCGGCAGTAAGTCTACAACTTACAGATTGCAAGAGGCTTTTAGCAAAACATTGCAACCGCCCAGTATTATATGAATGTCTGATCTCGACACACAACTATCAGGAGTGAGTACGAGTGTGATTTCAGGACATAATCCCAACAGGGTGTCCTTGATAAGTTGATCCATTTGGGGTTTTCTAATAGTCATAGAGGTCCTGCAAGTCTGTCCAATGGTCACTTAGTTCCTGTTCAAGCGAAAAAATTCCTCGAAAAATCATAGTTTCATACATGTTTTGACTCAATAAAACATTTTTGAAAACTAGTGAAAACATGGGACTGACTCTAAGAAAACAAAACACAATGTCAGTAGCCACCTCCCCCACACTTAAATTGCACTGTTCCCAGTGCAATTGTAGCATGAGATCGGTATAAATCAAATTGGAACCAAAGAGATTTTGAGTTAAAAATCCGAACCTGAACACGGTCGATGTCGACCGACACTAAGCTTAGTGTCGACCGACATCGAGCTCATGTGAGCATACGCAAGATGATAAATCTGTTCGTGGTTAAGATCATGAGTTAGCACTCAAATTTCTCACCTGTTAGCTGCGTTAGATCACTCAAAATCACATCAAAAACAACAATAAAGCTGCATAAACTCAAATAGTCATAGGTCCAACCAAACACTACTGAAAAATTGACTCAAAAGAAACATAAAAACTGACTCAAGAAAAGGAAAAAGAAAAACAAAACCAGTAGCAACTACAAGTCTAGAAGACTGGAGAGCCTCCATCGTCTGTCTCCTATGAGTCAGCATCTACCTCTACTTCCTCTTCCTCGGAGCTGATGTATGTAGGAGCTGGTGCAGGTGCACGGCGTCGTAGCTGTGGGTGGTGAACGCGCTGAGACTGCTGGTAGGACATCTTGTGAACCGTCTTCCATATGCCCTTAAGCACCTTTGCTGCCCACTTCTGGAATTGCGGTGGTGGCATGTCTTCTGCTGGTCCGGGAAGCTCAGGAAACCCATAGGTCTCGTCTGGATCATCAGCATGGACAGGCTCATGCTAAGAAGCAGAAGCAGCAGCTCCAGAAGATGCGCCTCGAAGCACAGTAGCTCGGCGCGGGACAGCTCTACAAAGATCCGCACTGGGCTGAAAAGAAAGCGAGAGGGGATCGTCTGTGATAGCCGTAAACTCAGTTGCTGGGAGGGGAAACAAACGCCCGACGTCGGATGTATCCGTGAAGTGCCACAAGAACTGTCTCCCATTGGTATCTCCCTTGATCCAGTGCATGCTCTTCAGATGTTGAAAATCCATCGTGGACTTTGTGGTGCATCTAGACATCTGACTCCTGTCAATCCGAAAGTGGTCGAAAATAGGAGTGAGCAGACTTCCAACAGACTCTGTCTTCTTTAATTTCCCACCGAATGCTCGTGTCTTGAGGTCCTCCAAGTGATGGGCAAAAACAGCTCCCATGTTCACATCAGCCACTAAACAAGCATCCTGATACACACTCTTATCAATAATATCTCCGATCCCAAAATATAGCAGCAGAAGCTCAGCTGTTCGCATCATTCTCGGACCCATCTTGCACAATATCGTGTTGGCGAATAGACGGGCAAGATATCTCAAAACCGGGTGACGCACCGCAGACTGTCGAGTGACCTGAGAGTCATAAATACCATTTCCAAAATGCTCCCAAAACACTTGTACATCTGTCTACTTCTCGGGCAAGTTTACTTGCTCCCTGTTCCGGTTAAATGAATAGATGTCACACAACTCAGGGATAGAAATCCTGTACCTCACCCCGTTGGCCATGAATGTCAACATCCCTTTAAAAGCCTTCTTTACCACTTCATTAGTGTAGTATACTCGGACTGTCGCCATGAACTGTCTGACTAACTCCGGGTACAGATCATAATACTTGGTACATATGGTACCTAGGCCTATCGCTCTCAGGATGTCTTGTCTGATCTTCATCTTGTTCACTGTAGTTGTACAAGCGATGCGTGTGGGCAGGAGCTCTACGTCACACCAGGCGTTGTAAAACAGAGAGTCATAATCATCCCACTGCTCCGAGATTGGCCTGTAGACACAAGCAGCAGCCTTAGACTCTGTTGCAGGATCATTGGCGAAGCGTGTGAGCTCGAACTTGGTTTCTTCCGCTCTTGGCCAAGGTGATCTGAGCTGCGCGTTTGAACTTGTAGTTCCAGTGCATCTCCTGGGTCATTTTCCGGGGTTCAGACAAGGTTCCATCTACAAGACATTGAACGAACAATCGAAAAGCATGAGGTTCAAACACACCAAAAATTCAAAGTCATAATCTCATCAAATTGAGCATAGACAATCATCCACAGTACTCATAGTAATCATATTCCACTACCAATACATCCTAGATATCCATAAATAATTCAAAAATCGAAGCTTTTGCCATTGGATACGAACAGAAAAATGGAGATTCAGAGCCATACCTTCGCAGATCGATGAAATGGATGCTAGAAATAGATAGAGCACAAAAAATTGAGAGGAATAGAGCTTTGAATTGATGAAAACGGTTAAGAATTGAGGTCAGTGGCGATTTTTGAAAATTTTCGGCGAGAGAGAAATGAGGAAGATGAAGAGAAGTCTCGGGTTTTTAAGAATCTGTACCTCGAATTCGTCGATGTCGACCGACATCAATATGGATGTCGGTCGACACTTACCTTTTTAGAACAAATCGACCTCTGAAATCGACCTCGGTAGATTATCGTCCGTGCTCGAAACTCCCTCGAATCGATGTCGACCAACATCCAAGTGGAAATCGACCGACACTGATTCGGCAGTGCTACGGGTTCTGCATAACTTGACACAAAAACTCCAAAAATGAAAAAAATTAAAATGCAAAACTCAAAGTCCTAATATTTACAACTTACTAGTGGGTTGCCTCCTACTCAGCGCTTGTTTTAGGTCATTAGCTTGAATTTGATGGGAGCTTAGACTCTCAGTGGCTTCGACAGAGACTGAGAGTGTCTCTGCGAAGGTCTCCTCATCCAAGGTGGAGAGTAAGCGTTGTCAGCGTGAGCTTGTCCAAGGAACGAAGGTATATGATGTTCTCCTACATTCACAGCAGTGAAATCAGTAGAATCGAGTTGGGAAGACGCGTACCTTTGTTCCGGTGAGGTTCTGATGTTTGGAGCTTTCTGCTTAGAAGCAGTTGCAAGCTCTGAAGATATTAGAGTGGAATCCTGAGAAACCACCATCTTCTCTTCTCCAGGATCAGAAACTGGAACCCCTCTAGTCTGAGTTTCCTGTTCATCTTTAATGCTGAAGGTCTGACCATCGATATTCGGCCTTCGCAGTATATCAATCTCAAAGTGTAGAGGCACATCTCCCAGGTGGAGATCAATCAAACCATGCCTCACATCAATCTTCGCTCCAGCCGTGGCTAAGAAAGGTCTTCCCAGTATTAGGGATGTTGGGAATGTCCTGAAATCTACCGTACTATCTCTAGAAAGTATGATAAGTGTCGAGATCAGACATAAGTCATAAATACTGGGTGATCATGATGGCTTGCTAGAGTCCGCTCTTGATCTATAAGTTTAGGACTTATTACCAGTATTGTATGATCCCAAAGGGTCACACACCATAGCTAACGGGAAAGTTAAATGGAATTAATACGGTAAGATGCAATGGCATTTACTGTATTAGATCAGAGAATTGGGCCAGATAAAATACAGGCTTTTGTCTGATTTGTGTCTTGGGCCCAAAAGATTAATGGACCATTAGTCTAATGACTTGGGCCCATTAAAGAGAGCTTAAGGTTTTCGAAAACCCTAAGGGATTAAGCATCCCACACGATTTCTTTCTGTGGCCGTGAACCTCTCTCTCTCTAGAACTCTCTCTTTCTGATCTGATCCATCTCTTTGGTCTAGCAGCCATCCCTTGCTTGTAAGAGTGTGGATACTCAAGGAGGAATAGGTGATTCATCTGTTCTAGACTGATCTTGTCATTACCATCAATCCGCTGTGCAATCAATAGGTAATGTTACAGGTTTGGTTTTATGATTCGTTTTGCAAGAACCTAGATCTGTTAAGATTATGTGTTAGGTTCTAATACGGGAATTAAACCTTGAACAAACACAATAATCCATCAGTGGTATCAGAGCTAAGGCATTAGTTTCTTGTAATTTGGATCATAGGGCTGTTTAATGTGTTAGAAAATCAATTATGTTAAAATTGATTAAAACCTTAATGCCCTAATCGAATGTTTTGTCTCGGCCGTTTATTTAAACCCTAAATAGCCGAGTGATTTGGTCTCGGCATGCATATGGTCTCGGTAATTAATGTGATATTGCCGAGTGATGAGATCGAGTGATCGAGGATCACTTTCGATCATGTGTGTGCGTGTGCCGTGTTGAGCCTCGTCTTGGTTGTGTTATCGACCGTGTGATAATGGTCGATCGATAACATGATGCCGAGAGATGGGCCGCGTGGAGTAGTTGGCCGAGATCGATCTCGCGATCGTGAGGCTAGCTTGGATCGTGATGCGTGTGCCGTGAGTGTGATCAGCCGTGTGACAAGCCATGCGATCGATAGCCATATGACCGATCGATGATCGATCGTGATGGCGAGTGGATCGATCGCTTGGCCAAGCGTGATCCGCAAGGCAGCCGCCTAAGTCACGGATGGATCATGGGCCACACATTGCGTTAATGGGCCGAGTTGGATCATGGATCCGATCATCTGGCCCATTAAAATTTTACGTCCCGCGAATAGTCAATCGGTTAAACCGAGCTTCGCGGTTCGTTGCCCAAAACCACACCGATTTAACCGGTCCATTTAATTGGCGGTTAATTGTGTGTTTAAAGCCTTAAACCGCAAGTTAAATCAAATTGGCTAAAACACTAGGTGTTTCTTCCCGGTTTTGGATTTAACTGAACCGATCCAATTTAATTGGTGGTTCAAGCGGTTAACCCGAATCGCGGTTTGCTGGAAATTATTTAATTTCTGGTTAAACCGGATTGAAATTCAAAATTGAATTGTAACCTAAACCGAAGGCTGGTCTAAGTTTGATTTGGTTGGACCAAATAATTTAGAGCTGGTCTGGTTTAGTAAATAACCGATGGTTTTGATAGTTAATTTGGGCTTGGACCAGAATTAATAAACCGTATCGGTTATGTCAAATTATTGGGCCAACTGGAATTCTATGGTCTTGGGCCAAGAATTGGGCCTATAATTTGTGACCCAACCCAAAATATTTATTAAAATATTAAATTAGAAATTTCTATTTTTAGTAAGTTACTAAATTTAGAAAGTTTCTAAAATAAGAAAGTTTCCCAAAATAGTAATCTTCTATTTTTGGAAATAAAACTTAAAAATCCTCAAAAACAATATCAAGCTTGGATGTCTTTCCAATCTTGTCAGCTACTTAACGCTTATTCGATTACAGATATGGCTTACAGTGTGAGGTGTCTGTTTTCGCATAAGTAAAGTAGTATATAGTCACTAATTTCATTGGGAGTCCCAGACTTTAGTGATTATTTGACTGTAAGAGATTGGTTTCCTTGACTGGGCTATCGGGAGTCCCGGGCCTTGAGACATCTGGTGAATTTGGGCCTCGGGTCCAATTCACAACCGAGAGTTATATGAGATATAACTAGCTGTGTGTATGCTTACCAAGTAAAGCTAATTCCGGGTGACGGCCAGTGGCCCACTTTGGATTTAGCTGAACATGGGTCTCGGAATCATTGTATTCTTATGAGGTTAAACAAAGAAATTTTGAATACAATGCGAGTTTTCTTATAAGTTGTTAAGATTGCTCTTTTATGAACATAATAACTAAATCTCTATTGTCTCATATTTTCAGCTATGTCAAGCACAACAACACAAAACACTTTCTCGATCCGGTCTGCCCTTGAGAAGGACAAACTGAACGGATCAAACTTCCTGAACTGGTCCAGGAACCTGAGACTTGTGCTCAGGCAGGAGAAGAAGGCTTATGTCCTTGAAAGAGCTCTCTCTCCTAGACCTGCGAATAATGCCGCACAAGCTGTGAAGAATGCTTGGGATACACATTCTTCAGATGCTAATGACGTGATTTGCCTGATGTTGGCGACAATGGCTCCCGAACTGCAGATGCAGTGGGAAGGCCTGACTTGTCCCATGGAGCTGATGGCAAATCTGAAAGCGTTGTTTCAGGAGCAGGCTCGTACAGAGAGATTCCAAACTGTTAAGAATCTCTTGGACTGTAAAATGGCTAAGGATGCAGCAGTGAGTCCACATGTTCTGAAAATGATGGGTTATCTCGATCATTTGACTAGACTCGACTGTCCTATAAGCCAAGAGCTTGCTTGTGATATCGTTCTGCAGTCTCTTACTCCTGCATATGACCAGTTCATTTTGAACTATAATATGCATGGGTTGATAAAGACGTTGCCTGAGCTACATGGTATGCTCAAGACTGCAGAACCGAATCTGAAGAAGACCAAGGAGTCGTCTGTACTCATGGTTCAGAAGGGCAAGGGTTTCAAGAAATCCGCTGCAGACAAGGGAAAGGGCAAGGTAGTCAGCAATGAAAAGGCCAAGCCCAAGCCCGTGTCTAAAGCTGGGCCTTCTGATATCTGCCACTTTTGCAAAGAGGCAGGGCATTACCGCAGGGACTGTAAGAAATACCAGGAAAGTCTGAAGAAGAAGAAGTCCTTGGAGACTAAATCTTCAGGTATTTTTGTTATTGAAGTAAATACTACTACTTCTGATAATACCACTTGGGTATTAGATACTGGATGTGGGGCTCATATTTGTACTAATATGCAGGCGCTCAGCAACAGTAGAAGGTTGAAGCAAGGGCAAGTAGAGTTGCGGGTTGGCAATGGAGCGAAGGTTCCAGCACTGGCCGTTGGCACTTACTTGTTGTCTTTACCTTCTGGATTGATTTTAGAACTTGAGAATTGTTATTTTGTACCTGCTATAAGCAGAAATATCATTTCAGTTTCATTGTTGGATTTGCAAGGATTTGATTTTTCTATTAAGAATAAATTGTGTTCCTTTAATCTCAATGATATGTTCTATGGCTGTGCCCCTCTTATAAATGGGCTGTACATGCTGGATCAATCTGCTCCAGTATATAACATAAATACAAAACGGTTCAAATCTAACGAAGAAAATGAAACGTTTCTCTGGCATTGTCGTTTGGGGCACATTAGTGAGAAACGCGTCAAGAGGCTCCATTCAAATGGACTCTTGGGCTCATTTGACTTTGAGTCTTGTGAGCAATGAGAATCTTGCCTAATGGGCAAAATGACACGGGCCCCTTTCAATAAACCCACAGAAAGGGCCAGTGAACTATTGGGCCTGATACATACTGACGTGTGTGGCCCAATGTCCACAAGTGCTAGAGGAAACTTTCAGTACTTCATTACATTCACTGATGATTTCAGTAGATATGGATATGTCTACTTGATGAAACATAAGTCGGAAACCTTTGAAAAGTTCAAAGAATTCCAGAATGAAGTACAGAACCAGCTTGGTAAAAGTATTAAGGCTCTTCGGTCGGACCGAGGAGGAGAATACTTGAGCCAGGAATTTCGTGATCATCTGAGTGAGTGTGGGATTATCTCCCAACTCACACCTCCTGGAACACCTCAGTGGAATGGTGTGTCTGAGAGAAGGAATCGGACATTGTTAGATATGGTCCGATCCATGATGAGTCACACAGACCTTCCTATATCCCTTTGGGGATATGCTTTGCTCACCGCAACGTTCACACTGAACAGAGTGCCATCAAAGGCAGTAGCAAAGACACCATATGAGATATGGACTGGAAAAGCTCCAGCAATGTCTTTTCTCAGAATTTGGGGTTGTGAAGCCTATGTCAAAAGATTAATCTCAGACAAGCTTACACCAAAATCTGACAAATGCTACTTCATTGGTTATCCTAGGGATACCAAGGCTTATTACTTCTATCTGCGATCCGAGAACAAAATCTTTGTTGCTCGGGATTGTACTTTTCTTGAAAGGGAGTTTCTCTCTAGAAAATATAGTGGGAGTAAGGTACAACTTGATGAAATTCAAGAAGGACAGGAACCTGTTCAACCTAATGAGGAAGAACAGCAGGATGAATTACATGAAGTTGTAATAGAACCTGAACCTGCAGTACCTGAAGTTCGAAGATCCGGAAGGGATTTCTCGTGACTAATTGCCATGATCTTTTGATCATTGACGGTGATGAACCCTCGAACTTTGCAGAAGCCATGATGGGCCCTGACTCCTTAAAGTGGCGTGAAGCCACAGAATCCGAGATGGACTCCATGTCTGCTAACCGAGTGTTTTCACTGGTTGATTTACCTGCTGGTGCAAAAGCCATCGAGTGTAAATGGATCTTCAAGAAGAAGATAGACGTGGATGGAAATGTCCAGATTTACAAAGCCAGGTTGGTGGCAAAAGGTTTCAAGCAAATTCATGGTATAGACTATGATGAAACCTATTCACCAGTGGCAATGATGAAATCAATTCGGATTCTCCTAGCAACTGCCGCTTATTATGATTATGAGATTTGGCAGATGGATGTGAAAACCGCCTTCCTGAATGGAATCTTGGAGGAGGATGTGTATATGACACAACCTGACGGTTACATTGATCCTAAGAATGCTGGGAAAGTATGCAAGCTTCACAAATCCATTTATGGATTGAAGCAAGCATCGAGGAGTTGGAATCTTCGTTTTGATGAAGCAATAAAGAACTTTGACTTCATCAGAAACCAAGAGGAACAATGTGTGTATAAGAAAACTAGTGGGAGCAAAGTGGCGTTTCTTATCCTATATGTCGATGACATATTGCTTCTTGGAAATGATATTCCAATGCTGAAGTCTGTTAAAGACTGGCTGGGAAGTTGTTTTTCCATGAAGGACATGGGTGAAGCCGCGTATGTTCTTGGAATCCGAATCTTTAGAGACAGATCTAAAAAGCTGATTGGACTTTGTCAAGATGCTTATATAGATAAAGTCCTGCACAGATTCGGAATGGATAAATCCAAGAAGGGGTTCACGCCAATGATACATGGTGCTACACTAAGCAAGGATCAGTGTCCTAAAACACCTGATGAGCTTAAGCGCATGAGTAGGATTCCTTATGCTTCGGCTATAGGATCTATCATGTATGCCATGATCTGTACTCGTCCTGATGTTGCTTATGCACTAAGCATGACGAGTAGGTACCAGTCTAATCCAGGTGAGAGTCACTGGATTGTCGTAAAGAATATCCTGAAGTATTTGAGGAATACTAAGGATAAGTTCTTGGTTTACGGAGGAAGTGAAGTGCTTGAAATCAGTGGATTCACGGATGCAAGTTTTCAGACAGATAAAGATGATTTCCGGTCACAGTCTGGTTACATCTTCTGTCTGAATGGCGGTGCAGTAAGTTGGAAGAGTTCCAAGCAGAGCACCGTGGCAGATTCCACAACTGAAGCTGAATACATCGCTGCTTCGGAAGCTGCGAAGGAAGGAGTTTGGATAAGGAACTTCTTGATTGAACTCGGTGTATTCCCAAATGCCACTGAGCCTCTAGCACTGTATTGTGACAACAATGTTGCAATTGCTCAAGCCAAGGAACCGAGACATCATCAGATATCCAAACACATTATGAGAAGGTATCACCTGATTCGTGATATAGTAAATAGAGGTGAAGTGATGGTCAGCAGAGTTCCCACTGATGAGAACGTGGCTGACCCGTTGACAAAGCCACTCCCGAGACCTAAGCACGAGTTGCATACTGCTGCTGTAGGAATTAGAGATATTCAAATGTAATCTCTTTTTGAGTGGGAGTTGTGAGGGCTTTTGTTTTAGTTATTTTGATTGGTTCATGTAAACATTTTAAATGTTAATGAAATTTTATTTCTGGATTATTTTTAACTGTGATATAAAATAATCGTTCCAAAATGATTCATGTCATTATATATGGGTCATCGAAGTACATGAGTAGACTTGATCCTGAAACCCCATATTTAACGAAATGACATAAATCATAGTGTCCATAGTCGAAGGTTGTTGAAATTGGAACACCAACAACCTGTTGAGACTAGATTGTGTTGAGACTTATGACCAAGTTTCGAGGGGTCATAGATGCACGGCATCAAAGTCGACACATAGGTATATGTAGGGGAACATATGACCGGACATGGCCCGCTGATGAGAACTCTACAAGATATTAATATCTGTGTCATAAGAGGTTCTCATATACGACTATAGAGTATAGTCCTTAGACCTGAGTTCGCATGCATGTGGCTGCACATGGAGTAATACGCTTTGATCATTGTCTAACGCTGTTTCGTAACTGGGAGCTATACGGACCTTGGTTGGGGGTATTATGAATTGTGTAGTTCATAGTGATGGAACAAGATGGGATTTGTCCCTGCCGTTTAACGGAGGTAATATCTCTAGGCCAATCAGAGATTTGATAGCTGGTAAGAGAATGGCCATTCCCAAACGGACTTGCCCAAGTCGTTTGAATTGTCAGTATCAAATCTGTTCCGATAAACATGGTCTGGCTATATAAGGATGACACGCATCTTGCCTTATGCCAGATCGAGATATTAAGACAAAAGGACTAGGTAATGTAGGATTCTAGTACAATCGGGAGATTGTTGGGAATGTCCTGTGTAGGATTCCAGTACAAGTGGGAGATTGTTGGGAATGTCCTGAAATCTACCGTACTATCTCTAGAAAGTATGATAAGTGTCGAGATCAGACATAAGTCATAAATACTGGGTGATCATGATGGCTTGCTAGAGTCCGCTCTTGATCTATAAGTTTAGGACTTATTACCAGTATTGTATGATCCCAAAGGGTCACACACCATAGCTAACGGGAAAGTTAAATGGAATTAATACGGTAAGATGCAATGGCATTTACTGTATTAGATCAGAGAATTGGGCCAGACAAAATACAGGCTTTTGTCTGATTTGTGTCTTGGGCCCAAAAGATTAATGGACCATTAGTCTAATGACTTGGGCCCATTAAAGAGAGCTTAAGGTTTTCGAAAACCCTAAGGGATTAAGCATCCCACACGATTTCTTTCTGTGGCCGTGAACCTCTCTCTCTCTAGAACTCTCTCTTTCTGATCTGATCCATCTCTTTGGTCTAGCAGCCATCCCTTGCTTGTAAGAGTGTGGATACTCAAGGAGGAATAGGTGATTCATCTGTTCTAGACTGATCTTGTCATTACCATCAATCCGCTGTGCAATCAATAGGTAATGTTACAGGTTTGGTTTTATGATTCGTTTTGCAAGAACCTAGATCTGTTAAGATTATGTGTTAGGTTCTAATACGGGAATTAAACCTTGAACAAACACAATAATCCATCAAGGGATTCATCCGGCTCACTATCGTACTTCAAAACCACAAAGTCTGTTGGAACTAGATAGTCTCCAACTCTGACTGGGACATCCTCAAGAACTCCTTCCGGAATCCTTCTCGACTGATCAGCTAAAACCAGAGAGATCTGAGTGCGTGAAAGCTCTGTCATTCCCTGTCTCTCTGCCACAGAGTATGGCATGAGATTTCCAGCAGCTCCTAAATCACACAAGGAGCGCTTGAAGCCATTCTCAAAGCTGGAGCAATTCAGCACAAATATACCAGAATCTGGTAGCTTCTTGGGGACCTGATTTAGCAGCACATCACTGATTTGCTTAGGAAGTACTATCACCCATTCCTTCAGTACCTCATCCATAGGCAGCATCATCTCTAAGTACCTTTGTACACAAGGATGATAAGGTGAAGTGTCAACTTTCGGATCCTCCTTCAACTTCCTGTCCATCACTTCCAGCTGTTTAGCCTCATCAAGCTCTTGTTGAGACTTCATTGATACTTTAGGGGAAGGTACATGAGGCTCATGGTCTGTTTCTTCAGCAATAGCACAAGATATTGGAAAACCCGGCTCCTTACGCTCTTGATGTCGACCGGCGTTAAACTGATGTCGGTCGACATCAGCCAATTCACTACTGATGTCGACTTCAAAATCGACCATGCTCGATTTCCATTCATCATGAGAACTCGAAATCCCGTTTGAAAGTGGATGTCGACCAACATCAAAGTCGAAATCGATCGACACTGGGATTTCAGTCTCGGGTTTTTCAGCATCTTCAACAAGTTCAACATTTTTAATCTCAAAATTCTCTCCTTGACTTGACCCATCATCAATCTGAACTGACCAAGCCTTAATGTGGGTGTCCATGACACTCTTTCCCTTGACTGAGCTTGCAATTTGGTTCACTTGTGTGTCCAACTGCTTCATGTGAGTACTCAAAGACTCAAACTTACCATTCAGATCTTCATACACAGCATCCAGCTTCTTATTGAAGTCCACAGTGACCTTCGTAAGACCCTCCAGAAACCGCTCTAATATAGCTTCCATCTTGCTCTCTTGAGCATTAGCAGCAGGAGGTGTCTGATAGGAAGATGATCCATAAGTCCTCTGATAAGAATTACCTTGCTGAAAAGGTTTCTAATAACCAGCATTCTGACCTTATCCAGAAGAGTTCTGGTTGCTTGTGAAAGCACTCTTCTGTCCACCATTAAAGAACTTGTTACTTTGCTGGTTCCCAAACATGTTTCCTTGGAATCCAGAGCCACTGATGTAGTTCACATCCTCTTCTTGGTAGTCTTCTTCAGCTTCAAACACTTCAACTTCTTGAGCAAAGTTGACATCCTTCTTACCGGTTAACAAGATATGAACAGAGTTCAACTTGTTCCTGATATCAAAAATCTCCAGATTATCAATCTTTCCACCAGACTCTTTCCTTCTTCTATCGGCAGTCTTGGTGCTGTTACTACTCACCAAGTTATCAATCAGCAATCTCGCTTGCTCAGGAGTCTTGGTATTGAAATTGCCATTGCTGGCAGCATCCAATGCATACTGGTAATTGAGATCAATTCCTCTGAAGAATATGCCCAGCAGCGTCACTTCAGAGAATCCATGATGAGGACAGTCACGTTGGTACATCTTAAACCTCATCCAAGCAGACTTAAGAGGCTCTGTAGGACCTTGAACAAATGTCAGAATATCATGTCTGAGCTGATCTGAGCGAGCATCATCATAAAAGTGTCGCAGGAACTCTCTCTTCACAGCATCCCAAGTAGTCAACTTCCCAGGTGGAAGTTGCTTCAACCAAGCAGCAGCCTCTCCAGCAAGAGAGTATGGGAAAAGCTTCAGATACAAGAAGTCATAGTCCACCCCCATTGTACTTCATTTCAGTGATGAAGGCTTCAAAATCCTCAATGTGGTCCATGGGTTGCTCATGTGGGAGACCATGGAAGGGGTGCTGTCTCAGCATAGCGTAGTAGACAGTCTTGATCTCAAAGTCATTCCTCTCAAAAGAAGGAGGAACAATTGCTGACCGGTTAGCATAAAACTCATCCGGACGGTTGTAGTCAGCAAGAGTCCTCTCAGCCATAACCATCTGCCCCAGACCTTGAGGCTGTTCAGGCGCAGGTTCAAGGATTACATTCCCTTGGGCATCAATCCTATGCCCGTCATCATTATAGGCGTTGTTTTGTTGGTCTCTCAGAACACCCCCAACATCAGGTCTCAAAATCAAACGATTGTTCATCATTTTTGTTCTTTGACCCTTTCTGTTCGTTCTCTCTAGTTTAGCAAGCTCCTCAAGTCTGAGGTTCAGAAGTTCTTCGCTCTGGTTGCTTCAAGTATGTAGACTTGGCATACACTGATCTCAAAACACTGTTCCGAGGTCGATGTCGAGCGACACTGGAGTAGAAATCGATCGACACTGAATGCGTCTGTCGAATCCTGCAGCCACAAAACAAGCCAAACAAGAGAATAATCAGTAAAAAACTAAATAAAAACGACCTAGACTCAACTCTAAAACAAAATCTATTGGCGAACTCAGTTGAGTCCCCGACAACGGCGCCAAAAACTTGATAGGTGTAAAGTTTTATCCTATTCTACTGCAAGTGCACAGTTATGCAATGTAGCACTTAGGGTATCGAATCTACAAGGACTCACGGTCACACGATAGATTATATGTTGTCAAGCTAAGCTAAATCAAATTCAGAGAAAGCAGTAAACAAAAGCAATAAACTAGAAGGAGTTTTCAATAGGAAGAAAGGCATCAGACTTAGGAAGTTCTCGGGAATTATGCTATGCTAGAAACTTAACTAACATGATTCATATTAAAACAGGTTCAAGAACTAGACCCTAGTCCTGTCGGGAACGTGTGGAGCCATGGGTCCAGTGCCCGTCTGGTTAACCACAGGACCGGTTAACAGGCGTGATAGGGGTGGTCTGTAATCTTGGGCCATGGCCGGTCGCAGACGCCTCTCTGTCCTTAGTTCGCTTCGACTTGCTTTTTCCAACCTGAAGATTTCAACAAGATAAGCCATTCAAGCAATCTCCAAGTCCTAACAAGTCTACTATTTCTACACGAACATCTAACCCCGGACGAGTGGTGTAGCCATTAACCCATAACCTAGGAAATAACTCCGCTCTAATACCAACTTGACAAGGCCTATCCCGGCCATAGGGCCGGTTCGGATTTGCCACTACTTAACCGTTCTATCCTAAGGTTCCTTTGCGAACCTCAAGTCCTTTTATTCCATACTTAAACAATTCTATCAACATTCATTCATTTCCATTCAATTCCATACTTAGTCTAAGTGATAGGTGTAAAGTTTTATCCTATTCTAATGCAAGTGCACAGTTATGCAATGTAGTACTTAGGGTATCGAATCCACAAGTACTCACGGTCACATGATAGATTATATGTTGTCAAGCTAAGCTAAATCAAATCCAGAGAAAGCAGTAAACAAAAGCAATAAACTAGAAGGAGTTTTCAATAGGAAGAAAGGCGTCAGACTTAGGAAGTTCTCGGGAATTATCCTATGCTAGAAACTAAACTAACCGGATTCAGATTAAAACAGGTTCAAGAACTAGAAATACAGTACTAAATAATCCAACTCTCGCTGAGATTATTTCTAAATCTAGCAACCTAGCGATCCAAATCTCTTTGTGATCCTAGAGTTCTAAATAAGCATTAAGAACAGGTTCTATCGGTTCACAATTTTTCTAAACTAAATCTCTTTGTATCTAGTCAAATTGCTCATTCTAAGTTTGTTCAGATTATAACTCACACTCTCGTGATATTGTTAATTGTCTAAGATCTAAACCCTAGGTGATCAGTCTAGAATTCAGTATTAAGCACAACTTAGGTGATGAACAATAGATGGTGAATCCTAATCAATCAGTTATCAAGCAAGCATAAAACCTTTGTGAGAATTCCTAAATCTAACTAGGTTACTACTCAGACATATCAGTAATCAAACAACACATCATGAATAGAAAACCAAAAGACTTAATAGATAAAGAAAAAGGGTTCGAAATTCCTTTCTCAATGTTACAAGTAGAAAGAATCAGCCCTCTCCAAATCTCTCAAGCAATAACAAAGTTAAGAACAAGATAAAAGGTAGAATGAGTCTGAAAACCTAATTAAACTCTCTAAACACGTTTTGGGGTCAGTTTAGAATTAAGGAAAACTTCTGGGTAATTATGCAAATCTTCAAAACTTTTCTTCAACTCGCGGATGTTGTTTTGTCGCGCTCAGTGTCGACCGACATCCAAGTCAGTGTCGGTCGGCACTCAATCGTGGTCGAGACACCAACTTCAGCTCATTGCACAAATCACCATAAACGTCCTATAATCCCATCCTTTGCTCCAAACACATGTCTACCTGTAAAAGACTCAATAGACTCTAAAAACCAGGTTAAAGACTCAATATATACAACTATATCATGGTTGAAAACCTACAAAAACCATGATATATCACTAAGGCAAGAAGACAATAATATAAATAGATCTTTTATTAATAATCAAAGGTACCAATACAAATGTGGTAATGTCATTATGCTAATAACAAAGTATCAGTCCTAATAAGTCTATCTATCAAACACCACTCGTCCTTGGGCTTGAGTCCGCGCCTATGGATGTTAATCCCCTTGATCACCTGAAACCATATAAGATAATGAGTATGCATTTATAAAATTTGTGGTCCAACAACTTAACAATATCGGTTCTATACGATCCCAAATTCCCAATGCATCACACAATAATCCTAACCGTTATAATTCTGCCTAATCGGCTAAGTTCCATAACCGACCGTGCATCGTTGACCCGGTCGTGTCCTTGGTACAGATGCGTACCGCGTTCGAGTGCAACATAGCCGTCCCGCGCTGCATGATCGTCCGCGATCGCTTGGGTCGTACTGAGTGTCTCTCGGCCGTACCGCGATAGTCAGAACATTCGCGTACCGCTCGGACGTGACGTGATCGAGGCAGCATCACCGAGCGTGCTTGGCAACATGCGCGTGTCTCGGTCCGTCGAGCAATCCGCGGACATGCCGCGATCGCTGTCTATACCGGACTGGTCGCACGTTCTGATCATCTGCGATCCTTGAACCTTTGCGTCAGTCCGCGTATAGACGAGACTGTTCGCGAACGAGTGCGACGATCGGTCAACAGGCGCGACCATCCGGAGATGATCCGCGACTGTCCTGCGACTGTACCGCCCATCCCGTTGCACCGTGAACTTGTCTGCGATCACCAGCCATTCGTCAAGCCACCATCAACTGAGACCGTAGTCCATTCTCGCCAAGTCATTCGCATGCGATCAGCCTCCTTTGGTCTTACATCCATCCGGACGAGCCGTTCGGTAGCGCTTGATCCATCGGTTTATCACGCTTGGCCGAGCAGTTCGATGCGTGCGCTTGCCTGTCTGACCGCGCTTAACCACGATCATGGCCCCTGGCCGATCGTGGTCTTTTGGGAATTACTCACCGAATCCTAAGCCTACATCATGGCTTAACATCCGGTCCTACTTCCAGACTTAGAGAAGAAGAGAATAGTGTTTTCGTTAGCCCGATTGATCCGACCGTCGACCAAGCGGTTTCACCGCGGTCGCGGTTGATTCTTAAGGCCGATCACACACCTTTGATGTGGTCGTGGTCTTGCCATCGGTTGCAGATGTTTTTCCAGCCATCTTGATCCCTTTGCACGCTTTTGTCCATCGACCAAACCGCTCTCCAACCGCCAGCCTTCTTCTTGTGAATCCGGCTCTCTCTCTCTTCCTTTCACGATTTTGTGGCCTATGCCTTAAAGAATTTCTGGGATTTTCCCTGATGTGAATTGTGTGCGCAAAAGGCTATAGGATGGCCTATTTATAGGCTTTGATTGTCGCCAACCACCCCCAAGCGAATGTGCACAAGTGGGAGGCCGAATGGTTGCGACTTCCCTTGGTGACCATTCGGTTGGTAACCGCCCTGGTCAGCTAGTGTCACTAGCTGACCAGCTGACCCATGAGCTTAACACTTGAGCCAGCCGAGCTGAGCTGGTTCCTAGCTGACTTAGTTGACCAGCTCAGCTGTTCAGCTCAGCTCAGCTGAACACTTCCTTCCCACACTTAACCAAGCTCCTTACAGCCGAGTCTTGGCCCTTATTCGTCCATGGAACACTCTGGTTTGTCTCTCCCGACCTTCTGTTCACGATTTTGGTTCCATGGCCCGTCCAGTCCGACTTAGGCTAGTTCGGGGATACTACAGATGCAGCCTTATGGAATAGTAGACTAGGCCATCCCTCTTATGACAGAGTGGACATTCTTCAAAATGTAATTGGTTTCAAAGACGAAAGAGATTCAGTTCACTGTTCCACATGTCAATTGGCCAAACCAATATATCTTCCTTTCAAATTACAGAGAAACAAGTCCTCTACTGCTTTTGAATTGGTACATATCTACACTTGGGGTCCTTTCTCAGTACCAAATAATAGAAGGCTACATATATTTTCTAACTATTATGGAGGATCATACTCGTGCAATATTGGTTTATATGATGAAGAAAAAGGATGAAGTTCTTCACATATATCCTACTTATGTGCAGATGATATAAACTCAATACCAACAACATGTCAAGTCTGTTCGTTCTGGCAACGCTCCAGAGTTAAAATTCAGTGAGCTATTTAAAGCCAACAATATTATCTCATACACTCATGTAATACGTTGTCTCAAGAATTGGTCAACGGGCAAGTCATAAGTCAACAAAAAGCCATCAAAGGTCATTTGTGCAATGTTAGGAGTTCGAGGGTATTTTGGGATTTTGTACCAAAAAGAAGACATAAAGCTTAGACGGGCCAAATGACTTTCTTTTTATTTTAAAATAAGTTACTTAGAAGACAAAGAATGATTAAAAACGGATTTAAAAAGGGTTTTACAGATTGGCGAGATGGAAACTGATAAAACCGAGAAAACTTCTAACAAACGTTGCCGGAGCTACGAGAAGCCAAATTGGATGAAGCAAGTTACTAAATATTTCTATTGAGGTCTAGTGAAATAAAAATGAGTTTTGAGGAATCATTTCAGAGGTTTCGGGAAGTGGCGAAAGAACAAACCGGGATCATCACCGCTACGTGGCGATCGCCGATTGCTTCAAATGGAGATTCAAGGGATCTAAGTCAATGGATTCATTGTAAGAGACACAAGAATCTGGGTGGGGGGGGGAATATCTTTTGGAGCCAAGTGTCGATGGGAAGAGTGGAGTATGCGACACCTAGCAACTTCAAATGCACTGAAATCTTTAGATTCATGCATGAAATCCCTTTTAAACCAAGTGTCAAGTCCATCTCCTTCCTCACTCAAGCAAACAAAAACCATCAAACACTTCCTCACTCTCTTCTCTCTCTCTTCCATGCCGTCACTCCCCTCTCTCTCTCCTCTCTCTTTCGGCGGATCACCATCTCCTTCTTCTTCTTTTTATAACACTCAATTACTTACACATCAATTTACTACATTTTCTCCCAAATCAATCTGAATCAACTCAATCCACCTTCAGATCTGGAATCATCATCATATCCTCATCAACTGCCGCCGGAAATCACCCCTCGCCGCCGGAGAGACTCTTCGAAAAAGCCGCATCAGCTTCACCTTTCTTTGGCTGGATCTCTCCTCTCTCTCATCAATACGCTGGATATCTCATGTCGCCGGTTCATCTCTCCACTTCGGTCTCTCCTTATCTGGAATCTCGCCGGAGACTCTCGCCAGAAGCCGATCGCTGCTGCTGGGAAGCTCTCGTCGCTGCCGGGAATCTCTCGCCGTGAGCTTCTCTCTGCCGGATCACTTTTCGCCATGATTCTCTCTTGCCGGAGACTCACCGGAAACCACTCTACAGCCGGTCTCCTAGCCGGCAGCCTCCCTCTCAGCCGGTCAACTCACGGAGGCTCGGTCAGCGCCGGTCAGCCGTTTGCCGCAGTCATCGCCTCATCTCCGTAAGTTTACTAATCCCAATGTAGCGGAGTAAATAAAATTAAGCTACCGAATTAGACGGTTAATTGAACTTGGATTATCTTTATGATTGATGATGTGTGGTGATTGATGCATGCTTGTTTATTTGTCTACTCCGGTGTTGGGCCGGGTAGACCGTTGATTGTGTGATGATTTGTTTACTCCGATGTTGGGCCGAGAAGACCGTGTTGTTTGATACTTGCCTTGGTACGGGACTGATTAAGTTTCATTAGATACCTACTACGGTACGGAACTGGATAAGGTCGGGTGGTGATGGTGTTTGGTGATAGGAATTGCGGGGTAGACTGGGTACTGGGATTGAGATGTTACTTTCTGTTGACCGTGTCGATTTTTTGTATTGTTGTAGAGTCTCAGTGAGTCTGCTTGTTTATTTTATTATTATCAGGACTCTAGGTATGTTAGATCCCGCAAGTCTAGTGATGGTGTTACGGTACTTCCTTCCCGAATGGATCTTTGGTAGTTCCTGATCGGTTCACGTACCATCGGGTAGTGGTTCTGGTTATTGTGTTAACCTACTGAGTGACGCCTGTAGGTGTGTGGTCCGTAGAATACGGGGTCATGTCCTAGGGCCGGACGGCATGGAAGCTTAGGCTCTCTAGGGGTAGCCCGAGTCCCCGGGTATCGATGGACTGAGAACGTTTCCTAGGTTGTAGGATTTTGTATTTACGTCTAGGAGTCGTGGGTAGTTTTAGTTACCATGGGGTAGTTAAGTGTTCTCATGGAATTTACCGAGTTCGCATAGTGGGCCTAATTGGTGTGGATTTGTGAAGAGCCGCGATAGATAGATCGAGTCTAATCGATGACATGTGCCGCGGTGATCTCGATTTCCATAGTTACTTTGTTGATAGAGAATGCTTGTGTGTTGTGGAGCTCATCACGTCATGGTAGTACGTGATCAACTCTTTGTATTATATTTCTTATGTTTGATTGTTATTTTGGGTTTCAGACGGGGATTATTCTGTACCATGGTTATCAGCCTGTTTAGAAGGAACCGACTCGCTGGGTGATCTTAGATTGCTCATTAGACTCATTTTGTTGAGTGGTGTTGGAAGAGGGCCGCGATGGATGATGTGTGAGCTGGAAGAGGGCCGCGATGGACTCGGTCGGTTGAGTGGTGTTAATATTAATGAATAATGTTGAAATGTTGGTGACGGAGATGAATATAGAGGAAGATGACTATGAAATTCTTTGGATGGCAGTATAGCTTCATAAAACTTTTTTTTTCAATTAAATAAATTGAAGCAAAAGACACTTGCTTGAAATTTGATTAAATCCATGAGATTTTTTTTTCCAAAAATAAAAATCAAACAAACAGAAAGAATATATCTTAGAAAGAATCAAAACCAAAAAATATAATTTTTTTTTCTTGAAAAAGAACGAAGCACAGTTGTGCTTTAGAAGCAATTTTTTTTTTGAATAAGAAGAAGAAGAATAGAGGAATTGAGAAATGGTGATGGAGAAGAGAAGAAGAAGTAGTGAAAGAAAACGGAGTTTGATTATTAAATCGAAATTTAGAAGCATTTAGCTTAAATTCAAAGGTCTATAATAGACTTGCAATAAAAAGAAGCTTTACGACTTAGATTTAGAAGTTCATGATGAATTTGAATAAGAGAAGCACTTTAGCTTAACTAAATAAAAATAAAAAAGAGAAATGAGTCGATCGTTAGATCATTGTGGCTCTGATATCATGTTAAATTAGATGGACTTCCAACCTAAAACTAATTGGTAATAAGTAGAGTGATCTATATCCTTTATATATTACTAATGATCCCTTACAATTTCCGATGTGGAACATTGTGTCCTAATACAAAATACTCCATCTAATTTAACATGATATCAGAGCCACAATGATCTAACGATCAACTCATTTCTCGTTTTTATTTTTATTTAGTTAAGCCAAAGTGCTTCTCTTATTCAAATTCATCATGAACCTCTAAATCTAAATAGTAAAGCTTCTTTTTATTCAAGTTTATTATAGACCTTTGAAGTTAAGCTAAATGCTTCTGAATTTCGATTAAATAATCAAACTCCGTTTTCTTTCGCTACTTCTTCTTCTCTTCTCCATCACCACTTCTCAATTCCTCTATTCTTGTTCTTCTTATTCAAAAAAAATTTGCTTCTAAAGCACACTTGTGCTTTGTTCCTTTTCAAGAAAAAAATTATTTTTTTTAGTTTTGATTCTTTCTAAGATCTATTCTTTCTGTTTGTTTGATTTTTATTTTTGGAAAAAAAAATCTCGTGGATTTAGTCAAATTTCTAGCAAGTTTATTTTGCTTCAATTTCTTTAATTAAAAAAAAAAGTTTTCTGAAGCTATCCTGCCATCCAAAGAATTTCACAGTTATCTTCCTCCATATTCATCTCCGTCACCAACATTTCAACATTATTCATTAATATCAACACTACTCAACCGACCGAGTCCATCGCAGCCCTCTTCCAACTCACACATCATCCATGGTTAATCTCAACCTGTTGATTCCGCTTCGCTTCATCATCCCCTTGAGCTCGAAGGGACATATACAAGGATCTAGAATATCCAAATTATTATTGAAGAATATTTTGTATAATAACAATTTAAATATTTATAAATTGTATCTATCGTATTTTAGGAAATCTTTTCCCTTTATAAACATATCTAACGTGTATTATATTGATTATGAGAGTAATAATAACTTTTTCCAATTCCCAAACTCTCATAAATCCAACATATGGAGAGGTAAAGTAGGTTTTGCGGCGGCTACTTAACGAGAGAAAGAGAGAGACAGCCGCAAAAGGAAAGAAGAAAATTTTAAGTTATCACTTAAACTCTAATACCATATTGAATATGTGATTTTGATATCTTAGAGTGATGATACAAGAGTTGAATATATGCAGACGTGAGGAAGTTTCTGTTACAAAGCTAATACAGAACATTCCTAATTGGAGGCAATCAAATATTGCAATCATGAATGTGTATCGTGATTGTATCTCTAACAAATCAAACTAACAGAAAGAATAGATCCTAGAAAGAATTAAAACCAAACAAATCATTTTTTATCTTGAAAAAGAACGAAGCACAATTGTGCTTTAGAAACATTTTTTTCTTTTGAATAAGAAGTAGAGTAGTGGAATTGAGAAGTAGTGATGGAGAAGAGAAGAAGAAGTAAAGAGAGAAAACAGAGTTTGATTATTAAATCAAAACTTAGAGGCATTTAGCTTAAATTCAGAGGTCTATAATAAACTTGAATAAAAAGAAATTTTATGGCTTAGACTTAAAGGTTCATGATGAACTTGAATACGGGAAGTACTTCGGCTTAACAAAATAAAAATAAAAACGAGAAATGAACCGATCGTTAGATCATTCTGGGTTTTAGATTGGAAGCATATACACTTTTATATGGTATCAGAGTTCTATCCATACAATCCAACCCGATTAGATCCAAAGTTGGTCCAAACATCGACAACCCAAGCCCAAAATTAATGCCATCGATCCAAGCGCGAATTTTTCGAAATTAATGGTCAAAAAGTCATTATTTCGAAGGGGGAGACGTATTAGAACATAGTATCTCACATCGGAAATTGGAAGGGATCATAAATAATATATAAGAAATATAAATCAGTCCAATTATCACTAATTAATTTTTAGTTAAAAACCCGATTAACTTAATACTTTGTAGGGATACAGGATTTCCATCCAAAAAAAAAAAATCATCAGCAAAGGTGAGATGAAAAGATCTTTGGTTTTACGTCAATTGTATGACTCCCAATAGTACTATCCTCGATCGAAATTAGAGTTGATCATATTTGTGAGAATGTCTTCATTTCCATCACGAAGGGTAAGGGGATAGTGAAACCCCCTAATTATTGCTTCAAATTCCACTGAATTATGGCATGGAGCGCACCTTTGAAGGATATATTTCCAATTAGAGTACCTTTTTAACTTTTTTGACAAAGAGTACCTTTTTAACTTTGTTTTCATATGTAAAAAATATTATGGTTATAATATGTAAGGTGGATTAAATATCAAAGTAATTTTAGGAAAACCTGTCTAAATTGTTAGGTCATCTTCCAAAAATACGTCAGCCTAATCTTATACTTTAAGGTAGAGATAAGAATAATTAAAAAAAATATTTAAACGTGGAATTATTAGATCGTAGTGTGTAATAATTCGAAGCAGGCATGCATGAACGTGAGACAGAGAGGGAGAAACATATCAAACTCCATTTATATTACATGTCTTCTGTTTGGTGCACACATTACATCTCCATTATTTTTGAATGCGTTGAGATGTCCTTTTCTCTTCCATTTTTTTTATAAATAAACACACAACTGGTCTTTGTTTTTTAATTCTTTTTAATTTTTTACGACAACCTCAACTTGTATTTGTTAATGTAGTAATTAGTTCGAGTTTGTTAGTTATATTTTCCATACGGTTATAAAATAATTCTTCTAATGTTCTAGTCTATATTCGTGTGATTTAATCTCTTTCTTATACGACATACTAGATGACTCGCCCGCACCTTGTGCGTGGTTAATGTTTTTGGGTTGACGGATTTTTTTTTTTGAGATTAAGAGAAATGTTTCATTTAAATATATAAATAGTTAGTTATATAGATGAAAAGATGTAAGTTAGTGGATAAAATATATAATTAGTTGTCAGGTGAATATCTATTTGTTTCTTTTATATAGTAGAATTATATTATATTTATATTAAAATTTGTTAACTATTTCAATAGTATTAATTTTTGGTGACTGATGTGGTGACATAGAAATCGGATTTGGAAAAAATACTTGAAATTGATAGATGTCATAAACTAAACAAAAATATAGTATAAATTCAAGAAACATACAAACTATAGCACTAAACATACGTTTTGACAAAATAAAACAGAATTTAAACAGAGGATCAGTCATGAGTTAGACCAAATCATACATTTCTGCAGGAGAGGAGTTTGAGGACAGGAGCAGAGTCATTTTGCCAGAAAAGTTGAAGTACGATTGCTTGCTTGGCCTTGACGTTGTTTGCCAGAAAAAACTCTCTTAAGCCGCCACTCAAACGAATACGTCGCCTGTCACTATACGAATGAAATGCAAACTCAACAAATCATATCTCTCCCGCATCATTGACCATCGATATGATGTTGCCCGGAACCTTCTCTAACTCATTTGCATCCACAAAGGACTTTGGAAGATACTGCAAAATGATTCACTATGGATCATGTAACAATATTTATAACCAAAAAACAAAGGAACAACTTACGATTCTGCTTCGTTTGATGCTGTCACTCGTTACGTTTAAAGTAACAAACTTGTCTTCGGTTCCTTAAAAATTATGCCCTTATTAGTCAAAATATTAGAAAGGATGAAGAAAGTGTCTCGGAAATAAGAGAAAAAAACATACTCGTGCTTGCTTCTCCTGTCTCCATATGAAGAGTATTTTCATATGTGATCTCACAGCAATGCAGTCCGTAATGTTATAACATATAAAAATTGGCACCTCCACAATACTCAAAAATTAAAAAATCACCATCATGTAATGCATGTGCTTTAAAGAACCGTCTCCATCTTTTTGTAAGCCTATCACCAAGAAGTTTAATAGGAAACTCTTCTGGCCTCGCATCAGATGTAAGTTTGCCGACCGTAACATCGGTTTTTCCAAGTATATACGTACGGTAACCATACAGACACTACTCTTGTTTGCGTTTCCACCTTCCACCAAATTGTGGATACTTCTTCGAACATCTTCCGTTAACCATACAGACACTACTCTTGTTTGCGTTTCCACATGGACCATGCATCTGAAGGATTGTTTAGTTGATCCTGATTCAATTCTTAGATTCATATCAACCTAAACATGCGGATCTAGGTTCTTCTCAGAATAGAAACAAATGATGATCTCACCTTATACCTGTTTGCAGCGGAAATAGATGGTATGTCTGAGATCAGAGAAACACCGAGGGATGAATCCTCCAAAGGTTCACACACGCGATCACAGAAAACGGCTGCTAGACCACAAGGAGCTCGGCGCAGAGAGAGAGAGAGTTTTCGGCTGGGGAGCTTAGGGTTAATTGTTCTGAACTCGAGTTTTATCACATAAAACTTGTCCGGTTCCGTTTGGGCCATTTGGCCCAAACACCAATTAACTCGACGGCATTCGCGCACTGTGTCGACCGACACACCTTGTGTATCGATCGACACAGAGTAGCTAAATCGTTTTATTCTCTCTAAGTACAGTAAATGCCTAGCACTTTTACCGTACTTCTGCTAAACCGTTCCTACACATTTTCCTGTTAGCTTAGGCGTGTGACCCATATGGGATCATATAATAAAGGCAATAAGTCCAAGACTTATAGATCATGAGCGGACTCTAGCAAGCCATCATGACCCCCAGTATTATATGACTTATGTCTGATCATTGACATACTCTTACTTTCTAGAGACAGTACCGAGATTACTGGACACAATTCCAACAATCTCCCACTTGTACTGGAATCTCTGTATTCATAATCCTTTTGTCACAATATCTCGATTAGTCATAAGGCAAGATTGGTGTCATCCTTATAAAGCCTAATCTTGTTCATCGGACTCTGATTTGATACTGACAATCCAAACGACTCGGGACAGTCCGTTTGAGCATGGCCATGCATTTCCAGTATTCAAATCTCCGATTGGCCTAGAGATATTCACTCCATTTATATTGGAGGGACAAATTCCGTCTTGTTCCATCACTGTAAACTATTCATTTCATAATGTACCCAAACAAGGTCCTTATAACTATCGCAGAACGATAGCGTTAGACAATGATCAAAGTGCATCAGTCCATGTGCAGTCACATGCATGCGAACTCAGGTCTAAGGACTATACTCTATAGTCGTAGTAAGAATCTCTTATGACACAGATATAAATATCCTGAAGAGTTCTTATAAGCGGGTCTTGTCCGGTCGTATGTTCCCAAACATACACCTATGTACTGACTTTGATGCCGCGCATCTATGACACACTGAGACTTTGTCATAAGTCACGTACCAATCCAGTCTCACACGGTTGTTGGTGTTCCAATTTCAACAAACTTCGACTAGGGACGGGATGATATAAACATCTATCAAATATAGGGTCTCATGATCAAGCTAAATGACTTCGATGACTCAAGATCAAGTCATTTACTTCGATGACCTATAAAATGGTTCATATCACTTTGGAACGATTATTTCATCACAGTTAAAATAATCTTGAAATAATAATTTCATTAAACATAAGAATGTTTTACAAGAACATATCAAATAACTAAATAAAAGCCCTCAAACTCCCACTCAAATTTAGATTACATTTCTATGTCTCTAATGCCTACAGCTTCAGTCAGAAACTCGAGCTTAGGCCTTGGGAGTGGCTTTGTCAACGGATCAGCGACGTTATCATCTGTCTGAACTCGGCTGATCTTGACTTCCTTTCTATTAATGATGTCACGTATCAAGTGAAATCTTCTTAGAACATGCTTGGATTTCTGGTGTGATCTTGGTTCCTTTGCCTGAGCTATAGCACCATTGTTGTCACAAAACAGTGCCAGAGGCTCAGCCGCATCTGGTATCACACCTAGTTCAATAATGAACTTTCGTATCCAAACAGCTTCCTTCGCAGCTTCTGAGGCGGCGATATATTCAGCTTCTGTAGTGGAATCAGCAACGGTGTCTTGCTTGGAGCTTCTCCAACTGATTGCACCGCCATTCAGACAAAAGATATAACCGGACTGTGACCGGAAATCATCTTGGTCTGTCTGGAAACTTGCGTCCGTGAATCCACTGACTTTAAGCACATCACTTCCACCGTACACTAAGAACTTATCCTTAGTATGTCCAATGGTTTTCACCTGGATTTGACTGGTATCTACTCGTCATGCTCAATGCATAAGCAACATCAGGACGAGTACAGATCATGGCATACATGACAGATCCTATTGCAGATGCATAAGGAATATTCTTCATGCGCTCAAGCTCAGCAGCCGTCGTAGGGCTCTGCTTCTTGCTTAGCGTTGTGCCATGTACCATTGGCGTGAAGCCCTTCTTGGAATCCTTCATGCTGAATCTTTGCAGGACTTTGTCAATGTATGAATCTTGACACAAGCCTATCAGCCTTCTAGATCTATCCCGGTAGATCCTGATTCCAAGAACGTATGCGGCTTCACCCATGTCTTTCATGGAAAAACAACTTCCAAGCCAGTCCTTTACGGACTTCAGCATTGGAACGTCGTTTCCGAGAAGCAGTATGTCATCGACATACAGAATAAGAAATACAATCTTGCTCCCACTAGATTTCTTATACACGCATTGTTCTTCTTCGTTTCTGATGAAGTCAAATTGCTTGATCGCTTCATCAAAACGAAGATTCCAGCTCCTCGATGCTTGCTTCAATCCATAAATGGATTTATGAAGCTTGCATACTTTTCCAGCATTCTTTGGATCTATGTAACCGTCAGGTTGTGTCATATACACATCCTCTTCCAGAATACCATTCAGGAAGGCGGTTTTCACGTCCATCTGCCAAATTTCATAATCATGAAAAGCTGCAGTTGCTAGTAGAATCCGAATAGATTTCATCATAGCCACTGGTGAATAGGTTTCATCGTAATCCACACCGTGAACTTGTCTGAAACCTTTTGCCACCAACCTGGCTTTATAAATCTGGACATTTCCATCCACGTCAATCTTCTTCTTGAAGATCCATTTGCACTCGATGGCTTTTACACCAGCGGGTAAGTCAACCAACGAAAACACTTGGTTGACCGACATGGAGTCCATTTCGGAATCAGTGGCCTTGCGCCACTTAGAGGAATCTGGGCCCATCATGGCTTGATTGAAGTTCGATGGTTCATCACCATCAATGATCAGAAGATCATGACAGTCAGTCACGAGGAATCCTTGATATCTCTCGGGTTCGTGACGGATCCTCCCGGATCTTCGAACTTCAGGTACTACAGGTTCAGGCTCTACAATTTCTTGTAGGTCCTCCTGCTGCTCTTCCTCATTAGGTTGAGCAGTATCCTGTTCATCTTGAATTTCTTCAAGCAGTACCTTACTCCCACTGTCTTTCTTAGAGAGAAACTCCCTCTCAAGAAAGTTACAATCCCGGGCAACAAAGATCTTGTTCTCGGAACGTAGATAGAAGTAATAAGCCTTGGTTTCCCGTGGATAACCAATGAAGTAGCATTTGTCAGATTTTGGTGTAAGCTTGTCTGAGATCAATCTCTTGACATAAGCTTCACAACCCCAAATTCTGAGATAAGACAGCACTGGAGCTTCTCCAGTCCATAATTCATATGGTGTCTTTGCTACTGCTTTCGATGGCGCTCTATTTAGAGTGAACACTGCTGTTAGCAGAGCATATCCCCAAAGGGATATTGGAAGGTCTGTGTGACTCATCATAGATCGAACCATATCCAATAAGGTCCGATTTCACCTCTCAGACACACCATTCCATTGAGGTGTTCCGGGAGGAGTGAGTTGGGATACGATCCCACACTCTCTTAGATGATCACTGAATTCTTGGCTTAAGTATTCTCCTCCTCGGTCGGACCGAAGAGCCTTAATGCTTTTGCCAAGTTGGTTCTGTACTTCATTTTGGAATTCTCTGAACTTCTCAAAAGATTCAGACTTATGTTTCATCAAATAAACATATCCATACCTACTGAAATCATCAGTAAAGGTAATGAAGTACTGATAGTTTCCTCTTGCATTTGTGGACATTGGGCCACACACATCAGTGTGTATCAGGCCCAATACGTCACTGGCCCTCTCGTTAGGTTTATTAAAGGGGGCCCGTTTCATTTTGCCCATCATGCAGGATTCGCATTTCTCACATGACTCAAAGTCAAATGAGCCAAGAAGTCCATTTGAATGGAGCCTCTTGATGCGTTTCTCGCTGATGTGCCCTAAACGACAATGCCATAGAAACGTTCGGTTCTCCTCATTAGGTTTGAACCGTTTGGTATTAATGTTATAAATTGGCGCGGATTGATCGAGTATGTAAAGCCCATTCATAAGAGGGGCAGAACCATAGAACAAATTGTTGCGATTGAAGGAACATAATTTATTCTTAACTGAAAAATCATAACCTTCCAAATCCAACAAAGAAATTGAAATAATATTTCTGCTTATAGCAGGTACAAAATAACAATTATTGAGTTCTAAAATCAATCCCGAAGGTAAAGACAACAAGTAAGTGCCTACAGCTAGCGCTGGAACTTTCGCTCCATTCCCAACTCGTAGCTCCACTTGTCCTTGCTTCAGCCTTCTACTGTTGCTGAGTGCCTGCATATTAGTACAAATATGAGCCCCACAACCAGTATCCATAACCCATGAGGTATTATCAGAAGTAGTCGTATTAACTTCTATAACAAAAATACCTGTTGAAGAAGTCTCAAAAGTCTTCTTCTTCAATTCCTTTAGACCTTCCTGGAATTTCTTACATTCTCTCCTCCAATGCCCTGGTTCTTTACAGAACCTGCATATGTCAGTTGGCCCAGCCTTGGACTTGGGCTTGGGCTTTGGCGTGTCCTTGTCCGAGACTTGGACAGCCTTGGCCTTTCCCTTATCCTTAGCAGAGGATTTCTTAAACCCCTTGCCCTTCTGCACCATAAGCACATTGGGGTCCTTAGCGGTTTTCCTCAAATTGGGCTCCGCAGTCTTGAGCATTCCGTGAAGCTCAGGCAATGTCTTACTCAAGCCATGCATGTTAAAGTTCAGAATGAACTGATCATAGCTTGCAGGTAATGACTGCAGAATGATGTCGCAGGCAAGTTCCTGGCTGATTGGGCAGTCGAGTTTCTGAAGATGATCGAGATAACCCATCATCTTCAAGACATGAGGACTCACTGCCGCATTCGCAGCCAACTTGCAGTCCAAGAGGTTCTTAACAGTTTGAAACCTCTCAGTCCTAGCCTGCTCCTGAAAAAGCGATTTCAGGCTTGCCATTATCTCGATGGGTGACAATACACTCTCGAACTGTTTTTGCAGCTCAGGAGTCATTGTCACCAACATCAGGCAATAGGCATCATTTTCATCTGACGAATGCTTTTCCCAAGCATTATGCAGAGTCCTGGCGGCATTGGCAGGAGGCCTCTCGGGGAGAGGATCACGAAGGACATAATCCTTCTTCTCCTGCTAGAGGACCAGCCTCAAGTTCCTTGACCACGTCAGGAAGTTCGTTCCAGTCAGCTTCTCCTTCTCGAGAACAGACCGGATTGAGAATGTGTTTTGTGTGCTTGTAGTAGTCATAGCTGAAATATATAGATAAAAAGGTTATTAGTTAAAATGTTCAATATGATTAATCTCGTATTAAACTTAATATGATTAATCACGCATTATATTCAATAACATAAGTTACCCTCAATAGAATATAATGATTCCAAGATCCACATATAACTAAGATTAAAGTGGGCCACTGGCCGTCACCAAACCTTAGCTTATATCGGTAAGCCCTATATCGGCTAATTATATCCGTGATATAACTCTTGGTTGTGAATCTGGGCCCGAGGCCCAATCCACTCTGATGTCTCAAGGCCCGGGACTCCCGATGGCCCAGTCAAGAAAACCAGACTATACAGTCATGTAATCATTAATGTCTGGGACTTCCAATGACATTTATGAATCACAAACCGTCTTATCCACGCAAAAGCAGACACCCTCACACTGTAAGGCCATGAATACAATTGAATGGGCTTCGACAGCTGACATAGAATGGACAAGACATCCAACGCTTGATATTATTTGAGGTTCGTAGGTTTATTTAAAAAATTCATTCCCAAAATAGAAGATTACTATTTCGGGAAACTTTCCATTTTTGGAAACCTACTATTTTTGGAAACTTTCTAAAATTGGAAACTTTCTAAAAACGGAAACTTTCTAACTTTAGAAATTTCTTTAAAATCCAAAACCCGCAAATCCAGAAACTTCTAATTTAAGAAACTTTCTAATTTCAAAATTTCGGAAACTTTAATTTAAAATCGACTTTATAATTTTATAAAATAAATTTTAAATTAATCTGAAGAAAGACTCAAATAATTGGCCCAATTGTTTTAACTTCTTGGCCCGAGGCCCAAGAATTGGTCCATGTCCAAGACATGACCCAATTGTCCAATTAAATGACATAACCGGTCTGGTTCATTAAAATTGGTCTAACCAAATTTTAATTACTACGATGACCACAATTGTCAACCGGTTATTTACTAAACCGGATTTTCTCAATTTATTTGGTCCAACCAAATCAAATTAGAAAATCCTGGTTTAGGCACTAAATCCAATAATTCTTTCGACATTGGATTTCTTGTCCCGGTTTAACCAGACTTAATAAAATTATTAAATCTGTTTATTAAAACAGGACGAATTAATTTTAATCAAAATTAAACCGAGCCTTAAACCAACCATGTCGATCGATGAACCAACCGTGTCGATCGATCCATCAACCACATCGGTCGATGCTCTCAGTATCGATTCTGCATCGATCGTGCATCGATCCTGTATCGATCGATGCTCTTACGCATGCACTGAACCGAGCCAAAACCCTAACCGTGTCGATCGATGTGCACCAACCGCATCGGTCGATGCACCAATATCGAACCTGCATCGATCCTGCATCGATCGATGCTTTCACGCGTTAACAGGGTTAGCCGATAGGCTGTATCGACCGATCCATGCGATCGTATCGATCGATCCATGCGATCGCAGTCGATACAGACCTTTTGAAATCGCATTCTACCAAATCATATAGCTTGGTTTCTGCAATTTTATGTGTGTTTAGGTTTCAATTCTTGTTACTTAAGTGGTTTCTCTTATCAGTAGTTGATTCAAAACACTTTTAAACAAGAAAAACAATCCTAAACTTGAATCTAAACAAGAAAAACCAGAACCATTGGCTCTGATACCACTGAAGGATTGTTTAGTTGATCCTGATTCAATTCTTAGATTCATATCAACCTAAACATGCGGATCTAGGTTCTTCTCAGAATAGAAACAAATGATGATCTCACCTTATACCTGTTTGCAGCGGAAATAGATGGTATGTCTGAGATCAGAGAAACACCGAGGGATGAATCCTCCAAAGGTTCACACACGCGATCACAGAAAACGGCTGCTAGGCCACAAGGAGCTCGGCGCAGAGAGAGAGAGAGTTTTCGGCTGGGGAGCTTAGGGTTAATTGTTCTGAACTCGAGTTTTATCACATAAAACTTGTCCGGTTCCGTTTGGGCCATTTGGCCCAAACACCAATTAACTCGACGGCATTCGCGCACTGTGTCGACCGACACACCTTGTGTATCGATCGACACAGAGTAGCTAAATCGTTTTATTCTCTCTAAGTACAGTAAATGCCTAGCACTTTTACCGTACTTCTGCTAAACCGTTCCTACACATTTTCCTGTTAGCTTAGGCGTGTGACCCATATGGGATCATATAATAAAGGCAATAAGTCCAAGACTTATAGATCATGAGCGGACTCTAGCAAGCCATCATGACCCCCAGTATTATATGACTTATGTCTGATCATTGACATACTCTTACTTTCTAGAGACAGTACCGAGATTACTGGACACAATTCCAACAGCATCATGCATTCTTACACAGCGGCGTATAAGTTGGGTTGTGTAACCTTGTCTGGTATTTCTGCACAAATAATCTTGTATGTGTCTTCTGTTCTTGGGAATGTGTAACCTTTCTCCATAAATAGTAGAATATGCGCATGCGGCAATCCTCTTTTTTGAAACTCAATAGTGTACATTGCTGTAATAAGAACAAAAGAAAAATGTTATCAAAATTATAAACTTGACATTCTACCACGCATGAAGTTATACTACCAAATATCAAAAAAATATGTAGGGTATTAGGATGAAAAGGTAAATAATGAGGAAGTTAAATACATACCTCCAACAGTCTTTCCAAAGACACCTCATTTTTTTATGGGTCAATTCCATGATCAATTTGTCAAGTTTTGCTTTAAAGATTCGACAAATCATATCTGGTCTATCCTCGATGGTCAATCTAAATTTATCCAGGAACCTGGTTATCTCTGGCCACTTAGGATTGCAGGTACAAGTAATGAAAATGTCTGGAAATCCTAAGTATTTGCAGATAGCCATTGCATCCAAATAATGCTGCTGCATATACCTAAAACCACCTGTAAAACTTGATGGAATAAATATGCGTTGACCTTGTTTAAGAAGATTAACACCTCCCGCCTCAGCCATTTTCTGAATTTTCTCGTAGTTTTCTGATTGAAGCTTTTTCTGGTTTTTCCACACATAACGCAACTGGTTGGATTCAATCATCGTATATACGTCAACCAAAAACTGTTGAAACAATCTTCCACATCTGTTTATTGTAGGAGCTTCGCCAACTCTTTCACAAATTCTATATGCAAAAAATTCCCGCAAAGAAATTACTTTCCTCTTCCTTCCATCATCATCTGTCAAACCTATAGGAATCTGTAATCTGAAACCATCCTCTCCATATGGAAACATAATTGGATACTGGAGAGGCAAGTAGGCTGGATGAAGTTCACTAATCCTATGAAATCCCCCATCAGTTGTCTCCAATATAATGTCCCTTGTCTCCATGTTACAAACAAAATCTCCAGGAATAAGTCCAGCCACTTCATCTTTAGTTGGCAAATTGTGAGTCCTTGCATCTTTTGCTCTACTTTCAATGAATCTGAGACGGAAACCGGTATCTTGGGTAACATCAAATCGATCTCTGGCTGCCCTCAATGAGGCAACATAAGGATTAACCTCATCTAACATATTCTTCAAGATTTCGACAATTTGAATCCTCAGTTTTTTACATCCCTTTCGTTATCTCCCCTACAAAATATATGAAGAAAATATTTTAAACAATCCTTAAAAAAATTAGGAGTAGCATATGTAAAAAAAAAACTCTTACCTATATGCCGCAATTTTATTAGTAAGTTCATTTAACGTATCATAAATGTATAGCTGCAAAAACTTAGGACACTCTCCAACGTTTGGGAAGAGAGCACCAATTCTATGATAATTTTGGCCATGCATCTTGACGGTATGATCAATCTTCCCTCCAAGTGAGGTAAACGCGAACATCATATTATAAGCACAAATGAATTCCCGAAAATATTTGGACAATTCACTACCATTCAGAAGCAATTCCAATAACGCCATTGGAGGATTCCTCAGCTTTGGTAGGACGATCTTTCCTTTCTTTCAACACACTGTAAAATCCGGCTGCTTTTGTCTATATCTCTTTCCTATTCGTTCTCCATACCACATGTATGCTCCACAGTATTGGCACTTATAAGATGGATCTCCATCGTCAAAGTAACCTATTAATAATTTGCAAATAATGTTTTAAAAGATGGGTGTTGTTATATGATATGTGAACAACCTAAGATATTAAAACATACCAGTCATATCATCTAAAGCATCTTGGGTATTTACATTATTTTCTATGTGATGAGATGCATCATCCATATCCTCTTCAATTGAATCTACATCGCTTGCATTATCTTCATCATCAGATTCACTAACATCAGCATATCTGTTTGCGAAAGCTGAAATAGATTTTTGCCAATATAGTTATACTAATTTCATACAAAAAATTTTAGCAAAAAAAAAATTGTAACTTACAATTCAATAAATAGTATAACAATGTATACCTTGAGGATGATAATTAATCTCCGTTATAGGGGGAGCATTAGACATTGTTTCATCAACATTGACTGATGACGGACCAAATGTATTTTGGCTTTTCTCTTTTCCTTTTCTTTGAGATGAATTAGCTTACAATTCCATGCAAAATATACAGTTAGTGTAAAGGTATAACTGTGGATGTTTTTTGTAATAGAATAATCTTGATGTAACTACCGACTCCATGGTCTGTAAGAATATGGAATTTGAGCTACCACTTGTACATTGAACATTCTTTCTTCCTGTTTAATTTAATCCATTAAAAATATAGAAAAGATTGCAATTTCAAATATGTAAATTTGATTAAAGAGGGAAGCAAATAAAAAGTACCTCGACTTTTGGAGTGATTTCTGTGAGACACATTATCATTTGAAACATGTGTTCTTCGAGGAAGAATATTCGTAATATCACGCATCGGAGTGATAGATCCAATGCCATTCACGCTCGGACCATTTGTGATACGTGAAGATGCACTCGAAGATTTGGCTGAGGGTCTACCTACTGTTTAAATCAAGTGTAATTATATCAATGAATCATTGCATAATAAAAAATGTTTCCGTATTTTATATCGAACCCAAACCTTTCTGAAGAGGAGGTGATATCGGTTTATTGTGGCATTTTCTCCCACCTTGCACCAAATCGTTTAAATGGTTATCATATAATGTTTACAAACCAAATTATATAATAGAATTAACTCACGTTTCTGTAATGGAGGTAACCCGGAATCATTTTCTTCATCAGAATCGGTACAACCTCTTTTCATGGTATTTTGAAAATATCTTGATAATCTCCAATATAATTTTCAAATCTTCAAACAATCATATTATGACTGATATCGCACTCTTGGTGAATAACATAAACCAAGTAAGTCTATTAGAAATTTAAAAATCAGTTGCGGATTTGAATCTACCAAATCTTTCTAATTGCGCATTTAATTTTGAAAAGAATATTTCGTTTCCTTATTTAAGTAATAAGATTTTCAACTAATAATTATTGATTGAATTACGATACGGAGTATCCGAATATTATTTATGCTGTTAAATAAGGAAAGTTTTTAAAATAAATTTATAGTATAACCATAATCATTTTGGTGTATAGATTACTATGTAAAAAAAAATTATTCTATTAAGAAATTTCGAGGAAAAAAAGAGTAAATGATTCAATAGACAAAAGTAGATGTTCATAAATATGGTTCAAATTATCTTCTACTTCAGTTTTATTCAATTAAGAAGAAACCAGATAACAAAAGTAAACGTATAACAAAAGTAAAGAAGAAAATAATCATTTTATTATTCAAATATGCTTTAGTAATGAAACAATAAAAGTATACAAATTTGAAGTTTAAAGAAAATGCAACACAATATCAACTATATATGAAAAATCGTCTTGAATACTTCACTGCCTTCGTGCTTAATCTTCTTTCCGTGTCAACTGTAAGAATCACCGATTGATAACATTCAAAACTTCAATTTTATTCTATTAAGAAGAATCCAGAAGCAAAAGTAAAGGATTAATTGGACAGATAAAAAAGAAAATAATCATTTTATTATTCAAATATGCTTTAGTATTGCAAGAATAAAAGTATACAAATGTGAACTCAAAAGAACATACAAAACAATATCTACTATAAGGGAAAAATCGTCTTGAATACTTCATTTACTTCTTGCTTAAACTTTTTTCCGTGTGAAATGTAACAAAAACCGATTGGTGAGTAGTTATCTAGAAAATAAAGATAAATGACAAAAAGATTAGCCCATACCTGCAAATTAATAAAGAATTATTAAAATGTAAATATAAATAAAATAGTTATCTATCATTTGGCTTGCTATGTTACATAGCTGCAAATGAATAAAAACCACAAAACAAAAAAATAAGCATGAAAATGTGAAGTGATATAGTTACCTATCATTTGGCTTGTTATGTTAAATACCTGCAAATGAATAAAAACCTCAAAACAAAATAATAATCATGATAATGTGAAGTGATATAGTTACCTATCGTTTGGCTTGGTATGTTACAAACCTACAAAATGATCAAAAACACATAATAAAATTATAAGAGTGTTAATAGCAAGTGAGAAAGATACCTTATTGTTTAGCATGGTAGGTTTCATACCTACAAAATCATCAAAACAACAGAAACAAAATTAGAACAATAGAAACAATAAAAACAAAAGAATGGTTCGAGATGTGTGTGATATGAGTCTGGTAGAAGCTCTATTTATAAGGATAATCATATTTAGGGTTGCACTTGTTTATCGAAATCTTCTATTAGAAGATGATTATATTCTTTGGGATATTTTTTTCTTCAAATTTGACATTTAATGTCGATATTTATTAGTTGCTACATTTTAGGCTCGACATTAGTTTGAATTTTAAAACTAAGGAAATAAAAAATGAAAAAATATAAACTTTAATCTAAATTTATGGGAAGAAGTTAAGATTAAATTTCGTTAGTTTAGGAAACCACATTTAATTTTTGAATTTGATTAAATGCTCGATTTTGGCTTTTTTAATTCAGAAAACTTTCCTAAACGATTTTTGATTTATTTTTAATTTCAAAAATGCTCTCGACCAATCAAAATATTTCATTAAAGCCTATCAATGACATCATAGTTTTGATTGGTCAAGATTCATCCACATCATCGATTTCAATAATGGCTCTTCGCAAATAATATATAGTAGATCTTACTTGGCATAAAATATATTGACGCTAACACAATTTATATAACGTTGTCGGGTTCAAGTTAACAGAGATATTAAGAGTTTCCGGAAATAACCACAATTTGTTTTTTTTTTAAAATTAAAAAGTTTTCTAGAAACTAATTCTGAGCATTTTTAATAATAACTTTATAGAACCTTTCATAAGAAATTTATTTATAGCATAACTTATATCGAAACATTTTTTTTTGTCAACCGTGGCTTTTCATTAGCCCAATTAGGGCAAAATGCAACTTGGAAATACATTAATCGAGTCCAAGTAGAGTAAATGAACGAGCCCAACAATCGGCCCAAAAGAAAGAGATAAGGCCGAGGAAGGCCACGTGTTGACTGAAGAACGACGCCGGCATGCAACCACCGCTCCGGTGACGAATCACCAGGAAGACATGACGACACCAACACTATGCATCCCCAGTACCCAAGCCGCCGGTCCACCTTTCCGTTGAAGAAACCGCCAGAGAAGAACCGCATGAGAGATGAAGACAACCCCAACTAGCAACCTGGGAACGCCACGCCAAGGAAGCTCCACCGCCGGCCAAATACCGATTGATTTGGCCATTTACTCCCAAAGCCAGAAGCGGGATAAAGCTGCGGAGATATTACACCGAGACCGTGAAGCCACCGAAGAAATTAGCGGAGAAACCCAGTCTTCACGACGGGAAAGAGAGCAGGGAAAGAGGGTCGTTAAGCTCCGATGTTAATCGGAAAACTGCATTAGACGGGACAGGCCGGAGAGCGACGCCGGAACCTTATTCAAACCAAAAACCAACCGATCAGAGAACAGGAAGAAGAACATCAAAATCAAATAAACAAGTCTCGATCGGAACGAAAGCTAGATACACCGATTTCCGATTAGCCGGAAATCAAAGATAGAACAAAGCCGCATGACTCAAATCAAACCCATCTCCCTCTGAAAAATCGTATCGGAGAAGAGGAACGGATGAAGAGAGAGAAGCTATCGAAACATGTTTTCTGTCGTAACATGAGCAGTTTGCAGTAATCTTTATATTAATTGAAAAGTGTTTTTGGCCTCATATTCACTTTCAAAATGGTTTATTACTACTTTGCCATTAATGAAATTAGGCTAATTACTGTCTTAACTTTAATTTATATTTATAATTTTACTATGTTTTAAAATTTATTATGTAGATATACATCATATTGGATAAAAAAAGATGATAAATATGAAATATTTATAAAGATTTTATAAATTTTATTTTGGAGATATACATAATGTGTCTTTTTGAAAACTAATACCAAAATTGTGTATTTTAAGAATTATTATTGCATTTTTATATTTTTTAGTGTGTTAAAAATACGATTTTACTTTTACAAACAAAAAAATAGCTCTATGGATGTTAGGCGGATTCCACGCTATGCCTCATATTATATATATATATATATATATATATATATATATATATATATATTTTTTTTTTTTTTAAAATCCATGGATGAATCCACAGATGAACAGTAAAAATAATTTGTTTCCCTTCATTTTTTTTCTTTCTTTATCTTTGTTTTATCCCTCATTTTTTTGACATTGGATAGAATGGCGAAGATGTGGTTTTTGACCATATAGACCGCCGAAATGAAGATATAATCGGTCGATGTACTGGATTTTTTTTTTTTAAATTGGACTTTATATGGAAGTTTCGAGTTGACAATCTAGACTAGGTGTCCACAATATCGGCTATTCGTGGACACTACCACAATCATATCACATACTAAACGCTTCCCATGGATAGGAGGTGGCGAATCGAATGTTGCTTTTGGATGGATAGTGGGCCCCACGTACTTCGTGTCCACATATTCACAATCATGTGAACTCTTGACCACCTTTTGTTCATTAGAAGGGTCTAGCATGTGATATAATCGTGGCAGTCTCCGTAAAAGTCGATATTGTCCACCTGAGCTTTTAAAACTGTGTTTACTAGTTACGTTTTCACGATCATGTGAACTTTTGGCTACTTATGTCCATCGGAAGTGTCTAGCATTTGATAAGATCGTGGTAGTGTCCACGAATAGTCGACACTGTCCACCATATCTCTTAAAACTGTGTTTACTAGGTACGATATGGGCGCAAGGCTTATTAGCAGGGGATGAGCCGCAGGCTGTTGTTGCGCAAGGAGGCAGAAGACTTGGTGACTATAACAGGCATGATGAGCTCTACACGAGTAGGTCTGCGATCATACTTTCTGCCATCTAAAGGAACGACTTTGAGCTGAAACTTGTATGCTACACTCTTGTGGGTCAGCATCAATTTCATTGTCTTTCTCATGAGCATCTCATGGACCATATTGAGAAGTCGAGGACCTATGGACTAGCATGAAACAAAATGGAGTCAGCTATGAATATCTTTTCTGCAAGCTCTTCCCACACTCTCTTGGTGGTGAAGCAGCTTTTTGGCTGAAGCAGTTGCCAACAGGTTCTCTGACTAGCTGGGATGACACTAAAAACTTTCCTGCGGAGTTTTTATGATGATGCGAGATCGTAAGACCTGAGGAACAAGATTTCTCAGTTCTATCAAGGTCCTACTGAAGCTTTTAAACTGCCTGGGTGAGCTTTAGAGCATATCAACGTGACTGTCCACATAATTGTTTCTCTAAAGTTTAGTTAGTGGGCATTTTCATCAGAGGTGTAGATTGGAGATATCATATGACATTGGATGCTTCTACCAATGGGAACTTCAATACGAGGTACCCAGAACAAGCATATGAGCTGATTGAGAACTTGGCGTCTACCAATAACCCCAAGAAAGCTAAATTCGAGTAGCAGAAACTAGGTGGAAACATGGATGGAACTCAGATTGCTAAGATGAAGACAAAACTAGATTTTTTGCACAAAATATTGGTGGGAAAGAAATCAGTACAATTCGCTACAGAGGTTGAGACTTTTGAGCCAATTGATGAGTGTGTAGAAGAAGATGTTAACTACATTTGTGGACTGGTTTTCAAAGTCGGAGGTTTAGAAATCAACCAGGTAGAGGTGGCTACAATAGGAATGGTCAAAGGAGTACCTTTATAGGTAATTAAACTCTTCTTGTTATGTCCCTAAGCCTCGGTACTAGACGCCTTTCTAGAACAACAACAACAGTTTCACTAAGAACTATGGATCTTCATCTTACCAGACACCACCGACATAACATGAGCAAAGTGAAATGAAATCTATGCTTGAGATGATACTTCATGGACAGCAGCATATCATGGTGGATTTCAATGGGAAACTGCTGGGTCATACTTGAATGGGAAGTTTGAAGCCTTGAATACTCATGTCAAGAAGTTGGATACTCAGGTTGTGCAGACTGATGGGTCTATGAAGAGATAAGATAAATTTCTTCCTAAAAGAACATACACTAACCCGAAGTATCGGTGCAATTTCATCATGTTGAGAATTGGTAAAGAGCAACATCCAGGGCCAAAAAGGGGTTTAAGTGTTGAGGAGCTCGCATAATTGGATAAATTTGACGATGAGATTGCAGGTGCAAAACCTTTTGTCGGTCAACACCCATACAAATTGGTGATTTTTTAGTTTTCATGAGAAATTAACCAAGTTCAACACAGTGAAGAATCCATCGTCGACCAACGAAAATTTCGATCAACACCAGCATCGAGAACTCGATATTTCGAGTACTGACGGGCCAAAATTGACCGTATTCGGCACTACTAAGGTCGACACATGTGGAAAATAAGATTCGGGCTCAACGAAGGATAAGGGTGTCGATCGACACCAATCCATCATCGATCGACACCAACCCATCATTGATCGACACCCATCCCGAGTAGACGCACTTCGTTCTGAAAATTTGAAAGATGCCGAGGAAAGGGTGTACAAGCCAATGCTGACCTTCCCTAAAAATCATAAGAGGTCAAAGCATGAGTTTTATATGGCTAAGAGCAAAGATATGATGTATAAGATCACCATTCAAGTCTCTTTGATTGATGCTATAAAGACTACTCCTGTGATAAAGAGATGCTTAAAGGAGATGCTTACCAACAATATGACGGAAGAGGAAGGTGTTATGATGATAAATGAGGTATGTAGTGATGTGATTCAATGCAGGATTCCAGAGAAAGTTAAGGATCCATGAAGCTTCGTCCTTGATTGCTCTATCTTCAAGGACATGTTTAAGAATTCACTATGTGATTTGGGCTCAAACGTTAATATGATGACTTACTCAATGGCAATGAGACTTGGGATGAAAGACTTCACACCTAATATGATCTCTCTGATTCTACCGGATCGATCTGTCAGGATTCCATAGGGACTTTTGGAAGATGTACCGATATGAATTGGAGAATGCATGATCCAGACAGACTTCATGGTTTTGTAGTAAGGTGATGAGCCTAAGGATCCTCTTCTCTTGGGCAAACCTTTCTTGGCTACAGCTGGTGCTATCATTGATGTGAAGAGAGTACGGATAGCTACGAATGTCGGTGATATGTTGATGAGTTCCAGCATGGACAAGATGGTTAAACAACCATCGATCTATGGGAATATTTCTATGTAGACACGCTCAGCAATCTCGCATATGAGACTTTTCATGAGATGCACTCTACAGACCCTCCAGAGAGAGCTCTGATCAATTATGCGCATGAGATAGAGCATCATGATGACATTCCTATTGGGTAGGCTAGGATGATGGATGCTAGTGAGCATGTGATGCAATTGGTCGCGCGTGAGGAACTCGTTTTCACCTCCCAAAAATCCACAACATTGGGTGATTGGAGCGAGGAAAAAGCTCCCAAAAGTAAGTTGAAACAGCTCGTTGCAAGGCTAAGGTACGCGTTTCTTGGTCCTAATTCTACATATCATGTTATTGTTACTGCTAAGTAAGCTGCACAAATTTTGCAAAGCTCTTGGCTATTAGCTTGATGACATTTCAGTTATTTCTCCATATTTATGCTTGCATAGGATTCACCTTGAGGATGAGAGCATGTCGACGATTGAGTGTCAGAGGCAATTGAATCTGAATCTAAAGGAGGTCATCAAGAAGGAGATCATGAAACTCCTAGAAGCAGAGATTATCTATCCCATCTTAGACAGCAAATGGATCAGTCTGGTTCATGTGATTCCTAAGAAAAGAGGAGTCACGGTGGTGAAGAACGAAAGGAACGAGCTGATTCCTACACAGACTATCACTGAACACAAGATGTGCATCGACTACAGAAAGTTGAATGTTGCAACTAGGAAAGACCACTTTCTTTTGCCCTTAATTGATTAGATGTTGGAGAGGCTCGAAAATCATCCCTACTATTGTTTTCTCGATGGGTACTCAGGTTTCTTTCAGATCTCTATCCATCCAGAGGACTAGGAGAAGACCACCTTTACATTTCTTTATGGTACATTTGCATATCTTAGAATGTCACTTGGACTTTATAATGCTCCTGCGACTTTCCAAAGATGCATGATGTCCATCTTCACAGACATAATTGAAGACTACATTTATGAATGACTTTTTTGTCTACAGAACACCATCCTACCACGACTGTCTGGACAACTTGTGCAAAGTGCTTTATAGATGTGAAGAAAAGCACTTGGTTCTAAATAGGAAGAAATTTCATTTCATGGTCAGGGATGGCATTGTTCTTGGGCACACAGTTTCAGAGGCTGGGATCAAAGTTGACCGCGCTAAGATCGAGGTGATAACAGAACTACATGTGTCGGAGTCAGTCAAGGCAATGTGGAGTTTTCTAGTACATGTTGGGTTCTACAGGAGGTTCATCAGAGACTTCAACAAAATCGCTCGACCACCAACTGCTCTGCTTTGCAAGGATGTGAAATTTCAGTTCACTATTGAATGTCAATCATCTTTGAGCAGATCAAGCAGGCTTTAGTGAGCATTCCTATAGTGCAACCACCAGACTAGGATTTGCCTTTAGAGGTAATGTGTGATGCCAATTATTAAGCAGTAGGAGCTTTTTTGGGGCAGAGAAAGGACAGGAAACTTCTCGCTATCTACTATGCTATTAGGACAATTGATGATGCACAAAGGAATTATGCATCTACATAGAAGGAGTTGTTATTTATGATGTTTTCTTTTGAGAAGTTTCGTTCTTACTTGTTTGGTTTGAAAGTCATCGTGCATACATATCATTCTTCTCTAAAATATTTGATGCATAATAACGATGCAAAACCAAGGTTACTAAGATGGTTACTCCTTCTATTAAAGTTTGATATTGAGGCAAGGGATAAGAAAGGGGTTGAAAATGGTGTTGATCATCTCTCAAGAATTAGAGATGAAGATGATGTCCCATAGATGATTTTCTGCATGAGGAAAAAATCTACATGATTGAGACAAGATTGCATCCAGACTTGGTGAAAATTTTACATTTTTCACGAGTTTCAAAGTGAGAAAAATTAAGTCTGGTTAAGGACGAAGCCAGTAATGGATCCTCCGAATACCCAAAAAGGATATGGGCGTCCGTTATTCGTCGATCGATCTTGGGGTTTTTCATTAGTCTAAAATGCATGTAAAACTCATTCCAATGGTCACTTAGGTTCCTACAGATATGGTAGTTACTCGAAAAATCATGATTGCCAACAAAGGTTGTGACTCAATAAAATAGACTCAAACTGACTCTAAGAAAAAATAAAATGGTGTCAGTAACTACCTCCCCCACACTTAAACAACACTGTCCACAGTGTTATCAAACTTGGGTTTAGGGAAAATAGAGTCAAAACGAAAAAGAAACTGATAAAATCAGAATCTTTACCTGTAGACGGCATGAGTGTCGACCGACAAACAAACATCATCGATCGATGCTAGTCTTAGGTCGAAACCATTAGGGTTGTACCAATCAAGCTTGAAAAGCGTCTGGCATTCGAGTGTGGTGTCGACCGACACCATATTGGTGTTGCCCGACACTCTTCGTGTATGACTTGTTCTTCACGTTTTTGACACTCCAAAGATAGAAAAATCAAAGAAACAAAACCAAAACGAGAAATAAAGTATTACAAACTTACCAGTGGGTTTCCTCCCACCAAGCGCTCGTTATACGTCACTAGTTTGATTGTGCTGCAATTATGTATGTACAAACTTACCAGTGGGTTTCCTCCCACCAAGCGCTCGTTTTACGTCACTAGTTTGATTGTGCTGCAATTAGGCAGTGGGTGCAACATCCAAAGGCAAAATGTGAACTCCTGGAATCTCGGCTTTCTCCCAATAATGTTTCACCCTCTGTCCATTGACAGTGAACTCGTTGCCCTCAGAACTCAATAGGACAACAACACCATACGGCCGCACCTTCTTGATTGTGGAAAGACCTGACCAACGATAGCACAATTTTTCTGGAAACAATTGCAAATAAGAGTTATACAAAAGTACATGCTCATTTAGCTCAAAGTGTATGTAGATGATCTTTTGTCATGGGGCTTGGGTCTTCTCCTTGTACAACTTTTAATTTTAATAGGCGTGATTCCTAATCTCATATAGCTCGTTTAGCTGCACCAATCTCCTATCTTTAGTAGATCTCAAGTAGAAATTCATTTGCTTCACATCCCATTTTGCCTTGTGCTAGAGCTCAACTAGAAGGTGACAAGATTTCACATAAAGAAGATGAAACGGTGTAGTCCCAAGTGGCATCTTAAACACAAGCATAAAGGCCCATAGCGCATCATCAAGCTTTGCAGACCAATTCTTTTGTGTCTTGCATACATTCTTCTCCAAGATTTACTTAATCTGCCTCTTGGAGACCTCAACTTTTCCACTTGTCTTAGGATAATAAAGAGTCATCACACAATGATTTACACCATGCTTGTTCAACAGCTTCTCAAAGACCTTGTTGATAAAGTGAGTGTTGGAATCCCTAGGATCCAGAGTATAGGTGATTGAATCTAAGAACTGACCTCGTGATTACCTGGAGATTGGCAGCGGAAATTGGAGCAGGTAAACGAGATCTAGAGCGCCTCAATCGCTGCGTCTCTATCGTAGTCCACACGCACACAAGCTGGAATCCGCCGGGATGCTAGTACCGGTGATCGGATCTCCTGGGATTCTCTGTGTGTTTCTCGAGGAAGAGGGTCTGTTTTTCTATCAAGGAAAAACTGTCTGTGACCGCTCTCTTTTTTAGGTCGTATAACCTGGCCCCTATAAATAGGTCCACGGTTTACAAACCGTAACATCAGTTACGGTATCGACCTTGTGTCGATCGTTGCACCCAATGGCAACGATCGATACACCTCTTGTATCGATCGACGCACCAATGGCATCGATCGACACTCCTCTTAAAACACGAATTCAATGCGTATCCAATACACATTGATCGGATCATATGCCAATGATCAATTCCCTACAGAAGCGTATCCAACTTGCTTAGGTGTGTGACCCTTTAGGTTCACACGATACTAGAAATGAGTTTCAACTCATTTTTCATAAGCGGTTTCTAGCAAAACATTATGACTACCCAGTATCACATGAATTGTCTGATCTCGACAATACAACTATCTTTATAGTAAGTACAATGTGATTTCAGGACATAATCCCAACAGTGAAATCCACCATCACTTATCACAAATCAAGGCAATCCAAATCAAGGGAAAATCATGATCTTAAACAGATTAAAAACCACTGAAGCGTCATTGGTTGGACTAGCAAGCGCTTCAACCCACTTAGATACATAGTCTGCAGCAACCAAGATATACTTGTTCCCAAAATATAAGGGAAAAGGACCCATGAAATCAATGCCCCAACAATCAAAGACTTCAAACTCTAATATGAAATTTTGTGGCATCTCATGTCGCTTACTGATCTTCCCTCTCCTCTGGCAGACATCAAACTGAGAGATAAACAGCTGAGCATCCTTGAACATTGTAGGCCACTCGAAGCCAAATTGACGAACTTTTGACACAGTTTTGAAAGTAGCAAAGTTTCCAGCATACTCAGATCCATGGCAGTGGAATAGTACATCAGCAATCTCAGATTCTGCAATATACCTTCTGTAGATACCATCAGAGCAATGCTTGTACAAGTACGGTTCATCCCAGTAGAACCTCATGATTTCTCTGACTGAACTTCTTCTTTGCATAGGCCTTAAAATCATTTCGCTCGTCCTCTGCAGAAAGGTAGTTAGCAATATCATCATATTAGGGTCGATCAGGAGAAGTTCCAGTAGATACAACCCCACCAAAAGCACAAAGTTGAAATTCTAAAAATCTTGAACTCGTTAGTGGCTGGTATCGATTGACACTGAAGATGGCGTCGATCGACGCTAAAGTGTGTCGGGAAGACTTTGTCGATCGATATTGATTTTCATCCACTATTTTGAGTTAGGTGTTGACCGACACCAATGGTGTGTGGGCCAACACTAACTTTGAAACTCGTGAAAAATGTAAAATTTTCACCAAGTCTGGATGAGAGCCTTCCATGACACTGATATAACTATCCTGTGGAGTTCTCATTAAGCGGGTCATGTCCGATCATATGTTCACCAACATATATCTATGTGACTTACTGTGATACTCATATCATTGACTCCATGAAACTTAGTCAACAGTCACCTCATAAGCTAGTCTCTCGCGATTATCAGTGTCCCACTTTGACAATCTCGACTAGGGACAATCATGATTTATGTCATCTTTTTACTTATAGGGTTTCATGATCAAGTCTAACTTGATGTCCTATAACATGAACATAAAACACTTGGGACCATTATTTAATCATCCAATGATCAAATAATGCTGATGTCAGTTTTTCATAATCATGACTACATCATGTCTATCTGAACATCATAACTAACATAACTCCCACTAGAATCTAGACCACGTCTTCAGATATCTAGTACCTACAGCAACAGCATGAAACTCATGCTTAGGTTGTGAGAGATGCTGCGGTGTTCTTGCTTGGAGCCATTCCAACAAACCACACTGCTGTTCTTTAATAAGCACTATTCCGCGGTCCACTGCTTGGAGACCTTTCCAACAGATAGCCCCGCTACACAGACAAAGAGACATAAACAGGTGGGAACCGTGAATCATCTTTGTCTGTCTAACTACTCTTAACAGATTTGTCATTTCCTCAGTTGTACAAGAACCTATCCTTAGTGTTTCTCAAACACTTGGGGATATTCCTTACAACTGTCCAGTGACTCTTACCGGAACATATTGGTATCTTCTCGTCATGCTATATGCATAAACTGCATCTGTACGAGCGCTAAATATGGCATTTATTATGGACTCTATTGCTGAAGCATAAGGAATCACACTCATAGATACTAGCTCAGCCAGTGTCCAAGACACTTCATCTTGCTAAGATTATTGCCATAAGACCTTTGGTATGAAGCTGTTCTTGGAGTCATGCATATTTGAACTGTCCAGTACCTTATAATCATAAGGATTCTGACACGATCCAATTAGCTCTTCTGATCCATCTCAATGGATCCATATTCCAAGAACTTTCGCGGCTTCTCCCACGTCTATTATTGAATTTGACTTCCGACCCAAACCTTGACTAGACTTCAGCGTCGGAACGTCGTTTATGAGATTAAGTGTGTTATAAACATACAGTTTTGAGAATTGCAACTACGCTCCCACTTGTTTACTTGTAAACGCACGGTTTCTATTCGTTCCTGATCGAGTCAAAGCCTTTGACCGTTTTAACAGAACATAGATTCCAACTCCAAGATGTTTGCTTCAGTCTATAAATAGATCGGTGAAGCTAACATGCATACCTAGCAAATTTTCGGAGTTGGGGCTCACCACCGCTTGTTTGAATTTCTCATGCTCGTCACTTTTCAATGATCATCAGATCACGGCAATCGGTCATGAGGAATCACCCTCGGTTTACTGACGGATCCATCAGGATCAGCGAAATTCTGGCTCCACAGGTTCAGATCCTACAATACTCTGTAGATCCAACCGCTGCTCTTCCTTAACAGGTTTAACAGCCTCCTGTGTTTCTCGAATTTCTTCGAGCTGTACTTTTACTCCCACTATTTTCTTGGAAAAACATGGTTCCGAACAACAAAAGTTTGTTCTCGGATTGGTTGCAAAAGTACTAAGCCTCGGTTTCCTTAGGACAACCGGCGAAGTAGCCCTTATCAGATTTGGATTCAAGTTTGTTTGTTGACAACTACCTTACACAAACCTTGCAATCCCAATTAATCAGTAAAACATACTTGGAAATCACCCAGTCCACATCCAATGTGGTGTCTTTCAACTGATTTTGATAGAAACATAATTTGCGTAAACTTATTCATTTTAGAGCATGTTTTAAAAGGATAATGGAAGATTCATGTGACTCATCATTAATCGGAGCATATCCAATAAGATCCGATTCATTCTCTCAGAAACACCAATTAGGCTTTCCATGAGAAAAGAGCTGTGATATGACTTCACACTCACTCAGATGATCACCCAATTCTTGACTTATGTATTTTCCTCCGCGATCTAATCGAGGATCTCAACACTTCTGTCAAATCGGTTCTATACTTCATTTTGGAACTCCTCAAAAGATTCCTACTCGTGTCTCATCATAAGAACACAGCCATACTTACTGACGCCATCAATAAGTTAATGAAGTACTGAAGATTTCCTTTGGCATTAATGCTCATCGGGCCACATACATCAGTACGTGTAAGGCCCAATAAGCCTCTGGCCCTTTTCTTTAGCTCTGCTAAAGAAGCCTCAGTCATTTGGCCCAGCAAGCAGAATTCATGTCTCAAATGATTTACAATTAAATGAGCCTGAAGCCCATAACCATGGAACTTCTGAATCCGCTTCACTCTATGTGGTCAAAACGACTGTGCTAAGGAAAAATCGAGTTCAAGTCATCAGACTTAAACCGTTTGGTATTTATGTTATATTCAAGAGTATATTGGTTTAAGACATAAAACCCATTTATCAAAAGGGGGTGCTACCATATAATATTTCATTAAGATCAAAAGAGCAAAACTTGTCTTTTATCAGAATGAAAAACATTCAAATTCTTACAAGAAATTGAAAGACATCTCTGCATAAAGCAGGTACATAGTAGCAATTACTTAATTTAAAACCAAGCTTGAAAGGCTCCTACAAGTGGAGAATCTCTACGGCTTATGTAGCAACCATTGCTTCATACTAGACACGCAGTTCCACTTGTCCTTTCCTCAACGTTCTACTGTTGCTTAGGCCCTGCATATTTCCAAAATATCAGTACCACAACCAGTATCCAATACATATGTAGAACTTGAAGTAATAACACAATACCTGAAGAAGAAGTACCATACATCTCCTTCATCTCTTGTGAATCTTCCAAGAATTTAATGCAATCTCTCTTCCAATGCCCTGACTCATCACAGTAGAAGCACTTTTTAACACCAGATGGGCCGGACTTGGGCTTATAAGATGACACTGGCTTATCCTGATTCCAAATCTGAACGGCCCTGCCTCTACCCTTGTCAACACAAGATTTCTCAAATCTTTTACCCCTTTTGATGTCTTGCTCTACTGTTTTGAGCATGCCATGCAGCTCAGTCAACGTCTTCGTCAAGTTATTCTTGATATAGTTCTTAATGAACTTATCATAGCTTGACGGCAGTGACTGCAGAATGATGTCAGTGGCCAACTCTAAGCTGACAGGACATTCCAGTCTCCCCAGGTTATCAATGTAACCCATCAGTTTAATGACATGAGGACTTACTGGAGCATCCTCTGGTAGCTTGCACTCAGTTAGAGACTTCACCATCTGGAATCTCTCAATTCGTGCCAGATCCTGAAACTTCAGTTTCAGGCTGGTGATCATCTCTATTGGCGACTCCATGTTCTCGTATTGACTCTTCAAGTCCGATACCATGGTGGCCAACATCAGACCACGCACATCTACCACATCAATATAATGCTTATTCCAAGCATCATATACTGCATTCGAGCGATTGGTCCCAAGCCTTTCTGGAAGAGCTTTCTCAAGGACATAGTCCTTACTCTCCTGCTTAAGGATTAATCTCAAATTGCGATACCAATCCAGGAAATTTGATCCATTTAACTTGTCCTTCTCAAGGACGGATCGTAACGAGAAAGTAGTTTTAGACATAGGCTGAAAATTTAATAAAAGAAAATTTTAGTTATGAAGTTCAGGAAATGAGAAATCTTATCTAATAAGAAAACTCGCATTATATTCAAACAATATTTCCTCTATGAATATAATGAGCCAAGATCCTCAGATCACCAAAATTAGAGTAGGCGACTCGCCGTCATCCAAATTTCAGTAATCTAGGTAAGCAAATCATTGCTAATTGTACTCAGTACAACTCCTGGTCGTAGATGAGACAAACTATGTCTAATCCACTCTGATGTCTCTGGGCTCAGAACTTCTGATAGCCCAGTCAAGTAAAACCAATCTTCTTTCTGTCTTGTGGTCACTGACAGTCGCACTGCAAATCTATCAATGACCACCTGTCTTATTCATGTTGCGTTGGATACCAAGGACTCCAAGAATATCCAACAACGACACGAGTCTTGACAGTAGACAAGATCGGGCAAGACATCAAGATCACTTGATATTTAGTTGAGGAAACTGAACTCAAAAGTTAGTAATTCAATCTCTTAGGTCATGTAATTGTTGATGTCAAGCACTGCAAGACCATCAACACTACTTCCTGCCTTACTCACGTAATTGTGGACACCAAGCTCTTGGCAAGACTATCACTACAACCAAATGAGTCTTGACAGTTGACCATATTGAAAACTAAACTTTTGATCTAATACACATCCAATGTGTACCAGATAGATTTAGAACATGTTTTACTTTCAATTTCAATTAAGTTTTACTTGCTCTAATTTAAGTGGGTTAGGTCATTTGGTTCGGGTTTTTCAATCATCTGGTTCAAAACCAAGCGATTACGGTTCGCATCGTCACCATGCGCATCGACTGACACACTTGGTCGACATTTGATATGCAACCTTTACCAACCCTATAACCAGTCTTACACCAATTGTGATAACCGGTCCAATCTAATTGAACCGACTTATCCAATCAAACTGATCTTAACCAATCAAATCGGTTTATTCCAATTGAGATAACCAATTCAATCCAATTGAATCAATTCATCCAATTTAAACCGATCTGATATACCTTAACCAAGCATGATAACCAATTCAATCCAATTGAACCGATCAACCAATCGCAAGGCCTGTGTCGACCGACACTAAACCTGTGTCGATCGATACAGCAGGGTATTAGGGAATTTTAATCGAATCAAACCGACATAACCATGCGAGATAACCGGTTCAATCCAATTGAACCGATCTATCCTTTCGCACAGTCTGTGTCGATCGATGCACCCAGTGTGTCGATCGCCACAGTGCGATTTCTAAATCGAAACCCATTGATTTAATAGGCGAATTCGCGATGCATCGATCGACACACCCAGTGCATCGATCGATGCTGTGCGAAAACCCTAAAGTATTTTCATCGTTTTCGCGGTGTGTCGATCGACACAAACTTGTGTCGATCGACACTGTGCAAAAACACAGTTCTTCGTTTTCGATATTAACAAAACCGAGATTATTATTATCAAAACGAATCCTAGCTAGCATCAATTCAATCAAATACCATTTTAATCGAATTCTAGGCTACTGATTCAATCGATTAAACCCTACAGCTCTGATACCACTGTTGGAATCCCTAGGATCCAGAGTCTAGGTGATTGAATCTAAGAACTGACCTCGTGATTACCTGGAGATTGGCAGCGGAAATTGGAGCAGGTAAACGAGATTTAGAGCGCCTCAATCGCTGCGCCTCTATCGTAGTCCACACGCACACAATCTGGAATCTGCCGGGATGCTAGTACCGGTGATCGGATCTCCTGGGATTCTCTGTGTGTTTCTCGAAGAAGAGGGTCTGTTTTTCTATCAAGGAAAAACTGTCTGTGACCGCTCTCTTTTTTAGGTCGTATAACCTGGCCCCTATAAATAGGTCCACGGTTTACAAACCGTAACATCAGTTACGGTATCGACCTTGTGTCGATCGTTGCACCCAATGGCAACGATCGATGCACCTCTTGTATCGATCGACGCACCAATGGCATCGATCGACACTCCTCTTAAAACACGAATTCAATGTGTATCCAATACACATTGATCGGATCATATGCCAATGATCAATTCCCTACAGAAGCGTATCCAACTTGCTTAGGTGTGTGACCCTTTAGGTTCACACGATACTAGAAATGAGTTTCAACTCATTTTTCATAAGCGGTTTCTAGCAAAACATTATGACTACCCAGTATCACATGAATTGTCCGATCTCGACAATACAACTATCTTTATAGTAAGTACAATGTGATTTCAGGACATAATCCCAACAGTGAGATCCACCATCACTTATCACAAATCAAGGCAATCCAAATCAAGGGAAAATCATGATCTTGAACAGATTAAAAACCACTGAAGCGTCATTGGTTGGACTAGCAAGCGCTTCAACCCACTTAGATACATAGTCTGCAGCAACCAAGATATACTTGTTCCCAAAATATAAGGGAAAAGGACCCATGAAATCAATGCCCCAACAATCAAAGACTTCAACCTCTAATATGAAATTTTGTGGCATCTCATGTCGCTTACTGATCTTCCCTATCCTCTGGCAGACATCAAACGGAAAGATAAACAGCTGAGCATCCTTGAACATTGTAGGCCACTCGAAGCCAAATTGACGAACTTTTGACACAGTTTTGAAAGTAGCAAAGTTTCCAGCATACTCAGATCCATGGCAGTGGAATAGTACATCAGCAATCTCAGATTCTGCAATATACCTTCTGTAGATACCATCAGAGCAATGCTTGTACAAGTACGGTTCATCCCAGTAGAACCTCATGATTTCTCTGACTGAACTTCTTCTTTGCATAGGCCTTAAAATCATTTCGCTCGTCCTCTGCAGAAAGGTAGTTAGCAATATCATCATATTAGAGTCGATCAGGAGAAGTTCCAGTAGATACAACCCCACCAAAAGCACAAAGTTGAAATTCTAAAAATCTTGAACTCGTTAGTGGCTGGTATCGATTGACACTGAAGATGGCGTCGATCGACGCTAAAGTGTGTCGGGAAGACTTTGTCGATCGATATTGATTTTCATCCACTATTTCGAGTTAGGTGTTGACCGACACCAATGGTGTGTGGGCCAACACTAACTTTGAAACTCGTGAAAAATGTAAAATTTTCACCAAGTCTGGATGCAATCTTGTCTCAATCATGTAGATTTTTTCCTCATGCAGAAAATCATCTATGGGACATCATCTTCATCTCTAATTCTTGAGAGATGATCAACACCATTTTCAACCCCTTTCTTATCCCTTGCCTCAATATCAAACTTTAATAGAAGGAGTAACCATCTTAGTAACCTTGGTTTTGCATCGTTATTATGCATCAAATATTTTAGAGAAGAATGATATGTATGCACGATGACTTTCAAACCAAACAAGTAAGAACGAAACTTCTCAAAAGAAAACATCATAACTAACAACTCCTTCTATGTAGATGCATAATTCCTTTGTGCATCATCAATTGTCCTAATAGCATAGTAGATAGCGAGAAGTTTCCTGTCCTTTCTCTGCCCCAAAAAAGCTCCTACTGCTTAATAATTGGCATCACACATTACCTCTAAAGGCAAATCCTAGTCTGGTGGTTGCACTATAGGAATGCTCACTAAAGCCTGCTTGATCTGCTCAAAGATGATTGACATTCAATAGTGAACTGAAATTTCACATCCTTGCAAAGCAGAGCAGTAAGTGGTCGAGCGATTTTGTTGAAGTCTCTGATGAACCTCCTGTAGAACCCAACATGTACTAGAAAACTCCACATTGCCTTGACTGACTCCGACACATGTAGTTCTGTTATCACCTCGATCTTAGCGCGGTCAACTTTGATCCCAGCCTCTGAAACTGTGTGCCCAAGAACAATGCCATCCCTGACCATGAAATGAAATTTCTTCCTATTTAGAACCAAGTGCTTTTCTTCACATCTAGAAAGCACTTTGCACAAGTTGTCCAGACAGTCGTGGTAGGATGGTGTTCTGTAGACAAAAAAGTCATTCATAAATGTAGTCTTCAATTATGTCTGTGAAGATGGACATCATGCATCTTTGGAAAGTCGCAGGAGCATTATAAAGTCCAAGTGGCATTCTAAGATATGCAAATGTACCATAAAGAAATGTAAAGGTGGTCTTCTCCTAGTCCTCTGGATGGATAGAGATCTGAAAGAAACCTGAGTACCCATCGAGTAAGCAATAGTAGGGATGATTTTCGAGCCTCTCCAACATCTAATCAATTAAGGGCAAAAGAAAGTGGTCTTTCCTAGTTGCAACATTCAACTTTCTGTAGTCGATGCACATCTTGTGTTCAGTGATAGTCTGTGTAGGAATCAGCTTGTTCCTTTCGTTCTTCACCACCGTGACTCCTCTTTTCTTAGGAATCACATGAACCAGACTGATCCATTTGCTGTCTGAGATGGGATAGATAATCTCTGCTTCTAGGAGTTTCATGATCTCCTTCTTGATGACCTCCTTTAGATTCAGATTCAATTGCCTCTGACACTCAATCGTCGACATGCTCTCATCCTCAAGGTGAATCCTATGCAAGCATAAATATGGAGAAATAACTGAAATGTCATCAAGCTAATAGCCAAGAGCTTTGCAAAATTTGTGCAGCTTACTTAGCAGTAACAATAACATGATATGTAGAATTAGGACCAAGAAACGCGTACCTTAGCCTTGCAACGAGCTGTTTCAACTTACTTTTGGGAGCTTTTTCCTCGCTCCAATCACCCAATGTTGTGGATTTTTGGGAGGTGAAAACGAGTTCCTCACGCGCGACCAATTGCATCACATGCTCACTAGCATCCATCATCCTAGCCTACCCAATAGGAATGTCATCATGATGCTCTATCTCATGCGCATAATTGATCAGAGCTCTCTCTGGAGGGTCTGTAGAGTGCATCTCATGAAAAGTCTCATATGCGAGATTGCTGAGCGTGTCTACATAGAAATATTCCCATAGATCGATGGTTGTTTAACCATCTTGTCCATGCTGGAACTCATCAACATATCACCGACATTCGTAGCTATCCGTACTCTCTTCACATCAATGATAGCACCAGCTGTAGCCAAGAAAGGTTTGCCCAAGAGAAGAGGATCCTTAGGCTCATCACCTTACTACAAAACCATGAAGTCTGTCTGGATCATGCATTCTCCAATTCAAATCGGTACATCTTCCAAAAGTCCCTATGGAATCCTGACAGATCGATCCGGTAGAATCAGAGAGATCATATTAGGTGTGAAGTCTTTCATCCCAAGTCTCATTGCCACTGAGTAAGTCATCATATTAACGTTTGAGCCCAAATCACATAGTGAATTCTTAAACATGTCCTTGAAGATAGAGCAATCAAGGACGAAGCTTCATGGATCCTTAACTTTCTCTGGAATCCTGCATTGAATCACATCACTACATACCTCATTTATCATCATAACACCTTCCTCTTCCGTCATATTGTTGGTAAGCATCTCCTTTAAGCATCTCTTTATCACCGGAGTAGTCTTTATAGCATCAATCAAAGAGACTTGAATGGTGATCTTATACATCATATCTTTGCTCTTAGCCATATAAAACTCATGCTTTGACCTCTTATGATTTTTAGGGAAGGTCAGCATTGGCTTGTACACCCTTTCCTCGGCATCTTTCAAATTTTCAGAACGAAGTGCGTCTACTCGGGATGGGTGTCGATCAATGATGGGTTGGTGTCGATCGATGATGGATTGGTGTCGATCGACACCCTTATCCTTCGTTGAGCCCGAATCTTATTTTCCACATGTGTCGACCTTAGTAGTGCCGAATACGGTCAATTTTGGCCCGTCAGTACTCGAAATATCGAGTTCTCGATGCTGGTGTTGATCGAAATTTTCGTTGGTCGACGATGGATTCTTCACTGTGTTGAACTTGGTTAATTTCTCATGAAAACTAAAAAAATCACCAATTTGTATGGGTGTTGACCGACAAAAGGTTTTGCACCTGCAATCTCATCGTCAAATTTATCCAATTATGCGAGCTCCTCAACACTTAAACCCCTTTTTGGCCCTGGATGTTGCTCTTTACCAATTCTCAACATGATGAAATTGCACCGATACTTCGGGTTAGTGTATGTTCTTTTAGGAAGAAATTTATCTTATCTCTTCATAGACCCATTAGTCTGCACAACCTGAGTATCCAACTTCTTGACATGAGTATTCAAGGCTTCAAACTTCCCATTCAAGTATGACCCAGCAGTTTCCCATTGAAATCCACCATGATATGCTGCTGTCCATGAAGTATCATCTCAAGCATAGATTTCATTTCACTTTGCTCATGTTATGTCGGTGGTGTCTGGTAAGATGAAGATCCATAGTTCTTAGTGAAACTGTTGTTGTTGTTCTAGAAAGGCGTCTAGTACCGAGGCTTAGGGACATAACAAGAAGAGTTTAATTACCTATAAAGGTACTCCTTTGACCATTCCTATTGTAGCCACCTCTACCTGGTTGATTTCTAAACCTCCGACTTTGAAAACCAGTCCACAAATGTAGTTAACATCTTCTTCTACACACTCATCAATTGGCTCAAAAGTCTCAACCTCTGTAGCGAATTGTACTGATTTCTTTCCCACCAATATTTTGTGCAAAAAATCTAGTTTTGTCTTCATCTTAGCAATCTGAGTTCCATCCATGTTTCCACCTAGTTTCTGCTACTCGAATTTTGCTTTCTTGGGGTTATTGGTAGACGCCAAGTTCTCAATCAGCTCATATGCTTGTTCTGGGTACCTCGTATTGAAGTTCCCATTGGTAGAAGCATCCAATGTCATATGATATCTCCAATCTACACCTCTGATGAAAATGCCCACTAACTAAACTTTAGAGAAACAATTATGTGGACAGTCACGTTGATATGCTCTAAAGCTCACCCAGGCAGTTTAAAAGCTTCAGTAGGACCTTGACAGAACTGAGAAATCTTGTTCCTCAGGTCTTACGATCTCGCATCATCATAAAAACTCCGCAGGAAAGTTTTTAGTGTCATCCCAGCTAGTCAGAGAACCTGTTGGCAACTGCTTCAGCCAAAAAGCTGCTTCACCACCAAGAGAGTGTGGGAAGAGCTTGCAGAAAAGATATTCATAGCTGACTCCATTTTGTTTCATGCTAGTCCATAGGTCCTCGACTTCTCAATATGGTCCATGAGATGCTCATGAGAAAGACAATGAAATTGATGCTGACCCACAAGAGTGTAGCATACAAGTTTCAGCTCAAAGTCGTTCCTTTAGATGGCAGAAAGTATGATCGCAGACCTACTCGTGTAGAACTCATCATGCCTGTTATAGTCACCAAGTGTTCTGCCTCCTTGCGCAACAACAGCCTGCGGCTCATCCCCTGCTAATAAGCCTTGCGCCCACATCGTCTTGAGGTTCAAGAATAACCCTCACGGTCACGAAGAACACCGTGTTATTCAGATATCAATACCATGGCTTGTATCATTGTGACTGGTTTATTTGCCTTTCGGTTCGTAGTTCTAACTTTGCAAGCTCCTGATTTCAAAGAAACATAAGCTCATTATTCGGGTTGCTTCTGGTAGAACGATCAGGAATGCACCTGAAACACACAAGAGAGAAAGAAAGAACAATGTAAACAAATGAAAAATAATAAACTTTGTCAAAATTTTAATCTAAAATCTATTGGTAAATCACAGAGACCCAGAGCAATGGCGCCAAAAACTTGATAGGTCTAATTTTATCCCTATTACTAACTGCAAGTGCTAATCAAAGAAATCATAGTATAAACGGGTATCAAATAAAGAACTTTCACTAATATATCTTACTCGTTTCAAATCAAGCTAGGTAGAATGTGGTGAATTAAATAAGCAATGCGAGTAAATAACTGAGTGTATAATCAGTTTGGGAAGGCGTCAGACTCAAGATTTTTTTAGGAAATCATGCAATGTAGATCACGAATCAATTAGAATTCATATTAAGCGCATTTTCTGGAACTCGAAATTATAACAAGCCAACTTTCATTGCGAATATTAACTATGTCTAACAACTTAGAGATCCAAATTTCTTTGCGATTCTAGAGTTCTAAACATGCGTTAGTTCCTAGTACGGTTTGTTCACAATTTCTCTAACCCAAATTTCTTTGTGAATAGATAAATTGTTCACCCTAAGTTCTATCAGATTATCAACTACACTTTCACGTTAATTATCTAATATATGATCTAAGTTCTAGGTGATCAATCTATAATTAGCATTAAGAACAACCTTAAGGTGATGAACTAATTAGATGATGAATCCTAATCAACCAGATAGCCTAACAAATTATAAAATCCCTTATGAGAATCCCTTAATCTAACAAAGAAAAATACTCAGACATATCGATCATAACAAAAGACATATTTGAATAGAAAACAATGAGGTAAATGGATTTATAAAAACTGGGGTTCAAAATCTTCTCTCAGACGAACAAAATATCTTATCAGCCCCTAGCTTTAAAAAAATCTCTTTAACTCGGAAGTATGAAAAAGTATCCTAAACAATGGCCGTAAAACCTAATTAATAGCTTAAACACGATTTGGATCATAATGTAAATATGTAAAACTTCTGGGCCAGTTTGCAAATCTCTAAAGATCAATAAACTGCTCGCGAAAATCTTTACTCGCACATGGTGTAGATCGACACCAACCTCTAAAACCGACACCAACTTGATCTTCTCGGTTTCACTTCCTCTAAGGCTCCAAAAAGCTCCAAAATCTCCAAATATGATCCAACGTTCTATAACCTGTAAATACTCTAAAAAGACTCGAAAACACTTAATAGACTCTAGATTATGACTTATATCATGTCTTAAAACCCGGAAAAACCATGATATATCACCCAAGCAAAACCTATTCCTTAGTATGTATGAGCTAGAACTGCTAGGGATTGGAAACACTCCTCCAATTCGACGTCTAACGGAATTACATTCTCGTTTTTCCATAGACATTTTGTTTCTAATGGAAACTAAGAATTGCGATGATGTTATCTTCAATCTTTATAAAAAAGTCTGTGTATACTAATCATTTGACGGTTCCTACTTGTGGAGTTAATGGTGGACTATCACTATCTTGGAAGGATGACATTGACTTCAAAGTTATGGATGTTGGGAATCCGAGCCAATTCTAACAGATTCAGAATTCTCGCGAGTTCCCGATAGCCTAGGATCTAGGATCTAGTTAATTGAATCAAGGATCTGATCTCTGTTTACCTGGAGATTTGGCAGTGGAAGATGTCAGATAAACGAGATCTGTAGCGCCCCAATCGTTGCGCCTCTATCGTAGTCCACACGCACACAAGCTGGAATCCGCCGGGATGCTAGTACCGGTGCTCGGATCTCCCTGGGACTGAGTTCTTTTTGAGGTTTCTGTGTTTTCTCTCTGAGAAAACACTCTAGGCGGCGCTCCAGAAGCAACCTTAGGTCGAGATATAAAACGTGTTTATAAACTGACCTCGAGGTGAACCGAAACATCAGTTTCAGTTTCGCCATTGTGTCGACCGACACACTTATTGGTGTCGATCGACACACGTCCTGTATCGACCGACGCACCCAATGGTGTCGATCGATACACCCCTTTGAAACTTATATTCGATCTGTATCCAATACATATCGATCAGACCATATGCCAATGATCAATTCCCATGCAGAGTATATCCAACTTGCTTAGGTGTGTGACCCTGTAGGTTCACACGATACTGGAAACGAGTTACAACTCATTTGTCATAATTGGTTTCTAGCAAAACATTATGATTACCCAGTGTCACATGAATTGTCCGATCTCGACAATACAACTATCTCTAGAGTTCGTACAATGTGATTTCAGGACATAATCCCAACAATCTCCCACTTGTACTGGAATCACTTATTCCTATAATCCCTTCGTCTCTATATCTCGATATGGCATAAGGCAAGAGACTGTGTCATCCTTATTATAGCCAACATCATGTTCATCGAACTTCTGATCTATACTGATTAAAACAAACGACTGACAATCACCTCGTTTGAGCACGGCCATGCATTTTCTCAGTATCAAATCTTCGATGGGCCCTGAGATATTTATCTCCCGTTTTCCAGGAGGGACAAATCCCATCTTGTTCCATCCCTGTTTCTACACATACTTCATGATACGCACAAGCAATGCCGTTATAGCCGCCATTTATGGAACGACGTTTGACAAGGTCAACACGCACCAATTCATATGCTAGAAAGCATGATGAACTCTGGTCTAAGGACTATACTCTATAGTCGTAATGAGAACCTCCCATGACACTGATTAATTCATATCCTGTGGAGTTCTCATTAGCGGGTCATGTCCGATCATATGTTCACCAACATATATCTATGTGACTGACTGTGATAATCATATCATTGACTTCATGAAACTTAGTCCAACAGTCACCTCACATACTAGTCTCGCGCGGTTATTGGTGCCCCACTTCAATAACCTCGACTAGGGACAATCATAATTTATGTCATCTTGTACTTATAGGGTTTCATGATCAAGTCCTCAACTTGATGACCTATACGATGATCATAAAATACTTTGGGACTATTGTTTAATTATCCAATAATCAAATAATACTGATGTCAGTTTTAACTTACATAAACACTACCAAGGCACGTCTATGTGGAGTTTACAACATAACTAAAATAACTCCCACTAGAATCAAGATCATCTCTTTAGATATCTTATACCTACAGCAACAGAATAAATCTCGTGCTTAGGTTGTGGGAGAGCCTGCGGTGTCATTGCTTGAAACAATTTCAACAAACCACACCGCCATTCGGATAAAAGCACTATTCTACGGTCCACTGCTTGGAGCCTTTCCAACAGTCAGTACCGCTATTCAGACAAAGAGACATAACCAGGTGGGAACCGGGATTCGTCTTTGTCCGTCTAACTACTTTCAACTGGTTCGTCACTTCCTCAGTTCACCACGAAACTATCCTTAGAGTTCTTTAAACGCTTGGGATATTTCTGGCAACTGATCAGTGACTCTTACCGAAATATTTTGGTATTTTCTCGTCATGCTTTATGCGTAAGATGCATCTAGACGAGCGCAAAATATGGCATTCATGACGGATTCTATTGCAGAAGCATTAGAACTCACACTCATTAATATTAGCTCAGACAGTGTTCAGAAACACTTCTTTTACTAATATTGTTGCCATAAGACCTTTGGTATGAAGCCATTCTTGGAATCAAGCGTATTAGATCTGTCCAATACCTTATCAATATAAGGATTTTGACACGATCCAATTAGCTACTCTGATCCATTCCAATGGATCCTTATTCCAAGAATTCACGCGGCTACTCCCATGTCTATCGTTTAAATTTGACTTCCGACCTAAATCTTGACAAGACTTTAGCATCGGAACGTTGTTTATGAGATTCAAGTATGTTATATACATACTGTGTGAGAATTGCCAATACGCTCCCACTAGTCTTCTTGTAGACCCATGGTTTCTTTTCTTTCTGATCAAGTCAAAACTTTTGACCACATTATCAAAATGTTGATTCCAACTCCAAGATGTTTGCTTCAATCCAGAAATGGATCGGTGAAGCCAACATGCATACCCAGCCAATTTTCGGAGTTGGGGCTCACCATCGCTTCTTCGAATTTCGCATGTTCGTCACTTTTCAATGATCAACAGATCACGACAATTGGTTACGAGAAATCACTCTCGAGTTAGTGACGGATCCTTTCGGATCTGCGATTTTCAGGCTCCACAGGTGTAGATCCTACAACACTTTGTAGATCTCACCGCTGCTTTCCCTCAACAGGTTGAGCAGCCTCCTGTGTTTATCGAATTTCTTCGATATGTACTTTTACTCCCACTGTTCCTTTTGAAAGTATGACCTTTCTTAAAAGACACAGTTCTGGATAACAAAAGTACTAAGCCTTGGTTTCCTCATGACAACCAGCGAGGTAGAACTTATCAGATATGGATTCAAGTTTGTTTGTTGACAGATGTCTTACACAAACCTTGCAATCCTGATTAATCAGAAAAACAAATTGGAAATCACCCAGTCCACATCCAATGTGGTGTTTTTCACTGATTCTGATAGAAACCTTTTTCTGCGCAAAGACAGACATTTCAGGACGTATTCTTAAATCGTTATGGAAGATTCCTGTGACTCATCCTTGATCGGAGCATATCCAACAAGATCCGATTCATTATGTTAGATGATCACCCAATTGTTGACTCTAAGTATTTTCCTCCACGATCCAATCGAGGATCTCAATACTTCTGTCAAATCGGTTCTACACTTCATCTTGGAACTCCTCAAGGGATTCCTGCTCGTGTCTCATCAAATGAACACAGCAATACTTATTGATGCCATCAATAAGGTAATGAAGTACAGAAGATTTCCTCTGGCACTAATGCTCGTTTGGGCCGCATACATCAGTATGTGTAAGGCCCAATAAGCTTCTGGCCCATTTCCTTTAGCCCATTCCAAACGGGGTGCTACCATTAAATATTTCATTAAGATCAAAAGGACAAAACTTGTCTTTTATCAAAATGAAAAACATCCAAACTCTCAAAAGAAAATGAAAGACATTTTGCGTATAGCAAGTACATGGTGGCAATTACTTAATTTCAAAAACCAAGTAGGAAAGGCTCCTACAAGTGGAGAATCTCTACGGCTCATGTAGCAACCATTGCTTCATACCAGACACGCAGTTCCACTTGTCCTTTCTTCAACGTTCTACTATCGCTTAGGTCCTGCATATTTCAAAAAATATCAGTACCATAACAAGTATCCAATACTTATGTAGAACTTGAATTAATAACACAATACCTGAAGAAGAAGTACCATACATCTTCTCCATTTCTTGTGAATCTTCTAAGAATTTTATGCAATCTCTCTTCCAATGCCCTGACTCATTGCAGTAGAAGCATTTACTAACACCAGATGGGCTTGACTTGGGCTTATAAGATGACACAGGCTTATCCTGATTCCAAATCTGGACGACCTTGCCAACACCCTTGTCTAAACAAGATTTTTCAAATCTTTTGCCCCTTTTGATGTTTTGTTCTGCTGCCTTGAGCATGCCATGCAGCTCAGTCAACGTCTTCGTCAAGCCTTTCTTGATATAGTTCTTAACGAACTTGTCATAGCTAGACGGCAGTGACTGCAGAATGATGTCAGTAGCCAACTCTAAGCTGACAGGACATTCCAGTTTCCCCAGGTTATCAACGTAACCCATCAGTTTAATGACATGAGGACTTACTGGAGTATCCTCTGGTAGTTTGCACTCAGTGAGAGACTTCACCATCTGGAATCTCTCCACTCGTGTCAGATCCTGAAACTTCAGTTTCAGGCTGGTGATCATCTCTATTGGCGACTCCATGTTCTCATACTGACTCTTCAAGTCTGAGTTCATGGTAGCCAACATCAGACCACGCACATCTACCACATCAGTATAATGCTTATCCCAAGCATTATACACTGCATGCGAGCGATTGGTCCCAAGCCTTTCTGGAAGAGCCTTTTCAAGGACATAGTCCTTGCTCTCCTGCTTGAGAATGAATCTCAGATTCCGATACCAATCCAGGAAGTTGGATCCATTTAACTTGTCCTTCTCAAGGACGGATCGCAACGAGAAAGTAGACATAGACATAAGCTGAAATCCAAGAAAACAGAGATTTAGTTATGTATATGATGAGAATTCTTATCAAAATAAGAAAAACTCGCATTATATTCAAACAATGTTTCCTCTATGAATATAATGATCCAAGACCCATACATTATTAAAACCTGAGTGGACGACTCGCCATCACCCAGAGTTTAGCAATCTAGGTAAGCAAACCATTGCTAATTGTACTCAGTACAACTCTTGGTTGTAGATAAGACAATCCATGTCTCATTTACTCTGATGTCTCTGGGCCCAGAACTTCTGATAGCCCAGTCAAGTAAACCAATCTCTTCTGCCTTGTGATCATTGACAGTCGCACTGCAAGTCTATCAATGATCACCTGCCTTACTCATGTAGCAGTGGATACCAAGGACTCCAAGACTATCCAACATACGAAACAAGTCTTGACAGTGACAAGATTGGGCAAGACATCAAGGTCACTTGATATTTAGTTGAGGAAACTAAACCCAAAAGTTTAGCAAATCAATCTCTTAGGTCACGTAATTGTTGATGTTTAGCACTGCAAGTCCATCAACATTACTACCTGCCTTACTCACGTAATTGTGGACACCAAGCTCTTGGCTAGACCATCACACAACGAAACGAGTCTTGACAGTTGACCACATTGAAGCTAATCTTTGATCAATGTCTAAGTCTAGTTTGGTTTCTGCAAATTCAAGGTTCAATAACCAGAATTTCGAATACTGTGTCGATCGACGCAGACTCTGTCTGTCGATCGACACCACCAAACAAAACCGGACTTCAATAACCGGTTAATTCAATTAACCCGGTTCATCGAACCGGTCATGTCGATCGACACAACCCATGTGTGACGGTCGACATAGACCTAAACCGAAGATAGTTTTGATAACCGGTCCAATCCAATTGAACCGACTTATCTGATCAAACTGATCTTAACCAATCGGTTTATACTAATTGGGATGATCAGTTCAATCCAATTGAACCAATTCATCCAATTTAAACCGTTTAAACCAGTTTCAACTGATTGCGATAACCAGTCCAATTCAATTGAACCGACTTATCCAATCAAACTGATTTATCCCATCGGTTCATGCTAATTGAGATAATCAGTTCAATCCAATTGAACTAATTCATCCAATTTAAACCGATCTATTCGGACTTATCCAAGCATGATAACCGGTCCAATCCAATTGAACCGATTAACCATTCGCTCGGCCTGTGTCGATCGACACTCAACCTGTGTCGATCGACGCAGTAGGCTTTTAGGTTTTCTACGAGAAAAACCCTAGCCGCCGAATTTCGTCCTGTGTCGACCGACACTCAAACTATGTCGATCGACACTCGACCGAGTTTGCTCTGTGTCGACCGACACACCCAGTGTGTCGATCGACACAGAAGGCTTTCGGCTTTTCTTCGCGAAAAACCCTAGCCGCCGAATCTGTCGATTTCGCCACCTTGTGTCGACCGACACACCTCGTGTGTCGATCGACACAGTGCGAAAACACAGATTCGCAGATCGATCAAATCGATCTCACCTGTTCTAATTCAAACAACCTAGTTTGCGAATCTAAATCATCAAATTCGATTAACAGGTGCGATTCAATGATAAAACCCTAAGGCTCTGATACCATTGTTGGGAATCCGAGCCAATTCTAACAGATTCAGAATTCTCGCGAGTTCCCGATAGCCTAGGATCTAGGATCTAGTTAATTGAATCAAGGATCTGATCTCTGTTTACCTGGAGATTTGGCAGCGGAAGATGTCAGATAAACGAGATCTGTAGCGCCCCAATCGTTGCGCCTCTATCGTAGTCCACACGCACACAAGCTGGAATCCGCCGGGATGCTAGTACCGGTGCTCGGATCTCCCTGGGACTGAGTTCTTTTTGAGGTTTCTGTGTTTTCTCTCTGAGAAAACACCCTAGGCGGCGCTCCAGAAGCAACCTTAGGTCGAGATATAAAACGTGTTTATAAACTGACCTCGAGGTGAACCGAAACATCAGTTTCGGTTTCGCCATTGTGTCGACCGACACACTTATTGGTGTCGATCGACACACGTCCTGTATCGACCGACGCACCCAATGGTGTCGATCGATACACCCCTTTGAAACTTATATTCGATCTGTATCCAATACATATCGATCAGACCATATGCCAATGATCAATTCCCATGCAGAGTATATCCAACTTGCTTAGGTGTGTGACCCTGTAGGTTCACACGATACTGGAAACGAGTTACAACTCATTTGTCATAATTGGTTTCTAGCAAAACATTATGATTACCCAGTATCACATGAATTGTCCGATCTCGACAATACAACTATCTCTAGATTTCGTACAATGTGATTTCAGGACATAATCCCAACAATGGAATCATCACCGAACCTTATAGATACTCGTATTACTTTTAAGGGTGAAGTCTCATTTGTCTCTTTCATATACGGAGCTCCAAGATAAGAGAATAGAGCAGCTTCTGGGAAAAGCTCATGACCTTAGGAGCTTCTCGAAATGGTGCATGGCTTATCTCAGGAGACTTCAGTTATTTGCTGGACAACTCTGAAAAGATCGGTGGACCACTACAGTGGGAAGGATCATTTGTGGCATTCATGAACTTTAATTCCCAACACGGTCTGTGGGACGTACAACACACATTAAATGCTTGTTCCTGGAGAGACATGCATTATAACCATTTCATACAATCTCGATTGGATAGAGCTATGACTAATGTGGAAGTGTATGGGATGTTTCCCAGCGGTTACTACGAGTATCTTCGTTTCAAGGGCTAGGACCATCGCCCTTGACTCACCTCTTTCGACCAAAAACAGAGGAGAAAGTAGGACCCTTTTAGACTTTATTGAAAGTTAAGATCGAGACCGAAAATCCGAGAGTTAGTTGACACTAGCTAAAGATTTGCAAAATTCTACAAAAGATATTGGAATGGACTAGATCAAAAACGAGTCAAGAAAAGCGCAGATTCTGTCGACTCAACTAAATCTCAATGCAGATCTCGCTGCCACCATCCCAGATATCTCAGTGATAGACTCTCTAACAAACACTCTGAACAAGGTCTTTGAAGAGGAAGTTAGTTATTGGTGCCAAAGAAGTCAGAATTGATGGATGTTCCTGGGAGATCGCAATACTAGCTACTTATTTGCCATCACCAAGAGCTGAAAAGCCTTAAACAAACTATATGTTATAGACAATGACCTTGGCGTTGCAGTCTTTTAAGAACACCATATCGTGGACACAATCGCTAAATATTATGGTGATATCTTCTCAACACGTTCAAGTGGCAACCTACATGTGGTTCAAAAAGCCATCTCACTGAGGATCACTAATACTATGAACCAATCTTTAACTCGTATTTAGAATACGTTAGAGATAAACGAAATAATGTTTGCTATCAACTCCGACAAGGGCCCATGAACGGATGGATTCTCCGCCAGGTTCTACCATTCATATTGGGATATTATAGGAGCTGATATTATCCGATATCCAAAACTTCTTCGAGACATGCCGCTTGTATAGAAGGCCCAATTTGACTCATGTGCGATTAATTCCAAAGATCAAGGGATCTAAGAAGGTATCAGATTATAGGCTTATAACCCTTTGCTCAACACACTACAAGATTATTGTCAAAGTATTGGAAAATGGCTCCAACCAATCCTCCCCTCAATTATCTCCCTACATCAATCGGCTTTCATTCAAGGTAAAGTGATATCGGACAATGTATTGATCACACACGAGATCCTTCACTATCTTTTCACATCGGGAGCAAAAGGTTGATGTTCTATGGCTATCAAAACCGACATGAGTAAGGTGTATGACGGCATTGAATGGAGCTTCTTGATTGAGGTGATGAAGAGATTCGGGTTTGTCACCTTGTGGATTGACTGGAATATAGAATGTGTGTCCTCAATCTCATATTCCTTCTTAGTAAATGTTACACCACAAGGCAGAGTCATTCCATCCCGCAATCTCAGCCAAAGTGATCCCCTATCACCATACCTTTTTATCTTATGCACGGAGGTTCTATCGGGACTTTGTGGTAAAACACTGGAAGCAGGACAACTTCCAGGTTTGAAAGTGGCTCGTTCATCTCCAGCCATCAATCATACTATGTTTTCTACAAAACAGACCATTTAAGATGCATTTCTCTCTTTCCATCCTAAACCAATATGAGAAAGCTTATGGACAGTGTATCAAATTTCAAAAATTGGCCATCACCTTATCATCGAAAACACCCCTAAAAGCTCGTATTAGAGTAACATAGCTTATAAATTCAGAATAAGGGAGGGATCGGCAAGTATCGGCCATCACCTTCTCTGCCAAAAAACCTTAGAAGCTCGGATTAGAGTCAAACTGGGCTTAAAAATTCATAATGAGAGAGAGATTGATAAGTATCTTGACATACCAGAGAATTTTGGGAGGAGGGACAAAGAAATTTTTGTTAGCATTATGGATACAATTCGACAACGTTCGCACAACTGGGCATCTAACTTATTTTCGGAACATGGAAACAAATCCTGCTTAAGTCTGTTCTAGCTATGATGCCTGCATATACGATGTCTTGTTTCAAAATTCCGGTTTCCCTTTGCAAGAAAATTCAAGCAGTTCTAACTAGGTTCTGATGGGACTATAAACTGGAAGTTAGGAAACTTTGTTTGGTAGCTTGGAACAAACTTACACTACCAAAGTATGTGGGAGGACTTAGATTTAGAGAGATCGAGAAATTCAGTGACGCCTTATTGGAAAAGATCTCATGTAATCTCCTCAAGATCCCGACATCTCTGCTAAGTCCTACTCTCCTTGGAAAATATTGTCACTCGACATCTTTAATGGAGGGCTCTTCCCCTACCTCTGCGGATGGCGTGGTATCCTTGCAGGAAGAGTGGTTTTGAAAAATGGTTTGGGGTGAGTTGTTGGTATAGGAAAGTGGATCAAAGTGTGGAAAAAAACTTGGTCATCCACTGAACATCTATTGACTCCTATCGGACCGCCAACAAGCTTCCAACAAAAAAAAAAATTCTGACCTTCTGATGGAAAATTCATCGGAATGTAACTTAGAAGCAATTCATTTTCGCCTACCTCAATATGAGGTTTCTATTCAAAAGTTTATCCGTAGCTCTTTGGGTGTGGAAGATGATCTCGTTTGGCTACCAGATAAGGATGGAAAGCACTATACTAAATTGGATATGCACTAACTAAGCTATATAACTCGCTAACGGTAATAGATGTGTTTCATTGGCAGCAATTCATTTAGCAAACCCACACAGCCCCAAGCTCAAGAACTTCTTATGGAAAGTTTAAAACATAGGAGTTTCGGTAGGAGCCAATCTCCTTGACCGTGGGATAGTCACAAGCAGCGCTTGTAAACGTTGTGGAGCTAATGAAACAGAGCTTCATCTTCTTCTCCATTGTCCCTTTGCACCTAAAGTATGGGATTTAGCACCGGTTTTACAGAGACCTCCGGAGGAAACTAGCTCTACCTCCTCCCTACTCGAAAACAACCGGAATCTCAAAAATATCTCCCCCCCCCCCCCCCCCACATGTCTCATTTCTGCCCCTCTCCTTCCTTGGATTGTTTGCATTTGTGGAAAGTTCGAAATAGTCTCCTGTTCGAGAACATATTTTTCAGTGAAGAAGATACTATTCTTAAGGATCTTTTGGACGCATAAGCATGACAAAATTTCTCAATCTATAATCAAGGATATTGCTGCCTCTTCTTCTTCACATCCAAATTGTCCTGACCAAAGATTCTCGTCCTCTGTACAGATCACACTTTGTTATGTTGATGCAGCCTGGACATCTATTAAATCATGGATTATTTGGATGGAATTTCAAAAACGGGACTCAAGGTACCATTAGGTACCACTTTTCAAACCGACCTTTTGTGTCTTCGACTCTAGTAGCATAGACTATGGCGGTAAAGGCCGCAACTTCGGATACGGTTTTGCCGGATTTCGAGATTTGGATATCTTTTACCTCATCACTACTCTAAATTCCAATGGCAATCGAGTGGAAATTCAGAGTCTGCTCCACGACATTTGGGTTCTTGGTGGCGATCTGAATTCTATATCTTTCTCTTTTGTACCACGCTTAGATCATTCAGATGTTGACTCTCTAACTAAAGAAACACTTCGAATCCCCAATTATTTATACCTAGTTCAGTCAGAGCCGGATCTGAGATTTAGGGGTCTCATTCAAAGTAAATATACAAAAATCATAATTTTATAACATACAACATACATATAAAATAAATATAAAGAATAAAAAAAAATCTAAACATAAATCATTAATTGTATATACTTAATCATATAATTATATTTCTTAGCTAAATCATAATAATAATTCACATAGTATTATATTTAATATTTTGTATAAAAATTTAATTTTGTAAGTTAATAAGTTTTATATGGTAATAATTTCAATTTTAATATAACAAAAAAAAATTTCATATAACGTACTTCGGATCCGGCTCTGAGTTCAGTGAGATTGGCAGAAATAAAATAAAACTCCCTTGACAACGCTGAATTTAGTAAGCTTTTACATCAAAACATTTATTAAAATTAGTTAATCTCGAGAACAAGGATTAAAATATAACAAAATTATTGGAGAAATATCTTCTAATACCGCGGTAAATCGGAATATTCTAGACCAGCAGCACCGTGCATGGAGGAGCATGTGTCAGAGTATTTGAATAGCAAATTGTATTGTATTATTTTTATGTACCAACACCTACTTTTTTGACAAATACTTCTAATTTCTAAGTAGTACCGTAATATATATACTAATTTTAACAAAAAGGTAATAATTAAAAGAGGAAAATTTACATATAGTTGTGTTGACCTAGCCGTCTAGGGCGATTCTGCTACTTTTCTTTTTTTCTTCCGTCACAAGAAATTTCGATCTACGGCCGATGTTGGCCGTGGGATCATCCTCTCCGGAAAAGACACCTCACCTGGATAACACAACTTCTCATTCAACCGTCAATTCTCTCGTAGAGTCCAACGCAAAAGGACCATGGTTTGCTGCACTCACAGAGAAAACCACATCAATCCCAAGTTTTGAAATGAATGCCTATATTGTTGATGGAGTCGCAAAGGCGATTGTACCTGAAGAAGTTCTGAAACATTCCCAGCCGCTTTGGTCTAACTATGTCGTCGGTTTCTTTATTGGAGATGCTCCTCATATTGGCAAAGTCCATGCCACTGTGAACCGAATCTGGACATCAGAGAACAAGAAGACGAAGATCGATTTTAAATTTCTCAAACCAAAATATGTGATGTTTAGAATAGAGGATAAAGTCATGAGAAGTCTAGTCTTGCGTCGCCACTTCTTGCACATCGGAGAGATCCCTCTGATGGTGCAAGAGTGAAGTCCCAAAACCAGAAACTTGAAGCCAGATTTGTAGTTGACGCCAATTTGGATGGACTTCAAAGGAGTTTCGGATCACCTGTTTATAGAAGTGGGATTAAGATTTCTGGGAGACATCATTGGAGTCTCAGTAAAGCTTCACCCAAACACAGTTACGTGCATACGTCTTGACGTTTCTCTAGTTTTGGTAGTGGTGAATCTCGAAAAGTCTCTGCCATCGTCCATAACTTTAAACTCTGATGAAGAAAACCTGATTCAAGTTAGCTATCCATGGCTTCCGGCACGTTGCACCACGTGCCATTCATGGGGTCATAAGAAGAGTGAATGTTCCCAGATGAAAATGGGAGCATGATATAAGATCGGATTCCACCTGACCTTATAACTCACGGTCTCAAGGCCACAATCTTGAATGAATGGTGAATGTTGGTAAGGATGAGGGTGAAAGGGGCTGTTGATTGATTCCGCAAGCAACAAGCGGCTGAGAACACTTGATTCCACAAGAAATCTGAACCGAGATGGATCGAAGGCACCATAGAGACTATGATAGGATATCTGATAAAGCAGGACACTCAATCTTATGTGAATCACACACAAAAGAACATAGCAAAGGATCTAGACAAGCGACAGCTCATGTAGAGAAGAAACTGCGTTATTTTATTAGTTAGCAAAAAGGGTGAATGTTTACAAAGCTGCAGGGGAACCTTATAAAGTAGTTCTTTAGCTAGATATCTAATTAAGGTGACTCAAAACAGAATTAAAAGACTCAAAACAACATGCTTTTAAAGGAAAACTACAAAGCATTCAAAATACCAAAAATGGAAAGTTTGTAAAGATAAAAAATAAAACTATCTAGGCTATTCTATTCAAGACGTGTCTACGGCGTTAACTCTGGTTTCTTTCAGCCTCAAAATCCACTGAGATAATCTGGATTACCCGCACCAACTTATATTAAAAAGAAGTTACCTTGAAATGGTTGAGATCTTCGAGTATATCTATGTGATTCACTTCATAGTCCTCTTCATGCTCCAATTCCTCTCTATCGGCAAGGCAAATTGTTTTGATGATATCTTTCAGCTCTGGTTTGATCTTGCTGAGATTTTTGATGTTCTAAACTCCATATCCTGCAAAGTAATAGCCTTACATTGGTTGATTCGAAGCTGAGCTTTGTTGATGCTCAGAAGTTCAAGGTCGTCCATGAACTCTAAATCGGGTGTCTTGGAGCTTTGTTGAGTGTTTGCTACTTCTGGTGAGTCTCTGAGTGAGGCTCCTGGATTCTTTGTGTTTAGAAGGAACTATGATGTCTTAAAGGATTCTTCTCTTAGACTTCTAGCCTTGGAATATGTCATTATGGCTCTCTTGACCTCGGGTGCTTGAGTTTAGTAGCTGCTTGGTTTGATGACCACATCATACCCTCCATCTTAGAAAAGTTTTGTCCTCAAAACTGTTTAACCTATGCCAATAAAAAGAAAGTCAGGTTTCATTCGTCTCTATGATTCTATATAATTACCTCGAGTTTGATTCTTTGGAGATCGTTGGTATGAATCTGGTGGTTTCTCCTTAACTTAAATGGAATATGTGTATTCTCCTCCTATATCCTGATGCTTTGCCATTGCACATGTTCATTTTTGAGAAATCAAGGGAAAGAAAAAGTGCGTTATATTGAAATGGAGACTTCAAAAACAGAGTATTTGAGACCTTGAGTTGTTATGAAATTATCCCAATACGAAATCAAGTTTTGGGTTTCACGTACATGCGTACCACACAATGGGTATTGTAATGACTCAGCTATGATAATATGTTTCTTTGCAGAAAGATCAGCTGGTGTAAGTTGATTAAGGACAGATTGTGCATGCTCTTCATCTTGAGAAGTTGTTGAATCTTGAATTTATGGTTGCTTATCCTCCCTATATGTATCTTTCTCAATTTCTTTTGGACATGGAAAGTGCGTTAAGGCCGTTAATCAATCAAATAAAATACATTGATTTCGATTTCATCTATCTTAGGGTTATCAAAGGCTTGAACTAATCTTTTTCCTGCTTTTGGTTTCCACTTGTTGTTTGGCTCAGGAATGTACTCATGATCTGGTTCTTCCTTTGGGGCTTTGGTAACAGGTGATATAACTTCAACCGTGGCCTCTCTTTCTTCAGGGAGCTTAGGATTTGAACCGTTACTACTTGTATCATCAAAAAACGCATTAGCTCCAACAAATAAGATGAGGTTCAAACACTTACATGGTGCATTAGGATGACTCAGAGTTAGTGGAGTGTGTGCTTCTTGCTCTGGTTCATGGGGAAGCACATAATGAGTAGTGTGTTGAGCTTGCTCCTGGTTCGGTTCTTGAGTTGATGATTGCTATTGATATGCTTGCTCATTCTTCACACCTAAACATATTTCAACTTTCTTTGGAAGAGACAAGTGTATTATTCTAGCATTTGGAGTTTTAGAATCTGGTTTATCAATGCTATTACACATGTTTAGGTCATTCTTCTTGAATTCTAAAGATGTGGAATGTCTTGTTTTCTTGGTTGGGCATTCTTTAGCATAGTGTCCTAGCCTTTGACATTTATAACAGACTACTACAATCAAGTTCACAATGTTATAAGACTTATCTAGTAGTTGTTTGTTTTGTTAGTCAAGCTTTTCGGGACTCTTCTTCTCATGTTCTGCTTCCTTACTTTGTTTTCTTTGGGAAGGAGATGACACAATTGTATCCAATTGTTCTTCTTTATGTCATGCATCTGTCTAAACAGTTTTGGAAAGGGCAAGTGCATCATACCAGCCTTGGAATCACTATAAACATATCGAGAAAGTTTACTTTGTATGTAGTCTTTGTTAGAGACTGAAAGAACTACTTGTTTCTTGTTTTCCACAGCTCTTGTGGCATTGCTTGTTCTGGATACTTGGTACCTATACCTTCTCAACTCTTGTCGTCTTAATCAAGTGTATTGTTTTGTCAAAAAATTTATCAATATTTTGAAAAGTTGTAGAGCTACTTACCTCTGTGTGAATCGGTTGGCTCTTAATCATTGCAGTTAAGACTAAGGATGATTTCTTTTCTGGAACTGATCGTCCCTTGGTCACTAGTGATCTGGTTGGGTTCAGTTTTTGCTTAAGTTTCTTTGATGATTTCCTCTCTTTGCTTGCTAGTGTAACAATCTGCTCACATCTTGAACCCACTGTTGATGTGATTTTCTTTCTTGGAACTTCTTTAGTAGTTTGTTTCTTGTTCTTACACTTATAATTTTTCAGATCTAGAGTATCATTAGGAATAAAATACTTACCTTAGTTCTTGACTGATTTGGAGTCTGCATTTTGCACCATGTTAGGAGTTGATTCTCTTCGGCTTGGTTCCTTTCGAAGGTAAGTGTTTTTCCTCTGTTTTGTTAAGCTCTAAGGTACATATATCTCCCTCATTATCCACTTCAAATGTCCCCACGTTCTTATGGTTGGCTCTTTGTAGTACCACATGTAATCTTCCTCCTGGTACCACCATCTTTTAGCCTATCCTCTGAGTTAGTCTAGACAATAGATGAGTCTTTCTTCTCTTGGGATGGAATAATACCAAAAGTACTCATCCATGATGGATTCCCATTGTAGATAGTGTCTTTTACTTCCTGAAAACTCATAAAAATGAAGCTCAACATCTGATTTATAATTGAAATTTAAAGCTACCTCATGTTTAAGTCTGTATGGAGTTTGATAAGTAGGGATTTGTTTGCTGTTTGGTGGCTTGAGACTCAGCTCTCCACGGCCTGGTTCTTCATCATATCCTTCTTGGGAGTTGTCATCTTTAGTCGATGACTCTTCCCTTGGTTCAATTTCTTCATGATCATATCCTCTTCATTCATCATCTTCTTCTTCATACCACCTCTTATGGCTTGATTTATCTCGAACTTGATCTGATGGGTCTAGTTCAGGTTCTCCTCTGTCAGGTTCATGCCCATAGTTATCATCTTCCTCAGACCATGGGTCTTCCATGTAAGTTGTATCCTCCTCACTCATACTCTGGTAAGAATAGTTCTCTTGATTCCAAGTGTCTTATTCCAAGTGTCTTCTTCAGCCATTTTGTTCCCCTGATGCTTGTGGTTGCTTGCACAGATTCATCAAATAGTTTAAAGCACCATAGAAAATCAAACAAGCAAAATCTTATAACTGTACAGTCTACTTACTTAGTTCACACAGAAATCACACACTTTACTTGTTTTTGATTTATGAAAGCAAAAAAGGCAAATTAGAAACAACACGCAAAAAGAAAAATAACTAAACACCAAGGAAAAAAGGAAATTTAACACTTTTAATTTTCTGGTTTAAAAGGAAACAAAATAAGCATAGAAAAATCTTAAAAACAAATGAAACACATTTATTTTTTATGGGTTTTCTTAATGACAAATGAAAACAGACACAAAATGCAGACACAAAATATATAAATGAGACAGAACTAACCTCTTTTGTTTTTCTTTTGGATTTTTCGTTTTAGATGAATGATGCAAATTTAATCAGAATAAACTAAACATAAAATGAATGAACCATTTAGGGGTTTTGATTTTAAGACAAAAGCAGAAGCAATCTGACAACTTATGTAGCAAATAACAAAGCATCCCAAATGCAACCAACAAGAATCAAACAAGAAAGTAACTGGAACAAATCGTTTCTACCAAAGCAAATCAATTGATAGAAACGTTTTTGAAACAGCTAAACACTAAACATAAACTTTTTTTAGGGGTTTTATGATTTAACAGAAGCAAACTAAACTAAACAAATGAAAAAAGCAAAACATAAACAATTGAACCAAGCAAGCAGAATGTAATATTTATGGGATTTTAGTTTATAGCAAAACTGAAACAGCAACAAAATAAACTAATAAGCAAAAAGAAACAATCTTTATAGGTTCTATCTTAAGAACAAAATGAAACAAAAGATTTGCAACAAAGCAGAAACATATGCAAAACAGAATTAAATGAGATTAGGGATAGAAAACCAAAGGTAGGAACCTTTGGATTTTATACCAGATGATATAAGATGAGATTCCACCTGATCTTATTACTCACGGTCTCAAGGCCACAAGCTTGAATAGATGGTGAATGTATGTATGTATGAGGGTGAAAGGGGATGTCGATTGATTCCACAAGAAACAAACGATTGAGAACACTTGATTCCACAAGAAATCTAACCCGAGATGGATCGAAGGCACCACATAGACTATGAGAGGATCTCTGATACAGCAAGACACTCAATCTTATGTGCATCACACACACATAAACATAGCAAAGGATCTAGAAAAGCGACGACTCGCGTAGAGAAGAAACTGCGTTATTTTATTAATCAACAAAAAGGATGGATGTTTAAAATGCTGCAGGGGAACCTTATAAAGTGGTTCTTCACCTAGATAACTAATTTAGATCGACACAAAACAGATTAAAAGACTCAAAACAACTTGACTTTTAAAGGAAAACTACAAAGCATTCAAAATACCAAAAATGGAAATTTTGTAAAAATAAAAAGAAAACTATCTAGGCTATTCAAGACGTGCTAGGGCTTGAAATCTGGTTTATTTCAGCTTTAAATACCACTGAGATACTCTGGATTACCTTCACCAACTCATAATAAATAGAAGTTACCTTGTTTCCGCTTATGTTGACTAGTTTTGAAGGTGGAGTGGTCTTAGTTGGTACTAGTCCATTCAGCTTGAAGTATTTGATGAATTATTCCTCTTAAAGTCCTTTGAAGTTGAAATGGTTGAGATCTTCAAGTATTTCCATGTGATTAACTTCATAGTCCTCTTCTTGCCCCAATTCCTCTCTATCGGTTAAGCAACTTGTTTTGATGATATATTACAACTCTAGTGTGATATTGCTGAGAGTCTTGATGTTCTGAGCTCCATATCCTGTCAAGTAAATATTCTTACCTTGGTTGATTTGAGGCTGAGCTTTGTTGATGCTCAGAAGTTCAAGGTTGTCCATGAACTCTAAATCAGGTGCCTTGGAGCTTTGTTGAGTGTTTGCTACTCTGGTGAGTCTCTAAGTGAGGCTCCTGGATTCTTTATGTTTAGGAGGAACTTTGATGTCTTAAAGACTTCTTCTCTTAGACTTCTAGCCTTGAAATATGTCATTGTGGCTCTCTTGACCACAGGTGCTTGAGTTTTGTAGATGCTTAGTTTAATGACCACACCAAAGCAGTTTTTATAAATAAGAAAAACTCGGATGTGGAGGTTCCAAAATCGGATCAAAACACTCAGGTTACAGAGACAGTGGCGGTAATACCATCGTCGGAGCATGATGACTCGAAAGCAAACAGAGAGGAAGACACTATAAAACCTGCTCAGGATGAAAACAAATCACAATCTACAGCGACTCACAAAAAAGTTCCTGATGCTGAACAACCATGGACTCAAGTTATCAAAACATGTAAGAGTGTTGGAATTGTGTCCAGTAATCTCGGTATTGTCTCTAGAAAGTAAGAGTATGTCGAGATCAGACATAAGTCATACAATACTGGGGATCATGATGGCTTGCTAGAGTCCGCTCATGATCTATAAGTCTTGGACTTATTGCCTTTATTATATGATCCCATATGGGTCACACGCCTAAGCTAACAGGAAAATGTGTTGGAACGGCTTAGCAGAAGTACGACAAAAGTGCTAGGCATTTGTCGTACTAAGAGAGAGATTAATGGGTCTGATTAAATGGGATTTAATCAGATTGGGCCCAAAAGCCCAAAAGGGAAAGAGAAGGCTTTTAATGACTAAAAGCCAAGTCCCTTCTCCCTAACCCTAACACCCAGCCGCGATTCTCCTCTCCCTCTGCGCCTCTGTTCCTTGTGGTCTAGCAGCCATTTCCTTGTGAAGCGTGTGTGAACCTTTGGAGGATTCATCCCTCGGTGCATCTATCTGATCTCTGACCTGTTCTAATCCTTCCGCTGCAACAAACAGGTAAAAGGTGAGATCATGTAATGTTTCTAAATAAGAACACCTAGATCTGATGCATGTTTAGGTTGATATCAATATGAGAATTGAATCAGGATCAACTGAACTATCCAACAGTGGTATCAGAGCCATTGGTTCTTAGGTTTCTTGTTTTAGATTCATGTTTAGGTTGTTTAATCTGTTTAGAATTGTTTTTGAATCAATTACTGATAAGATAAAACAGTTAAGAATCAGAATTGAAATCTAAACACATTAATTGGATCACAAAACCGAGCTATATGACTCGGGTTTTGGTGATCGGCCGAATGGAAGCTCGGGTGGACGGCGGACGGTCGACCGTGAGGCGTCCCGATCGCATGGATCGTGCGATAGCCGATCGCATGGATCGCGTCTCGTCCCGCGTTCGTCGTCCCGATCGTCTCGTCCGGATGCTGTCCCGATCGCGTGAGGTTTCGACCGTCCGGATCGCGTCACGCTCTCGGACGTCCCGATCTCTCGACCCGACTGTCCCGTAGCGTCTCGGCGATCGTCCCGGCTGAACCAGACCATCCCGATCACACGCAAGCGTCCCGTCCGGCAATCCGAGCGTCTCGATCTCGGATCGAGCATGCGGCTTGCGGCTGGACGGCTCTTGCTCGACCGGTTAGGGTTTTGGGTGTAATTGGGCCGGTTCGATTTCGGTTAGGTGATTCGGTTTAAAAACTTGATTAAAATCTTCGTTCTGGTTTAATAAACAGATTTTAATAATTTTATTAAATCTGGTTAAATCGGGATAAGAAATCCAATGTCGAAAGAAATATTGGATTTAGTGCCTAAACCAGGAATTTCTAATTTGATTTGGTTGGACCAAATAAATTGAGAAATTCCGGTTTAGTAAATAACCGGTTGACAATTGTGGTCATCGTAGTAATTGAAACTTGGTTAGACCAGTTTTAATGAACCAGACCGGTTATGTCAATTAATTGGACAATTAAGTCATGTCTTGGACATGGACCAATTCTTGGGCCTCGGGCCAAGAAGTTAAAACAATTGGGCCAGTTAATTGAGTCTTTCTTCAGATTAATTTAAAATCTATTTTATAAAATTATAAAGTCGTTTTTAAATTAAAGTTTCCGAAATTTTGAAATTAGAAAGTTTCTTAAAATAGAAGTTTCTGAATTTGCGGGTTTTGGATTTTAAAGAAATTTCTAAAGTTAGAAAGTTTCCGGTTTTAGAAAGTTTCCAATTTTAGAAAGTTTCCAAAAATAGTAGGTTTCCATAAATAGAAAGTTTCCCGAAATAGTAATCTTCTATTTTGGGAATGATTTTAATAAACCTACGAACCTCAAATAATATCAAGCGTTGGATGTCTTGTCCAGGCTATGTCAGCTGTCAAAGCCCATTCAATTGCATTCATGGCCTTACAGTGTGAGGATGTCTGCTTTTGCGTGGGTAAGACGGTTTGTGATTCATAAATGTCATTGGGAGTCCCAGACATTAATGATTACATGACTGTATAGTCCGGTTTTCTTGACTAGGCCATCGGGAGTCCCGGGCCTTGAGACATCAGAGTGGATTGGGCCTCGGGCCCAGATTCACAACCAAGAGTTATATCACGGATATAATTAGCCGATATAGGGCTTACCGATATAAGCTAAGGTTGGGTGACGGCCAGTGGCCCACTTTGATCTTAGTTATATGTGGATCTTGGAATCATTATATTCTATTGAGGGTAACTTATGTTATTGAATATAATGCATGATTAATCATATTATACTTTAATACGAGATTAATCATTTTGAACATATAACTAATAACCTTTTTATTTATATATTTCAGATATGACTACTACAAGCACACAAAACACATTCTCGATCCGGTCTGTTCTCGAGAAGGAGAAGCTGACTGGAACGAACTTCCTGACATGGTCAAGGAACTTGAGGCTGGTCCTCAAGCAGGAGAAGAAGGATTATGTCCTTCGAGATCCCCTCCCCGAGAGGCCTCTTGCCAATGCTGCCAGGACTCTGCACAATGCTTGGGAAAAGCATTCGTCAGATGAAAATGATGTTTATTGCCTGATGTTGGTGACAATGACTCCTGAGCTGCAAAAACACTTCGAGAGTGTATTGTCTCCCATTGAGATCATGGCAAGCCTGAAATCGCTTTTTCAGGAGAAGGCTAGGACTGAGAGGTTCCAGACAGTTAAGAACCTCTTGGACTGTAAGTTGGCTGCGAATGCGGCAGTGAGTCCTCATGTCTTGAAGATGATGGGTTATCTCGATCATCTTCAGAAACTCGACTGCCCAATCAGCCAGGAACTTGCCTGCGACATCATTCTGCAGTCTTTACCTGCAAGCTATGATCAGTTCATCCTGAACTTTAACATGCATGGCTTGAGTAAGACACTGCCTGAGCTTCACGGAATGCTCAAGACTGCAGAGCCCAACTTGAAGAAAACCGCCAAGGACCCCAATGTACTTATGGTACAAAAGGGCAAGGGGTTTAAGAAGTCTTCTGCTAAGGATAAGGGAAAGGCCAAGGGTGTCCAAGTCGCTGACAAGGACACGCCAAAGCCCAAGCCCAAGTCCAAGGCTGGGCCTACTGACATGTGCAGGTTCTGCAAAGAACTGGGGCATTGGAGAAGAGGTTGTAAGAAATTCCAGGAAGGTCTAAAGGAATTAAAGAAGAAGACTTTCGAGACTTCTTCATCAGGTATTTTTGTTATAGAAGTTAATACAACTACTTCTGATAATACCTCATGGGTCATGGATACTGGTTGTGGGGCTCATATTTGTACTAATATGCAGGCACTCAGCAACAGTAGAAGGCTGAAGCAAGGACAAGTGGAGCTACGAGTTGGGAATGGAGCGAAAGTTTCAGCACTAGCTGTAGGAACATACTTGTTGTCTTTACCTTCGGGATTGATTTTAGAACTTAATAATTGTTATTTTGTACCTGCTATAAGCAGAAATATTATTTCAATTTCTTTGTTGGATTTGGAAGGTTATGATTTTTCAGTTAAGAATAAATTATGTTCCTTCAATCGCAACAATTTGTTCTATGGTTCTGCCCCTCTTACGAATGGGCTTTACATACTCGATCAATCCGCGCCAATTTATAACATTAATACAAAACGGTTTAAACCTAATGAGGAAAACCGAACTTTTCTATGGCATTGTCGTTTAGGGCACATCAGCGAGAAACGCATCAAGAGGCTCCATTCGAATGGACTTCTTGGCTCATTTGACTTTGAGTCATGTGAGAAATGCGAATCATGCATGATGGGCAAAATGACACGGGCCCCCTTTAATAAACCTAACGAGAGGGCCAGTGACTTATTGGGCCTGATACACACTGATGTGTGTGGCCCAATGTCCACAAATGCAAGAGGAAACTATCAGTACTTCATAACCTTCACTGATGATTTCAGTAGGTATGGATATGTTTATTTGATGAAACATAAGTCTGAGTCTTTTGAAAAGTTCAGAGAATTCCAAAATGAAGTACAGAACCAACTTGGCAAAAGCATTAAGGCTCTTCGGTCCGACCGAGGAGGAGAATACTTAAGCCAGGAATTCAGTGATCATCTGAGAGAGTGTGGGATCGTATCCCAACTCACTCCTCCTGGAACACCTCAATGGAATGGTGTGTCTGAGAGGAGAAATCGGACCTTATTGGATATGGTTCGATCTATGATGAGTCACACAGACCTTCCAATATCCCTTTGGGGATATGCTCTGCTAACAGCAGTGTTCACTCTAAATAGAGCGCCATCAAAAGCAGTAGCGAAGACACCATATGAATTATGGACTGGAGAAGCTCCAGTGCTGTCTTATCTAAGAATTTGGGGTTGTGAAGCCTATGTTAAGAGATTAATCTCAGATAAGCTTACACCAAAATCTGATAAATGCTACTTCATTGGTTATCCACGGGAAACCAAGGCTTATTACTTCTATCTACGTTCCGAGAACAAGATTTTTGTTGCCCGGGATTGTAACTTTCTTGAGAGAGAGTTTCTCTCTAAGAAAGACAGTGGGAGTAAGGTACTGCTTGAAGAAATTCAAGATGAACAGGATACTGCTCAACCTAATGAGGAAGAGCAGCAGGAGGATCTACAAGAAATTGTAGAGCCTGAACCTGTAGTACCTGAAGTTCGAAGATCCGGGAGGATCCGTCACGAACCCGAGAGATATCAGGGATTCCTCGTGACTGACTGTCATGATCTTTTGATCATTGATGGTGATGAACCATCGAACTTCAATCAAGCCATGATGGGCCCAGATTCCTCTAAGTGGCGCAAGGCCACTGATTCCGAAATGGACTCCATGTCGGTCAACCAAGTATTTTCGTTGGTTGACTTACCCGCTGGTGTAAAAGCCATCGAGTGCAAATGGATCTTCAAGAAGAAGATTGACGTGGATGGAAATGTCCAGATTTATAAAGCCAGGTTGGTGGCAAAAGGTTTCAGAAAAGTTCACGGCGTGGACTACGATGAAACCTATTCACCGGTGGCTATGATGAAATCTATTCGGATTCTACTAGCAACTGCAGCTTTTCATGATTATGAAATTTGGCAGATGGACGTGAAAACCGCCTTCCTGAATGGTATTCTGGAAGAGGATGTGTATATGACGCAACCTGACGGTTACATAGATCCAAAGAATGCTGGGAAAGTATGCAAGCTTCATAAATCCATTTATGGATTGAAGCAAGCATCGAGGAGCTGGAATCTTCGTTTTGATGAAGCGATCAAGCAATTTGACTTCATCAGAAACGAAGAAGAACAATGCGTGTATAAGAAATCTAGTGGGAGCAAGATTGTATTTCTTATTCTGTATGTCGATGACATACTGCTTCTCGGAAACGACGTTCCAATGCTGAAGTCTGTAAAGGACTGGCTTGGAAGTTGTTTTTCCATGAAAGACATGGGTGAAGCCGCATACGTTCTTGGAATTAGGATCTATCGGGATAGACCTAAGAGGCTAATAGGTTTGTGTCAAGACTCATACATTGACAAAGTCCTACAAAGATTCAGCATGAAAGATTCCAAGAAGGGCTTCACGCCAATGGTACATGGCACAACGCTAAGCAAGAAGCAGAGCCCTACGTCGGCTGCTGAGCTTGAGCGCATGAAGAATATTCCTTATGCATCTGCAATAGGATCTGTCATGTATGCCATGATCTGTACTCGTCCTGATGTTGCTTACGCATTGAGCATGACGAGTAGATACCAGTCAAATCCAGGTGAAAACCATTGGATTGCCGTAAAGAACATCTTGAAGTATCTAAGACATACTAAGGATAAGTTCTTAGTGTACGGTGGAAGTGATGTGCTTAAAGTCAGTGGATTCACGGACGCAAGTTTCCAGACAGACACAGATGATTTCCGGTCACAGTCCGGTTATGTCTTTTGTCTGAATGGCGGTGCAGTAAGTTGGAGAAGCTCCAAGCAGGACACCGTTGCTGATTCCACTACAGAAGCTGAATATATCGCCGCCTCAGAAGCAGCGAAGGAAGCTGTTTGGATACGAAAGTTCATTATGGAACTAGGTGTGATACCAGATGCGGCTGAGCCTCTGGCACTGTTTTGTGACAACAATGGTGCTATAGCTCAGGCAAAGGAACCAAGATCACACCAGAAATCCAAGCATGTTCAAAGAAGATATCACTTGATACGTGACATCATTAATAGAAAGGAAGTCAAGATCAGCCGAGTTCCGACAGATGATAATGTCGCTGATCCGTTGACAAAGCCACTCCCAAGGCCTAAGCTCGAGTTCTTGACTGAAGCTGTAGGCATTAGAAACATTGAAATGTAAACTAAATTTGAGTGGGAGTTTTGTGAGCTTTATTTTAGTTATTTGATATGTTCTTGTAAAACATTATTTATGTTTTAATGAAATTATTATTTCAAGATTATTTTAACTGTGATGAAATAATCGTTCCAAAATGATATGAACCATTATGTAGGTCATCGAAGTAAATGATTTGATCTTGAGTCATCGAAGTCATTTAGCTTGATCATGAGATCCTATATTTGATAAATGTTTTATATCATCATGTCCCTAGTCGAAGGTTGTTGAAACTGGAACACCAACAACCGTGTGAGACTGGATTGGTACGTGACTTATGACAAAGTCTCAGTGTGTCATAGATGCACGGCATCAAAGTCAGTACATAGGTGTATGTTGGGAACATACGACCGGACAAGACCCGCTTATAAGAACTCTTCAGGATATTTATATCTGTGTCATAAGAGATTCTTACTACGACTATAGAGTATAGTCCTTAGACCTGAGTTCACATGCATGTGACTGCACATGGACTGATGTACTTTGATCATTGTCTAACGCTATCGTTCTGTGATAGCTATAAGGACCTTGTTTGGGTACATCATGAAATGAGTAGCTTACAGTGATGGAACAAGATGGGATTTGTCCCTCCAATATAAATGGAGTGAATATCTCTAGGCCAATCGGAGATTTGAATACTGGAAAACGCATGGCCATGCTCAAACGGACTTTCCCGAGTCGTTTGGATTGTCAGTATCAAATCAGAGTCCGATGAACAAGATTAGGCTTTATAAGGATGACACCAATCTTGCCTTATGACTAATCGAGATATTGAGACAAAAGGATTATGAATACAGAGATTCCAGTACAAGTGGGAGATTGTTGGAATTGTGTCCAGTAATCTCGGTATTGTCTCTAGAAAGTAAGAGTATGTCGAGATCAGACATAAGTCATACAATACTGGGGATCATGATGGCTTGCTAGAGTCCGCTCATGATCTATAAGTCTTGGACTTATTGCCTTTATTATATGATCCCATATGGGTCACACGCCTAAGCTAACAGGAAAATGTGTTGGAACGGCTTAGCAGAAGTACGACAAAAGTGCTAGGCATTTGTCGTACTAAGAGAGAGATTAATGGGTCTGATTAAATGGGATTTAATCAGATTGGGCCCAAAAGCCCAAAAGGGAAAGAGAAGGCTTTTAATGACTAAAAGCCAAGTCCCTTCTCCCTAACCCTAACACCCAGCCGCGATTCTCCTCTCCCTCTGCGCCTCTGTTCCTTGTGGTCTAGCAGCCATTTCCTTGTGAAGCGTGTGTGAACCTTTGGAGGATTCATCCCTCGGTGCATCTATCTGATCTCTGACCTGTTCTAATCCTTCCGCTGCAACAAACAGGTAAAAGGTGAGATCATGTAATGTTTCTAAATAAGAACACCTAGATCTGATGCATGTTTAGGTTGATATCAATATGAGAATTGAATCAGGATCAACTGAACTATCCAACAAAGAGCTCGCCTAAAAACAGAGTAAATATGCTGATGTGAACTCAACTTGAAGTACATGCCGTACATAATCTACTTCTCCTTCCAAATTAACCGTCCTCTCTGAGAATAATGAGGATGAGGACGACAAAGAAAAGGGGGAAATACCCTCGAATACGAACAACAATGTCACCAATGACTCATCCTCAGAATCGGATATTGAGCAGCATGTGTTCGTCAAGCCAAAACAGATAATACTCAAAAGAAGAAGACTGATAATAGGAGATCAATAACAACCCGAAAATAGCAGAACATGACAGCTCCACCAAACAACAAGAAGTCCTCCTTACGGAGAAACTAACGAGATGACGTCTTTCTTTGCGTGGAATATCCGAGGTTTCAACAAAATACGCAAAAAAACTTGTTAAGTCATGGTTAGCAAATTCAAATCCTTCATTTGGTTGTCTTTTGGAGACAAGAGTGCAGGAAGAGAATAGTTCAAATATAATTTCAAAGGTCTTTCCGGGTTGGAACTACGAAGCAAACTACGACTATCATAAACATGGTTGCATTTGGGTTTTATGGCCGTCTGATGTTTCGGTAACAATTCTTTTCAAGAGTCCTCAAATGATTACGGTGGGTGTGGAATCATGTCTAGGAGTAATCTTTGTTTGCTCTTGTATTTATGCCTCAAAAATTCGAAGTGATCGGAAAACACTTTGGGAGGAGATTAAGCAAAACATAGAGCTAATTGGGGATGTTAATATGCCATGTATTTTACTGGGAGATTTAAATGTCACCCTATCTTCTGGTGAGTATTCTCGTGTTCAATATGGATTGGGAGATCAGTCTGGGATGACTGATTTTTAACAACTAGTCTCAAATTGTGATCTCTCAGATTTGGGTTATACGGGTCATAAGTTTACTTGGTGGAATCACCAAGATATGGATCCCATTGGGAAAAAGCTTGATCTGGTGATTTTAAATGGTAGATGAACATATAAGTTTATGAGTTCTTTTGCTATCTTTGAGACAATTAGTATTTCTGATCATACTAGAAGGATGGTTAAAATTACTTCCACACATGATCGTAAGAGGAGACATTTTCAATTCTCTAATTATCTATCGGACCATTCTTTGTTTCTAGATATGGGTGCTGAGTATTAGAGTGGGACTGAGAGAATTTATCACTCGAGGTCTACTCTCCATATTTTTAGCCGAAATCTTAACCATTTGAAGCCTGAGAGATTTGAACAGGAATCGAGATGGCGATATCACAAAAATAACTAAGATTGCTTATGATGTACTTTGTGCTCGTAAGTTTGATGTTTTAGAGAACCCTTGTGCTGCTACTTTTGAAGCAAAATCTGCATCTTCACAAGAATTGTATCACTTCGCCGGTGTCGAGGAGAAATTCTTTCGTCAAAAGTCCAGCATAACTTGGCTGAAATATGGTGATCACAATACCACAGAATTTCAACGAGCAACTCAAACTCGGGTTTCGAAAAATGCTACTCAAAAAATTACTAATGTTGATGGAGAAGTGTTAATGGATCCGCAAAAAAATCAAGGAAACAACAGTATCTTATTATTAAATTTTCGTCAATGCCGAGGTCAGGAAAGCAGTGAAAACTCTAATTTGGAGCAGCTTATTCAGTTTTGGTGCTCGACAGAAATGGCGGATAAGTTGACTCATATGATCACGAAAGAGGACACTAAATCAGCACTCACTTCAATGCAATCAGGTAAAACTCTCGGACCGGATGGATATACAAAAGAGTTCTTTATCTCAGCCTGGTCAATCGTTGGAGAGGATTTTATTACGGCAGTCCAGTCTTTTTTGGGAATGGTTTTATGCCTAGCGGAGTCAACGCCACTTCCCTCACCCTTATACCAAAGAAGGTTGATGCAATAACAATGAATGATTACAGGCCAATAGCCTGTTGTACTACGATATACAAAGTTATCTCGAAGATTCTCGCTAAAAGGCTAAAGGAAATTTTCACAGAAGAAATGCTGCCGAATCAAAGTGTCTTTATTAAGAGACATCTCATGATGGAACTAGTCAAGGACTATCACAAGGATACGATCTCTCCCAGATGTGCTTTCAAGATAGATATTACATAAGCGTTGATATAGTGAGATGTGACTTCATTCTCGAAACAATGAAAGCAATGGGTTTTCCTGATCTTTTTCTACTCTAGATTCAGCGCTGCATCTCATCTTCTTCTTTCTCAGTTTTTGTTAATGGGGAGCTGGAGGATTTTTTCAGGATAATTAGAGGGCTTGTACATGGATTCTCTTTATCGCATGTCTTGTTTGTTCTAGCCATAAATGTGATTTCTCATCAGCTGAATAATGATGCTAAGGATAGTAAGTTAAGGTATCATTAAAAATGCAAGGAAGTGGAACTCACTCATCTTAACTTTTATGATGATATGATTATATTGACTGGTGTAAAAGCTGATTTTCTCAGCGGTATTGTGAAGCTTTTGAATGATTTCAAAATCGCATCAGGTCTGGGCATTAATCTGACAAAACCTGCCTTGTTTGTGGCCGAGAAAACTCATCATGATCTTCAAGAGCTTCTTATCTCGAGATACCAGTGGACCAGATCCCCATACGGTATCTGGGGCTTCCATTAATCACCAAGAATCTGAATTGCCGGGATTACGAATCCTTGATCGACAAGATTAGAAATTGGTTTTTATCTTGGTCAAACAAGGCTCTTTCATTCGCAGGGAACTAGAAAAAACAGAAGATGTCGAGGAAACCATATACATGATATAATAAGAGCAATAAATCAAGTGCAACCACCTCAAGCAGAGAATAGAGATGATCAGTTTCTGTGGAAGCAAGGTCTTGGGAAATATCTTCACACTTTCTCTGCAAAACACACCTGGGAATAGATTCGAGAAGCAAAACAACTAGTGAATTGGTATCGACTGGTGTGGTCCCCACAATGTATCCCTCGTTAAGCTTTCGTCATTTGGCTAGCAGTTAGAAACCGCATATCTATAGGAGATCGGATGAGACATTGGGGTCAAACCCAAGGTTGTATGTTATGTGGTGAAGTGAATGAAACATTGGATCATCTATTCCTCGCTTGTCCCTATTCATATACGGTATGACACATGCTGAGCTCTAACCTTCTAAGACAACAGATTAATCCAGAGTGATCCCTCACGACCTTCTGAGTCGTGCAGAACTAGCTCAATATTACAGACCAGACATTAGTGAAAATGGCCTTCCAGGCTACTATCTATTGGCTTTGATGCGAAATAAACGGTAGTGAAAATGGCCTTCCAAGCCACTAATCAAAAAGCTTTACACTCTCCTGCTCATCTTGCTCGCACCATCGACTCAGAGCTGCAGAATCGTCTTCATTCCTTGCAAAAGCTACCAACTGCAGACGAGGACATCATGCTCCAACGGTGGAATACAACAACTTTGATAATGCATCACGTTGGACAAAGTTTATCAAAGTTGATCAATCGATGCTCTGTTTTACTCTCCAATAGCAAAACTCTGTTTTTCCTTGTTACTAAGTTCTTCCTAGAATTAGATTCTCAGTTGTAACTCTTTTCCAACATCTTTTGGTCTACATTTAATGCCTAGAATTTGTAATTTTTTTTTTAAAACAAAAGTTAACATTTAAAAAAAAAAGGTAATAATTTATTTTAGCTATTTTCTTACAATCTAAACATTACACAATTCAATAGTTTTTAAAGCAAAAAAATCGCGAGTTTTTTTCAATATAAAAGATGAAACATAGTTTACTCACAAAAACGATAGTTTATATGAGAGATATATAGACTTTACCATTTACTATAGTGGTGATTGGTAACTGGTAAAAAAAAATCCAAAAATTAGAACATTTATAGTGAACGAAACAATCTTGATCAGGTATATCAATAATCGTACGTACGAGACTTTAATACTCAATTTTTAGTTATGTACAAATATAAAAAGTTTAATACAGAGCCAGAGGTCAACATGTCGATAAGGATATTTTCAATATAAAATATATTTCTATTTATTTATTAGTGTAGTTTTATTATTTGGTTAACAGAACTGTGAGCAGACCAACATCACATGGTGCATTAGATATCTAATTATTATTTTTCAATCAAGATTCGGTGAAACACAGGCTCCTCGACCAAATGGATTTGTAGAAATCAAAATTTCAGTATAATAACTCAATATTGATATAAAAATAATTTAACTGCACTAATCAATATAAAATGTTCGTTCACATGGTAAAATGATTCGAAGAGATCACAGGGCCAAGTAAATATTTATCCGACTCTCAAAACTTGAGTTCTTCTAATCATCAATACATATTATATGCATAAAGAACCAGTTTATGCACATCTTAGTCAACTGTTCTACAATATTTTTTCCTTTAATGCAAAATACATCCACTGAATACGCAAAAATATATCAACTTTTGTACGATGTAAGAATATGAAGGGGGAAAATTAGATAGTTACCCCAACTAGTGTATAGCTTTCGCCATGGAACCACCAATACCACAAAGTTGGCTTGTCAAACTAATCGATAAGAATATCCAAAACAAACTTATTTAGATAACAGTGCAGACCAAAGATATGAAGAAGGATTGGAATTGTGGTTTACAAATCCGACCTAGTAAATCTCGAGCCACTATTACCAAGCATCGAAAGTATTAAAGCGATAAAAAGCTAAAAAAAAAATATTTTTCTCTCTCTTCTATAAAAGGGCAAAAAAGCAAAATCTTTCCTTTCCAAACCTCTATCGCCGATTTTAGTGGCGGTCACCCACCTCCGATGGCGAAAAAGGAAGAAATCTCCACCAGAATCCTCTCCCCCACCCTCTACAACCTCGTTTCCCCCAAAAATCTTACATGCTTCGTGTGTCTTGCATGTTGGGTCGGCCTCTGTGGAGATGTTGTCTCCGTTGCAGATCTCTAGTCCTTGAAAACTTGACAATTCCAACAGGAGATTTCTCACTTTCGAGCCCTCCTTATTCTGGGAAGCTTGGATCTGCAAATGCCTTAGCTCTCGACGACTCTGGATCTAAAACGTAGATTCTCGAATCTCCTTTGAATAAGACTGTAGAGGTGGAGTCTCAAGCCTCTAAACCAGCGTGGATTGATATGTACAAAGTCTCAACAGGAAAAATGAAGAAAAAAGGGAACACCTTTCCTTCTGGACTCGGGTGAAATTTGTGTCAAGATACCTAATGCGGTTATTACGCGGAATCAAAGTCGATGGGAATCATTCAGCGTTGGACAGTTCCATGAAAACCTACCATCTCGGGGAGCTCTTCACGCGATTTTTAATGGCATCATGAGAAATAATTCCAGAGACATTATGATTTCAATATCGGGGCTGAAGGCAGTTCTGATAAGAATTCCTTTTCCAGCGACAAGAAGAAGAGTCCTAGGACAGGGTATTTGGCACATTGAGGGTAAGAGTATGTTTGTTTCTTCTTGGAAACCTGGGCTAACTCTAGTTATGCCTGATATGTCTCAAGTACCGGTCTGGATATAATTTAGAGGAGTTCCTCCTCACTTCTTCTCGGAGGAAGGGCTTGAGCATGTTGCAGGTGCTCTTGGACACCCGCTCCACCTTCATCCTTCCACTGCAAACATGACAAACTTGGAGGTAGCCAAAGTTCTTACTGTTATTGATCCATCTAAGCCTCTCCTTGAGGTTATGAATGTTGAATCTGGCGAAATCAGTAAAGTGGAGGTTAGTTTCCCTTGGCTTCCTCCGATTTGTGGTTTCCGTCAAGAGGTGGGACATAGAATCAGATGATGCCCTACAGCTCCGGTGACATGCTTTGGATGAAATTATACAGTTCGTGCTACAAGTGATTTCCCTTGCCTAGGAAAGAACAATGCCAAAGACAATTCTGGAAATGCTAATGATGTGGCTGAGGTTGGTAATGATGCAGCTGCAAACATTTTTTCCAAAGGAAAGAAATATAAATGACGTAAAAAATCAGAGATGAAAGGCTCGTTGATGTATAAGCAAAAGAAGAAGATTGTCTCTACTCAGGAAGGGAGAAAAGGCATTGCTTCTAATCCAATAACTGTCTTGGGTGTTTTTTTTTGGGGAGACGTAAAAACCTGCGAAAGGACCGTTAAAAGGTAAGAAGACAAGGAAGTTTATTCCATCGGTAAGCTCGTCGTCCTCTTCTAAAAATGAAACTTCAAACGGTACCTCAGAAGAAGAGGTTTCTTCCACGGACTATCCTTCTGAGGAAGCTGATAACCCGGTCGATGATGTGAGGTTTGAGGAAGTTGTCTCGAAGAAACAACGGCACCATAGGAATGTTTCTCAAGGGAATCACCCCAAAAAAAACTCCAAAATTAATCGATGATTGATACATCTTTTCTTGGTATGTTAGAGGATTTAACCATACATTTAAGCGGTGTAGTTTCAAGACATGGCTACGACAGACCAAGCCGTTATTCGAAAGTATTATAGAGTCCTTGGTTATATTTAATAAGTCTCAGAGATACCTTCAATCTACGTTTTCAGGGTGGAATTTTTCAAAAAAATTATGAGGCTGAGCTTGGGAGAATTTGGTTGGTGTGGCACCCTTCGGTTTCCATATCTGTTGATTCTAAGTCGAGTCAAATGATCAGTTGCATGGTCATGCTTACTCACTCCCTACTGAGATTGTGGTATCCTATGTATATGCAGTTAATTATAAATATGGTAGACAACAACTTTGGGAGGAGATTCAGAGTTTGGTTTCGGATCATGTGGTCTTTGAAAAACTGTGGATTGTTCTGGGGATTTTAACGATATTTTAAACCCTCTAGAAAAGTCTAATTGTACTTCGAGAATTTCTAAAGGGATGGAAGATTTTAGAAACTGTGTTTTGGCAGCTGGTCTCTTTGACTTATCAATTAGGGGAATCTTTTTTACTTGGTGGAATAATCAACAAGAAAACCCGATCGCAAAGAAGCTTGATAGCATTCTCATTAATGACTGATGACAGTTTAAGTTTCCTCTTTCTTATGCTCATTTTGGAGATCCAGATATCTCTTATCATATCTCAACATTTATTATTCTAAACAACTGATCAGCTTAAAGAAATCCTTTTATGGTCTCTCATCATCTCCTACATTATGACGAATTTCTCCCTAGAGTGGCTCTTCAGTGGTAGGAAACAGTTGCCATAGGAACCAGAATGTTTTCTCTTTCAAAGAAGTTGAAATCTCTAAAACCTATCCTGAAGGATATAAACAGAGAGCATTTCTCAAATCTTGAAAATAGAGTAAAAGAAGCTCATTCAACTCTTATGGACTGTCAACGTCAGATTCTTTTAAACCTGTCTCCTCTTCTAGCTTCTCGGGAAAATAATGCTCATAAGATTTGGTTAAATCTGACACTTGAGGAGGAAAGGTTTCTACACCAAAAAAAGGTTTTGAATGTGGGGATGAAAATACAGCCTACTTTCATTGGGCTGTTGCTTCTCGTAGATCTGCGAATAAGATTCACTACCTTGTAGATTTCCAAAGACGTCGGATTGACAACATAGAAGAGGTGAAGGAACATTGTGTGGAGTTTTTCACTAACCTCTTCGGAAGTAACACACAACAGCTATTAGAAGCTGATCTCATCCAAATAAGAAACCACACCAAATTTAGATTTGTAATTTGAGTAAGGCCTCTCTTCATGCTTGTGTCACTGCATAGGATGTCAAGAGAGAAGTGTTTGCTCTTCTGAGGAACAAAACTTCAGACCCTGATGGTTACACATGAGAGTTCTTCAAGAAAACTTGAGATTTTATTGGTGGTGGTTTAACTAAGGCAGTTCTAGAATTTTTTGACTCGGGAAAACTGCTAAGGCCGTGCAGAACTTTGATCCCCAAAACCATAGGTGTAGAACAATTAAAGGATTCTAGACTGGTCTCTTTGTGAAATGTGGTGTATAAGATTGTGTATAAGATCCTTGACAGACGGTTACATGATATTATGCCTCTCATGACCTCTAACTCCCAATCATCTTTTATAAAAGGAAGACTCTTGGTGGAAAATATCTTGCTAGCAACTGAAATGGTTCAAGGGTTTGGAAGAGAGAACATCTCAAAAAGGGGTATGAAGAAGTGGATCTTCGCAAAGCGTTCGATTCTATGATTTGGGAATTCATTATTCTTGTTCCGTAGGCGACTAACTTCCCACCGGTTTTTACCAATTAGCTTGCTCAGTGTATCACTACGACTTTATTCTCTATCAATGTAAATGGAGAGCTTTGTGGTTATTTTAAGGGAACAAAGGGTATGAGACAGGGAGACCCTCTCTCTCTCCCTCTCTCTTTTGTTAAGGCAATGGAAGTTTTCACTAGTATACTTTCATCCTCCTTTGAAGCTGGCAGCACCGGTTTCCATCCTTTAGGCCGCAACCGTCAGGTATTCATCTAGCTTTTGCTGATGATATTTTCGTTATGTTTGATGGATCAGATTCTTCACTTCAGGGTATTGGTATTGCTTTGAAGATGTTTAGGTCACTATCTGGGCTCAATATTAACAAAGAGAAATCAGACCTCTTTACCGCAGGTTTGAACCCCGAGGAAGCTGAATCTCTTAACATATTTGGCTTTCGAAAGGGTTCTCTACCAATCCGGTATTTATGTCTTCCTCTACTCAATAAGAAGCACAGGAAATCAGATTATTCTCCTCTAACAGACAGAATAACATCAAAGTTCAACAATCGGACAATTAAGACCCTTTCATTCGTCGGACGCTTGCAATTGATCATCTATGTTATTCACAGCCTAGTCAACTTCTGGTTTGCTGCCTTCTCCTTGCCTAAGGTTTGCCTTAAGCTGATCGATAAAATGTGCAACAAATTTCTTTGGTCTGGTGTTTTAAACAAGAGATAAATGATTAAAGTTTTTTGGAGTGGGGTTTGTTTATACCAAAGTCTGAAGGCGGTATGGGTTTGAGGAATTTTCCAGTGTGGAAAAAAAACTCTTAGTGTGCGGTTGGTGTGGTTGTTATTCACTAATAGTGGATCGTTGTGGGTGGCTTTGATGAGAGAGCACAAACTCAAACGATCTACTTATTGGACAACAACAAGAAAGTCCTCTAATTCTTGGATTTGGAAACTCCTTTTATCTCTGAAACCTCAGGTGAAACAACTTCTTAGCTGTGAGGTTAAGAATGGGAAACATATTAGCTTCTGGTTTGAAAATTTGAATCCACTAGGAACTCTGATGGATTTCGTTAGATAAAACAGACCCCATCTTATGGGTATTCATGAGCAATCAACTGTGTATGAGGCTTACTTCTCTCACGATTGTAATCGCATGTACCGGTCCATAAATGGGCAAATCACAGAAGTTAGAAAATTCTCAGAGATATGCATCCACCGTCTCAATCTAGTGGCAATGATCTGTACAACTGGAGACATGGGGCACAAGTTCGATCTGATTTTTCGACAAAAAGAAATTGGGAAGTTCTCAGACCAAGGCCGGACACAAAAGACTGGTTCAAAGCAGTTTGGTTCAAAAATTATGTGCCCAAGTACTCCTTTAACTTCTGGACAGAAAATCTGAATAGAATGCCAGTGAAATCAAGGATAGTAAATTGGAGACTCTACGTGGATCATTCCTGCACTTTTTGCTCATAATTTCCAGAAACTCGGGACCATCTATTCATGCAATGTGACTACTCTAAACAGGTTTGGAGTTTGGTTCTAAATCGCCTGGGATTTCCTCACTTTCAATTCCAAAACTGGGACGACATGATGAATTGAATACAACAGAATTCTAATAGTCGGAAAGCTAGCCTTCTGAAAAGGTTAACAATTCAAGCTACGATCTATATCCTATTGAAAGAAAGAAACAACATAATTCAAAGTCTCTCTAATGTGCCGCTGACAACCATTTTCAATCAAATTGACCGCTTGATCCGATACATCATACTTGCTCGTCAAAATTGAACATGAACTTCATGTATCCTCTCTATTTGGTTTACCTATAGTTAAACTAATCTCACATGTCGGTCTCTTTTTGCTCTCACTTGATTTTTTACATCTTTTTGGTCAGTGAAGTAGTATGCTCTTAAGCACTTGTAATAAACCTTTATTTTTGGTAATATAATTCAAATTTTATCCCAAAAATAATATTGAAGCAAAAAAATCAACTTCAATCTCAAATTCAATATTCAATATGTTTTCAAAATTTTAGAAACAAAAACAAACACATTCATCGTAAATAATATTACTTTTTCTTATTTGAGTAGAATTTTACATTCAATTGAAAACAAAATATTTAACCAAAAAAATAGTACTTTTTTAAAATCACAAATCGAGAACTAGCAACTTAATAAGATTTTGAGAAAAAACATAAAATAGCACAAAAAACATATTTTGTCATAAATATAGCATCAAGGGAAATAATTCACATTTTTAGTATTATTTTAATTACAAAGACTTTTATAGCATTATATAATTTTGGGTTTAGGGTTAATTATTTAAGGTTTAGGGTTTATTATTTCGAGTTTAGGGTTTAGGGTTTATTATTTAAGGTTTAGGGTTTAGTATTTAGGATTTAGGGTTTAGTATTTAAGGTTAAGGATTAGGGTTAATTTAGTGACAAAACATGTTTTGTGCTATTTTTATGATTTTTCTTCTTTATTGCTATATTTGTGACAAAACATGTTTTTGTGCTATTTTTGCGATTTGCCTTAAAATTTATCGGTATGTTTTGTGCTAATGAAAAAAGTCTCACATCACTAATCAGAGAAATAATGAAATAATATATAAATATTAAGAGTTAATCCACTTATTATCATAAGAATCAATGACTTCTCTTAATTTAATGTTTTCTTTTATTTTTATTTTCCTTTTTCATCAACATTGATTTTCCTTCTTTTCTATACTTTATTTATGAAATTAAACCTAGAGAAATTACGGTAACAATTGATCTGTCCTGTGTATATATTTTATTTAAACGTTCGTTCACTATTTCAAAACCATATTAAATGGCAGTAAATATAATAGTTCAACATGAGATTATCTATAAGTGAAAATATCTATAGAAACTGAAATTCACAATCAATTCTATTTTTTTTTTTTAATTACAAGGGAGCATTTTAATTTTTAAGTTGGAAGTTTATCATAAACCAAAATGTAATATGATATCAGTTAGCCATCCGACATTAGGCCATCCAATGTTAGTCCACCTGTGAATATTATTCAGACAGTTACCTACACTTCAAATATTCACATAGGTAGTTGGAAAATAATGAAATAAGTAAATGATAAGAGCAATCCACACATATCAATCCATTCTTTTTTTGTTTGTCAACATGACAATCCATTCATGCCTATTGATTTTATGCTGGAATTGAAAAGTATGATAAGCCAATAATGTAATTGACGTAATAAAAGTTCTAAAGCCAAGTTATAGACAATTGTAATAAGTGAGATATGCCAGATGAATTTACATTTAAACCTGGATCTCTAGTACATTAAATCAAATAAAACAAAACAACTTTATATAGTTACTAAAGTGTTATAATCAATCTAACAAAAAAAATATAATATCATCAATATACTATATATTGTCTTCTCTTTCAATTTAAAGGATTATGACATCTCCAATAACATCAAAACCGAGCCTGTTATGGTGATTTGATGACTGTGCTTTGAGTGTTCATTGACAAAAGATATCATTGTGATGCTGAGAACCACAAATTAGTGACCTTCAAATCTGGAGAATTTAATTCATGATAACTACTACTTAACCAATATAAACATAATTTCCCCACATTTTTAATGTTTTTAAAGAAGATAAGACTCTGCAATGTTGGTTCTATACTGGATCAAACCTTGTACAAGTAAAAGATATCATTGTGATGCTGAGAACCACAAAATTAGTGACCTTCACATCTGTTCACAATCTGGAGAATTTAATCCATGATAGCTACTACTTAACCAGTATAAAAACATCGTTTCCCCACATTTTTAATGTTTTTACAGAAGATTAGGCTTTGCATTGTTGGTTCTATATTTATTTTGACCTTGTACAAAGAAAATAATTATAACATTCCGATCAAAGAAATCGACAAAGTTTTAAAAAATAAATAAAATAAAATAAAATAAAAAGAGAATAAAACTCAATTTATATTGAATTTTTTTTAACTATTAGATCAGAGTTTGGGCTCCCGATGGCCCATATGATGTGTCAAGAAATAAATTTGGATATTATGTAATAATTTGTTAACAGCCACACGCTCTAATCAACTGAGCTATTACAGCTTTTCTTATTAACAATTTATGTGTCTACTGAGGTAATTACAAATGCCCGAAAGCTGGAACACGTACACAAATGATTCTCTTTAGTACTATTGATATTGTACTCAAAAGTATGAGCCAAGTATAAGTTAGTTTGTTCTTTTTTTCTTCTATTTTCTTTTTAAACAAGGTTAATAATTTGGTTTGTTTTACTTTAATTGTCTTTTGCTTGATCTATCGTTGCATTTGTCCTGATTGAGGTGCAAATTATTAGGAAAATCCACTAAATGATTTATGGCCCATTTGGTTCTTATGTGCTCCACTAGTATATGCAAACTTATTTCTTTCAAAGAATTCGACGACCAAAAAAAGTTATTTCTAAAGGCTTTTATATTATTACTTTTTTTGATACATGGTGTCATGTGGAAAAGAAGAAAAAAACAAACAATAAAAACTAAAAAATAAATAAAAGAAAAAACAAACCGGCCCTTAATTTTAAATGGGCCCGAATTAGTCCAAAACCAAAGCAAATAAACCCAAAATCTGAAAACTATCGGAACCTAAACATAAACCTAGGAAGATAATGCCGCAGTCGGAGAAGAAGGAAGCCACGAGAGAATCGGAGACACTGGATCGAAGAGGCGAGGTTTCCACCGCGGAGGAAAAGACTCCGCCACCGGCCAGAACAACGACTTCCGGAGAAGAAGCAAAAAGAGACCAAAGAACGTGAGGGGAAGAAGCCAGGAAAGGAAACCATACCTAAGAAACATAAACAATGAATTCCTCAAACCACCACTATTGTCAGTCCACCACCGACCACCGGTGATGCCTAAGGGGTAAGCAAACATATATTGCAGCCGTCTAAACCATTTTCGGTTCACAATCCCTGCTGCGAAACCAAACTCTCCAATCTGCCGTCATCCACTTGGGGACAAAAGGGGAAGAGGAAACACAGCGACACTCACCTGAGAACACCCCTACATACCTCAAACAGTCTCAGACCAGCATCGCCTCGACAGATCTGCGCTTGAGGAAAACATCGAAACAACCACAAACGAGGGACAAAAGGAAAGACCGCCATGAGCGACCCATGAGGACGGATACACCGGAACTTGTCCTCCTCATAATTGGAACTTAACCCAAGCCACCACCGCAAAACCACCACATGATCGTTGAAACTGCCACTAAATATGCAAAGGAACGGGAACCAGACCTAGGGATCTCCACATGCACGGCTTGGAGAAGAAAAATAAAGAGAAAACCCTGCAAGACAAGGATCGCCGGAGAGGCAAATCAAGACCTAGAAGTTTGCCGGGAGGGAGGGAGGGAGGGAGGGAGGGAGGGGTATTTCGTATTTTAAATTTGACCAAACATAACTAGTTTTTAGACATTTAGGGACAAATTTGTCATATTCTAGATGTGGAGCTTAAGAGGAAATGATAAATCATCTCTTGTTTGAATGCTCCACTGCTTTATAAATATGAGCTCTTTTAGATTTTATGTCCATTTCGGATTACTTTCCGTGTACATCTTTATTTAGTAATATGGATATTTTTTTTGGAGGACAAAAGATGTGAGTCTCCTAAATCCACAGAGAAATAACTACCTTTGAATATTGTGGTATATTTGGAAGGCCAGAAACAACAAATTTTTTTAGGGGAAGGAAGTCTCACCCACATAGACATTTCAATTAGAAACTATAGAGTTGGAGGGATGCAAACAAGAAGCAAAAAGAGGATGACAAGGTTTTTAAGTGATCGATAGGTGACCACCGACCTACCATCACGTCTATTACCATCCCGACGTGTCAAATTGATGCCTCGTAGGTGGACAATGGCATGACAAGTGGACTAGGATGGTTCTTCAAAGACCCTTCTGGAAGGAAATACACGGGATCTTAAGGATGTAAACGTAGCATATCACGGATTTTCCGGATATGCTTGCTATGACAGAGGATCCTTATGAGTGGCCGAGATTTAAGACGGAGTTGGAATTCTTCATTTTCCTCAAACTTTCTTTTTCGTCTTTTGTTTTAGTTTTAATTCCTAACAATGCAAATGTCAGTGCCGACTCTCTTGCAATTAGAGCGAAAGCACGGAGCACTATCTTTTTCCATGTAAATCATGACTAGTCAGATTGGTTAATTCTTCGGAGTGATAATTTGATCTGAGAAACATTAATTTAATTTATAAAGAATATTGTTAACAAAAAAAAAACAATCTAAAGCGGAAAACGAGTACGAACGAATGATAAAATAAGTGTTATTAATGAAAATTTAGCTGTATTCTTGTTTTAAAAATTTCAAAATTATTTTTAAAAATTTGTGTGATTTAAAATCCCGGAAGTATATAAATTAGCTGTATTCTTACAATTACAAATGGAAGGATTACATCAAATGTTTCCAACTTATATATATATATATTTTTTGTTTATAACCAATGTGGACTTAAAAATATATGTGCGTAAAATAATTTTATATAGATTGATCATATAAAATATTTGTTCTGAGTCTAAAAATATATCATATAAACAAGTTGTTTGCCAGTATGTATATTGTTGAAAAAAATTACGTCGAAAATTATCGACGGGAAACCGACGGATCCTCGATGGGAAACCGACGGATCTTCGGCGGTGACATATCCGTCGGGTTTTCGTCGGTAATTCCCAAACAGATTTGCTCTCCGTCGATCAATCCCCGTCGGAACATTGAACGGAATCCGTTTTCCGTCGGTATATCCGCCGGTTAGTTGTCGGTTCAATGTAACCGTTATAGATACGTTAATGTAGCCGTTGAAGTATCTATTATACCGACCATAAACCGACATATTTCTGACGGATAACGGCTATTTCCGTCGATTTTCCATAGGTTAATTTTCTACAAATACCGAACGTCTCTTCTCCTCCACACCAATCCCTCCCAAACTCTATCTCTCTCTAATATTTTTTATTACGAATAAAAATGTCTTCTTCTAATTATTACATATAGTGGATGGACGGTCCTAGGGTTGATCCGGCGACGAACTTAGTGCACACCGAATATGCAATTGGTATTATGGAATTCATGACGGTAGCATGTCGTCAACCACATTCGCAGAAAACCGGTAAGTTAAAATTTCCTTGTACTCTGTGCCAGAATCTTAGAAATCCTACGATTGACGAAGACTGGCATCACTTGTATTCAGTGGGGTTTATGGCGGGTTATAAGATTTTGTATCTCCATTGGGAAACATCGGATTATGGAAGTAGTAGTAGAGAACCTTATGGTAGTACTAGTAGTAGAGAACCTTATAATAGTTCTAGCGAACCTTATAGTGCGGAAGTACATCTTGGTATAGGTACCGTTCAGATGGTTAATTATGCATATCAAGAAAATATTCAAGAAGTAGGTGAATATCAAATTCATAGGGTAGAGGAAACTAATGTTGAAGCTATGAGATTTTTTTAATATGTTAGATGCAGCGAAGCAGCCGCTTTACAAAGGTTTCAAAGAGGGTCATTCGCCATTATCATCTTCTACTAGATTAATGGGCATAAAGACGGACTTCAATTTGGCGGAGGAATGTGTGGATGCTATTTGCGATTTTGTGAAAGATATTCTTTCTGAAGATAATCTTGTGCCTTCTTCATACAACGAGGTTCAAAAACTTATTCAAGGGCTTGGATTACCGTACCAGATGATAGATGTGTGCATCGACAACTGTATGATATATTGGCGAGAAGATGAATACTGTCTAGAATGTAAATATTGTAAGCATCCGCGCTATCAGGATACAAGGGGAAGAGTTAAAGTTCCATTCAAACGGATGTGGTATTTGTCGTTAACCTATAGGTTGAAGCGATTACACCAATCTAAATGAACCGTGGGGGAAATGAGATGGCATTCCGAGCATAGAAGAGGAGAATAGATTGCACATCCGTCAGATGGTGAGGAGTGGCGGCATTTTCAGAGATTATAACTGGATTTTGCGTATGAGCCACGTAATGTGTACCTTGGATTATGCACAGTTGGTTTCAACCCATTTGGGAGGCATGGGAGACAATATTCGTTGTGGCCAGTGATTCTTATTCCTTATAGTCTACCGCCATCTATGTGCATGGGTCAAGAGTTTCTTTTCCTCTCCATACTCATTCCAGGACCAGGGCATCCAAGAAGATCACTTGACGTATTCTTGCAGATACGGGTTGTAATAATGTGGACCATTAGCGATTTTCCAACTTATGCTATGTTATCTGGATGAACAACACATGGGAGGTTAGCATGTCCTTATTGTCAAGAAAAGACTGATGCATTCCAGTTGAAGAATGGACGCAAATCATGTTAGTTTGATTGTCATAGAAGATTTCAACTGCAGGATCATCCATATCGTAGAAACACAAAACTTTTTAAAAAGAAGAGAAAAGTGTTTGATGATCCTCCTCCCCAAGACAGTGGTTAGGCTACTTTGGGGCTCTTAGGAACCTTTGGTGCGCTAAGAAATCCTGATTGCGTGGAAATAGGCATGAAAATGTATATGCAACTAGTTTATCCCACAATTGGCACAAGCAAAGCATTTTTTGGATTTGCCATATTGGAAGGACCAACTCCTAAGGCATAATCTTGATGTCATGAACATTGAGAAAAACTTCTTTGATAACATCATGAACACTGTTCTGAATGTGAAAGGGAGGACGAAAGATAATTTGAAGTCTAATCTTGATTTGCCAGAAATTTTGTCTCGACCTCAACTTCATCTTCAGAAGAACGTGAAATGTCCAATTCCAGCGTATTGGATAAACCTACAGTCGAAGGAAGAGTTCTTTGATTGGATTTTGCGGCGAGTTAAATACCCTGATGGTTGTCCTTCAAACTTGCGTAACTGTGTTGACACTGATGGAGGAAAGTTTATCGGAATGAAAAGCCATGACTGTCATGTTGCCATGCAACAAATCCAAGCATTTTTATTTGCTCGTCTCCTCCCAAAAGATGTTCATAAAGCAATCACAGCGGTTGGAGCTTTTTCAGGGATATATGCACGAGGGCACTTACACTTGACGGCATCAAAAATTCAGAGGAAAACAATCCTAAGATCTTATGCAATCTAGAGCAGAAATTTCCACCGTATTTCTTTGGTTTTGTGGAGCATTTGCCCATTCATCTCCCGGGAGAAGCTAGACTTCGTGGCCCGGTAAAATATCGGTGGATGTATCCTTTCGAGCGTTATATGTTCCACCTTAAAAGAAGTTAAAAACCCTGCTAAAGTGGAGTGTTCTGTGTTGGCTCAATATAACAACGAAGAGACTGCGACCTTTTGCCAGCTATTACTTCCCAGCGCAAGTACATTAAAAGAGCCGGTGAACGGGTCAAAAAGATGATAGAGGCGAGAAGCCAATTTATCCGTCAATAGTTCCCAACATTTTTTGACAAGTTGGACCGTTAAGCGGAAAATCACATGTGCGGCAACTAACATCCGAGGAGCATGCACACTTGCAAACACATATTCTCACCAACTGCGACAAATTTATCGAATATGAGAGGTATATATAGTTTAAATTATGTTTGTTATTACATTGGCAAGTAAATTTCACAGTGTACTAATGAGATTTTACTTTTCGTGGTTATACATGGACGCTCTACGACATTATCATCCAAAATTGACTGAGGACGAGCGTGAAGAGAGTAAAAAAAGGACTTCTCCGCTTGATTACAATTTTATGTTATATTTGAAGGAATTTCTAGCAGATCCTAATCCAATTAGGCAGCCCTGGTCTGAATTCCAAGCCTAGGATCTAGGGTTCATATAATCGAATCAATAGGATCTCAGAATTACTTGGTGATTAGCAGCGGAAGATTTGCAGATAATCGAGATCTTAAAGCGCCTCAAGTGCTGCGCCTCTACTGGTATCCACACGCACACAAACTGGATCGGATCGGGATGCTAGTGCCGTTGAGATCAAATCTCAAAAATACAACGAACAATTCGTCTCTCTGGGGTTTTGGTGTAAGCGGCTGTGTATATCTCTTATTCATAACGTCACTTGTTTAAGTATATATATATATATACGTATACGAAACCTAACGATTTGGTTTCTTAGTGGACGAAGCCCATTATGCCTTTGACCAACTTAATTAATTAAGTGGCACCTCCATTAACCAAGTTAGTCACATTCGTATACTTCATATATATACACACAATATACACATATATAATATTATACATATCATATATATATATATAATATTAAATATAAAACCCCAATAAACTTATGATCCAGTCTGCTTAGGTGTGTGACCCTGCAGGATCATATAACACTAGCAATGAGTTCTCAATTCATTGATCATAAGTGGCTTCTAGCAAAGCATTATGACTACCTAATATTATATGATTGTCGAACCTCGACTTTACGACTTAACCAAGAGTAAGTACAATTGATTTCAGGACATTTCCAACAATCTCCCACTTGTACTGGAATCATCTATTCCCATAATCCCTTCGTCACTATATCTCGATCTGGCATAAGGCAAGATCTGTGTCACCCTTATTTAGCCAAGGTCATGTTCATCGAACTCCGATTTATACTGACAAGACAAACGACTGACAATCACCTCGTTTGAGTGTGGCCACACATTTCTCAGTATCAAATCTTTGATGGGCCCTGAGATATTTATCTCCTGTTATATAGGAGGGACAAATGCCATCTTGTTCCATCCCTGTTTCTTCACACGCTTCATGATACGCCCAATCAATGCCTTTATAGTCACCAGTTACGGCTGACGTTTGACAAGGTTAAAGCGGACCAATTCATATGTAAGAAAACATGATGAACTCAGGTCTAAGGACTATACTCTATAGTCGTAATGAAAACTCTCATGACACTTATATAACTATCCCGTAGAGTTTTCATCAGTGGGTCATGTCCGATCATGTGTTCTCTAACACATATCTAATTGATTGACTTTAATACTCTTATTAATGACTCCATGAAACTTAGTCATCAGTCACCTCACATACTAGTCTCACGCGGTTGTTAATGTCCCACTTTAACAACCTTGACCAGGGACCAATATAATTTATGTCATTTATTATCTATAGGGTTTCATGATCAAGTCACATACTTGATGACCTATAAAATGTCATAAATTATTTTGGGACTATTATTTAATAACCATTATTAAATAATACATATGTCAGATTTCAATAACATAATCAAATTATGTTTATACGAACATCATATCATAACTAAAATTAACAACAACAACTCCCACTAAAATTAAGATCACATCTTAAGACATCTAATGCCTTTAGCAGTAGTCTGACCCTTATTCGCTCTTGCTCAGCGTGTGTCTAAGGACACTGCGTCTTGCTAAGAGTAATACCAATAGTCATTTGCACGAAGCCCTTCTTGGAATCCTGCATACTGGACATGTGCAAGGCCTTATCACCATAAGTACCTTGACACAATCCAATTAGCTTGTCCAATCTATCTCTATAGATTCTTATTCCAAGAATGTATACGGTTTCTCCCATAATTTTATCTAAAAACAACTTTCGAGTCAAGTCTTAACAGACTGAAATAATGGAACTTCATCTCCGAGAAGTAGTATGTTATCAACATACAATACTAGAAATGCAACTGCGCTCCCACTAGTCCTCTTGTAAACATACGGTTCCTCTTCGTTCCTGATGAAGTCAAACCTTTTGACTGCTTCATCAAAACGAAGATTCCAACTTCGAGATGCTTGCTTCAGTCCATAAATGGACCGATGAAGCTTGCATATCTTCCTAGCTTCATTAGGATCAACAAAAACTTCAGGTTGTGTCACGTACACATCCCTTTCCAGAATTCTTTTAAGGAAAACTGTTTTCACATCCATCTGCCAGATCTCATAACCATTATGAGTGGCGATTGCTAGGAGAATCCGAATGGACTTAAGCACGTTGACTGGGAATAGGTTTCTTCATAGTCAATACCATGAATTAGCTTGAAACCTTTTGCCACCAACCTAGCTTTGTACATCCATGTCAACTTTTCTTCTTGAAAACCCATTTACTCACAATGGCTTCTACACCATCGGGTAAATCAACCCAAGTCATACTTGGTTCTGTGACATGGATCCTATTTCGGATTCAGTGGCTTTTAGCCATTTTCGGAGTCAGGGCTCATTATTGCTTCTTCAAAATTCGCAGGCCCGTCACTTTCAATGATCAACAGATCATGGCAATTGGTTACGAGAAATCCACATTTCTCGGGTTCGTGACGGATCCTTTCGGATCTGCGAGCTTCAGTTTTGTGTAAAAGTCGCGCACATATCTCATATGTATACTTTTACAACGACCTAATTAACCAAGATTTAAACCGTAGTTAATTAAATCATAAACCAAAATCAATATCTTGGTTCGCGACCTGTGTCGATCGATACAACTTTTGTGTCGATCGACACTTCTTCAGAAACTCGCCATTTGAATGTAGATCGAATATACATTCATCCGATCCTTGCAAACCTCAGGCACCACAGTTGCAGGTTCTACAACTTTTTGTAGATCCAACTGCTACTCTTCCTCTTCAGGTTGAGCAGTCTCCTGTGATTCTCGAATTTCTTCGAGTTGTACTTTTAATCCCATTGTTCTTTTTGGAAAATAAAGTCTTTCTCAAGAAAACATAGTTTCGAGCAACAAACAATTTGTTCTCGGACTGGTTGTAAAAGTAACATGCCTTGGTTTCGTTAGGACAACCAATGAAGTAGCACTTATCGGATTTGGGTGTGAGCTTATCAGAGATTAAACGTTTTATATAAGTCTCGCAACCCCAAATCTTCTTGAAAGACAAATCAGGAATATTAACAGTCCACATCTCATGTGGTGTCTCTGTAACTGATTTTGATGGAACCCTATTTAGTTGTAAACGCAGACTTTCTAGAGCGTATTCTTAGAAGGATAATGGAAGATCTAAGTGACTCATCATTGATCGAACCATATCTAATAAAGTCCGATACAGGAGGAGTGAATTGTGAAACACTTTCACAATCTCTCAGATGATCACTAAATTCTTGACCTAAGTATTCACCTCCATGATCTCATCGTAGAGGTTTAATACCTTTGCCAAATTGATTCTGTACTTCATTTTGGAACTCTTTGAACTTTTCAAAGATTCTGACTTATGCCTTATAAATAAGGCATAACCGTACCTTCTGAAAATATCAGTAAAGGTAATGAAGTACTGAAATTTTCCTCTAGCACTAGTGCTCATCGGTCCATATACATCCGTATGTATAAAGCCCAATAAGCTTCTGGCCCTTTCATTTTGATCGTTCGCAACCTGTATCGACCGACGCACCATTTGTGTCGATCGACACTACCTTTGTTGAAAGGAGCCTTTGTCGTTTTACTTAATAAACAAGATCCACTTTACTCATTATGATTCTCAATCAGATGAGCCCAAAATCCCATCACTATGGAGCTTTTGAATCTATTTCTCATTTATGTAGCCCAAAACGACAATGCCAGAGAGAAGTTTGACTCGTATCATTTGACTTGAATCTCTTGGTATTAATGTTATAGCTAGGCACATTCTGGTTTAGAACATAAAGTCCATTCTCTAATGGATTGCTACTATAAAATATATCACTGTAATCAAATGAATAACACTTATTCTTAACTTGAAAACTGATATCCTTCCATATCCAAACAAGGAATAGAAATAATCTTTCTGCTCATAGCAGGTACATAGTAGCAGTTTTAAGTTCAAAACATGCCATTAAAAGGAAAAAACAAATGAAATACTCCTACGGTTAATGCAGCAACTCTTGCTCCATTTCCACGCGTAGATCCACTTGTCCTTTCTCCATAGTCCTACTTTTGCTCAGGCCCTGCACATTTTCACAAAATATGAGTACCACAGCTGGTATCAAATACCCAATAAGTAGGACTATAAGAAGTAACATTTACTTCTATAACATAATACCTGAAGAAGAAGTCTCGTACGTCTTCTTCAGCTTCTCATAATCTTCCAAGAATTTATTGCAGTTTCTTTTCAAATGTCCATAACCATTACAATAACGGCACTTAACATCTTCAGAAGGACTGGTTTTAACCTTAGGAACATGGCCAGACTCGCTTCGATTCACAATCGAGCTCGTCTTGCCATCACCTTTGTTCTTACCAAGTTTCTCAAACTTTTTACCCTTTTGTACCATAAGGACATTTGGGGTGTCCTTCTTGATGTTAGGTTCAGCAGTCTTAAGCATCCCATGCAATTCAGTCAACGTCTTTGTCAAGTTGTTCATGTTATAGTTCATAACAAATTGATCATAGCTTGACGGCAGTGACTGTAGAATGATGTCAGTAGCCAACTCTTGGCTAATGGGACAATCTAGTTTCCCCAGGTTATCAATATAACCCATCATCTTAATGACATAAGGACTAACTGGTTCGCCCTTTGGTAGCTTGCACTCAATCAGAGACCTAACCGTTTGGTATCTCTGAGTTCGTGCCTGCTCCTGAAACATACTTTTCAGGCCAGTGATCATCTCTTTTGGCGACTCCACGTACTCATATTGCTTCTGCAATTCCGAGTTCATGGTAGCCAACATGAGACAACTCACATCCACCGCATCATTAGAATGCTTATCCCAAGCATCCTTATCTGACTGCCAGGCATTGGCTCGGTACTTTATGGGGAGAACTTTCTCAAGGACATAGTCCTTTTTCTCCTGTTTGAGAACAATTCTCAAGTTCCGATACCATTCAAGAAAGTTGGATCCATTTAACTTGTCCTTCTCAAGGACGGATCGCAGGGAGAAATTGTTACGATGGTTTGTGCTAGACATAGCTGAAAAACAAGGGAGGTTTTAGTTATGATGTTCAAGAAATGAGAAGTCTTAACAATTAAAAAAACTCGCATTATATTCAAACAATGTTTCCTCAGATGAATATAATGATCCAAGACCCATACTTCACTAAACTTGAGTGAGCCACTGGCTATCACCCAAATTTTAGCTATCTAGGTAAGCAACAACTTTGCTAGTTATATCCAATATAACTCTTGGTTGTGGATTGACATCTTATGTCCAATCCACCTGATGTCTCTGAGCCCAAAACGATTTTGATGGCCCAGTCAAGTAAACCAATCTCTTAAGTCATGTAATTGTCGATGTCTTGCACTGCAAGTCCATCAAAACGATTACTTCTGTCTTACTCATGAAATTGTGGACATCTTGCACTGCAATTCTATCGCACAATTAAATGGGTCTTGACAGTTGACAAGATTGGAAAGACATCAAGTATCACTTGATATTTGGTTGAGGAACGGAACCATTTAAAACGTTCAATTTTATTATGTTTTAATTCTTATAATTAATTGATTCATCTTGCTTCGGTTCTGTGATTTCAGGTTCAATAACCTAATCAACAAGTCTGATGTCGACCGACACTACTATAGTGTCGATCGATGCAGGATAACCAAAAGCAATCCGCGATAACCGATCAATCCAATTGATCCGGTTTTGAATACCGGTCAGCGTCGATCGACACTACATTAGTGTCGGTCGATGCTAATCTGATCAAACAATTCGCAATAAACCGTTCTTAGCGTTTAACCATTATTAACCAAGCTCGATAATCGGTCCAATCCAATTGAACCGATTTATCAATTTCGCGAGGTTTGTGTCGACCGACACAACTCTTGTGTCGATTGACACTAGGAGAAACCTAAGTTTTATTCGGATTTTCGCATGGTGTCGATCGATGCCAATCCGGCATCGATCGACACCATGCGAAAATCCCTAAAACGTTTTCGAACAAAAAACCCTAAACTAGGTTACTTTGATCAAAACGAGTTTTAGCATGCTTGTATCAATTATACAGATATCTAGATTCAACTAATATAATCATCATGCTACTGATTCAATAGAACCCTAAGGCTCTGATACCACTGAAGGAATTTCTAGCAGATCCTAATCCAATTAGGCAGCACTGGTCTGAATTCCAAGCCTAGGATCTAGGGTTCATATAATCGAATTAATAGGATCTCAGAATTACCTGGTGATTAGCAGCGGAAGATTTGCAGATAATCGAGATCTTAAAGCGCCTCAAGTGCTGCGCCTCTACTGGTATCCACACGCAAACAAACTGGATCGGATCGGGATGCTAGTGCCGTTGAGATCAAATCTCAAAAATACAACGAACAATTCGTCTCTCTGGGGTTTTGGTGTAAGCGGCTGTGTATATCTCTTATTCATAACGTCACTTGTTTAAGTATATATATATACGTATACGAAACCTAACGATTTGGTTTCTTAGTGGACGAAGCCCATTATGCCTTTGATCAACTTAATTAATTAAGTGGCACCTCCATTAACCAAGTTAGTCACATTCGTATACTTCATATATATACACACAATATACACATATATAATATTATACATATCATATATATATAATATTAAATATAAAACCCCAATAAACTTATGATCCAGTCTGCTTAGGTGTGTGACCCTGCAGAATCATATAACACTAGCAATGAGTTCTCAATTCATTGATCATAAGTGGCTTCTAGCAAAGCATTATGACTACCTAATATTATATGATTGTCGAACCTCGACTTTACGACTTAACCAAGAGTAAGTACAATTGATTTCAGGACATTCCCAACAATATTTTCTTTTAAAATGTTAAACTACACCGATAAATTGGATAATTTAATTAACTCTTGCGTGTTATATTTTTTCAGGTGACAAATGAATTAAGAAACGGATGCACACAAGATGATTGGTTGATAGACATAGTCAGTGGCCTACACTACAATACAAAGTCTTATCCAAGATATTGCACATGGGGATATGCGTGTAAGGTGCATAAAGAAGGCTCTACTAGGACAACCGCAGATCACAGTGTTTTGTCTGCTTCCAGAGAAGTTGTGTACTACGGGTACTAAAAGAAATATTGGAAGTGAAGTACGTGGGGAAGCTCGGTATGATATGTGTGGTCTTTTGTGATTGGTATAACCTGATTATTGGCCAATGTGTCACCATCGATGAGTTTGGAGTGACGTCTATCCATTCGAGTAAGAAGCTTTGGAAATATGATCATTTCATTATTGCTACACAAGCAAATCAGGTTAGTGATCGAGTTTACATTTTTATTAATGAAAATTTGACTTTCTTCTATTTAATTAAGCAAATAATTGATATTTTATTTGATCAGGTGTGTTACATTTCATACCCTTGGAAAACATATAAGAACGACCCATAGATCACAGTTACTAAAATCAATATGAGAGAAAGAGTCTACAGATTTAAAGAACACGATCCATTACAAGCAAGCAGAAGTGGTTACATAGCTCCAATAGAAGAATCCCTTGAAGTCAATCTAGTCGTTCATTTTACTCAATTTGGAGACGTCATTCTTCATTCAGATTTATAAGAAGAGTGTTGAGGTGAATTTGATGACGATATCGATTCAATTTAATCGGACTACGATTCAGATAGTGATGATGATTAAATTTAAAACATAAAATATTTTCAAAAAAAAAAACATAAAATATTTTCGAAGTTTTTATTTATTTGTTAAGTTTTGAAATAAGTTTTCTAAGATTTCCAAAGTCTTATAACTTGTTTTTTTAACAAATCTCAATAACATTACAATATCAATATATTTATGTATGACAAACGGTAATGTAACACTTAACGGTTTCGATCTCTGCAAATACCACTCCATGCCAGGGTTCATACCAGGAGGAAGGGAATTTTTCTTTATTCTCGTAAAATTTCTGACGAAAAACCGAGGGGAAGAAAAGACGGCGCATATTTCGACGCCCGATGCATATTTTCAATCCGTCGGGAATCCGTTGAAAATTACCAAAAGAAAATCGAGGGTTTAGGGTATAATGTAAGGATCTTTTATATTACACATCACCCCTTACATTCTCTTAGTATTCTACGGTTTTAAGAAAATCAAGTATGTCGGAAGAAAACATCTTCTTAGTATACAATGGTGTTTAAGAATAACTTATATTGGAAAATCTCTCGATTTACCAAAAACATAAATTCTCAATAATTTATATATAAGGATCATATATTTGCCAATAAACCTTGTCATTTAGGTCTGATGTAACTACAAAAACCGTAGAATCCCAAAAATATACCCTAAAGAAACCTTAAATCCTATCTCATCGGAAATCCGTCGTGAATATACCGATGGATTTCTGACGGTTATCCGTTATCCATCGGAAATCCGTTGGTATATTTGAGTCAAACAAGAAAAAAACATAGCAAAATGGTCTTGGAGATTTATAAAGTTTCACAGAACCCAGGTTCGAGTCACGCCAAACTTAGTTTTTTTCTTTTTATTAACCAACGGATTTTCGACGGTAAATGAAACATTCGTATGTAATCCAACGATTTTTAGACCGCTAATTTTTACCAAAATTTCCGCGTAACCACCAAAAATAATTTTACCGCCTAAAAACCGACGGGATTTCCGACGTTAAATGAATTGTCTGTCGGTTTTCCATCGGTAATCAGATAATATTTAACCAACAACTTCTTCTTCCTCCTCATTTCTCTGTCTCTCTCTCTCTCTCTCTCTCTCTCTCTCTCTCTCTCTCTCTCTCTCTCTCTCTCTCTCTCTCTCTCTCTCTCTCTCTCTCTCTCTCTACCGTCGAGCTCCGCCTTTTCTCTAGATTTTCGAAACGATTCCGGCCTTCAACAGTCAAATCCAACCGTACAAACCTCCTAAAACATGTAAGCTACCGTTTTATTAAGTTAATTTAACTAAAAATTGAGTTTTTATGTGGATAGATTTTAGGTGGAATGAAGCATGTATTGCACTAATGGAATTTCTAGGTAGTTTAGTTGATTTTGAGTGATTTAGGAATTGATTTAGGTTCTTGTAGTATGTGATTGTTTTAAAAATGTTTTTTTTAAATTAAAATCATATTATGAAAATTTACAAACATTTTTAAACGTTTTCAAAGTTGTAAAATAATTACAAAATGTTTTGTAAACGTTTTTAGAGTTTTATATATTTTATTAAACTTTTTAATTTTGTAAAAACAAATTTGGTGTAAAAACGTTTACATAAAACATATTTTAAAATTTTATTTATTTTTATGTAAAAAATTATATTAAATATATAAGTTTTTATAATGTTAGTAATTTAAAAAAACATTTCCAATTTTTATAATATCTACAAATTTTTAACAAATTCTTAACATTTAATATATAAAATTATATTCGAAATATTTAATATTTTATAAAAAAAATTATAAGTATTTAGTAAAGTTTTATATAATTTGTAAATTTTAATAAGATTTTAGAAATTTTTTAACCATTTTTAAAACTTTTAGTCCGTTTATTGTGAATAGGGACGATTTTCCAGCATTTGAGTCGTACCTGACTTGCCAGACGCCTCGGCTTCAGACAGCTCAGCCTCGCCCTGGTGCGCCATGACAGTCGCGATTGGCTTAACCGAGACCTCCACAGGCGAGACCGTCACAGCCTCGCCGAGAGGCTCCTAGTGGGAGTCATTTTGTGTCTCAGGTGCCGGAAACATAGAATGTTCCGATCTCTATTGCACCAGAGATTTCGGTGTTAGTCGAGTTACCGGGACAAAAGTTGCTGAAACGACTCGATCCCGATTACGAGAACAACTCGGAAGTTTATTGTTAAGTGTTTTAACTTCGAGAATTTCTTTTTTTCATATTTAATTTATATACGTTTAATATTTAATGTTTTTTCATTTTCAGGTTCGAAATGACGGACGCAAAGATCACAAAGAGCATTTTGGGAATGATGTACATCATGCTTCGGATCCCATATCCGACGTATATGGAAATGCCTTTGTCCGATAAACATAACTGGTTCCGCCAGTTTGTGGTACATATCTTCATTCATTATCTTTTGTATTTTGTATTATTATTAAATGTTAATAACAAACGGGTTTTTTGTAGCAAGAGTATACTTGAGATACGAAGTATACTACACTTGTGGAGAAGGAGTTCCACCAGAAGGTAAGATCCCATTATACTCACGTCATCAACGAGTGGAAGCAGAAGTTGGTGGCAACAGATGTACAGAAGGGAGTGAACGTCGATGTCTAGACTGGTTTGATCCATCATTGGGCGCAACCATTTACAGTATCGACCACTTCGACGAACAAGCATAACCATAAGAGTCAGAGAGGCGGTGTCAATATTGCGACCCATAACGCGGGAGAAAAGAGCACTATACAACGGAAAATTTACTTTGTAAGTTTCTATGTTAATATTTTTCCATATTTTAATAAACTCATTTATAATTAAAGATTTTTTTGCAGAAACAACGAGTAGGACAAGACCCGACGTTTGTTAAACTCGTCGAGGGCGGCCACAGAAACAAAAACTACCGAAGAGATCCAAGATCCGTTTGCTCAGAGAGTTGTTGAGGCGTCGAAGAGGCAAGTGGAAGAAGTGCTATCCCAGCAATCCGAGGAAGTCAACTCGACTACAGCATCTTCGCTATCGCCGGAAAAGGTCAACGAGATTATTTGGCGACAATTCGGAGACTAAAGACATAGTCCAGATGCAGTCGGAGAAATGTAGTCACCAAATATCCGTTAACTTAGGTGACCAATGACCGACTTTGTGATTGTATAGTATATTCACAATCGAGTAGTAAAAATTGGCGACTGGGTAATGACTAGGTCAACGACTAATCAAAACATTCAGATACGATTATAGTACTGATTCGGCCACTACTTGTTGACTATTATATGACTATCTAATATAGTCACAACGTAGTCGTAATATATGGTGGCTATTTGGAAACTTTGTATTGACTAATTTACCGATGATATAATGACTACCAGAAACATCCAGATATGATTATGGTAAACAATTTGTCATTAATTAGCGACCGTTTAATGACTAATTTAACGACTATGCACTGTCTAATCGAAAAACCCAAATATGCTAACATAGACGTTTGTCGCAATATATAGGGACTAATTTGCAATTATTTGGCGACAATTGGGCGACTAAAGACATAGTCCAGATGCAGTCAGAGAAATGTAGTCACCAAATAGCTGTTAAATTAGGTGACCAATGACCGACTATTTTGTAATTGTATAATATATTCACAATCGAGTAGTAAAAATTGGCGACTGGGTAATGACTAGGTCAACGACTAATCAAAACATTCAGATACGATTATGGTACTGATTCGGCCACTACTTGTCGACTATTATGTGACTGTATAATTGATATATCATGGTTTTTAGGGTTTTTGACCATGATATATGTCTTTATTATTGAGTCTTTTAGTGTGTTTTGGAGTACTTTCAGGTGTTTGACAGGTTTAGGCACATTTGGGGATTAATTGGACATTTTGGAAGCATTTAGAGCAATTCTGGACTACATAGAGATTTCACAGAATTCATTGGTTGCGTCTGCACAGTGCGTCGGTCGACGCAGTATGTGCGCCGGTCGACACAGCCCCTGTTCCAGAATTCTGCGCACAAAAATCTGACTTCTTGGAAAATTACAGCTTTTGCCCAGAAGTTTTCCAGACTTATAAAAAGGCCCAAAACGTGTTTTGACTAATATACTAGGGTTTTTAAGCCATTGTTTAAGCTAAGTTTTATTCTACATTCAGAGAGTTTTTGAGAGAGAGATTTGTAGCTTTTGGGGCTGATCTGAGACTCGACATAGAGAAGATTTCAAACCCCTTTTATTCTTCTATTGATCTCTTTATGCTTTCTTTATCAAATATGATTTATGTTTCAAAAAAAAATAGAATTCTATTATAGTCACAACTTAATCGTAATATATGGTGGCTATTTAGAAACTTTGTATTGACTAATTTACCGATGATATAATGACTAACAGAAACATCCATATATGATTATGGTAAACATATTGTCATTAATTAACGACTGATTTAACGACTATGCAATGTCTAATCGGAAAATCCGAATACACTGATGGTAAATATTTTGTGACTACTTTGTGTGTGTAGTGCGATTAATTGGCGACTGTTTAGTGACTTTTAATCATAAAAATTTGGATTATTTCATTTTACGATTTGGTAATTGGTGATACCTTAATTTGAATGGTACAAGAAATGTAAAAGACATTTGCTTCAAAATAACATTGGTAACTTATATACTTATGTGTAACATATAGACACAAGCAAACTATATATGCAAACTCCAGCATTAAGGAGTTGCAAAATCATAACCCAATAAATTAACAAGTGCAAGACACAGTGATAAGTAACCTACGAAGCAGATGGTGTTGTAGTTTTACATTGAGCTTCTTTCAGTTGCTCTGATGGGCCACAAACGCTGAAAAAGTCTATGGGCTGCTTGCGCTTGCTCATTAAAAGATTTTATGTTAGGATTTCGACTTCATAAGGATTTCCTCGTCCATCCTTCTCAGTGGCCTGTGATAATTAAAGATAGTAAGAGAAAAACAATTAAATAAAGAATATGAGATGACTTTATAAACGTGGATTGTGAAAATGTTACTTTACATGAGGAAAGATGTACTTATATTAATCTGATAAGAGCTCCTGAGGTCGCAGTCCTTTAAAGTGCTAACCATGTCTTTCATCCGTCGTTGAAAGATTTTCTCGAAAACATGTTTTAGAAGAAATTTATTAATGGTTTTGTCATGTCTGAAATGATACAAATACCATCTTGTAAACGCTCAAACACTCGAACTTAACAAAATACAGAGAGTAGTTAAACTGAGACATCAAACTCAGTTGCTTGATAATTATAAGATTAACATCCTAACCATCAGACACTCGAACTCATCAAACACTCATAAAAACCCAATTTAGCCAGACTGTGGAGACCATACTAAAGCTGGTAAAGGAATATAGGAGTCGTTTACAACCTGTAGAGCCAAAATTAACTGTTTCAACACAAGAAAAAACAAGCAAACCAACTATCATATTCATAAGCAATCACGTTTCAAAAGCAAAGCATAAGCAAACTAGACATATTAACACACACCCTAACGTCCTTACTTACCTGTAGCTGTAGGCATCGTATCACGGAGGGTTTCGTGATTGAGAGATTCAAAGAAGAGTTTGAGAGGTCAGTAAGGGTTCTTCCAAAGTTAGTGATAAAATTGAGAGCCTCGAATAAGAGATTCAAAGAAGAGATATCATTTTGAGATGGGTAGGTATAGAAGAAGATTTGGAGAGAGATTAGCGAGATGATTTGAAGGAAATTTTTGAAACGGGGAATAACAAAATAAATTCAGGGTGTCGTAATTAACGATTTCTCGACACTTTGTCAAAAATTCTTGGGTTTAGGCGGGTCATTGAAATGTTTTTGGCTATAAGGCTGATGTCAAAACTTCGCAAAATATGTTTATTAATGGGTGTGTTGAATGTATATACCCAATAGTTTTGTATTAAGTATATGTACATCATAGTGTGAAAACACTACAACAAATTTGTTGAATAGCCACAGATCAGCCCCGAACTGTTCAAGGCTATTATTTATCATCCGTGAATAGCCACAAACCAGCCATGATTTAAAAAACGAGTTTTGTGGCTATTTTGTAGTTATTCATGGCTATATAGCCACGAAAAATAGGTTGTAACTATTGATGGCAAAATAGCCACGAATAGCTACGACACAAAACGTGGAAAAAATAGCTACAATATACTTTCATGGCTATCTGTAGTTATCTTAGCGAATACATAAATATATATAGTATAGCTACGACTTTATTCGTAGCGATTTGTGGCTTTATTAGATAGCCATGAACAACAACGAATTTTTTTTGTGACTATTCAAAATCCTAAACTCCAAATAAACCCTAAAACCCTAAAATATAAACAAAAATCTAATAACTAAAACTTCAATTACTATAATATATATAAAATTAAGATTCAACACTTATAAAAAACTATTTTCCAAATCTACTATTTTCAAACATTAACTTAAAATATTAAACATAACCCTTCAAACTTTATACCCTAAACAATAATTATATTGTAAACCTTAAACTCTTAATCATAAACTATAAAATCAAAATATAACCATTGATTTTATATATATAACTAATATTTGCCATATACATATATACTTTGCATATAACTAAGTAAAAATTATTTTGAATACTAATAAATTAAATATTATGAATTTTAAAATAATAAATCTAAGCAATAAATTTTATAAATACATAAAATGTTAAACTACATTACTACAAATTGTAAAAATTATCCAAAAAATAAAATAAAAAAAGTTGATAAGAAACCCCAAATAAACCCTAAGCCTAAAGTATAAACTAAACCTAATTAATAAAACTTTAATTATTATAACATATCTAAAAGTAAGATCCAACACTTATAAAATAAAATATTATTTTTAAATCTAATATTTTTAAACATTAACTTAAAATCTTAAATATAACTCCACAAACCCTATACCACAAACCATAAATCATAAACTCTAAACATTTTTCTTAGTCAAAAATTATAAAATAAAACTACTAAATATATACATACAACTAATATTTAAAATATTACATATACAATTAACATAGAATTAATTTAAATAATATTTATATAATAAAAAATTAATAAAATATTTCGAAATCTACTAATATTTTAATAATAATAATAAATTTAAAAGTATTCAAAAACATTTTAAGTATTTTATATATTCATAAATAAAATGTAAGATATTTAAAATTAAAAACAAATCGTGTAAAGAAAAATTAAAATCATTTTTAATCATTTTATTATTATATACTCATTTTATTATGTTTACTTTTAAATCCCTTTTAAAATTTTAAGACTTTAAAAAAACAATTATCTCTTATAATTTTAAATTTAAAAAAATTAAAATTTTTATTTTAACTATTTTATTTTATTTTTAAATTATTTTTGATTATTATATATTAATTAAAGCAGAAAAATATTTCATTGGCTAATAGTTCATCACAAGGATCACAAAGAGAATCGTTGATTAGAAACAATCAACGGCTTAGATGTTGTTTTAGTGTAGACGCGGATCACAATTTATGCTCGTTGGATCTATTTATCCTTCTCATATCGCGACCGTATATCTCATATGAAATCGTGACCGTTAGATTTGTTTCTGATCTAAAATATTGACCATTGGATCTCCATCTCCTTCTTCATCTCCACTACCCTAATTCGATCTTTAACAACAAAAAAAACGATCTTCTTCCCTTAAGCTTCCATGTTCATTATTCTTCACGTATTTTCTCCTCTCTCCTTCGAGCATCAACACAGTTCAATTGGTGGCATCCTCTGGCGACGGCGAATCAAGTTCAACGGCGACGGTGATTCCTTCGGCGATGGCGAAGAGACATCTACAGGTTTGGGTCGAGGACGAAAAGAGCCAAGGACGAAAATCCTTTGCCTTATGGTACTGCGAATCGATTCAAACAGCAAAGAGAGGACATTCGGATTGGTGAGAAAGGGGATAACGATTCGGGAGGAGATGACATGCTGAATGGCCAAAGACGGTGGCGCAGGAGAAGCCGGACCGAATGGTGGATGATGTAAGAGAGCAACATGAAGATCTCGAGACGTGGATACGGTGTTCTGGCAAAACGGCGGTGGTCCATTCGTGGTGCCCGACGTTATGATGAGGTTGTGGTCCCGTATTTCAGCGGTGGCCGAGACTGTGGTTTAGTGGCGATAGTTTTTATTGTTTTTTGTAATTTTTTAGATATTGTAATTTTTAATAAAATATTATATTTTTGACATTACAAATAATGATAATAAAAATAAATACTATAACAAAATAATTTTTTATTATTGTTTTAGAAAGAGCCACGGATTAGCTACGATTTTATATTGTGGTATATAACACTAGCTACGGATATCGTCGTGGCTATTTGTGGTTATTATAGCTACGTATAACATTTGTAGCTATTCGTGGCTAAACAGCCACAAATATTGTTGTAGCTATTCGTGGAAGCGTAGTCACGAATAGCCACGTTTGGACAATATCCACGAGCTCATAGCTACTAATTTGGATTTTTGTCTATCGGTAAAATAGCCATGAAATATGGCTTATAGCCACAAAAATATATGTGGCTATCGGACAGTTTTCTTGTAGTGAAATTAGATCGACACCAATATATTCAGTCTTAAGGAACCTTACTTAAGAACCTTACTTTTCATTATGCTTTCATGTTAAATATTTCCATTTAATAACAGTAATTAATAGCCATATTTTAATAAGATAGTGATTAATATATAGCAACATATCTTGTACATATCATTTTCCAAAACAACCGTATCTAATATATGATTAGAACAAAACTGTATCTAATATGATTAGAACAAAATAACAAAGTTTAGTTGTTACTGATTTTATAATTCTATGGGTTTATAATTGAAACTTTTATCATATATATGTACTATCCAAACCTTGGAATTTTTGCTCTCCTTTCGCCGAAAAACAGAGATGACAAGAGAAATAAACAAGGAAAAGGCGAGAACACTTAGATCTGAAGATCGGGAGATCTATAGCCGATAAAAATGATGAACGCTTAGATCTGAAGAATACGCCAGATGAGGACCTTGATTCCAGATTCTAATGCCGGAAATGAGGGATTTGTTCTCTTAGGATAAAACCTAATGAAAAAAACTATAAAATATTCATTGTTGTTTTTAGGGATTTATTATTAGACAGGAGAACGCCTATGAAAACCCTATAAAGTATTCTCAGCCCCAAACGCTTTTGTTTTTGGGTTTTTGATATGAATAACTTATTCGTATGTTCCCTTTCTTATGCATGTCTGATAAAGAGCTTAGATTAGTCCAGTTGAAATGGTTTGTCATTAGTGTTCTCAGGTTATGACTAAAACCTATTTTAAACGTGGGTAATTACGAAATGATAACTTTGAGATTCTTGTTTACATCTTATTTAAACTGCAATATGTCTGTTTTCAGAAGTATTGTACCATTGAGTTTGAAGGAGCTTCAAAAGAAAACCCTGGAAGAGTTGGTTCATGAGTTGTTATGTGTGATTCAGATGAAACTGTCATCTCCTCCTACCGTGAAGGATTAGGCAATACAACAAACAACGTTGTAGAATATCAAGGTTTGAATCGTGGTTTTCAGTATGCTTTAGAAAAAAGTTACACACAAGAAGGTCTATGGAGACTCTCAGCTTGTCGTTAACAAGGTCAGTTGATTTACAACTACTGTTTTTCTCTCTCTTGAATCTTTATCTCTAGACTTTCTGATATCTACCATTAAACAGATGCGGAGTGAATAGCAAGTCAAAAACCGAAAAATGGCTGAGCAGTATAATCAGGCAAAAGAGTTTACCAGTTAATTCAAGTCATTCGGTATCGAGCATATTCTCAGGGTATTGCACAAATCCTTTTGTGTTTTGAACTTTTGATTTGAAGATGGATAAGAATTTATGGGTTTGTCTAATTTTCAATTGCAGGAATACAACTCTGAAGCTGATAACCATGCAAATTACGTGACCCATCTTCAAGGTGAGAAATGAATATGCAATTCTGAATTCAATTATATTTTTCGGGGAAATTAGTCAAAGTTTGATGTTGTTTTTTCTCTTCTATGATGCGTATTCAGATGGGCAGACTCAAGTGATTCTAGGCAGGAAGTACTACTGAAGTAGAGATCTTCGTGTTCTTCATGCTTAGAAGAACATGCCTCTAAGTTTTTTTTCTCATCAAAACAATTTCCTCTTTGAAGAACAAAACAATGTATTTCGTTAAGCAGCAGCGAGGATTATGAACTATCAGTTTCTTATGCTAAATTTCATGCTTAATAATTTGAGATTATGAAAGAAATGCATAGACATGATACATGAAGAGCAAAGCTCGACTAATGATACTTTTTATCTAGCAGTGATGTTTTCGTTTGGATCACTTTCAAAGCAAGAGGAAATCGAGCTTGGGTATACATGGGTCATTCTCATTTACTTATGATTATAATATATGTACATATATATTGCGTATAATTAAAACATTGTTTTTTCTTTCTTAAAGATTTTGGAAATTTACATTTAGTTTAAGAAAATGTTTGCTTTGAAATTCGGTTAAGATTATTAGAAAATATAACCAAACTATCTTATATTATTATTATTAAATAAAAACATACTATAAGATACGACACATATCCGACTACTTTGTGACCCGAGTAACGAGTCGCACATTAGTCGTAACACTAGCGACAAATTACCAACTTTGTTACTATTATATAAGGAGTAACAAATTAGTCACCCACATAGTGACTCATTTGCGACTTCTTAACGACCCTTCACATCAGTCGCAGCGTAGTCGCCAAACTAGCGACTACTCAACGACTATTGTTTCCGGTCTCGATTATAGTCGTTAATTTGTCGTAAATTGGCGACTACGGTTTTTGGTCATAAAATAATGACTAATAGACGACCATATATTTGTAGTCGGAACCGAGTAGCAATATTTTCCCTAAATAGTCGCAGAACGTTACGACTATAAATATAATCGCAAGATGCAGTCGCAAAAATGATGTTTTCTTATAGTGACATTATCCCTAATCTCTCTCTAAGTCTCTTAATACTTAGTCTAATACTCTTAAATTCTATCATGGTATCAGAGCAAAGATCTTGATTCTACCATACTCTCCTTGATTCTCTCTTGTTTCTCTTTCAAAATTCTTCAAAATTCTCAATTTCTAACTATTTCTTAAAAGCTTCCACCAAGTGTTAGACCAAATTTCTAAAAGAAATTTCAAGCTAAAAGATATGAGCTCTTGTGTTCGTACCACTGAGACAACTATCTTTTGCGGTCTATAACAACTAAAACCGCTATACGCGGAAGAAGATTTCGGAAGCATATCATTTCAAGAGAATGCCCAAAGAAATATCTCAAGAACAAAGGCAAATACCAAGAGACTCTAACCGAGGAGGAGAAATAAGAAGCCCTCAAATAAGAAGAGGAGAAATGAGAAGAATATTAACAAGCGGTTCTTAGCCTTTTCCAATCATCCTTAGATCCAGCCATCTTGGAAGCCTACTCATATTGTGAGACTCCAAAGGATCTAATTCTCAAAGGTGTGTATGGAAACACATCCAATATAAGTCTAATATTTGAAATCAAGAAGGCTATCAGTTATCTTCACCAATGTGATATGCAGTTCACCAAGCATCTTGGAAAGTTTCAAACCCTATGGTCCGAACTTGAGATGCTTAGGCCCTTGAGTGTGGATCCCAAGGCACTCAATGAAAGACATGAGCAATATCAAGGCTTTGGTCTTCTCCACACTTTGAATCTAGGTTATAATAACCTCATTAAACACATCCTTAGAGATGACAAGCTACCAAACTTTGAAGAGGTGTGTGCCTGAATTCAAAAGGAGCAAGGCTCTATTAGTCTCTTTGGTGGAAAGTCCAAGCTTGTGACCGCTAACAAAGGTGTATACAAGTAATACAATAGAAGCTAAATTTTTTTTGAGCATTTAAAGATACAAGACACTCTAAAGAAAATTGTTGGCATCTACACCCACAGCTAAAGACCGATTTCACATCAAGAAGGCTGCCTAGAGCCAATGTCTCTCAAAGTGATAAATCCAAAAAGCGAATGCATCCACATCAAAAGGATAAGTAGCAATGGCAGCCTCCGTTTAGTATGTGAAGAAAGTGACTTGGAGACCCTAATCAAGGCCTTTGCCTCACACAACTCTGGTATCATTCTCTATTCTCATAAACCTAGTAGTAAACTTGTTGTAGATTCGGATGCTTCTCATCATATGATTAATAAGCCTACGTTTTTAGACAAGATTGAACCGGATATGGTTAGATAGAGATTACTAATGGTGATGGAATTCCTAAAGAAGGAAAAGGAAATTCAAAGCTATTTAGCAAGAAAAGTGCAGCATTTTATTTTCCTATGTTTAAATCCAACTTAATATCGGTTAAGAGAACTAATAAAGACCTTAATGATATGTTAATTTTGGTCCTAATGATGTTCATTTTTAGGATATTGAAAGTGGGAAGTTACTTGGGAAAGGTGGATCCAAAGATGAGCTTTATATTCTAGAAGAGCCACCGCAAAATTCAGATTATTTATCTTTTAATTTCTTTTATTTAGCTAATGTAGATGCAATGTGGAATGCTAGACTAGGTCATCCTCATGGAAGATCACTTGAATTAATGTTGCCTAATGTATCTTTTGATCACACTAGTTGTGAAGTATGTATCCTTGGCAAGCATTGCGAAGTTGTCTTTCCTAAATCTTCTACTATCTATGAGCATTGTTTTGATTTGGTACATTCGGATGTGTGGACCTCTATTTGCATGTCTAGGGATATAAACAAGGACTTTTTGACCTTTATATATGAGAAATCAAAGTATACTTGAGTCACATTACTACCATATAAGGATATAGTGTTTGAGGCATTCATCAACTTTCAAACTTAAGTGACTAACCAATACAATGCTAAGATAAAAGTGTTTAGGTCCGACAATAGTGGAAAATACACAAGTACTATATTCAAAGATAACTTATATAAGAATGGAATATTACACCAAACAAGTTTCCCTCACACACCACAACAAAATAGAGTGGCAGAGAGGACGAATAGGCACCTTATGGAAGTGGCTAGATCAATAACGTTCCACACCAATGTGGCAAAGAGTTTTTGGGTAGATGCGGTTCTAGCTTCATGCTACCTTATCAACCGAATTCCAAAAAAAATTCTAAAGAACATATAAACCATTTGAGGTACTTAACAACTCTAAGCCATCTATTGAACACCTACTTGCATTTGGTTATTGAACACCAAATGCATCTTCCTTGGATATTAACCACTAAAAATGGTTACAAGTGCTTTTATTCAATCAACAATCGACTCCTTGTTTCTAGAGATGTCAAGTTCATTGAGGGACAAGGCTATTATGATAAGAAGAATTGGGAAGGTCTAAAGGATCTCTCAAGGTCACCATCGGATATAGCTACAAGTTTGAGTTTCCTACTTGATCATTTGAGAAATATGAACCACCAAGGAAAGGAAATGCAAATGAGAATGAATCTAACAGTAACTCAAATGAGGAAGAGCCAATGCCAATCGTACCACAAGATAAGGAGCATGATCAAGAGGGGGAGACGTCTCAATACCAAGCTCAAGAGCAAGGAGATTTGGGCATGTAAGAATATGTGTCTACAACACAAGAGGAAGTGGAAGCGGTGGTGGAAGAAGTGGTTCAACCACTTAGAAGAAGCAATAGGCCCAAGTTTTCCTCCAAATGGGTGGATAGTAGGGTATATTACAACAATGAAGTTGTGGCTCACCTAATCCAAACTACTTGTTCTATTGCCCTTTTTCCACCCGATCATCAAGCATTCCTTGGGAAGATTAAGCAAAATCGAGTTTCCAAGACTTATCAAGAGGCTAAAGATGAGAAGTTTTGGGTTGATGCAATTGGAAATGAAAGAGGATCTATGGAAAGGAACCACACTTGGGATTTAGAAGATCTGTCAAAAGGAAAGAAGGTGGTTAGTTCCGAGTGGGTATTCACCATCAAGTACAAGAGTAATAGTGATATAGAAAGGTACAAATCACGCTTGGTGGCTATAGTTTTTACCCAAACATATGGAGTAGACTACACAGACACATTTTCTCCGGTGGCTAAGTTACACACCGTGAGAGTAGTGCTATCCTTGGCTACCAAATTGTCTTCGGATCTTTGGGATCTCCATCCAAGGTATATGGATGGGAAATAATGGTAATACCAAGATTGTTGGGTATTGTGATGCGGATTGGGCTGGTGATACGATAGATAGAAAGTCTACAGCCGGTTATTGCACCTTCATTGGAGGAAATTTACTGACTTGGAAGACAAAGAAGCAAAATGTTATATCTTTCTCAAGTTCGGAAGCGGAATATAGAGCTATGAGGAAGCTAACTAGTGAATTTACTTTGCTCAAAACTCTTCTTAAAGACTTTGGTATTGAGGAAGAATGACCGATCACCATGCATTGTGATAACCAAGTCGCGATCCACATTGTCACTAACTTATTGTTCCATGAAAGAAAAAAGCATATTGAGATTGATTTCCACAAGGTTCGTGAGAAGATTGAAGAAGGAGTTATCTTGCCATGTTATCAATTGGCATATATTTTCACAAAGATCGTAAATCTATAGGAAACTATGACTTGTGGACCTTACACATCCTTAATTTCATGTTTTCTAATTTATGGACTTCACACTCTTTTTCTCTTAACATAGTTTTGTCTCATGTGGTTTTCTATGTTAAGATTTTTAATGAAATGATGCTCTTGGGTTTCCAAACTTAGTTTTCTTGGGTGACTCCAACAATTAAGCTTGAGGGGAATATTAATCAAGCAAAGGAATATTTAGGAAGAAAATATATGTATTTAGAATGACTATATGAATTTAGGAAAAGAAGAGAAACATTTAGAAAGATGAAATATTCTTTGTGGGATGTAATATCCATTTTGAGTTTAGGTTAAACCAATGGCCTATTTAATGTAATTTCTTCCTCATAATTTAATAACATTTTGAAGACTTATTCTCTCCACATTCTTTATAATCTCCCTAATTCTTTTAATATTTAGTCTAATATTCTTAAATTCTATCAGTAATTGTAGAGCTTTGTGTTGTATTCTGCCGGTTTTTGGGTTTATATTTTTTTTGTTCTCTCGTAATTTGTCATTAACTGAAAATTTTGTTTTCTTTCGCTTTCAGTCCAAGCATCTATTTTGTGACATCTTGAGTTACGCAGGAAAACACATCTTTTTTTTTTTGATAGACCACAATTTATCTAAGAGAGATTGACATTTAATGAAATTCCCAAAATTATTGTATATATATTCTCAAAAGAAATTATCTTGTTTAATATGAAAAAACCAAATGGTTTTTTTTAACCCTGGTGCTATGGGCATCTGTACGTCTGCGAAATATCAACCAAGAATTCTTATAAAAAAAAAAAAATGAATTTTGTGAAAGTTTAGTATTTTAGGTCCATAATTCTTTTCATACTGGAAGGCAGTTTTAAAAAAAAATCATATTTAAAGAATAACTCTTTGTACCAAATGTGGTTAGAACCGAAAATACAAAAAAAAATCAATACACTTATTACTTATACTATCACTAAGTTACCAACACCTAGATAAGTCTTAGTTCTTGGAAGAATATCAATCATACACCAAAAATCTTCGTGATGGATGCAATTTTTCAATCTTGAAAGATTTTTGTTGTGTTGTAAAACCCATTATTGAATTATATTAGTGTTTCTCAATCTTCAGTATGTTACAATTTATGGTTTTCTAAATCTCGTGTATTAGTATTTCTCTTTTTTTTCTTTTTTTGCATGCCAAACTTTATTTATAGCAATTGTCGGATGTTACAAACTGTTGTAAGAAAGTAAAACAAGTATAGAAGCTAAAGCCTTCCTAGCTATACAATCGGCACAAATATTGCTTGTTCTATTCCTATACGTAAAATTTATGTTAGTGTACATGAGACTTCATGCTTTGATCATAGAAATATAGTTTTTTTTTTAAATCGAAATCGTTTGAAAATTCAAAATTACTCCAAGACTTTTATCAAAATTACTGACCCAACTAAAGTATTCATCCAAACCCTATCCAATCCGGTAATCCGACCCGACCCACACAAACTAAACCCTAATCGATTTCGAAATCGGTTATCTTCCTTAACCTAACTTCCAAAATCGAAATCATCCTCTCTTTCGAAATCGGTTATCTTCCTTAACCTAATTTCCGACCACTGTGGTCCACTCCATCGCCCTCCGTCGATTCTCAACCTCCCTTGCCTTTACCGACGAATTCCTTCGCTTTTGTTGATTCCCAACCAACTCGTAAGTTTTGAATCCTCTTTCCTTTCTCCCCATTTCGTTTGGTAACTTCGAAATGCCAGTGCAAGCTCAGTGTCAGTAGCATAGGTTGATAAGGATGATTAATGAAACTTATTTGGTTGTCAAAAATGTTGTTGTTTTTAGGAATGGCTAAAGTAAGAGATTTTAGTGGGGAATATGATTCAACAACGAAAAACCGTATAGAGGAAGATCCTAATCAAGTTAGAAGATAAGAAGAGAACATAGAGGAAGAAAAGAGCGATGAAGAAGACAAAGAAGAGGAAGAGGAAGAAGAGAACGATGAAGAAGATAAAGAAGAGGAAGAGGAAGTAGAGAACGATGATGAAGTAGAAGAACAGAACGATGATGACGTAGAAGAAGAAGAAGAAGACAATGGTGAAAGGGAAGAAGAGAACGTAGAGGAAGAAAAGAGCGATGAAGAAGAGAACGTAGAGGAAGAAAAGAGCGATGAAGAAGAGAAAGATGAGGAAGAGGAAGAAGATGAGAGATCAACTGAACCCAAAGGTTGATGGTCGTGATCAACCACCAGCAGTTTTTTCAGAGCAGGTATATAGGCAATAGATTGTGATTGAGTAGTTAGGAGATTAACGTAATTAGAAATGGTGGCTCGGTTTAGAAAAAACTACTACAAATTAGGTTTGTTTAACTTGTGAAGGAAAATAATGGAACAACTGCGAATAACTAGAATATCTTAGTTCTGAATTGTGGTTTATGTACAAATCTGAATATCTTATAAGCATTTTTCTGAATCTGCAGGCCTCTGATAATGATGATGATGATGATAATGATGAAACCCAACCACTGCATCCAGAGAAGATTTTTTTGGGTCCAAACGAATACAATAAGGCTTGTAAGATTGGACGTAGGTGTAGTGTGGCTTTGACAGTGAAGTACATAGAGGATGAGCTTGAAGAAGAGTCAACAAATTTCAGAAATCACTCTCAATTCAAGCATATGTTCCACATACCCAAGGAGACAAATCACATTCTTCAAGGCATGTGGATGCTTGCCTTCACACAGTTGAGACAGAGAAGGAAAGTGAGGCCTGGTTTGCGGTGAATGGCTCGCCTATTAGGTATTCTTTGAGAGAGCACGCGTTACTAATTGGCTTGGACTGCCATGAGTACCCCAATAACTACAAGGAGTTGGGAGATTTGAAGTTTGTTGGTAGGATGTTTGGTAGGACAAAAGGAATAAAAATCGCAGACGTGGAAGAGACATTGGAGGAATTAAAGAAGGATACCAAAAGAGCCAGGAGGACCTCAATAGTGACGAACAGCTTGGAAGACATGATGAAATGACTGTCTTGTATTTATTATGAAAAGTAGTGATAGCAAAGCCTAAGGCTGGTGGTAACATAAATTCTTCGTAATCCGGATTGCTGGTGATGTGAATGCATGTGAGACATTTCCGTGGAGGCGTTACACATTGGATGAATCTATGACTGAGATCCGACGTTTTGTGAAAGGCTTCAAAGGCTCGGTGAAACCAAAACATCAGGCTTCGTTTTCTGGGTTTATTCTTCCTTTAGAGATAAATCATTATGATTATTTTATGATTTGTAGTAAATAGCTTCTTTTTTTTTACACTAACATATTGTTACAAAATGTTTAGGTGTTGACATTTGAGTCTATTCCTCAATTTGGTTCGAGAAGTTGTTCCCGCGGAGAAAGACTGTCCAAGGTTGTGCAAACATAAGTTCAAAGACAGCCTAATTAAAGGTTTCACGTTGGAAGACATTAATGAAGCGCTTGGTAGTACTAAGGTTAGAATTTTTGAACTTTGTTGGTAGTAGTTTTAGTTGTTGTTTAGATTTTGGTTTTGATGGTATAGTTCTGAATATTTACAGGATATTTATAGCGTCTTGGAACTATTTACTGAGGAGAAATCTATGTTGGCGCGTACCATAAATGATGATTTTGATGATTGGATAGGGTATGTTGATCATATTGTTGATAGTTGGAGAGAGAGAGGCTAACCGTAGCGAGGAGGAAAATATGTTGGAAAGATATTTATGACTTGGACTTGGCTTCTCGAGCTTGAGGTCAGAAGGATGTTGAGAAGGTTGGTGATAGTGAAAGGGATTCAGTGCATGACAAGGAGTGAGTTCTGAAGGAGGCGGTTGAGGAATGGGGTAAAAAAATCATGGATATGTTTTTTGTAATGGAAAAGAAAATGTGTTTACAAGATGGTCAAACTAGTGTCCTAGTAGCGGCAGTGGGAGAACTTGAAATTTATGTGTTTGGAGACATAGGGAATGCATGCACACATATCAAGTTGAATCTGAAAACAATGTGGGTACATCCCCACAGGCACCTAGAAGTGGAGCAGCTTCATCCGAAACTGGAGTAGATGAACCAGGAACATGAATAAATGCACCCGTAAATGGAGGAAAGACACTTGGAACTGTGCCAGATGCATCCGGAAGTGGAGAAGGTATTAGTTTTCTTGGTTTGTATGAGTTTTTTGTTTATATGTTATATGAACTAATAGGTAATTATCATGCGGATGTAGAAGAAGAAGAAGATGGGGAAGTTTTGGCTAATGAAGTACCTGAAGCTCCAAAACAATAAGCAAAGAAGGGGAACAAGAAGAAGAGAGGGTCGAAGAAGTCTAAGAAGTCCAAGAAGATTGCAACTCCTACGCCAGAGATAACTGGGATGCGAAAAAGAAAGGAAAGCCAAAACATATGAACACCGTATGTAGCCGAGCAGAAAAAGTGGCCTAAGAAGTAGACGTTTTATGTAAGATCGAAGAGAACTATGTTTTTGGATTGTTTTGATGTTGTTTTGGTACTAATTTATGTATTTAATCAGAAAATGTGTCAGATTTTATGAGAGAACACAACGTTTTTATTTTAGCAATATCCGTGTTTAGCACATTTTATGAACAACATAGAATATTTTTAAGTCATACAAACTGAATAATTGATGAACAACTGAGATAGTTTGAAAATCATACAACATGATGAACTGAATAACTGATGTACATCTGAGATAGTAGGAAAATCATACAACATGATAAACTGAATAACTAATGAACAATTGAGATAGTTTAAAAGTCATGCAACCGGATAAACTGGAAAAACTGAGAACATTAAAATAGAATACACATACATATTAATTTCTCCTTCTTCTCATGGAAAGTAACACCTTCAACCTATTAATCTCTCTTCCTTTTGGATTAAACTCGCCTTCAAGCCCTCAATTTCGTCACGCATTAGACGCAGGATCTCACAAATTGACTCCAGAGCAAGGCCATGACCACCTTCAAACTTGAGAACATGGTTCCTCAAATCCTGTTTCTAGTCATCAAGTTCATTATTTATTTTTCTAACTTCTTCATCAACTGCATCGTCCCACCACTTATCTATGTGCTCTTCACCATCCTATATTTTCATTCTCAGGTGATTATGTCACAGCGGATAGAGAACGCTAACAAGATTAATATTGAGATAACTTTAACTAACTTAACTTTACCTCACTCATTAGACATTTGTAGTATTTTCTTCCTTGTTCTTTACAGTGGTGGACACCTCAAGCTTGAGTCTGTTGCCATAGAAACATTTTGCCCACTCATCATCGCATATGTAGTACTTGGCATAGTCGAAACTCGGTTCTTACTCATAAGTTTGAGTGTAACTGATTGGCATATCTACAACAATCAAAAAGCATAAATAGTGAGAATCGAGACCCCCAAATAGTGCGAGAGTTCAAACCCATGAAATCGAGACACCGAGATGAAATCGAGAGTCCCAACCCATGAAATCGAGAGTACCAACATTCACATCCAAACCTGTGAAATCGAGAGGAGCAGAACTTACCTGATATGAACTGTTGAACCAAATCCTCCAAACCTAGAAAATTATCTCTCAAACCCTAAATCTATTATTCTCCTCTCTATCTCTCTCTAAAAGGGGGAATTTTCAACAAAAAGTGTAAACAATGAGTCTAAAATCAAGGAAATAAATTAAAATAAGAGAATTAAATTCTGAATTTTTTAAAAAAACACGGCATGAATGTTGGCGGCTCATTTAAAATTAGAAAATTAGAGATGCAAGAAAATAGTTGTTCGATATATGTACATTTATTCATTCGTCTTTATAGTTGTACTTTGGTGAGTTTTGCGTAATTGTAGTTGTACACATATATATATATATATATAATATAGTTTTGTAGTTGGCCACAACGTTTATCACTATTTATTATCGTTTAAGATCTTTTGATAATACAAAATCCAAAAATTCATATTTTTCAGTTTTTTATCCATAAATGGTCAACATCAACAAAACACTTCTTATACTATAAGGAGTGTTTTATGTGAAATTGATGTATATAAAAAAAATTAGCTAACATTATTTTAGTTGTTTTAAGATGTTTAATGATTTTCTTGAAATTGTTATACATGTTGTCCAATACTTCACTTTAGTATAATCAACTATATATTACTTCATAAAATATTTACTTGCATTCATGTGTCATATTTAACAAGTTTTACTAAATCTATTGGTAGTTGTACCTAATTTTACGTGATATTAGAAACCAATATGAAACAGTAATTTATTGATAATTTTGCGAAACGTCAAGAAATGCGAAACATAAATAGTTAATGAAATAAAAATACAAGAGTTCAATTTTCTTATGTTTACTCATCATGACTTTTGGGCTGCAAGCACTTCTCCAAGTCAATGTTAGGGACATACTTTTTATATTTCCGTTTTCAGCGACATTCTCCAGCCGATGGAAACCGCGTTTCCAGATTTCTCCCTGCCTTTTTGGTGCACTCCGGTGGTAAGGCATACAATTCTGAGTTATCAGCAGGAATAATCCACTTAGACTCATGGGGGTAATATAAAATGGTTTTGTAATATGTCAACGCCCACGTCTCAATCAAATAATATTTGGAACATAGATCATAGATTCCAATATTAGTTGTTCTCCTCTCATTTCTCATGAGATCCATCACAACAGCTATTGCGTGGACACATGGATACTTGTCTATATCAAAACATCTGCAAGAACAATTTTTCTTTTTCAAATCCACCAAGTAACTCTTCCCAGGCAGTCCAATAACCATGTATTCAAGTTGAAAGTGAAAGTTGTTTAGTTCAGTCACCAATAAACATGTTGCAATACCACATCGATCGTGAAGTTCGTTCTCCACAATTGAAACCACTTTCTTTGTGTCTGATGCACCAGCAGATTATTTCCTATGGTTGTTAAGCCATTTAGAAAAATTATCAAAAACTGCATCAATCATATAGAGAGTACTTCCTTTCTTCCCTAAACACATTATTCATTGACTCTGCTGAATTGCTATTGTCTATGTTGCACTTGTCTGCTGGGAATAAGCATATTGTCCACTTATCCAAACATATGCTCTTATCCAGATAGGAGGCGACTTTAGGAAACCAACTCCTAAGATCAGCATACTCTCTATTGAACTCACTCTCAGTATAAATATGAGCACACTCGATGAATTTTTCTGCAGCCTTGATCCTTGTACATATTCTTTACCATTCGTCTGACGTTTTTAGACAAATGCCAAATAAAATGTCCATGATGCGCGCTCGGGTAGTGCTCATAAACTGCTTTGATGATTCTTGTATGTATGTCTCTTATAAAAACTAATTCAGGGGCATTCAGTATCACGGTTTTCATCATCTTAAAAACCATGACCAACTAGCCTCTTTCTCACTATCAATTACACCAAACGCAATGGGGGTAATTGTGTTGATTAGGATCCCTAGCTATTGAAAAAACTAACATACCACCATATACAGTCTTAACAAAAGTTGCATCTACAACTATCACTTTCTTCATTTCCTTAAACCCTTCAATGCTAGCGCCCAAACCGATGAAAAAGTATTTTAACCTTTTCATCGAATCCAGTTCCACACTTTTTATTGTCCTTGGATTGACCTTCTTTATTATATAGAGATAAGAATACAACATCTTGTAGCTTTTTCAGGACTCCCCCGCACATCACTTACATGTTGTTTTTTCCCTTTCAAAGTGGTAGAATATGACACATTCAAACCAAGTCTTCCGTGAACAATGCTCATGATATTTTTAGGTTTCGGGTGTTGAAAAGACCTGGATAATCTTCATTCAAAAGAGCTGCTACTAATCGTGGTGTGCCTTTCTATTTACAACTATCAGTATTCGCAACAACCCGAGAGAATATATGCATCTTCATGTGTACTTTGACACTTAAATAATGTGATTCCTTGATTCTCGCAGCTTGTAAATACCATTTACAACCTTGTGAAGCTTGAATGCATCGGAGAATAAGTTGATCCGAATCGGACTTAACAGTATGAATCCCATAACAGTTCTTCCCTGCAGCTCTTTGAATAAAATCAAATCGTGATATAACTCAATATATGTATCATCTTCCCATTTTTCAATATATTGACTTTTTACTGCAAGAGTTGGATTTGGAAGCTCAACAAATTCATCAACATGGTTATCCACATGGCTATCCACACCCTCAAATTCATTACCATCATTCATTGGCTCTTCGATAATCGGCTGTTCAATAATTGACTGTTCAATAATCGGCTCTTCAACAATCGGGTCATTCTTCATTTCTGTTATTTCATCGGCTCTAACAAGAGTATGTAACTGCATCCGCAACTAAGCTAATTTAAACCAGCTCCCCGTAATTCTTACCAACTGAACTTCCTCGCCCCGCTTTTGAAAGTTGATCGACCCTTTGTATTTTTTCCAAATCATCATTGAATAACTCCACATGCAATACATGTTTAAGTCCCTCTTTATCCACTGACGTAAGATAAACATAAACATCCTTGTCATCTGAAATATATGACTCTCTACGAGCATTAGATAGACTGTAACTCAATTTCAGCTTCTTCGGGGTTTCATCTAATGCAATCATCGTGCATATCTTCTCTACTAACGTCATATAAGTTATCTTCTCTAAAGATGATATCTTAAAGGAAATAGCGTAGACAAGATTTATTGAAACCCATTAATGCTCTTCTCTACAAACCAAGTGTGCCTACAAAATCAAGAAAAAACCATAAATCCCAAATCACCTTTCAAGAAGTGTCCAATGTCGAAAGATAGAGGTGAAACGGACGTGGGTAGTCGATGGTGATGGCAAACTTCTAACGGCAGAGCAGATGAAATCAACCGCTAGAAATTCACAAAGCTCAGATTGAATTTGCAGAGGAGGAAAAAACTCAAATTGCGACAAATGAGCATGAGAGAAGAGTGGGAATTCTGAGGTCAGACATGAACAAATCGGGCAGAGCAGAGGGTTGGTTTTTTTGTTATAAAAATAGAACAATTTTGTTAAAAACATCGTCTATCCACATTACGATAGCATGCATATCAGAAAGTGGCACGCTAAATTTTTTCTTTTAGTTTTGTGGCAAATCAGCTCAGTCTTCTCACTGAACTTCCATTCAAAAGCCGGTTGATGCTTCTCTATTTTTTTATTTAGGAAAAAAGTTTGTTTTCTTCAGAACTTTGAGAAAATAATCACAAAAATTGAAAGATGTATTCAATGGGAATACGAACGACGTGAAGTTTAGCGGAAGATACGGCGACGCTTTTGCTCCATTGTTTTCTCAATCTCTAATTTCTTTAATTTTCTATCTTGTGTAATTTATTTATGTTTTGTAAAGTCTCCCAGTCCATTAATTTCACTACTGCCAGCTAACAATCCCGATGAGAGATCATAACTAATACTCCCTCTGTCTAAAAATAAACTAAGTTTAAGGTTTTTACACACATATTAAGAAATCATTAAATTTTATATTTTTTCTAAACTAAACTATCATTTATTACTAGTTTGAAAAAAAATTAACCAATCATAAACTAATCTGCAGAATATAAATAGTCAAAAAACTAAAACATATCATTAATTTTGCATTGAAAATTGAAAAGATGATTTATATTTAGACAAAGAAAAATCTCTTAAACTTAGTTTAATATTATACGGAGGGAGTAGTATTATTGTAACTAAAATACTTGGAACCACATTCATTAATTGCTTTCCATACATCATTCATAGATTATTATTTGATATTAGTGCACATATCTATGTATCACACATACATGCTTATGATTTTACAAATAATTGCGAGGTATCTCAACTTTTGTTACGATTGTTCTATAGTTCTATCAAATTGGCTAACCGCTTTAGATCGACCCCCTAATACTTCCTCTGTTAAAAAAGGTGATATTTTGTTCTTTTTATCTGCCTTTTTAAGTTACTCTAACACAATTTTTAAATGTTTGATTTATTTTTATGACCTTTAGATTTGAGTTTCAAATCCATTCTATGTTTTTGGGTTTTATTTAAATTTAACAAATATTTTTTCTTATATATATATATATATATTTTTTTTTTTGAGCAAAGGTCTAAGAAGAAGTTTATTTTCCATAAGTTTTTTTTTTCAAATTTAGATATGGCAACTTAATTTATAGTGATCCAACTTATAAACTCAAGTGAATTTACAAGATTTTGATTCATTTTCCATGTATTAGTTTTTATATTAGGGTTTAAACTTTTTGGGGGAATTGCTAAAAATACCCTCTAAATTAGTTTTAAATAAAAGTGTACCCTCGAAATTGAATCAAATGCAAAACTGTCATTTTGCCTTAAGGAAATTACCGCGAAGTCCTTATAACCAAACAAAAAAAACAGAAACCGCAATTACCATTATAACCTTCGCTTATGTCAGACTTCTATAGAGGTATGATTAGTTAAACTCTAACAGAAGTCTAAATGACTTTATCAGACTTCTATTAGAAGTCTGATACAGAATAAATAAATTTTGTATATAAAATTTTTGACAAATTATTTTTTAGATTTTTTAAATTTAAATTTACTAAAATATAGACAATTTAGTAGTATATAAATTAAAATTTGGTAAAATTGAGTCAAACTAAACAATATGTAAGATATAGAGTTCTAAACCTCAAAACATGCTTTGTAATGGAACATTTACATGTAACTTACATATAACTTTAGGGTTAGATTCATGGTTTACCAAATTTACATTTGAAATTTTAAATTTGCACATATGTGTTATAATGTGCATGTATTTAACGAATTTGATGTTTCCTAGTTGTTTTGTTTAAATAGTTTCACTTATAAGTGATAAATATTAGATTTACGGTTTCCCAGACTTCACGACGAAGTCTGAATTTTGGGGTTTCTCAGACTTCTAAGAGAAGTCTGAGACGTATTTAAGTTAAAAAATTAAATTAAAAAGTTATAAAAAATAATTTGATATAAATTTTTGATACATAAATTAAGCATAAATATTTTGTATGTATATAAATTAAAATTACATAAACTTTGATCAAATTTAAGCATTGAAGATATATTTGGTTCAAAACACCATATAGTTTGATCTATGTTTCACATATGAAGTTGAATATCATGTTTTTATATGTAGCGTTAAGATTGAGAGTTTGTGAATTTCCATTCATATTGTTACATTTACATATAGTGGTTAATTTGTGACTATGTTAAACGAGTTTGATGTTTATTATAAGTTTTCTATATAGTATGATGGTATTTAAGTAGTAATTATTAGATTTAGGGTTTCTCAGACTTCGAGGTAAATCAGGTTCAAGTATTTAGATTTGTCATGAAGTCTTATTTAAGACTGCATATGAAGTCTGAAATTTAAAAAATTTTGAAAATTTTCACATGAAAATTTAAAAAAGGCAAGAAATTTCTGCCTGAAAATTTCAGAATTCCCGCTCAATTCAGAAGTTCCTTCTCAAACTGCATATGAAGTCTGATACTAGATATTTTACAATTTTTAATTGTTAAAAATTTGGCGGGAAAATTTTCCTTCAATTTCTCTCCACTTATCTAAACCTAATCTTGTATACACATATTACAGCAAAAAAAAAAAAACCTTCACATTCTCCCTTCTCTTACAACCTCTCTTTCTCTCTCTTTGGTAAACCTCTTTCAAATTTCTCACCTAAAAAGGTTCTCAAGCTTATTCTCTCATCTGAGTTCTTTATGTATGTGATTCATATCTGATTCTCTTTGAGGTGCGAAATAGATGAGTGAATCTGTTCTGATTTAGTGTTTTCAAAAGTTTTTTAACTGAACTAATTGAGACTTTTGACATAGATTTTTGATTATACAATTTGATTTTCTTAAACAATCCTTTATTATCCATTTCTTGGAGACTTGTTCGCTAACTAATGCAAGATCTCTGTGTTTTGCTTTTTCAGGCGCTTGGTTTAAGGTTGAGCCAGATGACTCTCCAAAGAGGCTGGATTTGGGACTTCTTATGCTGCTAATGGCTCCTAAAATTTCACTGTAGTACGAGGAACACGAAGTCTGAGAGTATAATATCAGACTACAATCGAAGTCTGAGATTTTTTCAGACTTCCAGGTAAATCTGGTTCGAGTATTTAGATTTCATGAAGTCTTATTTCAGACTGCATATGAAGTCTGAAATTTAAAACTTTTTGAAAATTTTCACACGAAAACTTTTAAAAATGCGGAAAATTTTCCCGCTCGATTCAGAAGTTACATCCCAGACTGCATATGAAGTCTGATATTATGCAACAACCAACAAATCTCCTTTTTGTGAACAAAACCCTTACATAGATTAATTTGGTTTATTTACAAGTTTCTTTTAATTAATAGAACTTTTGATTGATAAATCTGTATGCAAACTAATACATAGGTTGATTTAGTATATGTTGAAGGTGCTTTGGACAAAGCAAGAAAACATAAGAAGAGAAATCTTGAAGATACTCTTAAAATGGTGGAGAAGAAGAGAAAGGTAATTTCCAAAGAGGTTCAAAATATATCAAGGATTGTCTATGGTGGGGCTTACATTGTAGACATGGCAGACAAAACTGGGGAACGTGATGTGTATGGCGATACAAGGAACATGAAGCAATCAAAATTCTAATATCAGACTACAACGAAGTCTGAGGGTAAAAATTCAACATGAAGTCTGATATTATACTACTTTTGAAGTCTAAAGTGTGATACTAAATTAGGTGTTTTCTCATTTTTTATAGATTTTTACTTGTTATTAGTTTTCTTATTGAACCAATTGTATTGTATTAGATCATTGGATGATCAAATCAAAGAGAGGAAGCTCTCTTTGTCTACTATGCTTGTAGAAAAATACATAGTTGTATAAATTTACTTTTGTCTACTCAAATCAACAAGGAATTTTGTTTATTGAAAGTATACAACATGAGAAAAATGGGTCATCTTAACCTTGGAGAAATATGTGTCACCTTAACCTTCAAGAATTTTCTTAGACTTGGGAAAAATGGGTCATTTGTAATATCCAGACTGTCAAAGAAGTCTGATGATATGGTTGTCAGACCTCTACTGCTGTCTTATTCTTATGAGCTAAAAGTTTATAAAATTAACAAGTCCAAATGTCAAGTCCGTTCTCTCATCATCACATTAGCGATCTTATTGGAAAAACATCATGTAAACGCTCTGCATGCATGTGGTTTTGTAGCTCATCTTAATCCCAATCTGCTTCTTCATTGATACTTTGATATGCTTTGGTATAATCAGTTCAATTATATCAAAACATTCAATAAACAACCAACATATATAATGTGGAGTATGACGTTTACGCACAGACTTTCGTTCCACCACTGAACATGTATGGTTTTTTTAATAGATCATCATCCAATACTTGTTTGGTTTGTTCTTCACATATTTTTCATCATGAACACGTATAAACCACATTAGACGAAGTCTGATTCTATTAGCTACATTGCCAATATTATTCAAAAATTGATTAAAAAATAATTACCAAACATAAGAATGTAAAACTCACGCATGAGAAACATATACAACTAACACACATTTATAAAAAATTAAAATTAACGAAATTAATCACAAATATACAATAAATGCGTTTTTAAAGTTTTTAACATTTCAGATGTCTATACAAGTGTGATTGTAGTAAAATCAGACCTCTATAGCTATCTGAAAAGAGGGTATTTTTGCAATTGAAATCAAAGTGGCAGACAGCGGATTCAGTCTGAAAGCCATCAGACAGTGTACGCAGTCTGCTTTGAAATTTTTTGACATTTTTTCAGACAGCTTATGAAGTCTGAGCACAAAAAGGGGTAGTTTTGCAATTGACTTTTAAATTTGACTTTTTGTCAGATTTCTCCAAAAAGTCTGACAATTTTCAGACTTCTTATGTTGTCTGACAAAAAGTAGAGGGTAGTTTTGCAATTGACCAAAAAAATTTGGGATTGACTTTTTTTGTAACAGACTTCTACTGATGTCTGACAAGATTTTCAGACAGCGAGGGAAGTCTGATGAAAATCTTCGCAATTTCGGTGTTTATCCAGCGTTGACAAAAATTCTATTTTTCAGATGTCTATAGCCGTCTGGCAAAAGTTTTGAATATCAGTCGTTTAATGTTGTCTGATACTTTTTCCAGACGGATTTAGAAGTCTAGCGTTTTTTTTCCTTTGTTCTGGTCAACATCTGATAATTTGGGTCAATTGCAGTTTCTACCCCCTTTTATTTTCAGACATCGGATTCCGTCTGACAAAAAGTCAAGAATCGGTCAATTTCTTGCCAGACTACATAAGAAGTCTGGCTAAAAAAGCAAATTTGAATCAATTGCAAAACTACCCTCTTCTTATTTAGACTTCTTGGTGAAGTCTAATATTTTTTTTTCAAAGGAATTTCTCATACCTCTATGGAGGTCTATCATTTGAAAGTCAATTGCAAAACTACCCTCTCGTTGACCATCATTTTCCATCAGGCTTCATGGGAAGTCTGAAATTGCGAAACATATCTGAAAATCGGTGGATCTTGTAAAAAATCACATAAATCTGGTTTTGAGCTCATTTTTACCTTCGTCAAACGCTCAAAACTTCTAGTTACATCAATACCCAACAAACCCAACCATTTTTATGCAAGAATAACCATAATCACAAGAGATCCAAATTTTAAAAAATTTAAAAACGTGAATTAAAGAGTTTTTGGATAAAATTGGAGAGAAAATAGGAGAATAGAAGGTTGTGAACTCTAATATAGAGCTTTAATGGCTCGAAATTGGTCGTGTGAGGCATTAGGAGCTCAAATTTGATTGTTAATGATGGTTGGGTGAATTGGAGAAGATGACATTTTCGTAATTAAGTTAGATCTGAAAGGTTTTTTGTCTTTTGGTAAAAATATCATATTTCATATGAAGTCTGACGATGGCATTATCGTGAATACTCAAATTAGGGAGATACATTAGCGAAAGAAAGGAAGGAAAAAGGAGAGAGTAGTTTTAAGATTGACTTTAATTTTGGGAGTAGTTTTGCAATTGCCCCAAACCTTTTTATAGAGGAAAATATAGAATTTTGAAACCTTATAATAAACGATGACAGGAATCTGAAATCTTTAATTGCTATGTTATTCGCATCGGGATTCTCCAAATTCAATGTCAATTGTCCGGCTGAACCCCTAAATGGAACCGGAGCATCAAATTATAATCTATAGTCTTGTATTACAACTATACATTAACAAAAATCTTAGTTAAATTTTGTACATTGGTTTGTTTTTTTCTTACACATTATCTTTTTTATCCATATAATAATTTAACATTCATTCAGTTTTTACACTTTAGAATGGTTATATTTAGTAAATATCAACCCCTTACTCCACCATTTTGAAATCGAAAATTGTTAGAAATTTGGTTAGTTAAAAGAAGCTAATTAGAATAATGTTGGGTGTTAAAGAAATGTTGTTGAGATCTATTTTATTAAACAATAATGTTTTAAAAAAATTATTAGATGTTAATTGAAAAGTATAGTAAAAAAAAGACGAACTTATTTTTCTATTTGAACAAATGAAAAAGTCAATATTTATACAATATAAAAATGATAAATTTTGATATAAAATATGTATAAGTTATTATGATAGTTGATTTTCACTAGTAGAAATTATTGGTATAACAACGGACCGGCTACAGATTTTCCGTGGCTTTTTCAAAAAGCCACAAAAAAAACCACGGAAGAGCCACGAAAAAGTCGATATAGCCACGTAAAAAAATTATATAGCCACGGAAAAAATTAGCCACGATGTTATAGCCACGGAAAAACACGTCGTGGCTATTATGTGGCTATAGCGTCGTGGCTAATTTTTCTGTGGCTATATGAACATTTTCGTGGCTATTTCAAGGCTAGCCACGGAAAATCCGTGGCCAATCCGTGGCTAATCTGTGGGGGAATAATTTCTACTAATGTTTTAAATAATTCGGATGGAATGAAAAATATTAAAAATCTCACCGGCTAATTGGTAATATCCCATGGCGAGAGGAGACTACTCACAAGAATTCAAGTTGTTGAAAATTACAATACCATTGTCATTTAAGTGCCACATTAATTTAATTTTTAATTCAACAATTATTGTAGTGTTTCAACTATTTAATTTTTTCTTTTCAATAAGTAGTTTTAAGGTACACATTCATTCACTTGAGTTTTAACTAAAAAGAATTGGTTTTCCAAAATGTAAAGTAAGTTGATCTTATTCTTTAGAAAATAGCTTTTAAGCGGTTTTTCGTTTTTTTTGTTAAAATGTTTGTTTTCTAAGAAAGTAAGAAATTGTACTTGCATGTCATAGGCCACTACATGAAACTTTTGATGCGACTTATCTTTCACCATAAGAGTTATGGATGATTCAATATGGTTAATATGCTCATTAGATCCATATCCAACAATAAGCACTTGGTGAAAAAAAACATCCACGAGTCCAATAGGTGATGTATAAATTTGCTGCAAAATTTAAAGCGGTTTACTCAAATGAAAAAGTGATATTGCATAATTTTTGATGTTTATGGAACTATAAATAATGAAACTTAATGTTTCAACGTTATTGAATTCATCACTAACGTTTTGAAATATCCGTACTATAGGTTCTCATCCCACAATTGGCTTAAGCTCATCGATAACCTTTGGAAGATACTCAATCATATATGGTAAACATTGTTATCAAACATATTTGGTGAACATCGGCTCGAACTACATGTTCTTTACTTGATGCAAAAGTAAAAGTAAAAGCTCTCTTTTTATTTTGGATTATATTCTCTTTTTGTAAGGCATGTTATTGACCTAGTGTCGTGCGAAGATTGTACAACGTTTAAGGTGAATTTTACAAATTAAGTTCTTTGTATAATCATAAAATAAGAAAAACATGAATAAAAAATAAAAATTCAAAAAAATTTGATTAAAAAGAATCTTGGAAAGAGACATAGCTATAGATACTCATTCTAATTTTGTTTATATTATTATCATAAGTAAAAGCAAGTAACATTTTGTTTATATTTATCATCAATATTAAACACAAATCAATAAGAAAAAACTAAGTATTAAATTCAAAATATAAATAAATTTAGAGAAAACATGAAATAAAGTGAAAAAGAACAAATGGTAAAAGAATGTGTTGACGAAAAACCACTACAAGAAAAATGGATATTCTTAGCTCACGATAAATGCTATTATATGTGATTGATAACGTTTTTGAAATGGCTATATCTACCCCAGCTATAATAGGTTGACCATATATAATAGCGTTTTTGGTCGTGCTATAATAACATTCACCAATGATAACGATATTTTCCCCTTGCTGTTATTAGATGTATTTTATTATAGCATTTCTTTGGAACGCTACATATATACTATTTTATAGCATTGTTAAATAATTTTAATTGATAGTCTTTTGCTGTATTAAATATATATATTTTGAAGTTTGGCTCAAAATATTATTTTATTAATCATCCAAAATATGTATTACACAAACATTATAAGAAAAAAACATAATATTAAAAAAAGTCCTACAAAAACATAAAATCTTATACTAATTAACATCTTGAAGCCAATGGAGATTTCTTTTCTCTTTGTGATTTTCCATGTAAATCCATTGTTTGACAAATACACTCACATTTGTTGTAGTTCTCTCTTAATATTTGGTGATGTCACCTACCTGCCAAAACCAAAATAAAAAAGTTGTGTGAGTCTATAAACTATGAAACTGACACGGGAAAAAGGGAAATAAGAAGAAACAGAGAGCTAAGAAGTTAGCTATCTTACAAGTTTGAGATGACAACATGAATTTTTGTTTACTTAGTAAATTATCTTCAGAACGATATTTGTATTCAAATTATATCCTGAGGGAAGCCATGTCTACGAATAAGATCTACTGAGTAACACCAAAACATTCTTGATTTACAAGAAATACATTATCAATCGAACAAGTAAAACAGACCAACTCACGGTGGTAACCAAGCTGAAAAACACTAAGGTGAAGATGCTTCTTAGCAAACATAAATGTGATCATGTGTTGTAGCTACAAGAATCAAACACACAAAACTATTATTTTCTCTTCTCTACAAAAGAAAAAGGGACTAACTAACATATGCAGCAAAACATTACCATCTCCAAATCCATAACAAGGGATCAAGTTATCGTCAGCAAAAGAAAGAGAGACTTACACTAATTTGCTTCAAACGACCAGAAAAGGTAGAGAGTGACTGCAACGACTGTTCAACCACAAACGCCTCTCCGATTCTGTATGTAGTAAACATATATCATATTCAGTAATAATATCATAACAAACATAAATGTGTAAGAACTCAGGTAAATGATACAACTTGCATAATAACCTGAAGTTCCAAATGCATAAGATCGATATGTACAAAAAATATATTAACTGTTAGAAGTTCTGGTAATACGTTGTTGGACATAAATTAAAATTTTAGGGATCAGTGGAACATCTCACTGAAGAAGTCTAAATCAGGGTGATAATGATAGATATAATAATGCAGAAAAAGATAACCACAGAAAACATTGTTCGAACTTGGAACTTCATATCAGAGACCAGAGTTGAAAGCTCATAACATCACAAAGCAGATAACAAAACAAAGAAGTGACGACGTCGGAAACCTGAAGCAGGAGAGAGACTAACCTGAAGCAGGAGAGAGTAGTCCTGGTATGAGAACAAACCAAGAATTGGATATAAGATACGAATCATTCACCAGCTCAAGAGTTGGTTTGTGTGACTGGTTTTGCAGCTCTTTGTCTGTGGAAGAAAGTTCCAAGATAATTAGATGGATAACAAAGGAAAGTGATTAAAATTGCTTTCCTAATTATTCGGTTGCAGCTTTTGTTTTTCCAGCTGAACTAATTTCCAGTGCTGAGGCAAGATCCATGGTTCGGTTTGACTAGATACTTCCTGCTTTTAGGTTTAAGAAAAGCTTTAAGAGTCTGAAAACTGAAAAAGAAACTGGACAAAGAGATTGTGTTACAAAACGTAATGACACCACCCAGAGGAAACATGTAACATTTGTATGCCCATAGCACGAGCAGATACCTTTATAGAAAGCTTACCATTCTTGTTCAGAAGTAACACAATCTGCTTATTCAGACCATTGACAACTCTAGTTGAGTCAACTACGCTCTTCACCTCTCCATATCCTTCTTCTATCTTGGCATCCTCATCATCATCCCCAACCAAACCAAGTTTCCTTTTTTGGCCTAAAATGCATTTACTAAGAGAAATCAGAAACATCAAGACAATGAAATAATATCATTTATCAATCGACCAAAACCCAGTACACAAAGGAAATGTTTTTAACAATTGAAGATCTAATATTATTGAAAACCAGAAGATTGTAGCTTTTACAATATATCAAACGAAATCATAGATATGATTATGCCCTTTATTTGCGGGCATGTTTCTTATGTTCAATCTCCTCGAGAGCATTGGGAATACCTGGGTCTTTCTCTATTCTTCGCTTACGGTTAATCCCGAGCTTCTTGGCATCCTTTGCCTTCTTCTTGTGGTGCTCCTTCACCTTTCTCAGGACCTTGTGCTTCTGCTTCAAGTTTACCCTCTTACACTTGCTCTCTGCAAAATAATCACAACATCAGAGAAATCAATAAAGACCTAGTAGATCCTGAACTGATTTCAGTTCATCGACGAAGACGAATCCAAGATAGAGATTCGACTGAGAGATTTAGCTTACTTTTACTCCGTTGCACCATCTTTTGCCTTCTGCTGAGAGCAAAGCAAAAATAAAAACTGAGTAGTTTAAAAGATGAAGATATCGGCGGCGATTAGGGTTTTACTATTAGATGGATTTGGTCCACGACCTGACCCGGACGAATTAACCCGACCCTATTTGAGTCAACTTCCGAAAAAATAGTTGGTGTGAGAGAGGCTCAAACCAGAGACAAAATAAGTAGCGGAGGAGGAGGAAGGCCGTGTAGGATCGGAGTAGAAACTGACTGAAAAAAGAGGAAGAGGGAGAGAGAACCAGAGACATAATGAATCGTTTTTTGTTCAAGAGTAAAGAAAAGAAAAAAAAACTTAATGAAAAGAAAATAAAGTTTCCGCCAAAACCAAAAAAAATAGAGGAAAAGGTTTTGCCAAAACCAAAATTTTATAAGTGTTGGTGCCTATCGTAAAAATTAGGCTTTAAAACTCATTTTTGTTTTCCGTTTAATGAAATTTCAGTTTAACATAGATAAAATGCTATAATAAAGTATCAAAGTCCATCATACTCTATTTAATAGCAATTAGTGAAATTGTGCTATTGTAATGTGCTATCAATACCCTTTTTTTTTGTAGTGAATGAATTCGTTTTGTTGTAGAGGAAAAACTGAGATGGTGTTAAAAACAATAAGTATCAGAAATAATGAATTGGGATGTATGGAGGAAAAAACAATAAAGTCATTAGGATTTGATTAAAAACACATAGTTAATTCTAAGTTGAAATAACTTTAACTACTAGTATATTAAAATCTTTTTAGAATTAAGATCCCCAAAAATGTGTATATTTTGAAGGGAAACTTGAGGCAAATGCTTTTTAATACACTATAAAACATAAGCATAGCTTTCTGCATGTGGATACTAAATCCACATTCATAATGACTTCGAAGCTTCGACTGATAAGATTAATAAACTCCAAAAATATCTATTTTGATCTCATGCCAGCGTCTTCTTTTAATCATTTTACTTAAATAGAAACAAACATATATATATATATATATAACTTCACCAAAATATTTGAGAAGACCGCTTATATAAACCTTTATGATAACATAACTACACAAACATTGCGCTCTTTGCTTACCAATCTACCACCTCATAACCCTTCTTCGTCCTTTCAATTTTTCAAGTCTACATAATCTTCCAAAGGAAAACCCTAAATATCTCACCACAACACCCCTATACTTAATGTCAATGGCACTCGTTAATGACCATCCAAATGAGCCTAATTACATCTCGAAACCAAATTCTTCTTCAGAAGATCTCTCCTCCCAGGAGAAATATGGATTAGATCACGCAGATGTAGCTTATGCAGGTAGCGAAGGAGGAGGTTCGGCTTCAAGCAGTAGCACCATGAATTCTGATCATCAACAGAATCATCAAGGGTTTGTGTTTTACCCTTCCAATGAAACCATCGAAGATCATAATTCTTTGATGGATTTCAACACTTCGTCATTTTTCAACTTCGATCATCACCGAAGCTTTATCACTCCGCCATTGGTCTTGGACGGGAACATGAGCTACGGCTACACAGGTTGGAGTCATAATCAGTTCGACAGTATAAGCCCTAGAGTCATCAAAGCTCCAAATTGCTTTGAAACAACGAGTAGTTTTGGTTTGACAAAACCGATGACAAACCATGGAAATGGAGATTGGTTATATTCTGATTCATCCATTGTAAACACCGGTTCAAAGCGAGAGTCTGCGTCCCCTAAACCGGCTAGAAATAAACGTCCTTGCACGGTAACAATTAGTAACTCCAAATAGTTATATGATTTAGATCACTTTAAGATGTTAAGTGTTCACCATATAATCATCAATACAGGGAGAGAACACCCAAGCTTCAAAGAAGCCGTGTAGCGGTGCCAACGGGAAGGCCAAGCCGAAGGCAACAACGTCACCAAAAGATCCACAAAGCTTAGCAGCCAAGGTTTGCTTTCTTTTTCTTTACCAATATTATTTATTTCCATGGTGATCCTTTTGAATTTGAAATGAGTTTGATCATAAGAAAATATAAGTGTTTTTGTTAATTAAGCTATACAAAATATATTTTTTGTTTGTTTGTTTAGAACCGAAGAGAAAGGATCAGCGAACGCCTCAAAGTATTGCAAGAACTTGTACCCAATGGCACAAAGGTATAATACGTATATATTTTACTCTTCCTGAAACATTTATTTTTTTTAGAGAATAATAAACATATATTTATGATTTGATATTTTTGATGTATTTATGTAGGTTGATTTGGTGACTATGCTTGAGAAAGCAATTGGCTATGTCAAATTTCTTCAACTACAAGTTAAGGTAGATTATTCTTTACAAACATTCTATTAATTATATCATAACCTATGTCATATAATTACGGTTTTGTTTTTGACAAGTACACATATGTATTGATATAAACAATTTTGTTATAGGTACTTGCTGCCGATGAATTTTGGCCGGTACAAGGACGAAAAGCTCCGGACATTTCTCAAGTTAAAGAAGCCATTGATGCAATCCTCTCATCATCACAGCGAGATAGGGACTCGAAATAGAGAAACAGATTGCTAGTTGCTATTAAATTAATCCGCATTAACTATGTTGCCGTCACATTTGAATTCGGTTTCAAGTAGTTAATAAGTAACGTTAAGTTATGCGCAAATCGAGAAATTCTGGACTCCTTTTCATATGTACGAGTTCGACCCAGCACATTGAAGTCACCGATGATATTTCTGTCAGAAGTCGGTCCACACGAGGATGGTATCTTTATAGTAGATATAGGTGTAGTTATTATATATATATATATATATACATATATATATGTGTGTAGCTTTCTATCTTTTGTAATTCTCCAAGAAATGCGCAATGGGATTGTGCACATTTTTGGATCTTTATGAGTTCATCTTATCTTGAGGGAATCTTTTATGTTTTCAGTGTTTTGCATCCTTTCTAATCTATTGAATTTTAGCTATTTTGTAAATTTTTGTCAATAAATTATGAACCTAAATCTAAAATGACTCATCTAGATTGGTGGTTCAGAAATCCATATAGAACATATTAAGTTGCATATAAGCACTCTTTATTAACTTATTTGTTTTATATTTTTTTGCACTTGAGATCCAATAAATCTTTAAGATCTTGAAAACTTTATTTCTATTGGTTCAGACATTATTTTCACCAATTCAAAATAGTATGCCACGAAAATAATTTTCTCTTGTCAGAAAAATCTTATGATCCAAATTTTCTCTTGTCGGAAGAATCTTATGATCCAGATTAATACAATTAATTCAGCGTGCAGCGATGAGATTATGTATGCTATTTTGTATGCTATTGATATTTTTTGCTAACTTCATTATGATTTGCTTTTACGTAAAAGGTCTTCTTATACACAATGAGTTCAATTCTCTTGATACTAAAATGATTTATTACATGATAGTGACATATAGTCTGTGGTTTTTGTGGGATTTTGTGTCATCACTTGAATTCAAATTCGCAATGCATGCTGTTGACAACAGTTTTATCTGCTTATTACATGTGTTTATGCATTTAGTTTATATACATATGTAAGTAAATAGTTACAAGGAAAAGACTAATTTAACCTAATTTGTACCGAGCCTGAAAAATTATAGTTTTGTTCATTAACGGAATAAGGTAGAGTGCAAATTAAATAGATCCATATATATATATATAAAAATTAAATAGATCCATATATATATATATATATATATATATATATATATATGATTACCGGATAATTTATCAAACTAGTATCCCTAGCCTAAACTATGATGAATTGGTGACATTGTCTTTGTTGGGCGGCGTAGTTGCAAAAAATTTCTCAAAAACTTGCGTCGCTAATTATAAAACCACACTCAAAATAAAATTTATTCATTGTTTGGACAATTTCAACAATTTTTCTAAATACTTTGAATCTTTGATATATACAAATATATCCAATGGGTGGAATTTGTTTATGTGAACTAGTTTTATTGTTCAAAAAAACCGTTTCAGCCACCGTTTAACTAGTTTTAAAAAAAAACTAACTAGATTTAGATCTATGTTTTTGAAGAAGAAGTATATTTTCTTTTAATTTATTATTTTTAATTAAAATTTTGTTAATAATTAAGATTTTTAACTATTCATCCGGCATAAATCAGAAGTTAATAATTTAGACTTCTAATTAAAAGGAATTTTGTATTATTTGAGAGAGATTATATTTTGAAAATAAAAAAATTCCAACTATAATTTCGTATTTTAGGTCTTAACCACAATTCTCATGAGAGATTGTAATTTTAAAAATAATTTATAATATTTTGTTTGTTGGTTAATCTATTTTTTAATCCGTCTTCGAGTGAGAAAATATTTTTAATACTTTATAATTGAAAATAACTAATCTATTTTTACCACCCGTCTTATAGTAATTTTAATATTTTATAAATTTGATGGAAAAATCGTCCAAAAATTGCTATCGTAAAACATCAACCATAACCTAACATATTATTATTCGAATAATATAAATATTGACTAATTTTATATTTTTATAAAATTTAAAATATATCACTATTTTAATATTCTAACACTAAAAATTATTTTATAAAGTGTCATTTAATTAATATTAATTTATTTTGTTATATTTATATTTAGTTTTTATTTATCGAGTCATTTAATTATATTTACAATTTTCTTTAATAGTTTAACTATAGTTCTTGAATATATATACATATATATCCATTTTTCAGTTTTTTATAATAAAAATGTAACTAAAATTAATTTATAATAAGTTTTATTTAGACTTACGAATTTTGTTAATTATTTTTATAAAAATTGAAAAAACCAAACTATAAATTTTGTATAATAAACATATATTTATATTTAAATATTATATTATTATTTTTTTGAAAAACAAATCTTAAATTATAAAATATTTAACATGCACTGTTCTAATAATACTGAAACTTATCTAGATATTAGAGTTGAAACATGTACTTCCCCAAGCCACCATCCTTCGTATTGAATCAAATACATTGCATCAAGATCAAACATAATAGTATAATTAAATGAGACAAATATAGTTTTAGTGAAAAATTAAAGTTTCAGATAAAAGTAATATCAATGTTATTTCTAAAAATATATTTGTTTTAATAGTGTAGATTCAAAATATAATTTAAAGAAGACTAAATTAAAACTAATAGCACATAAATTTTTATAATACTAATTCTACTCGTTTCATATTTTTTTTAAAAAGTTTTATATAACATAGTTTTAATTAAAATTTCACTAAATCACCGTGAACAACCATTCTACTCGTTTCATATTTAACACTATATCTATTTCGTTGTAAACATTTGAATCACAATAGAAACTTAGTTGCACCCTTTAGAGGATCATTGAACCGATCGAGATCAAGGAAAACACATATGGTTCTACATTAACCTCCAATTTTATTCGTTTCAGTAACTTACAACTTCAATTAACTGATTGGCTAACATACTTAAGATCTTGATCAGCATCCCAAGGTCAACGCGTGTCCTATTGTGATAGATTAGGGATACGTGCTTATATATTCTAAATCATTTCATTCTTTAACATAGTTTTTAATGTTAAAACTAAGGTGAAGAATATTACATCTCATATTAAATAACAACATGCTTAGCAACATTGACAATCCCACTTTATGCGGTGTACTTGTAATTTTGTACTTGCGTTAATTATGTACTTCAGTATGTTCTATTAAGTGAATAAGACAAAATAAGTTATTGGAATAATTAATCCAAATATTAAGATAATAAACCACTTTTCTAGTTAAAAATTGTTAAATCAAATTTAGTGGTCACTATATATCTCATGAAAATATGCTACAATCTATATTTCTTTTATGTCTTTAACTTTTTTTCAAGCAAATTATTTAATTATTTAGAGAGAGTTATTTTTAATATTTATATTACCAATTTTGGTACTCGTCTTCAGAAATCCTAGGGACGGATGAGAGTTTCGGAACAGAAAAATATTTTAATTTTGGCTCCTTTTACCGAATATACTCAGATCTTGATGAAATAGCTTTGGTGCCTTCAAAAAATAAATCAAACTTGCATTAATCTTTTTTTTTTTTCTTTTTTTGGCAAAGAAAAAGATGTATTTTCGGGACAATGATGATATAGTTGTTATGAGCGAAAGGTAAATGTTAGGATGGATTCGATAAATAGTATGACAAATTTGTCCCTTCTTCAACTTGCAGTAATTCAAATATAAAATAATGATATTGTTGGAATCTACTTAATTATACGTCATAACTTCTTTTTTTTTTTTAAGTTATAAGTCATAACTTAGTCAGTTTTGAGGATATTCCTTTGAAGATTCTCTTGTTAATTGTTTTTTCAATATGTTTATATGTCTCCAACCTCCATAATCAGGGACATGTAATATTTTATATGTTTTTCTTACGTAAGCCACATCACTTCATGCATAAACTCTACTTCCTCAGTTTCAAAAAGATTGATTTTATAGATTTTATTTTTGTTTCATAAAGATTGATGTTTTATGTTTTCTATGTATTTTTTATTCATTAATAATGATAAATTGTAAACTTAAAAAGAGATAATAAAATTTACTTCCTCCGTTTCACAATAAGTGTTGCTATAGAGTTATTTTTTCGTTTCAAAATAAGTGTCGTTTTAGATTTTCAATGCAATTTTTGACATAGTTTACCTACTTTAACCTTAGTATCAACCAATGAAAAATAAGGATATCAAAAGTCAATTTAGTTGTTAGGGATATAATAGAATTTTTAATATATTTCTTAATCCGTGTGAAAAATGTCAGAACGACACTCTTTGTGAAACGGAGAGAGTATTAAATTGTGATTGGTTTAAAATTATAGAAAATCGTAAATAATAAAAAAATGATGCATTTATAAATATGTTTTAATTTGTTTTCTTAATATGTGTGAAAATCCTAAAACATCAATCAATTAGGAACAGAGGGAGTATTATTTACAGGACAATTATTTTGTAAGATATAGTTTTCGTACCAATTGTTTCCTAATACATTTTTCGTAGCAATCATTTGTCATATTATGGTTTTTTTTTTGTCAACATATTATGGTTAAAATATGAATTCTAGAATAAGTTTTGGAAATTCGAACCAAAAAAAGTTTTGGAAATGATCGGATGTAATACGACAAGTTATGCCGTTGCGACAGTTGTCACGTGTATTATTTTGTTAGAAAGATTAGCGAAGGATTTGCCATCAAGTTGACTAGAGAAAAGTGTTGCATTGTTTGTATCGATAAGTTAAATCTGCATTTCTATGTTATCATCTATAATATTATGACGTCTTATTCTCTTGAAAAGTCATATATCATGTGGTTTCCAAAGTTAATCCTGTTGATGCAATTTTGGATGATATTACTTTAATTTTTGTTGTCCGACATCTTCTGATTGGTAATAGTTACTTTTGAAATTAACTATCGTCAGATTTCGTACTAATTTATCTGGTAGTTCGATAACAGACAATCTCACAACGTTGATACTAGTCGAAAAACATTCCAAATTTAGAATAAGCAGTGTGGTGGTTTTTCGAAGAAAATTTCAATCTATAACATTTTGATACATTTTTACCAGACTGACTAGATCAGCCGAAAGGATATATAAAAAGTTATAAAACCGAATTCACTAGTTTGTTTATCAATTTTTTTCACATCTTAAGGAATCTCATGCCTGAAGTCAAATCTTCCATATTATTAGCCAAACACTACACATATGATTCTGTCAGCGCGAAGTCCATTTTCTCGAGAGGTGAATGTTCAATCCCATTAAGCAGTTTATCATAGCCATTGGCTAGTTATAAAAACTAATTTCTCCAAGATTCACTACAAATTAAAAGCGAGAGAACCAAAAACCTAATTCTCTCTCTCGCACAAAGCTAGCCCCAAACAGCCGCCATAGCTCAAATCTCACTGATAATGGATCTCCATTGCAGGCCTTCCTCCGTCGTCTCCTCTCTCTCGATCTTAGCATATTTTCCCTGAAGCCATCTCCTTCTCTCCTCTTTGCCAGGTGTGTGCTTCCAACGAGATATCCTTGCTGCTCTTGCCTGATGTCTTCGGTGGTGACGTATTTCCTAGCGAGGGTTGGTTCTTTGTTCAGTCCACCAAATCTAGTCCATATGACCTCGCCTTGCCATGTTCTGGTGTTGATGGATAAGTTGTTGTCGTCTCCTCCGAATCTGCCGGTCCCCCTGACTTGCCGGATCTTCACGCCTCTCAGCCTTCTTTCCTTGGTTTATGCGTCCTGGTGTGTCTCTTCTCCTCACACCCTGGCTTTATTCACCACAAACTGTTGTCTGCCTCCTTTTGAGGAATCTCATTCTCTACTCTGCCAGTTGTATCTTCCCCTGCTCCGCCTCCGCCGCTCGTATTGTTATATTCTCTGCCGTAGTCAAAAGTATATGTCGGTTTGGATGATGTTTTCAACTTAGTAGAAGTCGTGTTCGTGCTCTCCTACCCACGGATCTGTCATCCTACATTGCGTCTCCGTTTTTGCGTTATGTTCCTCGGACTCCAGTTCGAGCTTTCTTTGAGATTGAGGCATTGACAGTGTTTGACAGCACACTTAAGTACAAAACTCTAAACCCAAATATGGAAGTTTTGACAGTTTCTGAATCTTTGGGTTTCAACCTAGTCAAAGCCATAATAGTGTTATCGGGTGTTAGCAATTTTGTTGTTTTGCTATTTTTTACTGCATTTTGCAGAGATCGAGTGATTCAAATCTTCCATCTTCAAGACTGTATTCGTTTGACTTTCATAAGGATGTTACCTATTTGCCTCTTCATGAGGATGTTACGCATTTACCTCTTCATGAGGATGTTATCCAATTACCTCTTTATGAAGATATTACGTTTGTTTCTAGTATCCCCTTACCTCTATATGAGGATCATATTACTGCTGAATGCAGCCACTTTATTGTTTTATGCAGTTCTACTGTTAGATTTTTCAGCTTTTTATCTATCTTGTTGTGGCAGCTAGATAACATTAAGCTTGAAATTTTCTTTCTTCCCGCTAATCGGGTCGTTTTGGACATTAGTTGTCTGTTTGCCTCCATTTCGGAGATGTCATTCCTCCTTTGCTCATTTCTTCCTTTAAGTGAGTTTCGTGCAGGGAGTGATTTGTTGAAGATTACAGAGGCTTTGATCTCAAATTTAATCAAAGGCTTTGCACCCGCTTTGGAGATTGTTAATTGTGCATTTGTTGTTATTCCAATCTCGGGTGATAGATCGCTAAGTGTATTCTACAATCCCCATGGCTTCGTCTCACTTACCAACTCGATCGTCGCTGAATTCAAAGGAATTCTTTACGATTTTTAGTTGTTGAAGTGCTTTGTTACGCTTATCCTTCTATGTTATTTTCCTTGCTTTGATGTAATGTTTGTTTATATTGCCAAGATGGATTTGTATCTTGAAAACACTTACTCTTTTTATGAAAATTAAGTATCTATAAAATATTGTTGACATAAAAAAAAGCCAATTTCTCTAAACGTTTTCGGCAACCTTGTTATGGCAATCCAAAATGTGGAATACCGTGTAATTAAACACTCTAAACACTAAACTATTCTCAGTTTCTAACACACCATAACCAAATCGTTGAGCTTAATCTGAACATGTCTGCCCTTTTTCTAATTATGTCGTCTGCCCATTTTTACAATTATTAGGGTTGGCCAATTAAGATTAGGCTACCTAACCCAGTCCAATCTATGGATTTCAATAATATCTGAATTTAGGTTGGAGATATTTGGGTTATAGGCAACCAAAAATACCCTAGACACAAAATCCAAAACATTTGCATATAGAGTTTCTTAGGTTTCATTGATCAAATCGTTTAAAAAAAACAATTATACAGCTGTTTTATAACTTTCAATTGTGTGTGAAGTTATGGATATCTGATTAATAATTGGTATTTTCGTGCTTTTATAAAATATTTTAGTTGGTTAATTTGCAGTATGATTTTTTATGTGTTGTCAACTTGCCATTATTTTTTTTTGCAAGAACTCAAGATATATATTAAAATAAACTTGAACAATCCGAAAATGTATATCTAGATAAGAGAATCTTGAATAAAATGGGATTTGTCTTGGTTGAACTTCAAAACTACACAATTTGATCGAAAACTTATTTTTGATATTTTTGACTACAAAATGGATTAATTTAGATAATCCGAAATTTTAGTGGCCAACGTATATAGTTAAAGTTGGGTTTTAAGATTTCTTTGAACAGGTCTACGGAGTAAAGAAATTTAATAACTCCTACAAACTTGCAACTCGTTAATTAGCCTCTTGTACTAGTTTAACTCGGATCCTATTTTTCATCTATTACATTCAATCACACCCCTATCATTCGAACTTATTAGTTTTTAATCCAATCCTTTTTGTGATTTTTTCAGCTATTTCTGTTTCACATATATAAAAGCTCTTTAAACTCCAATTCTCCGGTCACTAAAATCTTCATTCCTTCAAAATAAAAGTCTGCAGTTTAACTTTAAATTTGAAATTTATCAAAACAATGACTTCGCATGGTGAAGAAATCGAAGAAGAACAAATATCAAGAATTGAGAAAGGCAACGGCATTCATTGCCATGGAGGAATGGAGACAATCATTTGTACTTCTCCTAGCATTGTTTGCCTTACCCAAAAGGTAAAAAAAAGACTATTTGTTTTATTACATAGTTATAAATTATAATGATCATAAACCCTTAGGCCAAATTGATTTATGGCTTTTTTGAAATTGATTCCAGTTGATAGCAGAGTTGATTGGGACATATTTCGTAATATTTTCGGGATGTGGAGTGGTGGTAGTGAATGTATTGTACGGTGGAAAAGTGACGTTTCCAGGGATATGTGTGACTTGGGGTCTCATTGTTATGGTTATGATTTATTCTACCGGCCACATCTCCGGTGCACATTTCAACCCTGCCGTCACCTTCACTTTCGCCATTTTCCGGCGATTTCCATGGTATCAGGTATCTATTCTATCTTGTGTTTGAATAAGATTTAGTTTGTTTCAAACATTAAGTTCTTATTATTGTAAATACAATCATTAATAATTAAAAAAATCACTAATTCAATTTAGTATTAATAATATTATGAACAAAATATATATATCATATTAATTATAACTAAACATACATATAGTTATTATTATATTTAACTTCTTATTAAAACATTTTATAGTTTATATATAAATTTAAAACTAGTAGCAACAAATAAAGTATTATCTAAAATTATATTTATAAATATCTAATTTATTTAGTAAACATATTTTCATTTTAATTATAATAAATTATAATTATATATATGTATAAACATCAATATATAAAACATTTCTATTAAAAATATTTTATTGTTTATATTTATCTAAATTCAAAATTCATATAAATAATACGAATTTACAATATAAAATCGTATTATTTACAAAAATTATATTTTTCAATATTTAGATATCATACTCAAAAATATTTCATATTTATCATCTTACTTTTTATTTTTTCTTTATATGAGATTGTACCTATGTCTAAAATAAAATAAAATAATTTTGAAAATTAATATAATAGTTAACAAAATTGTCAATATAAACTAATGTTAACATAATAAAAAAACTTAATTTCATTAATGCAAATAAGTAATAAACCATTTTGAGAATGACTAAGAACTCAAAAACACTTTTCAATTAATATAAAGTGCTTAAAAAGGACAAAAAAAAACTATTTTCATTCTTTCATAAATCATTAACGCAAAAACCAATAGCATAATGATAGCAAATCAGTATTAGTAATTAATGATTGTTTGGTCTCCTGCTACCACCCGCAATGCAGCTTTTGCGGGTGGTAAAAAATTTTAGCTGTATGAGGACAATAATAGAAAATGTTTGCTGTAACTTTTGCAGAAAGTAAAGTTTGTTAGTGTTTGACACCAATCATAGAAAACGTTTTCTACCGCTTTGTACCATTCCATAGAAATCAGTAGATAGATATTTTCTATGTGATTAATGCATTCACAATAGTTATTTTGTTCCATTTTTAGTAGTATTTTGTTTTGCAGCAAGAATGCAGCTCTTGGACTATTAATTGGTTTTAAAACATCTTTAATTACAATGAGATGACCATATAGCCGGTTTAGCGTTTGGTGTTTGCACTTACACATAATAAGATTTTTCAAATGAGCTTGGGATGAACAAAAGAGTTCTGTTTAAGATCAAATAGAGCTGTGAAAATTACAAATTAATATAGAAAACATATACGTTTTAAATGTAAAACCAGATGCTAACACCTGTTTGATACCTAAATTATACTAATAATGAAAATAATTTGTATAATATGTTTTTGGGCAGGTACCATTGTATATAGGTGCACAACTTGCGGGATCATTACTAGCGAGTTTGACATTGAGACTAATGTTCAAAGTCACACCCGAAGCTTACTTTGGAACAACTCCGACTGATTCCGCTGCACGAGCACTCATCGCAGAGATCATTATCTCATTTCTTCTCATGTTCGTTATCTCCGGCGTTTCTACCGATAGTCGCGCGGTTAGTTTTCCTATATATATCCTTCTAGTTATACAGCATGTCTATGAGACAATGCCATATTAAACACTAAGAGTATGCAAATGGAAGTTCTCATGTTGTTGGAATTGTCTTAATATTTTTTAAAGATTGGAGAATTAGCTGGAATTGCGGTAGGGATGACTATAATGTTAAATGTCTTCGTGGCCGGGTAAAAATACCTTTTCATATTACCATCAACTAACTTATAATTATAAATATTACTTATTTGAGTTTGTAAATGATAGACCAATTTCGGGAGCATCAATGAATCCAGCGAGAAGTCTTGGACCAGCAATTGTGATGGGAGTATATAAAGACATATGGGTTTACATTGTTGGTCCCATCGTCGGAGTTATGGCCGGAGGTTTTGTTTACAACTTTATCAGATTTACGGATAAGCCACTTCGAGAACTCACCAAGAGTGCTTCTTTTCTCCGTAGCATATCTCCAAAACAATAATGCTTCTAGATTTTTTTGTTTGTGATAAAATGTGGATTTTATTTACCAAAAGCTAAAACGATTTTCTTTACAAGTTACTCGGCATAAAAAAGTTTCAACAAAGAGCCAAAAAATAATAAAAAGCCTAAGTGAAAAAGACTGAAAGATTAATGGCCCAGTCCAGTATGCCAACTACTCATAGGTAGACCATTGGGAGACAGAATCCGTAACTTCTTCTGGTGAAGTCGAGCAAGGATGGAGTCCTTTATGCTATGGTCTATGTGCTTGAAGATTACCAAATGAGAAGTTGAAACTGAGTTGTGCAGCCTATTGTTGTTCTGTGTCCAGATGTGAAAGACCAGTGTTTGACTTGTGAGCTATTTAAGAGTAATACTTAGAGGTCCATAGGAGGACAAAAGACATGAATTAAGAACAGACCAAGCAGAAAAGGATAGATGAGGTAGTCATAGCCGAGAAAGTACCTTACTCAACAGTTGGGAACTATACACAGAGCCGGCCTCGAGCATAAGCCACATAAGCGACGGATTAGGGCATCCGACTAAAAAGGACATTTTCTATATATTTTCTTCATTAGTATATATTAAAAAAATATTAAAAGGGCATTTCTAAATATATTTTTCATAATATAGGCATTTTAAAATATAAATTTTTGTTAAGATATTTAAATATTTTTTTAAATAAAAATTATATTAAATAATATTTTAGTTCTGAGTAGGGCATCCGAAAATATTGGACCGGCATAGTCTATACACTAATGGAAAAAATAGTATAGACACCAATGCTTCGTGGATATACACACAATTTCATGGCGATATAAAAATACTAGCCACAGTCAACAACCAAAAAAATTCAATAGTTATAGATTCGTGGCTATCCAACCATAGAAAAGCCACATTTCATTATGTGACTTTTTAGCTATGGAATAGCAACAATTATGTATGGTTTTTAGCATGTTATGTATGTAGCTAAGCTGTGTCCAATTAGTCACGGTCTAATTTATTTTCGCTTTGTGGCTAGGCAGTCAAATAATAGCCACACTTTAAACATGGTTAACGTAACCACGGAATAACCACATTTTTGTGGATATATAGCCACATAGCAGCCACTTTAATTTTCGTGGATAGTTATCTAGGGAATAAATATAATATACTTGTGGCTTACTAACACATTGTTAAACCATTGCTGTTTGGCCAGGAGATAACCACAATGTATATGTGGCTTATTACCACAAATTAAGTCATTCTTAAATCGTGGCTATTTGGCCATACAAAATGCCATTAAACAAAAATGTAAATCGGTTGCAATTAGAATAGTATTTACTATTATAAATATATAATTAATATAAAAAACTAAACCTTTAGATTAAAATCATTATAATGAAAATATGATTTTATAAGTACAAAACATAGAAGTTGTAAGTTTCCAAAAGAGTTATTAGTAACAAGATGTGTACAAAAAATATTTTACGCATCTTGTTCAAAGTCATAATTTCCCAAAAAAGTTCCAAGGTATAAAGAGAATATACTGTTCTTGCAATCTAGATTTGAATCTTGGGGAATCAGAGGAGCCGTCGGAGACGAAGATCTGACAAAGGATTTCATGAAGAAATCGAAGACGGAGATGCAGCAAAGGCTCTTCTCCACGAGATCTGGCGATGGGGAATCATAGAAGGATTCTATAGATTCACGTTTTCTCTCTTGCAATCAGATCATATCTTCACTCATCAACCAATGCCATGATTCCAGAAGGATGATGAAGATGAACCGGAACAAAAGACGAAAACGAAGCAGAGAAACCAGTGGAGGAGGTGGCAAACCAAGCTCTTCCCCGGAAAAGCTGAGGGAGATGGGACGGTGGTGGTCGTGGAGGCGTCACCAGCGTCTTCCTCTTTTGTGATTTTGTCGTTTTTACATTTTAATATTATTTTTTAATTCTTATTGTAATTATATTTTATTATAAGTATTAAATAAAATAAAACATTTTTTTAAATGGAATAAAAAAACTACGACAAATATCGTAACTATTCGTAGCTAAGGATATGAATTGGTTTGCAGCAATCCGTAGATATGTATCTACGAATTGTTTCACAGATAGTCGTAGCTAATCTAGCTACGAATATAAATCGTCGATATTCATAGCTATTCCGCAGACACGTAGCTACATATATCTACGAAGGTTCAATAGTTACAAGCGTTTTGGTGCGGAGACGCGTCGTAGCTATCCGTAGCTATATCCAAAATAGCTACGGAAATATGGCCATAATTACGACTAAATCAGTAGCTATGCCCCATTTTTTTTTGTAGTGATAGTTATCTAGGGAATAACCATAATATATTTGTGCCTTTGTGGCTTACTAACACACATTAAATCGTTGTTAAACCATTGCTGTTTGGCCAGGAAATAACCACAATGTATATATGGCTTATTACCACAAATTAAATCATTGTTATTTCGTGGCTATTTGACCATACAAAAAAACTACTTTAATTAGTGGATAATACAGTACTTAAACAAACTGTGAATCAGTTGCAATTAGAATGTATATACTATTATAAATATATAATTTATAAAAAACTAAACCTAAAGATTAAAGTACAAAAACATAGAAGTTATAAGTTCACAAAAGAGTTATTAGTAACAAGATGTGGACAAAAAATATTTTACACATCTTGTTCAAACTCATAATTTCCCAAAAAAAGTTATAAGGTATAAAGAGTATATACTGGCATGGTGAGATTTTTAATCTTCACATACTCTTGATTTGAGCAGCACCATTCCTAAAGGTGCTGGTTGTTGTTTGGCTGCAATGGGTTTGTTTGAGTTGAAGCTATAGGGAAAGAAGCATGAATTGGGTTTGGCGGTTGAGAAGTAGGAGTTGGGTTTGGCAGTTGAGTAGTGTTGTGAGCAGCACTATTTGCCAAAGTCTGAATAGGCTGATTGATAGCGCTCTTGTTACAGCCACATCTTCCTTAACTGAGGAGACTTGAGTTTTCCACACATCGAAGTTTGTCTCTGAACCAGACATATGTATCTCCATATCATGATTGAGGACAAGATAAGCTGAGACTTTGGTGGATTTGTTGAGTTTTTTTTTGTACTGGGCGCTGTCATGGCCACACTGAACGTGTGTGTGTCTTCCGCACAAGTTCAGTCACTACAAAAAACATTGTTTTTTCGACTACTTTTTTGCGACTAATATTTCAGTCGCAACAAATACCGACTACATAGGGACTCTTTTGCGACTGATTAGTGTCTACAACAAATTGGTCGCTAATCCGTCGTACGTTGCGACCAATTAAGTTAATCGCACTTTGATCGGTCATTTACGACTGATTTGCGACGAGAGAATTTGGAACAACATCAATCGCTAAATCGGTCGTTCAATGTTGTTGTTAAACCACATGTTATATATTGTAGGTTGGTATAACTAACTATTGCGACAAATACATTGGGTCGTAAATTAGTCGCTATATTACGACTGATTTGAGATTACATACAAGTCGGGAAAGTTTTAGTCGCAACATATTGGTCCTTAGATTTGCTGCGACATTCTGCAGCTTTGTCCCTTTTTGCTGCAGTAGGTGCATTTCCCAACAAACTTCCCCGTGGGAGCTTCCTTCTTAAAAGAACTAGATGATTGAAGAGCCATCTTGTTAGTTGCACCTTTGTTCGGAATGATATTTCCTTTGTCCTTGTCTTTACCTTTGTACTCAGCCATGTTGGCATTGTGGGAAGGAGACATTTCAGCCTTGGCGGACATTTCATGCTTGTCCTTGCGCTTTAGGGACTCATTTTGCAGTCTGGAAATCATATTTGCCAAAGTCAGCGATTTCTGCTGGTTATCAAGATAGTTTTTGAAGTCTTTTCAACTAGGGGGAAGCTTCTCGATGAAGCAATTCACTGTGTATGTTTCACATATCTTCATTCCTTCATCCGCTATCATTCTTGGCAAAGCATATGAAGTTCATGCACTTGCTCCATGATGGGTTTTGAGTCCACCATGTTGTATCAGAGAAATTTTGTTGTAGCAAATTTTCCAGAGTATACGTTGTACGATTTGTACTTCTTTTCCAAAGTTTCCCAGAGATCCTTGGAAATTTTGACCTCATTGTAAACCTTCTACAAGTCGTTCACCAGGCGGATTTGTACGTAGCCTTTGCATAGAAAATCCCCATGGTTCCATGCCTCAACGCTTGCGAGGACACGCTTATCAGTATTCCCAGGCGGTAACATTGGTTTGACTTCCCTGAGATACCTATCCAAATTCATGGTGCTCAGGAAGAAATGCATCCTTGATTGCCATTGTTTGAAGTCGGAAACATCAAAATTTTCTAGAGCGATCATAGCGGTAGGCACCGTTGGGACAGTCATGTGTGGGGAAGCGAGTGGTAGACCATTCCCATTTGGGTTGGGTGTCGACTCGCTGGATGCATCATTCACTGGGTTGGTTGTTTTCACCATTGAAAGACATCTGTTTACAAAAAAAATCAGAAGAAATGAGTCAGTTTTTGGAACAAACTTGTAAAAGCGATTTAAGTCGCTTATAGATCGGTTAGATCGTATGATAGAACGTTTCGCAAACTCGCCAATGGCTTTCACGGAAACTGTTTATCGAACTTGTTAAAATTGTTTTGTTGTAATGAAAACGAGTAGCGGAATCACATATAGCGTTCGTCGAACATTGTTTTTAAAACGTTTTGAAAATCGTATGAAAAATGGTTTTGCAATTTCTGAATCTGATTCAAGCGATAAGAATGAAGCGGATTTATTTTGAATTAAGACTGTAAGCCGCAAAAATACGGAAGCAAAAACCGTGTTAGATAAACCGATGAAAATACGATTAAAGAAAATACAAGTAAGCGGAGGCGAGATAATCTCTTTCCTTAATTCAAAATATCTCCTGCAGTGTAACTGTTTGATGGATAATGAATCCCATGATACAACTGCTTTGAGAGTAAGATCGTAACACTCGATCAAAGAAACTGTGAACTTAGATTATATGTATACTCTAGGACTTAAGTTTTGGTCGAAAAAAGAAGACGAGAGAGATTGCTGGTTTTTTAGTTTAGAAAAGGTGAGTAATGCGAAGAGAGGAAGGCGGAATTTGTAGGAGAGGAAGACATTCGGTTTTTTTGAACTCGTCTAACAACCAAACGAAGTCAAACAAAATATCTGGTAACCGACGAGATTTTTAGGGAAGTGGGTAACAAGTTCGCGTATGTAGGGAAGTTTTGGCGAGTGGATATGTTAAGAAATCTGAAATAAAGAACTCAGTTAAGAGTTGATTTTCTTTAACCAAATCCCAACTAAACCAAACCATTTTAATTTTTAATTCATCAAAAATTTCCCCAAAAAATATATATATGCGTGCGGGGGCCGTTGAACCTAAGAATCCAGGCCCAGGCCTGGGCCGGGCCCAGCCCGGTGGTGGAGGAGGCGCGGGACTGTGGCCTTCCATCCTCTCTTGCTTACACCAGTGTTAGCCATATGAACCCATGTATATGTTGGTCCATATATATACTACTCTAAAGTTTTCCAAACTTCTAATATGGGAGAAATTATATGTCATTCATTAAACTTGCATTTCACATGAGCCTAAAGCCCATTTGCCACATTCATTTCTTATTCACCTTTGTTTAGTCATGACAAGTTTTTGGTCCAATAGCTCAAATAGTTTTGTCTGACAAAAAAGTCTTCCAACAACTTGGGATCTCATTGTTATGGTTATAATTTATTCTACCGGTCAAATCTCCGGTGCACATTTCAACCCTGCCGTCACCTTCACTTTCGCCATTTTTCGGCGATTTACATTGTATCAGGTATCTATTATATCTTGTGCTTGAATAAGATTTAGTTTGTTTCGAACATTAAGTTATGCGTTTACAGATAAAATAACATGATTCGTTTGCATCATGTGCGAGTACATTCATTAATATTAATAAAAAAAATAAAAATCACCAATTCAATTGTGTATTAATAATATGATGAACAAAATATTTATATCATATTAATTATAACTAAACATACATATAAACATTATTATATTTAACCTCTTATTAAAACATTTTATAGTTTATATATAAAATTAAAACTAATAGCAACAAAATAATGTATTATCTAAAATTATATATAAATATCTAAATTTATTTAGTTAACATATTTTCATATTTATTATAATAAATTATAATTATATATATGTATAAACATCAATATATAAAGCATTTTCTACTAAAAGTATTTTATCGTTTATATTTATGCAAATTCATATATATATATATATATATAATACGAATTTACTATATAAAATCGTATTATTTACAACAATCATATTTATCAATTTCTAGGTATCATATTCAAAACTATTTTTCGTATTTATCATCTTACTTTTTTTTAATATGAGATTGTACTCTCTAAAATAAAATAAAATCATTTTGAAAATTAATATAATAAATAATAAAATTGTCAATATAAACTAAGGTTAACATAGTAAAAATTTAATTTTATTAATGGCAAGTAAGTAATCAACTATTTTGAGAATGACTAAGAACTCAAAAGCACTTCTCAATTAATATAAAGTGATTAAAAAGACAAAAAAACATTTTCATTCTTTCATAAATCATTAATGCAAAAAACAATAGCAAAATGATTGCAAATCAGTATATTCACGGTTCCGTGGCTATCCTTGGCTATATGGATATTTTTTCTCGTCCAATTCACGGGTGTGGGTAACGTCAACTCATTTGTATAATAAATATGAACATTTTGGGGCACATAATATATTCTCTTTAGCCACGAACTTATTTGTAGCTATCCGTGGACAAAAAAGTTTATAAATAACAACAAAAACTCATTTGGTATAAATGTGGAGTGTGATTTCGATATAGTTTTGTAGAAAATCCAAAATTGTTAAATGGCCAATTTTTTAGATAGAGAGAGTGGATGTATAAACGTTTAAAACGTTTTGATCATAGTGTTTGTGATAAGTTTACGGTGGGAGTAAACATTTTCATTTCTTTTGCTACATCAACCTTTTTCTAGAGTGTGGAGTTTTATACTGTCCGTGCAAGAGGTGCAAGAATCAAAAGCCCTAAGACGTGGATACGGTGACGAATCACCTCATGTTGAAAGGATTTATGGAGAATTACTATGTTTGGACATGTCATGGAGAAAATTTACCGTATGACGATGAAGCATCGACAAGTCATCGAAAATTTCCCTTGAAGCATGGAGTGATCCTATTCAAGTTCCGTTCGATCAAGTCCATGATCCCAACAAAGATTTCAACATGTTACCCGATGGTGCCGCAAATTTCCAAGATCCAATCTACGAGGAATACCAGGATTCCGTTCACCAGGCATTAGAAGCTGCAAACCAACCTTTATATGATGGGTGTGCTGATGGAATATCTCAAATATACCTGACTCCGAAAGTGATGAGTTGGAAGACCAATTATAATCTCCCGGAGGAATGTGTGGACGATATAGCTCACACCTTTAATCATGTCCTTCCATCATGTATTACTGCTACTAAATTATTTTACAGGACAAATAATTGAGTTAATGTGGTTTTATCATTATAACCTTTAATCTTGTCCTTTTGTCAGGTAATATTGCTCATAAATCTTACTACGAGAAAAAGAAATTAACACGGTCTCTTGGGTTGCCTTGTCATAAGATCGATGCCTGTGAGGATAATTGTATGCTATTTTGGAAGGGAGAAGATCAAGATTTGTTACGTTGTCGGTTTTTTCAAAAAGATCGGTACGAGCCAAATGTGGGTCGTTCGGGGAAGAAGATACCAAAGGAGAAGATGTTTTGTATTCCAATTGCGGATCGATTGAAGCTCTTGTATCAATCAAAGACGACAGCTTCACAAATGAGATGGCATGCTGAACATGTATCTCCCGAAGGGGAAATGCATCATCCGTCAGATGGAAGGGTATGGAAACATTTTAAAGAGGTATATCCAACATTTGCTTCTGAGAGTCGCAATATTTATCTAGGCTTATCGACCGATGGTTTTAATACAATTGTTATGAACGAGCAATCATATTTTTTTGGCCCGTCATCGTGATACCATACAATTTACCTCTTGGAATGTGCATAAAAAGGGAATATTTCTTCCTCTCCATATTAGTGCCAAGACCAAAACATCCGAAGGAAAGCTTAAAAATTTATCTGCAACCGCTTATTGAAGAATTACAAAGTTTATGGAGTGATGGCGTGCAAACTTACGTTGTATCACAGAAAGAGAAGTTCACGATGCGAGCGGCCTTGATGTGGACAATCAACGATTTTCCAGCGTACCGTATGATGTATGTCTTGATGACACATGGAAGGTTGGCATGTCCATGTTGTATGGATGAGATGAAATCATTTTTATTGCCAAATGGGAGAAAGGTTAGTTGGTTTGATTGCCACGTAAGGTTTTTGCGTAAACCTCATCCTTATATGTGGGATGTTAAAGCTTTCACGAGGGGAAAACGGTTCATGATGATCCTCCGTCATGGTTAGACGGGGAAGAAATTTTACAAAATGGCGGATTGTGGAGGCAAAGGACATGACAATCCTGCTCGGACAATTGAAGACTACGGTGTTCATCACAACTGGGTTAAGAAGAGTATCTTTTGGGAGTTACCGTACTGGGAGCAACTACTTCTGCGATACAACCTTGATTTTATGCATGTTGAGAAACTTTCTTCGAAAATCTTATTAACACGGCCTTAAATGTTCTTGGGAAGACAAAAGATAGCATAAAATCAACGAAATTCGATTCACCAACAGATATCCTGATGTTCCGCTCATGTTCCAGCAAGTAGGACGAATCAGTGGGAAATCTGCAAGGGAATGGTTAAATGATGAGGACTCTAATGTCCTTCAAACTTTTTTAGTACTCAATTGCGAAGATTTTCAACCATACGAGAGGTATGAAGTTATTTATACTTAATAATTAATATTTACTTTTTAAAGATATAAACTATCTATATAATTTTGTTGTTATTGTTTATATACATGATGTTTGAAGAATTTATGACGCGTAAGATCTCGAACATTACTCCAGATGCGATGACAAAAGCAAAAGATGACCATTTTGCTGTTTGGTGCAAAAATATGTAAGTGGTACAATGTAAATATAAATGTGTTATCATATATATTAATTTGTATAATGTGCAGATTAATGATGCCATCAAGTCATTCGAATACCCATTGTGGATGTTAGAATTTGTACAAGGTCCGAAGTATCAGTTTACATCGTGGACCATGTATTATTCGAGGGGATACCATTTCGAAACTCAAAACCATGAGAAAAATAGGAAGACAATGAATTATGGAGTTTCCGTTCGTGGAACCGTTGAGACCGAGTATTATGGATTGATTGAGGAGATATTCATGATAGAGTATGCTGGTGCTATTGGGATAAAAGCCATAGTTTTTAAATGCCAGTGGTTTATTACAAGATGGAGAATACGAAGACATCCATCAGGTATTGTTGATGTTTGCCCATAAATGCATTACGACAAGTACGATCCCTTCATACTGCCAGAGCAATGTGATCAAACATGTTATATTCCTTATCCGCGACTGCGACCAACTATAGACGAATGGTGGGCAACAACGAAGGTAATGCTGAGAGGATTTACTGAAACTCATGAAGTTTTTTAAATTTTAGTACAAAATGACTTTGTTGACCACATGATTCCACCTACTGATATTGTACGGGTCGAAGCACATGCAGTCCCAGATGCTTCGGATTATGAGCTTATGCCGATGGCTAATCAAAACGATGAATATGTGGACGAAGATGAATTAGATGATCAATATAGTGAATATTCTGATTCCAATTCAGAATGATTCCGTTTCATAAAATCATTGTATGATTCTGTTTCATAAAATCATTGTATGATTCCGTTTGAATAAAAACATTGTATGATTATGTTTTAATAAAATCATTGTATGATTATGTTTCAACAAATAATATTCATACATAGCAACAAAATCTTATTTTCAAATCCTAAACCACAAACCCTAAACCATAAACCTTAATTAAACTCTATACCCTAAACCCTAAACCTTAAGCTTTAAACATAAACCCTAAACCTTATCCCTAAAACCCAAATAATATTCATGTATAATATTTTGGTACTTTTTCAAATCCTAAACCATAAACCTTAATTAAACCCTATACCCTAAACCCTAAATCTTAAACTTTAAACATAAACCCTAAACCCTTAACCCAAACTAATTACAAACCCAAATAATATTCATATATAATTTTATCTTATTTTCAAATCCTAAACCATAAACATTAATTAAACCATATACCTTAAACTTTAAACCGTAAACCCTAAACCCTTAGCTCTAAATCCAAATTAATTACAACCCAAATATAATTCATATATAATTTTTAGTACTTAATTTTAAATTAACCAAATTGATAAATTAATTAATATAATAAACCAAATTAAGAGATTAATCAAAATAATACAAAGTCGTATATCTACGGATTGACACAAATAAGGCCGTGGCTATACGAAAATCCAATTTAACCGAAAAAATTTCGATTTCGCGGGTTTAATTTATCAAAAACCACGAAATTGATTTGGTGCAAGTTCATTTCGCGGTTTAATTTATTAGTATAGCCATAGATAGCCACGTTTAAGTTCGTTGCTAAGTCATTTCCATAACGCGCCAAAAATTTGGGCTTTCCCCTTATCAAACCGCCAAATGTTTTTGGCCCAAATTAGCCCGCGTGAGTTTAACCCTAAAGACTCAATGCCTTAGCTTATTTCTGCATTTTCCACCGATTCATCTCTCTCTCTCTCTCTCTCTCCCTCTCTCTCTCTCTCTCTCTCTCTCTCTCTCTCTCTCTCTCTCTCTCTCTCTCTCTCTCTCTCTCTCTCTCTCTCTCTCTCTCTCTCTCTCTCTCTCTCTCTCTCTCTCTCTCTCTATCTCTCTCTCTCTCTCTCTCTCTCTCGAAACTTCTTCTCTGCATCTTTCACGAAAACACTTTGTCGAATCCGTTTCTTCTCTTCATCTTTATCTCTCTCACGGTTCTCAATCTCTTCCGCTCATACAAATCGTCCTCCTCACCACTACAACAATCTTCGGTAAGTCTCTATCTCCATCGTCATTGTCTAAATCGATTTAGGGTTTAGATCCGTCTATGGCTAGCTCTATGTCTCCCCTCTCTCTGTTGTATGTGTAATCGATTTAGGGTTTATTTCTGTTTCTTGTCTGTTATCGATTTAGGGTTTAGATCTGTGTCTATTCCTCTCTATGTCTCCTCCCTCTCTTTCGTATGTATAGTCGATTTAGGGTTTATATTCGTTTCTTCTCTCTAATCAATTTAGTGTTTAGATCGTCTAAATCTATGTCTTTGTGCTAATCTATTTAGTGTCCTCTCCTTCTCTCCTTCTCAAAACCCTAATCGATTTTGTGTCTTCTTCTTCTTCTTTTAGATATGCGACTGATCTATTTTTTTTAGTGCATGTAGATGGATATCCTACCCGCTTTCGGAGCCAGAAGATCTCAACGGAGACGAAAAAAACGACTCTTCCTCCTGGAGCAACGAGGTCCACTTCCTCGGGTTCTCAACACCCTATTCCGAGCCTGACGGCAATAATGAAAGCACCAGAGCATCAGAACATGCCCCTTATCCATCCACAAAAACTCAATGGAGGTCTCTGGTAAGTGACTCCGAAAAGTTTGCATGCGATTAGCTTAGATTCTAGGACTACTTGATTAGCTTAGGGTTTCGATTATGTGTATGTTTTGTTAAAAGCTTTCATGCGATTTTGATTTGAATAAGATAGTGTTTGTGACTGCTTGAATATGATTTGCATGTGATTGTTATTTGAATAAGATAGTGTTATGACTGCTTGAATATGATTGCATGCGATTGTTATTTGAATACGCTAGTGTTTGTGACTGCTTGAATATGATTGCATGTGATTGTTATTTGAATAAGAGTGTGCCTGTTCGGTCATAAGTTTGGTAGTTTGATATGTAATGAGATTGAATAAGAGTGTGTCTGTTTCGTTATTTACTGATTAGTGTGAGTGATAGTTTGTGATTATTGTCTTCCAATTATTCTGGTACCATTGTAGGTTTGGAATTAATGACTGTATCCATAAGGATATAGTTGCTGCTTATCAGTCTAATTTTTGAGGACCTTGGTGGAACTATGGAATGGTTACAAAGGAAAAGAAGGATGAATGGTGGGCTGCATTTGTGGTAAGTAGACATTTACTTACTGTTTAAGTATATATGAATATGTCTCTGTGATACAAATTTACTAATGCACATAACTTTTTTGCTGTAGCAATTATACTATTTGGATCCGAAGTATGAAAACATGGTTTACACTAAATGGGAGACCATTATCAGACTATCCATTGGTGACCTTGTAAGCAAGAGGAAAAGATCAGAGAAAAAACCGGACTTCATTGGTCTAGCAGACTGGAACGTTATGCTGAGACTTGGGAGGAGGACCAACACGTGAAGAGGAGCAAAACAAATTCAGAGAACGCTGCCTCAAATCCTGATGGTTTAGGCACTCATCGCCATACATCAGGAGCAAAGCCACACATTCTTGTGGTACGTGAGATGGTAAGATACAAATTTACTAATGCCCTTAGTGTATCTGTTTCATATTTTTGTGACATTACTGACTTATTCTTCTTCTTTTTTGAATAGGTTGTTGAAGCTGGTAGAGTATCACCAGCAGTAACTGTGGTGGTGCTTAAGACACACTCCTTGAAGGATGACACCATCGTTGAAAAACTAGTAGAGGATCTATTCAAAGCTGCTGAAGCATTGGCACTTGAGCGGCGATCACAAAGATCTGTCTTTGATGGAACTTCTTCAGAAATCTCTTCCCATAAGCTCACATCCACTTATGTTGAGGTAAGTATGTATGTAGTATATAATGCGATCATGTTGTTAGTGAATATGTTGTTGTTTGGTTAGTTATTATAGTGTGTAATGCGATTGTTGACTATGTAAATATGATTGATATATTTCTCATACTTTGTACATGATGATTCCCATGTTCTTTGTTTGGTTACAGACTGTAGTACGTAATTTGATTTGTTAGTGACTGTGTACTATGTTATATGATTTTTGTTTGGTTAGTGACTGTGTTGTCTTGCTTCTTGCAGATTGCTATAAACAAGAAAGGGCGAGGATATGGACTAGGCTCCATTCAATTTCTAGATGCTGATCCCAGTGAGGCTTCTGCTTACTCTACTCAGGAAGGCATATATTGAACTAGAACTCAAGAACGTGAAGGAGGATATATCTGGTCTCAAACAGGGGATGCAAGTTTTGTTGAGGCTGAATGGTATTAATCATGTGACCTTACAGCCAATTCGTCCTGAGTGAGTTGCATCTGCTGCAGCCAGAAGCCTGAATTCTGAGTCCAGTCAGCAACCAAATGACCTTGACTGAAGAATTCTGAGTCCAGCCAGCCATCATAACTTTCTAATCCAACTTAATGTCTACGTTTTTTGTTGATGATGTGAATAACATCTTTTGTAATAGTAGAACATTTCTGTTTAAATGTATTTTGGAAAACTTCGTGTACAAAGTTTAATGGAATATTAATGTTGTTTAATGCATTATCAAATTTATGATAATGCATTTGAATAATAATCTAGTTGTAGCAATTAATATTAGCTTTTTTTATTAATCACATAAATATAGCTACAAATTTCCACAAAATAGTCGTAGAAGAAAATAGCCACAAATATATATATATATATATATATATATATATATATATATATATATAGTGGCTATTCATGGATTCGTGGATAAAGGCCATAGCCACGGATAAATCCATAGCTAAGGAGAAGTTTTCTTGTAGTGAATAGCAAAATTTAGCAAATCAGTATCAGTAATTAATGATTGTTTGGTCTCCAGCTACCACTCGCAAAGGCAGCTTTTGCGGGTGGTAAAAATATTTAGCGTTTGTGAACAATAATAGAAAACGTTTAATGTAACTTTTGCGGGTAGTAAAGTTTGTTAGCATTTGACAACAATCATAGAAAATGTTTTCAACCGCTTTGTACCATTCCATAGAAATCAGTAGACAGACATTTTCTATGTGATTAATGCATTCACGGTAGTTATTTTTGTTCCATTTTTAATAGTATTCTGTTTTGCAGAAGAATGCAGCTCTTGGATTATTCATTGTTTTAAAACATCTTTAATTACAATGAGATGACCATATAGCCGGTTTAGCGTTTGGTGTTTGCACTTACACATAATAAGTTGTAGAATTATAGTCTAGATCATAGGAATACACTAAGTACCTAGGAACCTCCAGCTCAAATAGAAGGTTCGGGTAAATCAGCTAGTTCGTCTAAACCGATGGTAATTGTGATTGTGAATCGGTTTAGCTTATGGTTAGCTTAACCAGACGTCTCTCTCTTAGGTTCGCACACGTGAGTTGTATGTGTGTGAAGGTGTTATCCGATTGGCTAAGTTATAAAGCCGTTGGAGCCATTATATGAGCTGATCCGATCGAGTGAGGCTGTTAAGGGTTTGTTACAGAGCTCATCGGAGAGGTTAGAGAGAGAGTTCGTCGGAGCTAGGTTGTACGGCGGCGATTGCCGTAGCTTAGTGTATTGCTGGATTCTCCAGCCCTGGTGAGGTATAGCTCTTCCTCGGATTAGAGGAAGGAGGTGAACACCGGGTCACCAAAATTCGTTGTGTCTCTTTCTTGTTCATTCATTCTTTCGAGTTCTCTTGAGATCAAATCCGATTATCATCGGAGTCGATTAGGTATAATCGCACAAAGTGGTATCAGAGCCAGGTTCTTGGCAATCAAAGAGAAGCTCGATTGAAGATGACCGGAACCAAATCGAAGATAGCAATCTTCGATGGAGAAGGTGATTTCGGTCTATGGAATAAAAGGATGTTCGCTCACCTAAGCGTACAAGGTTTAAAGGATGTTATCACTGAGACGGCTCAGATCTCAGACGATACAAAAGAAGAAGACGAAAAGGATCCGGAAAAGCAAAAGAAGAAGATCGAATCAGAAGAAGCAAGACTTGAACGATGCGAAAAGGCGATGAATCTGATCTTCTTAGCAGTTGGAGATCAAGTGTTGAGGAAACTTGACAAGTGCAAGACGGCTACTGATACCTGGGCAACTCTCGACAGATTATACATGGTAAAAACTCTTCCCAACCGTGTTCATGCTCAGCTGATGGTGTACTCGTTTAAGATGAAAGAGTCCAGAACCATAGATCAGAACATAGATGATTTCCTTAAGTTGATAGCGGATTTGAGCAATCTGAGTATAGAAGTCCCATAAGAGGTTCATGCAATATTATTGCTAAACTCATTACCTGCAAAGTATGATCAGCTTAAGGATACTTTGAAATATAGTCGAGAGGTCATTAAGGTTGAAGATGTTACAAATGCTGCAAAGTCTAAGGAAAGGGAGTTCAAGAATAGCTCTAACAACACAAGATCAGAAGGAGAAGGGCATTTTGTAAGGGGGAGATCTCCTACAAAAGGTCAACAGTCAGGAAAAGGGAAGTCCAACAGATCAAGATCGAAATCAAAAGATGGAAAGAGGACTTGTTGGATATGCGGCAAAGAAGGACATCTTAAGAAGCAGTGCTACAAATTGATAGAGAGGAACAAGAACAGGAGCCAGTCTCAAGAAAGAGGTGAATCAGCTTTAGCCAGGGATGATGCAAAGGATCTTGTTGGTCTAATTGTATCAGAGGTTAACCTGACAATGGGAGAAATCACCAAGGAGGAATGGATCCTGGACACTGGATGCTCATTCCATATGACTCCAATTAAGGATTACTTCATAGACTTGAAAGACTCTAAATCAGGAAGAGTCATAATGGCTAACAATACCATTGCAGAAGTGAAAGGTATAGGGTCCATAAGGTTCATGAATCCGGATGGTACCGCTTTCATTCTTCATGATGTGAGATTCATGCCTGACATCTCTAGAAACTTAATCTCATTGGGAACTCTTGAAGAGAAAGGATGTGAGTTTAAAGCTAGCAAAGGAATATTGAAAGTGGTTAAAGGATGTACAGTTTTCATGAAAGCTCAGAGGAGGGAGACTCTATACGTACTAAATGGCACAACTAAATCAGCAGAAGCTAACACTGCTGAAACCAGTACCTCCCAGGATGATCAAACTCAGCTATGGCATAGTAGGATGGGTAACATAGGTCAGAAAGGTCTTGAAGTTCTCAAGAAGAAAGGCTGTTTTGAAGACAGCAAAGTGACAGCTCTGAAGTTCTGTGAAGACTGTGTAAAGGGCAAAACTCATAAAGTTAGCTTCGGACCAGCTCAACACACTACAAAGGAGAAGCTAGACTATGTGCACTCAGACCTTTGGGGGTCTCCAAATGTTCCTCCAAGTCTAAGTAACTGTCAACATTTCATTTCTTTTACTGACGATTTTTCCAGGAAAGTATGGATATATTTTCTCAGGTCTAAAGATGAAGCATTCAAACACTTTGTGGACTGGAAGAAGATGGTGGAAATACAGTCAGAAAGACAGGTAAAAAGATTACGAACTGACAATGGTCTTGGGTTTTGTAATATGCAGTTTGACAGGTTCTGCAAAGATGAGGGAGTTGTGAGACACAAGACCTTCACATACACGCCACAACAAAATGGCGTGGCTGAGAGGTTGAAAAGATCAATAATGAACAAAGTCCGCAGCATGCTGAGTGAGAGTGGACTGGAGCAAAAGTTTTGGGCTGAAGCTACCTCTACAGCCACTTATCTCATAAACAGATCACCATCCTCAGTGCTGGATTTCAGAGTACCAGAAGAAATGTGGACGTCAACCATGCCATCTCTAGCAAATCTAAAGAGATTTGGGTGCATTGCTTATGTTTACTCAAGTGATGGAAAACTTAATCCAAGAGCAAAGAAGGGAATATTCACAAGCTACCCAAAAGGAGTGAAAGGATACAAAGTCTGGCTTCTAGAGGAACAGAAATGCGTTGTTAGTCGCAATATAGTATTCAGGGAAGATCTCGTATGCAAAGATCTCAAGGCCTTCACTGAAACATGTATGAATCTAGACTCTATTAATACTACTAACGATATTTTGAGTATAGATGTTTCAGGAAACAGGGAAAAGATACAGACTGATCCTCAAGGTGGATCTTCCATGGAGGAGATAACTTCAGAAATCAGCTCAGAACACTTGGATTATGAGGAGGAGACTGCAGAACCAGAGAACCAGTCTAACAGTCCAGGATCTTATCAACTAGTCAGAGATAGACCACAAAGAACATTAAAACCAAATGCCAGACTCAAGGACTATGAGGTCTATGAAGATAATGATTATGCTGAATACATATGTGGCCTAACAGAATATGCAGGAGACTTTGAACCAGAAAAATATCAAGATGCTATGAGAGATCCAGACAACCAGGAATGGAAAGAAGCAGCTGTTGAAGAAATGCTGTCTCTATGGAAAAACAAAACATGGGTTCTTATCGACAGACCAAGAGACAAAAAACCCATAGGCTGCAAATGGATCTTCAAACGTAAAGCAGGCATAGCAGGAGTAGAGAAACCCAGATTCAAAGCAAGGTTAGTTGCAAAGGGGTATTCTCAGAAGGAAGGTGTAGACTACCAAGAGATTTTCTCTCCAGTGGTTAAACATGTGTCAATAAGATACATTCTTTCTGCGGTTAATCACTTCAACATGGAGCTACAACAGTTGGACGTCAAGACAGCGTTTCTTCATGGTTTTCTAGATGAGGAAATCATAATGGATCAACCTGAAGGTTTTGTTGATAGCAAGTACCCTGACAGAGTCTGTTTGTTGAAGAGATCCCTATACGGTTTGAAGCAGTCCCCACGCCAATGGAACAGAAGATTTGATGACTTTATGGTTCAACACAAGTACATCAGAAGTGAATATGACAGTTGTGTATATTACAAGAAGCTGAGGAAAGACATCAGTATATATCTGCTGCTTTACGTAGATGATATACTCATAGCATCAACAGACAAGGTTCAGGTTCATAATCTAAAGGCTCTTCTTAGCACTGAGTTTGAAATGAAGGACTTAGGTAATGCTAAGAAAATCTTGGGTATGGAGATACACAGAGATAGAGATGCTGGTCTGTTGAGAGTGACTCAGGAAAGCTATTTGATGAAGGTGTTGGGAAACTATCACATGGATCAGGCCAAGTCCGTGGATACTCCACTTGGAGCTCACTTCAAGTTGAAATCAGCTACTGATAAAGAATATCAAGAGCAACGAGAACAGATGGAAGACATTCCATATCAAAATGCCGTTGGGAGTCTGATGTACTCAATGGTGAGCACAAGACCAGACTTAGCGTATCCAATTGGTGTGGTAAGCAGGTTTATGAGTAAACCGTTAAAGGAACACTGGCAAGCAGTGAAATGGGTTCTCAGATATGTGAAAGGCACGGTTAAAACAGGATTGAGCTACAAGCAAGACGCAGACTTCATAATAAGAGGCTACTGTGACTCTGATTATGGAGGAGACCGTGATCACAGAAAGTCTACAACCGGAATGGTGTTCAATGCAGGTGGGAACACAATCAGCTGGAGGTCAACACTTCAGAAGATAGTTTCCCTCTCAACCACAGAAGCAGAGTATGTTGCGCTTGCAGAAGCCATAAAAGAAGCAGTATGGCTAAGAGGATTTGCAGAGGAGCTTGGTTTTCTTCAAGCAACGGTGGAGATATACTGTGATTCACAAAGCGCAATAGCTTTGTCTAAGAACGCAGTACATCATGAGCGTACCAAGCATATGGACGTGAGATATCATTTTGGAAGAGACTTGATCAGTAAAGGAGAGATAAAGGTGCTGAAGATATCGACTGCTTACAATCCAGCCGACATCTTTACCAAGGTTCTCACAGTGGGAAAACTTCAAGAAGCATTGAGGATGCTTCGTGTTACCAAAGACTAAGAGCTCTCCATCCGGCTCAGGATGCAAGGTCCGGTCAAGGACAACTTTCAAGGTCCGGTCAAGGACAAGTGTGTTCGGTGAAGAACACAAGAAGGTTAAGATGGCCACCAAGTTATTTTTGAAGGATGATCTAGCCTAAGGTGGAGATTTGTAGAATTATAGTCTAGATCATAGGAATACACTAAGTACCTAGGAACCTCCAGCTCAAATAGAAGGTTCGGGTAAATCAGCTAGTTCGTCTAAACCGATGGTAATTGTGATTGTGAATCGGTTTAGCTTATGGTTAGCTTAACCAGACGTCTCTCTCTTAGGTTCGCACACGTGAGTTGTATGTGTGTGAAGGTGTTATCCGATTGGTTAAGTTATAAAGCCGTTGGAGCCATTAGATGAGCTGATCCGATCGAGTGAGGCTGTTAAGGGTTTGTTACAGAGCTCATCGGAGAGGTTAGAGAGAGAGTTCGTCGGAGCTAGGTTGTACGGTGGCGATTGCCGTAGCTTAGTGTATTGCTGGATTCTCCAGCCCCGGTGAGGTATAGATCTTCCTCGGATTAGAGGAAGGAGGTGAACACCGGGTCACCAAAATTCGTTGTGTCTCTTTCTTGTTCATTCATTCTTTCGAGTTCTTTTGAGATCAAATCCGATTATCATTGGAGTCGATAAGGTATAATCGCACATAAGTTTTTTAAAATGAGCTTGGGATGAACAAAAGAGTTCTTTTTAAGATGATATAGAGCTGTGAAAATTTCAAGTTCATTTATAAAACATATATGTTTTAAATGTAAAACCAGATGCTAATACATGTTTGATACCTAAATTATACTAATAATGAAAATAATTTGTATAATATGTTTTTGGGCAGGTACCATTGTATATAGGTGCGCAACTTGCGGGATCATTACAAGCGAGTTTGACATTGAGACTAATGTTTAAAGTCACACCCGAAGCTTACTTTGGAACAACTCCGACTAATTCCGCTGCACGAGCACTCGTTGCAGAGATCATTATCTCATTTCTTCTCATGTTCGTTATCTTTGGCGTTTCCACCGATAGTCGCACGGTTAGTTTTCCTATATATATCCTTCTAGTTATACAGCATGTCTATGATGCAATGACATTATTAAACACTAAGAGTATGCAAATGGAAGTTCTCATGTTGCTGGAATTTTCTTAAAGTTTTTTAAAGATTGGAGAATTAGCTGGAATTGTGGTAAGGATGACTATAATGTTAAATGTCTTCGTGGCCGGATAAGATGTGAGAAGTGAGAGAGAGAAATTTGTGAGACGTTCTCTATTTGACACCTCAACTTTTGTTTAAGTTCGGTGTCAACACCACAAAATTTGGCTATTTTCTCTCACCATTTATTTCAATTTTTGCTATTTGTTACAAATTTGTTTTACGTTAACTGTCTAAGAAAAACCATAAATAAAATACTTTATCATCTTCCACTTATTTCTGAAACTGCTCTTCTCCCTCACATCAAAGGAGTAGTTATCTTTTATCTTTTATTAGTATTCTGGCCCGTGCGTTGCACGGACTAATGTTTATGTATTTCAAATCGGCTATTACTTGATAATAAAATGTGTATTAGAATATCGGCTATTACTTGATAACGAAATAAATGTTAAAGTTGGCTTTAACAAAAAGTATAAGAATATAATTACTATTTTAGCTAATGTTTTTTTGGGATTAAATACAAAATTACTTAGGAAGAGTCTTCTTTTTTTTAATATAGTTTTGGTTTAGATACGTTTTAGAGAGACATACATATTTATAGACTTAAAATAATTATATAAATTTTGTATATATATATATATATATATATGTGTGTGTGTGTGTGTGTGATATGAATTTTTATAAGAACATTATACATTATATTCGATTCAAGAATTTTGACCAAATTACCGATAATTTTCGAGTATAAATTTTATAAGAACATTATACATTATACTCATCAGCATAGATATCTATTTTACACTTTTGTTTGGATTTTTTAATACTGTTCAAGAATTATAATCAGCAATTTTTGGTAATTTGGTAAACTTTTTAAGAAACTAATTTTATAAGAAACTACTTTTATAGTGGAATATGATGTTAAAATTTTAAAACCTATGTTGACTCGTGGTGATGTAATTATTGTAAATAATAACCAAGTGTAATCATTGTCAATAATTAATATCGGCAATTATCGTTCTAAGCCCAATATTATAAATATATAGGAAATAAAGAGTAATTATTTATATATATTTCCATTTATAATTTAAAAAAATCTAAGAGCTAATAGTAATAAAATAGAGGGAAAAGGCACTTATAAGATATAAAAATCTAAAAGTACAATATGATATTTATACACCTTTTGAAAAATATTGTTTAGGTAGATTATATTAATAATTTTTCATATTGTATTAGTTGGATATTATTATCTTTGAAACTTTCAAATTAGTTTTTTAAGCATAATTTGAAGTCGTTTTCTTCGATACAAGTAACTAAGAATGAATATAATAATTCTGATTTTAATTATATAATTTTAAGTTTTTAATTTTGTAAAATTAATGCATAATATTTTAATATTTAAATATATATATATATATATATATATATATATATATATATATATATATATGCATATGTTTCCAACAAATATTCACTTTTATTATTAATCTAAATCCTGCTTAATTTTGTTTACTAACTCAAGCCTTTGTACATTTCATATTGAAGTTGACCTACATGTTAGAATTGGTTTAAATAGACGGTGCAACAAAATAAAATCTGATTTGTGTGGATTGAGCTAAGAAAAAAGGGTGACGGTGTGTAGTTTGACCAAAAAAAAAAAATAGAGTAGTGAGAGATTTGAGCTCATTCTTTCTCCAACAAAAAGCATTCATGATCATTCGTCGGCCGTTCCGACATTCTTCTTCGTCCTCACACAGTTTTGAAGGCTCTTTCTATAATTTGTATTTCTCTATCTCTCGATCTAATGAGATCTTTCGAGGCTTCAGAAATTTGGATTGATCTCGATCTAGATTTCTTTTTATGGAATTAAAATTTTTTTATAACGAATAATGGTTTTATTCGATGCAATTTGTATATCAGCTAGTGTTTTAAAATAGATTTTGCTCGATAAAAAATTCAGATTTTCTTCTGATAAGTGCTCGAACAGAGAATCTTTACAGTGTTGAGTTAACGGATTTGGTATTAGATTGTGTGTAGGAGATAGTTCTCAAGTACATGTTAAGAGGTGATGATAAATCAACATCTTGCAAAACCATCCTTCACTTGGTCCTAAAGAGTCCACCATTCACTTGGTCATGGCATATTTCTTTTCTTTCTATTTATAATTTGTTTGGTAGTTATCTCTTACGCGGTACGCAGAACAACGCACGCTGCTCCAAGCTTTAATTATGTTAAGATTTTACATAAAACCATTTTAGGAGGATGGGTAATAGACGACCAATGAGAGCAATAGTCAATGTAATATTTACCGGTTTTACGGTTTTGCTACTATAAAACTCGCTTTACTATACAAAATCACATTTAATTATCAACATAAAGACCCATCCACCATTTAAGACCAATGCAATTACATCAGATTTATAACTGTTTGTAATGATATGGATTAAAATGAACAAAATTAAATTGAAAGAAACATATTTAGTAACTTGACCACCGAATAATTAGCAAATTTCGCAGTACATTAAATAAACTAAAACTATAGAATATTGATTATACAACAATGAGTAAATTTTTCCTCCTTTTTCCAATCGTACTTTGACTTAAGCGGTATTAAAAGACGAAAATTAACTGAAAATTTAAAACCTAACGACTAATAAATTCCTCAAAGAAAAAGCAAACACAATGGTTTTTTCACAACAAAATACAACCCCATAAAGGATTACGATGGACACAATTGGTACAATACTTTCTCTGAAACCGGTCTTGAACCTGCGAGGCACATTGCGCAGATACCTCATACTTCTAGTTCCGGTAGTCTTTCTACGGATTGCCTTCACACTCCAATTGTCTAACAAAATGAATACACACTATCTATGAGAAATCACAGATTCCAATAATTTCAAACTCAAAAGAACATGCTACAATAGAAGAAATAGATACGCTTCAAGAGATGTGCAATTCTTTGAAATGAAGTCAAAAGAAATGGATGAATCTGGAGTTGAACTAACCGAAATTTGGTTTGACAGTATATGTATAAATTATATATAAGAGATCTACTATCTTCGAAAAGGCTCTTGCTGACTAAAAACCGGCAAGAGCATAGCAATTCACTTTGGGTAAAAAAAAATTCACATTATTTCATACTAATTGAGATCTAAGTACCTGTAGATAACATCGGTTTATGGCCAGAGCTTTCTTCTCCACGCAGAGCACACTTCCTCTGATCTCGTTGTACTATCCATTACCACCATTCTCAATCTAAATGTGGTTGTAAAACTCGAGTGGGAGCTTTATTACAAATTGGGAACCAACAAACTCATATTAAACTTACATCGAATATAAAAGCTGCTCATGTATGTACAATGAAATCTAAACTTTGCTCTAATAAACCCACACAAAATTGGGATACGTGTTTTGTTTGTGCGACAAATTCAGAGAGAGTACTGGCCTAGAAGCAGAGTACGCCACCAACCACACACAATTTTTTTGGGTAAGCAATATGTGATTCTAACCTCTGAAGGTGCATTCAGATCGATCACATCTCCTAGACCCAACTGTTTCAGACACACAACAAAACTCTGTTTCATTAGTATCAAACATTGTATAGAAATTGAACAGAAACATAATTTTAAGATGTGATTAATCTTTTGTGCCTTTACAGCCATGGTTGAAGTGAATCGATTCAGAGATCTCCAGTAAAGAATCGATTCATGGTTGGAGGTTTGGTAAAGAACAATCTGGTCGTCTGGTTCTCTTTCCAGTTTACAACAAATTGCAGGTAAGATAAGGAAGAGACTTAACATCGAGGTAAGTAAATGCTATGTGTTCTTGGATGGCTTTACTTGTAGAGGCCAGCAAAGAGTTGATAGACTTTGTGAGGCCTACGAAGCTCAAATGCTAATATTATGGCTTTAGTGTATTCGGCATCTAACACTGCGTTTTCCAGCTCTTGGCCCCTCAAGATTGTTTCTTCCTGTACAAAAGAAGAGGTTCAAGATGATGGTTAGACTAAAGATCACAGACATATGACAACTCCATGGAAAGCATAATTTTTTAGTTAATAAGTGAAAGACCTCTTTCCAGAATTCGTCTTCTTTATCAGAAGCGGTAAAATGAAGCCATAAATGAATAACTGCATCGCCCCCACCAGTTGCAACCATTTTTTTTTTCTCCAACAGCTAAAGCCCATACTTGTAAAAAAAATGTAAAGAGTGATTTGTCTGAATATAATAGCAAGAGGTCTGTGTGCAAGTGATGGTTATGAACATCAAAACATGTTCCATCAAAACGCTGGAAACTAACAGTTTCTTTACAAATACAGGTCAGGAAGTAATTCATCATTCTTGGAGAATCACAGTGTTTCCAGCCATGAACACTACAGATCGTTTCCATGGAGGCGTTCTCGTATGGCGATTTTAGTATATGTACGGAACTGCTGGATTTTCATTTGCCTGTTATAAAAAAGGTGTACATGCAGGATTATATATACTATATAATATATCCATCTTCTTCACTACATGTAACCAGTAGATATGATTTTGAATTAATACCTGATCGGACATCTAGAGAACTCCGGTGTGGCTTGATCAAAGCGATTCATCGGAATTTCTCTGAAGCTTTGTTAGAAACACCAATTCTCAAAATTTAAGAGGAACAAAGAAACAACTTTCAATTCATAACAATAATCATTCCTGTTGGTGGGAATTGTACAAAATCAAGCTTGAATCTAACCTTGATGGAGAAATCAATTGCAAATTTGACGATGGTAAAATGACGATGAGTTTTGGTCCATAAAATGACGATCACCATGCTAACCTACAAAAGAATCACTTATACATATTATCACACCTGAACAAAAAAGTTCCAGATCGGATATGAGTATGCAAAATCACTATCAGATTCTACTTTGACAGTTCCTGCGAGATTAAGAGAAGTCGACAGGGGTAAGGATTTTGAAGATTCACAATTTTAATAGACAGATATAGGACAATAGACCTGAATAAGACGGTTTCCATAAAATTTGTCCTCGGGTTTTGTTCTTGAGAGTTGAATAGCAGTCCCCAGATTTAACTCCCAATTTTTTTTCAGATCGAAGAATAAATGAAAATTTAGATAAACAAATTATGGATTGGGATTTCATAGAGCACAAACAAAAACAGGATAGTAGTAATTGAGAGATGGAGTGATACAAACCTGAATCAGACGGTTTCAAGCTTGTTTTGATTCAAGTTTGGTTCCTGCGAGATTAAGAGAAGCCGAGAGCTTTAAACAAATTTTCAATGGAGATTTCAGAGAAAATAAACGAAATCGGGGTAGATTTGATTGGAAACTCATTGAAAAAAACTGATTTCATACCTTGTAATTAAGAGAGAGATGGAGTTCAACGAAAATAGCAAGCTCTGCAATCGCGAAGGGTTCACGGTAGAAGAGGAATTTTTGGGGAGAAGAAATTTTTTTCTTAATAGTCACCAGAATTGAATCAAATAAAAATTTCTTAACCTGAGAACCGCTATGGCCGTGGTAAACACAGATTGAAACCGCTACGACGTTGAGGGCGAGAATTTTTGTAGAGAATGGGAGAGAGACAGTTTTGGAGAGAAAGAGAGAGATGAAAAAAAAATCCGAATAGTCATCAAAAATGGTTTCAGAGTAGACACCAAAATTGCTTGACACGTGAGCATAATCTTTATTTTTGATTGGAGGAGGGGAGATAGTTTCTCTCACATGCTTCTCAATTATATTAATTAGATTCTACGATTAAACGGCTCCTCTACAAATATTTTTACGTTAACACTACCAGAGCACACTATTTTCTTCCAGATGAGTGAAGGCTCAGAATATTTTTGATCTCCAGGTATCATAATATTTTTGATCTAATTAAAGTTTTGGCACAGAATTTGTTCAAGGAAATGCTAATAAGAGTTAATTTCCTGTCTTTTTCCCCCTCTCAGGTTGTTGTTAATTCTGCATTGTCGACTGTTCAACAACTCAGCTTATGGCTCTAGGGCGTTGCTTTAACAAAGGAGCATCTCAGGTATATTGTATTGCTTATGGGGAGTGCAATTGAGTCTTTGTTTCAAGTTCTGTTTTTGAAATTTTCTGTTCACGGTTTAATGTTGCAGTTATCTAACGGATGAGATCTACAAGGGTTCTATAATTATACATAGCCACCCGAAAGAGGCTAAATCGTTTTACATACGGTATAAGAAGACTGTAGCAGCATGTGATCTGGTCGTACCAATGGTGAGAAGAGAAACAAACTAAACGTTGATCTTCAATTTAAAAAAATAATTTAAAGTTGCAGAATGTGACTAAAGTCTTAAACATTAATTTGCAGGTTGGTGTTGGAGTCACTGAGAGCCACAAAGGAAGAATGGTTTGAGAGTTTAGATGAGAAGATCAGGGAATTGGGACTGTGGTTACAGTATCATAACTCTGCCGATTACAACATCCAGAAGGATTCCACCTTTCACTTGGTCCTAAGGCTCCGTGGTGATATGTAGATCTTCGTCAAAACCCTTACGGGAAAGACGATCACCCTAGAGGTGGAGAGTTCTGAGACCATCAAAGGGAAAAATTTAAGAAAATGCTTTGCTCGGTATTTTACTCTTTTTGTTGCTTATTATGCATTCCCTTTTATGGTACAGAGAATGCTTTTCTCGGTAAAACCACTTACGTCCATTGCAAAGCTGGTCGCGGAAGAAATACTACCATTGTTCTCTGGTATATGGTAAGTCCATACATTAGTTGGTTTAAATCATATCGGTTGAATACAATATCATTGCTCCGTCATGGAATTTCCTTATGTCTCTATGTGTTTTTTCCTCTTTTCAGATTGAACATAAGAGTATGACCGTAACTGCAGCTATTGAACATGTCCTCTCGATAAGCAAAAATCTTCGCTGGAAAGCAACTCGAGGATGGCCATACTCTTGCTGACAAAAGGTTTTCTACATTATTTTACTTTTTCTTTTAAGATTTCATATGTATTCTGCTTGCTGATTTTGTTAGCCATATTTTATTCCCCATCATTCATTTTTTCTCCACTGAACAATTGTAGCATTCCTTTGTATATTTAAGAAGAACAAGATCATAATCAGTTGTTTCCATCTACTGTTGTTAGATATGTTGATAATAAATTTGTGCAAATTAAAGTTTAAGAAAGAGTAAAGTAATTACTCTCTGCACAATCCATTGTTCTATAAGCAACAACACTCTAATGGCCAAAGGAAAGTTTGTCCATGACAAAATCAGAAACCAAACGTTCCATACCTCCTCGATTTCACTACCCCAAACAAGGTCAGTATACAATTATAAAACTTTAATATCATTTGATGTCTATTTCGTCATTTACTAACTAAAAGCCTTGCATACAATTTCCTTGGGTATATAACAGCTATGCATACAATTGCACAATCTTTTTTTCTTAATGACTTTTATGAATAATGTATGGATTTATATGTAGCTGTCTCAAAATCAATTTGTTTCTAAAGAGTTTACGGTATTATTACATTTCGTTAGGTATTTCTCTGTTTTTGTTTATTCGATATAAATATCACAAAATAGAAGATTTTTATGTTTCGTTACTCTGTGGGTCGTCAGTTTAATATATAGAACATTTAATTGTGTTGTTCCAAATTAACAAAAAAAAATTGTATCATTCCATAGCAGGAAAAAGAGAAGGGTTGAGTTGATGGTGGTGGTGAGTGAGGGAGAGTAAAGAGGATGCTATCACATTTAAGGATATTGCACCCAATATATCTTTTTATTTTTTATAGCAAAGTTGTATCTTATAAAAATTTATTACATTTTTGTAGGGTGTATTGCGCTGGGTGTATATTTTTATCTTTTTCATTGCATTATTGTACCTTTCAAAAAATCTTTGCGTTTATGCATCTTTTTGTAGGTCCTACCTGTAAAAAGATCAGTTTATCCCTCGCAGCTAAGGAGAAAAAGGGAAAAGATCAATACATTCTCTCGGTGGATAGGTGTCACCTCATATGAAAATTATCCATTATTTTTTTATATTTTTTTATTTTCTTTTCCTCTTCATTCTCTCTTACTTTTACATTTCTTTCACCCCTTATTATTTGAACGGTTGATAGGTTGCAATAGGTGAGGTTTCCAGCCATATAAACCACCTTAATGGAGAGATATTCGATTGATCTACCGGAATTCAAAAAAAAACATTCAGGCTTAATACGAAAATTTTGAATGGATAGTCTAGATTAAGTGTCCACACGGATAGTGGTCTACACGTACTTTGTGTCCACGGATCACAATAATGTGAACTTTTGACCACCATATTTGTCCATCATAAGCGTTTAACATGTGATATAATTGTGGTAGTGTCCACGAATAATCGACCCAACATACTTTTGTGACCACGGATCGCAATAATGTTAACTCTTGACCACCTATTGTCCATCATAAGCACTTACCATGTGATATAATCGTGGTAGTGTCCACGAATAATAGACATCATCTACCTGAGATTTTAAAATTGTGTTTACCAGGTACATTTCATGGTCATGTGAACTCTTAATCACCTTATGTCCATCAGACCCGTACTTTGTGTCCACGGATCACAATAATGTGAACTCTTGACCACCCTATTGTCCATCATAAGCGTTTAGCATGTGATATAATGGTGGTAGTGTCCACGAATAATCGACCCAACATACTTCTGTGTCCACGGATCGCAATAATGTTAACTTTTGACCACCTATGTCCATCATAAGCGTTTATCATGTGATATAATCGTTGTAATGTCCACGAATAATAGACATCATCCACCTGAGATTTTAAAATTGTGTTTACCCGGTACATTTCACGATCATGTGAACTCTTAGTCACCTTCTGTCCATCAGACCCGTCTAGCATGTGAGGAGATCGTGGTAGTGTCTACGAATAGTCGATATTGTCCACCATATCCATAGAAAGCATTTAACATGTGATGTTTATTTGTGTGGCTAGGAACCATAAAAAATTTGTTGGCCACTTTTTACCCATGGTAAGCATCTTGCATGTGATATGGTAGTGGTAGTATCCACGTTGATGGATATTGTGGACATCTAGTCTAAACTATCCATTCGCAATATCCGTATTAAGTCCGATTTTTTTTTTTTTTTGAATTCCGGTACATCGGCCGATTTTATCTCCATTCCAGCGGTCTATATTTTCGGAATCATCAGCTCCGCTATCCTATCCACCGTCAAAAAAATGAGGGGTGGAAAATAACCCATAAAGTAAGAAAGAGAGTGTAAGAGAAAAGAAAAGAATAAAAAATAATAATAAAAAGGAATGGATAGAAGGGCTGGCGTGGATGACGTGTGACATTAACTATCTATGAGTTATTCTTGTCTCTAAGGCTAAAATGGTATTTGTACAGCACTAAAAGACAAAAAGATATAAAAATGCACAAACTTTTTGAAAGATACAACTCTGCTATTACTTTGTAAATAAGATACACTGGATGCAATTAATCCCATTTTTGTATCTTATTTTGTGGGTCCCCGTGTTAAAAAGACCATTTTATCCTCATAGACAAGAATATCTCATGGATGGATAGCTGTCACACGCTATCCCTCTTAGCCCTTTTTATTTTAATTATTATTATTTTTTTCTTTTCCCGTTCACTCTCTTTCTTACTTTTCATTTTTCTTCACCCCTCATTTTTTTAACGGTGGATAGGATGGCGGAGTTGAGGTTTCCAACCATATAGACGGCGGAATGGAGATATAATCGATCGATGTACCGGAAGTAAAAAAAAACCAGGCTTAATACGAAAGTTTCGAGTGGACAGTCTAGACTAGGTGTTCACAGTATCAGCTATTCGTGGACACTGTCACGTTCATATCACACGCTAGATGCTCCTAATGGATAACAAGTGCGACGTGAAATGTTGCTTTTTAGGTGGATAGTGGGGCTTCATATCCACAGTTTACATGATCATGAATGAGTGGACAAAAAGTACGTTTGGCCCACTAGCCATCCAAAAAACAACATTTTGATTGACCACTTCCTATCCATGTTAAGCGACTTGCATGCAATATGATCGTGGTGGTGTCCACGAATAGCCGATATTTTGTTCACTTAGTCTAGACTGTCCAATTGAAACTTATGTATTAAGTCCACTTGTTTTTTAAAATTCTGGTACATCGACCGATTATATATTCATTCTGGCGGTCCATATAGCCGGAAACCTCACCTCCTTTATCCTTTCAACCGTCAAAAAAAAGAGGGGTGAAATAAATGTAAAGCAACAAAGAGAGTGAAGGGAAAAAGAAAGAAAAAAAGAATGGATAGAAGGGATAGCGTCTGACACCTATCCATCGATAAAGTTATACGATTTTTTTCTTGTCTGTGAAGGGTAAATTGGTCTTTTTAACGCTGCGGCCCACCAAAAAGATATAAAAATGCAACATGTTTTCAAAAGATACAAAAGTGCAAGGAAAAAGATAAAAGATACATCTGGTACAATACACCCCGTGAGTTACGGATTAATTGCACTGAGTGTACCTTTTTAAGTTTCTAATAGCCAAGTTGTATCTTTGTATGTTTCATAGCAACCTTGTATATTTTCCAACTTTTTTCAAGCCACTTAGACGAAAATGCCCCTCACTTTTCCTTCTATTTTTTTTCTTTATTTTCTACTCCCTTCTCTTTCCTATTTTATCTATTTATTTTCACCCTTTGGTTTTTTGACGGTGAATAGGACGGCGGAGGTGACGTTTCCAGCCATATAAACCGTCGGACTGGAGATATAATCGGTCGATGTACTAGAATCCAAAAAACAAAAATTAGAATTAATACGGAAGTTTCGAGTGGACAGTCTAGACTAAGTGTCCATAATATCGGCTATTCACTACAAGAAAACATGCTTTTAGCGACTGTATGTTGCGACTGATTTTGCAGGCGCTAAATTTAGCGACTGATTACGACCAGTTTGCTACGTATGTGCGACCAAATAAAAATGGTCTCAAATCCGTCGCTAATTCGCGACTAATAAACGTGGTCGCTAAATCGTAGTTATTTAGCGACCGTCATGCGACGAAAATTGTAGTCGCCATTATACAGTCGCGAAATAGTTGCTCAAAAGTCGCTATTATAACACTTGGATTATCAATGTTTTGACATTATACGTTTAGACTGAAAGAAAATATGAAACCCTCATTCCCAAAGTTTTTTGATTTTGAAGATTTATTGAATTTTGGATTGAATAGTATACACATATAAAACATTTAGATGTGTGGGTTGATATCGAAGACGATGAAAAAATGAAATTTAGTTGGAACAAAATGTGTGTTAAGGATAAAAATTTTAAATAAGAACGAGCATTAAAGTATTCGGGTTTATAGATCGGGTTTTTTGGTTTTTGTGTTTTCTTCAGACTTAATATTTAGGTTTAAGGGTTAAGAGTTTGTAGTTAAGGATTTTGTGTGGTCTTATGTTTTATGTAGAATCGTTTAGAATCCGGATCGGTTTTATATCAGACTTAGGTTAAGGGTTAAGAGTTTGTAGTTAAGGGTTTATGATTTAGGGTTTCAGGTTTAGGTTTTAGGTTTAAGGTTTAGGGTTTAGGGTATATAAGGGTTTAGGGTTTAAGTCTTTTAAAAAAATTTGACTGTTAGTATCTGGATCGGTTTTCTATATTGGGTTCATATTAGTTTTGTGATTGTTTTTGTGTTTTATAAGACTTAATATTTAGGGTTAAGGGTTAAGGTTATGTGTATATAGTTAAGGGTTTAGAGCTAAGGGTTTACGGTTTTTATGTTTTGTAAAATCGTTTCAATCCGGATCTGTTCTATATCGGACTTCTAGTTTTTGTATTTTCAAATTTAGTTATTAGGGTTTGTGATTTAGGGTATATGATTTAGGGTTTGTGGTTTAGGGTTTAGGGTTTAGGGTATGATTTAGGGGTTAGGGTTTTCAAAAACTTAAATTATTTGTAATAAAGAGTTTTATAAAAAAACTAATTTATTCAGAAATTATTAAAACATGAAAATATTTTATTAAATATACATAATACATATAAAAAACATAAAACACTTTACAAAAAAAATCATGAAACTCTAAACCTATAACTAATTCCCGCCTAATCTAATTTCCCCCCTAAACCAAAATGATCCGCTAAAACCCTTAACCCAATTTTAACAAATCCCGCATAATCTTATTTGGCCCAAATTAGAACCTCCAAACCCAAACCCATTTTCTAATCCCATTTACGACCAAAAACAAAAAAATCCCTAGCCCTCATCAGAAAATCCCTTTCTGATTTCCCTGTCGTGAAGCCTCCAAATCCAAATCCCTAACCGAGAAAATCCCCAAATCCGTGCATGAAATGGTTGTCCGTCGAAGAGGAAGAGGAGGTGGTGCGAGAGGAGGAGGAAGGAGTGGGAGAGGAGGAGGAAAGACTGGGAATCACGGCTCAAAGCCAGTTGAATCGCCAACTGGTCGAGTGGAATCGCCGTCTTCAAATAGAACTCTCTCCGCTGCTCCCGATGATTCACAGAGGTTGAATCAAGCTCTGACATCGTCCAAAAGGACGCGACTTCCGAGCCAGTATACCTTCACGCTGGCGAATCGTGAACCCACCAAGTCACAGCAAAGTCCTCCGGTTTTGGTCTTCCATCAGACAACTGTTCTGAGTATCAATGATTATCCACCTCCACGGTCTCTTTTATAAATCGCGCAGAGCCACCCTGGAGCATCTCCTGCCTCAGAAAGAAGACCATCATCCGAGAACGATGCTCCGTCGCCTCGACCACGAGCTTCTGTGACCCCTCAACCACGAGCTTCTGGGACGCCACGCGCTTCTGGGACGCCTCAACCACGACCTTCTATGACGCCTCAACCACGAATCACTCCTCCAAAAAATCAACATCGATCTTCTCCGTCTACTCCACACAGTTCTCAAGCGCAAAATTCACACGAGGAAGTTCATGAGGAGGCTTATTCTGGCGAAGACGATGACGTTACATACGAACCAACGCTTTCCGAAGATGTGCTCAAACGTCTACACTTAATGCTTCTCCAGCCAGGCCGTGAGTTATACACGACTATCCTCTCTCCCACATTGGAGCCTGGAACAACATGGTAAGTTGGTTTAGGTTTGGTATATATTCTTTTTTACTTGTGTGTTTGTGAGTTTTAATTGTGTATGAGTGTATAATTGTGTGTGTCTGAACCTTCTCTTTGCGTGAAATGGTTATTGCGATTGAGCTCTTATGATGTTTGTCTTCTATCTGCTTATGTTTCTTCTGTCTACTTATTGCGATTGAGTTCTGTTGGAAGTTTTGGTTGATCCTGATTCAATTCTCATATTGATATCAACCTAAACATGCATTAGATCTAGGTGTTCTTATTTAGAAACATATGATCTCACCTTTTACCTGTTTGTTTGCAGCGGAATTGATGAACAGGTCAATGATCAGGGAGATACACCGAGAGATGGATCCTCCAAAGGCTCACACACGCAATCACCGGAAATTGGCTGCTAGACCACTAGGAGGCTGGCGCAGAGAGAGGAGAGAGGCGCGGCTAGGGTTGGGTTAAGGGAGAAGAGAATTGGCTTTTAGTCATTTAAAAGCCTTCTCTTTCCCTTTTGGGCTTTTGGGCCCAATCTGATTAAATTCCATTTAATCAGACCCATTAGTCTTTCTCTCTTAGTACGACAAATGCCTAGCACTTTTGTCGTACTTCTGCTAAGCTGTTCCAACATTATTTCCTGCTAGCTTAAGCGTGTGACCCATATGGGATCATACAATAAAGGCAATAAGTCCAAGACTTATAGATCATGAGCGGACTCTAGCAAGCCATCATGACCCCCAGCATTGTATGACTTATGTCTGATCACTGACATACTCTTACGTTATAGAGACAGTACAGAGATTGCTGGACACAATTCCAACAATCTCCCACTTGAACTGGAATCTCTGTATTCATAATCCCTTTCGTCTCAATATCTCGATTAGTCATAAGGCAAGATTAGTGTCATCCTTATAAAGCCTAATCTTGTTCATCGGACTCTGATTTGACACTGACAATCCAAACGACTCGGGAAAGTCCGTTTGAGCATGGCCATGCGTTTTCCAGTATTCAAATCTCCGATTGGCCTAGAGATATTCACTCCATTTATATTGGAGGGACAAATCCCATCTTGTTCCATCACTGCGAACTACTCATTTCATGATGTACTCAAACAAGGTCCTTATAGCTATCGCAGAACGATAGCGTTAGACAATGATCAAAGTGCATCAGTCCATATGCAGTCACATGCATGCGAACTCAGGTCTAAGGACTATACTCTATAGTCGTAGTAAGAATCTCTTATGACACAGATATAAATATCCTGAAGAGTTCTTATAAGCGGGTCTTGTCCGGTCGTATGTTCCCAACATACACCTATGTACTGACTTTAATGCCGTGCATCTATGACACATTAAGACTTTGTCATAAGTCACGTACCAATCCAGTCTCACACGGTTGTTGATGTTCCAATTTCAACAACCTTCGACTGGGGACGGGATGATATAAAACATCTATCAAATATAGGGTCTCATGATCAAGCTAAATGACTTCGATGACTCAAGATCAAGTCATTTACTTCGATGACCTATAAAATGGTTCATATCATTTTGGAACGATTATTTCATCACAGTTAAAATAATCTTGAAATAATAATTTCATTAAAACATAGAATAATGTTTACAAGAACATATCAAATAACTAAAATAAAGCTCACAAAACTCCCACTCGAATTTAGATTACATTTCAATGTTTCTAATGCCTACAGCTTCAGTCAGGAACTCGAGCTTAGGCCTTGGGAGTGGCTTTGTCAACGGATCAGCGACATTATCATCTGTCGGAACTCGGCTGATCTTGACTTCCTTTCTATTAATGATGTCACGTATCAAGTGATATCTTCTTTGAACATGCTTGGATTTCTGGTGTGATCTTGGTTCCTTTGCCTGAGCTATAGCACCATTGTTGTCACAAAATAGTGCCAGAGGCTCAGCCGCATCTGGTATCACACCTAGTTCCACAATGAACTTTCGAATCCAAACAGCTTCCTTCGCTGCTTCTGAGGCGGCGATATATTCAGCTTCTGTAGTGGAATCAGCAACGGTGTCCTGCTTGGAGCTTCTCCAACTTACTGCACCGCCATTCAGACAAAAGACATAACCGGACTGTGACCGGAAATCATCTGTGTCTGTCTGGAAACTTGCGTCCGTGAATCCACTGACTTTAAGCACATCACTTCCACCGTACACTAAGAACTTATCCTTAGTATGTCTTAGATACTTCAAGATGTTCTTTACGGCAATCCAATGGTTTTCACCTGGATTTGACTGGTATCTACTCGTCATGCTCAATGCGTAAGCAACATCAGGACGAGTACAGATCATGGCATACATGACAGATCCTATTGCAGATGCATAAGGAATATTCTTCATGCGCTCAAGCTCAGCAGCCGACGTAGGGCTCTGCTTCTTGCTTAGCGTCGTGCCATGTACCATTGGCGTGAAGCCCTTCTTGGAATCTTTCATGCTGAATCTTTGTAGGACTTTGTCAATGTATGAGTCTTGACACAAACCTATCAGCCTCTTAGGTCTATCCCGATAGATCCTAATTCCAAGAACGTATGCGGCTTCACCCATGTCTTTCATGGAAAAACAACTTCCAAGCCAGTCTTTTACAGACTTCAGCATTGGAATGTCGTTTCCGAGAAGCAGTATGTCATCAACATACAGAATAAGAAAAACGATTTTGCTCCCACTAGTTTTCTTATACACGCATTGTTCTTCTTCGTTTCTGATAAAGTCAAATTGCTTGATCGCTTCATCAAAACGAAGATTCCAGCTCCTCGATGCTTGCTTCAATCCATAAATGGATTTATGAAGTTTGCATACTTTCCCAGCATTCTTTGGATCTATGTAACCGTCAGGTTGCGTCATATACACATCCTCTTCCAGAATACCATTCAGGAAGGCGGTTTTCACGTCCATCTGCCAAATTTCATAATCATGAAAAGCTGCAGTTGCTAGTAGAATCCGAATAGATTTCATCATAGCCACCGGTGAATAGGTTTCATCGTAGTCCACACCGTGAACTTGTCTGAAACCTTTTGCCACCAACCTGGCTTTATAAATCTGGACATTTCCATCCACGTCAATCTTCTTCTTGAAGATCCATTTGCACTCGATGGCTTTTACACCAACGGGTAAGTCAACCAACGAAAATACTTGGTTGACCGACATGGAGTCCATTTCGGAATCAGTGGCCTTGCGCCACTTAGAGGAATCTGGGCCCATCATGGCTTGATTGAAGTTCGATGGTTCATCACCATCAATGATCAAAAGATCATGACAGTCAGTCACGAGGAATCCCTGATATCTCTCGGGTTCGTGACGGATCCTCCCGGATCTTCGAACTTCAGGTACTACAGGTTCAGGCTCTACAATTTCTTGTAGATCCTCCTGCTGCTCTTCCTCATTAGGTTGAGCAGTATCCTGTTCATCTTGAATTTCTTCAAGCAGTACCTTACTCCCACTGTCTTTCTTAGAGAGAAACTCTCTCTCAAGAAAGTTACAATCCCGGGCAACAAAAATCTTGTTCTCGGAACGTAGATAGAAGTAATAAGCCTTGGTTTCCCGTGGATAACCAATGAAGTAACATTTGTCAGATTTTGGTGTAAGCTTGTCTGAGATTAATCTCTTGACATAGGCTTCACAACCCCAAATTCTGAGATAAGACAGCACTGGAGCTTCTCCAGTCCATAATTCATATGGTGTCTTTGCTACTGCCTTTGATGGCGCTCTGTTTAGTGTGAACACTGCTGTTAGCAGAGCATATCCCCAAAGGGATATTGGAAGGTCTGTGTGACTCATCATAGATCGAACCATATCCAATAAGGTCCGATTTCTCCTCTCAGACACACCATTCCATTGAGGTGTTCCAGGAGGAGTGAGTTGGGATACAATCCCACACTCTCTCAGATGATCACTGAATTCTTGGCTTAAGTATTCTCCTCCTCGGTCGGACCGAAGAGCCTTAATGCTTTTGCCAAGTTGGTTCTGTACTTCATTTTGGAATTCTCTGAACTTCTCAAAAGATTCAGACTTATGTTTCATCAAGTAAACATATCCATACCTACTGAAATCATCAGTGAAGGTAATGAAGTACTGATAGTTTCCTCTTGCATTAGTGGACATTGGGCCACACACATCAGTGTGTATCAGGCCCAATAAGTCACTGGCCCTCTCGTTTGGTTTATTAAAGGGGGCCCGTGTCATTTTGCCCATCATGCAGGATTCGCATTTCTCACATGACTCAAAGTCAAATGAGCCAAGAAGTCCATTCGAATGGAGCCTCTTGATGCGTTTCTCGCTGATGTGCCCTAAACGACAATGCCATAGAAACGTTCGGTTTTCCTCATTAGGTTTAAACCGTTTTGTATTAATGTTATAAATTGGCGCGGATTGATCGAGTATGTAAAGCCCATTCGTAAGAGGGGCAGAACCATAGAACAAATTGTTGCGATTGAAGGAACATAATTTATTCTTAACTGAAAAATCATAACCTTCCAAATCCAACAAAGAAATTGAAATAATATTTCTGCTTATAGCAGGTACAAAATAACAATTATTAAGTTCTAAAATCAATCCCGAAGGTAAAGACAACAAGTATGTTCCTACAGCTAGTGCTGAAACTTTCGCTCCATTCCCAACTCGTAGCTCTACTTGTCCTTGCTTCAGCCTTCTACTGTTGCTGAGTGCCTGCATATTAGTACAAATATGAGCCCCACAACCAGTATCCATGACCCATGAGGTATTATCAGAAGTAGTTGTATTAACTTCTATAACAAAAATACCTGATGAAGAAGTCTCGAAAGTCTTCTTCTTTAATTCCTTTAGACCTTCCTGGAATTTCTTGCAATCTCTTCTCCAATGCCCCAGTTCTTTGCAGAACCTGCACATGTCAGTAGGCCCAGCCTTGGACTTGGGCTTGGGCTTTGGCGTGTCTGAGTCCACGACTTGGACACCCTTGGCCTTTCCCTTATCCTTAGCAGAAGACTTCTTAAACCCCTTGCCCTTTTGTACCATAAGTACATTGGGGTCCTTGGCGGTTTTCTTCAAGTTGGGCTCTGCAGTCTTGAGCATTCCGTGAAGCTCAGGTAGTGTCTTACTCAAGCCATGCATGTTAAAGTTCAGAATGAACTGATCATAGCTTGCAGGTAAAGACTGCAGAATGATGTCGCAGGCAAGTTCCTGGCTGATTGGGCAGTCGAGTTTGTGAAGATGATCGAGATAACCCATCATCTTCAACACATGAGGACTCACTGCCGCATTCGCAGCCAACTTACAGTCCAAGAGGTTCTTAACTGTCTGGAACCTCTCGGTCCTAGCCTGCTCCTGAAAAAGCGATTTCAGGCTTGCCATGATCTCGATTGGAGACAATACACTTTCGAACTGCTTTTGCAGCTCTGGAGTCATTGTCACCAACATCAGGCAATAAACATCATTTTCATATGACGAATGCTTTTCCCAAGCATTGTGCAGAGTCCTGGCAGCATTGGCAAGAGGCCTCTCGGGGAGGGGATCTCGAAGGACGTAATCCTTCTTCTCCTGCTTGAGGACCAGCCTCAAGTTCCTTGACCATGTCAGGAAGTTCGTTCCAGTCAGCTTCTCCTTCTCGAGAACAGACCGGATCGAGAACGTGTTTTGTGTGCTTGTAGTAGTCATATCTGAAATATATAAATAAAAAGGTTATTAGTTATATGTTCAAAATGATTAATCTCGTATTAAAGTATAATATGATTAATCATGCATTATATTCAATAACCTAAGTTACCCTCAATAGAATATAATGATTCCAAGATCCACATATAACTAAGATCAAAGTGGGCCACTGGCCGTCACCCAACCTTAGCTTATATCGGTAAGCCCTATTTCGGCTAATTATATCCGTGATATAACTCTTGGTTGTGAATCTGGGCCCGAGGCCCAATCCACCCTGATGTCTCAAGGCCCGGGACTCCCGATGGCCTAGTCAAGAAAACCGGACTATACAGTCATGTAATCATTAATGTCTGGGACTCCCAATGACATTTATGAATCACAAACCGTCTTACCCACGCAAAAGCAGACATCCTCACACTGTAAGGCCATGAATGCAATTGAATGGGCTTTGACAGCTGACATAGCCTGGACAAGACATCCAACGCTTGATATTGTTTGAGGTTCGTAGGTTTATTAAAATCATTCCCAAAATAGAAGATTACTATTTCGGAAAACTTTCTATTTATGGAAACCTACTATTTTTGGAAACTTTCTAAAATTGGAAACTTTCTAAAACCGGAAACTTTCTAACTTTAGAAACTTCTTTAAAAATCCAAAACCCGCAAATTCAGAAACTTCTAATTTTGGAAACTTTCTAATTTCGAAATTTCGGAACTTTATAAAATTTAAAATCGAATTTCATAATTTTATTTTATAAAATAAGTTTTAAATTTAAATCTGAAGAATGACTCAATTAATGGCCCAATTGTTTTAACTTCTTGGCCCGAGGCCCAAGAATTGGTCCATGTCCAAGACATGACCCAATTGTCCAATTAATTGACATAACCGGTCTGGTTCATTAAAACTGGTCTAACCAAGTTTCAATTACTACGATGACCACAATTGTCAACCGGTTATTTACTAAACCGGAATTTCTCAATTTATTTGGTCCAACCAAATCAAATTAGAAATTCCTGGTTTAGGCACTAAATCCAATATTTCTTTCGACATTGGATTTCTTATTCCGGTTTAACCAGATTTAATAAAATTATTAAATCTGTTTATTAAACCGAAACGATGATTTTAATCAAGTTTTAAACCGAACCATTAACCGAACCGAACCGATTGAACCGTGAAACCCTAGCTTTCGGATCAAGCAATGATCGTCCAGCCGCAAGCCGTCAACGATCCGAGATCGAGACGATGCGCAGGACAGCCGGGACGGTTCACCGGGACGTTCGGGTGGGACGGTCGGGAAGGCACTCGGCCTCGATCACGCGGGACAGCCGGGACGAGTAAACCGCGATCGTCCAAGCCAAGCTTCACGATCGGGATGCTCGGGTCGATCACTTACAACGATCGCCAAGCGATCGGGATCGATCCATCCGGCCGGCCAACATCTCGGCCATTCGATCCAACCGGCCAAGCCGATCAGATTTCACTCGGCCGATCACAAACCTGAGTCATATAGCTCAGTTTGCGATCTGTTCTTGTGTGTTTAGAGTTCAATTCTGATTCTTAACTGTTTTATCTTATCAGTAATTGATTCAAAAACAATTCTAAGCAGATTAAACAACCTAAACAATGAATCTAAAACAAGAAACCTAAGAACCAATGGCTCTGATACCACTGTTGGAAGTTTTGGTTGATCCTGATTCAATTCTCATATTGATATCAACCTAAACATGCATTAGATCTAGGTGTTCTTATTTAGAAACATATGATCTCACCTTTTACCTGTTTGTTTGCAGCGGAATTGATGAACAGGTCAATGATCAGGGAGATACACCGAGAGATGGATCCTCCAAAGGCTCACACACGCAATCACCGGAAATTGGCTGCTAGACCACTAGGAGGCTGGCGCAGAGAGAGGAGAGAGGCGCGGCTAGGGTTGGGTTAAGGGAGAAGAGAATTGGCTTTTAGTCATTTAAAAGCCTTCTCTTTCCCTTTTGGGCTTTTGGGCCCAATCTGATTAAATTCCATTTAATCAGACCCATTAGTCTTTCTCTCTTAGTACGACAAATGCCTAGCACTTTTGTCGTACTTCTGCTAAGCCGTTCCAACATTATTTCCTGCTAGCTTAAGCGTGTGACCCATATGGGATCATACAATAAAGGCAATAAGTCCAAGACTTATAGATCATGAGCGGACTCTAGCAAGCCATCATGACCCCCAGCATTGTATGACTTATGTCTGATCACTGACATACTCTTACGTTATAGAGACAGTACAGAGATTGATGGACACAATTCCAACAAGTTCTTGGTTGTTTGTCTTCATATTATCTTATGTTTCTTCTATGTGCTTATTGCGATTGAGCTCTTGGGTCATTGTCTGCGTGAGGCTTGTTCATACAAGATATGAACAAGTCTTGTATGAACATGTATGATATGAGACAAGTCTTGTGTGAATAAGTCTTGTATGAACAAGTATTGTATAACAAGACTTGTTCATACAAGACTTGTTCACACAAGACTTGTCTCATATCATACAATACTTGTGCATAATTGTTTCTAAGCAGTACTTATTGCGATTTAGCTCTTATGATTATGTTTATTACGATTGCTTGATAGTCGCTTTATCTTTTTAATGTCTTTGTAGGTTTGGAAAGGACAAATCCAAGTTGAACAGGAAGTGGTTTCTATGGAGACGGGAATTACGCTCAATCCAGAGAAAGTATATTGTTGCTTGCCACGCTAGAAGCAATAACGTTTATTAAGGATAGGATGCTTGGGATACGGGACCTGATAACAGACTCCAAATGCTGCAGAATAAAAAAACAAAGACCATATGGAAGTTTAGAACCAATAAAACTGTAACAATACGAGAAAAATCTCAAGTATTTCAGGCTTTAGTTGAGCACCTTAGAGAGAAGCTTTGCCAGATATTCTGAACCCATTTTGCTGGCTAAGTGACCATAGTCAGGACTTGTGTCAAAATATTCTCTCTCTTTTCGTCTTGCAAGCATCATGTCGACATTCTTATTAATATCTGATTGTGAACGGTTCACTATCCCAACCCAAGGATGTTGCAGCCTGTATGATCTTCCCTCAAGAACCTTATTAAGCCAAGCATTACTTTATGTTAGAAACAAAATTTCTAAAGAACAGGAAAACATACTATAGGGTTACTATTATTATCCAAGATTAGCTTATCCATGATAATATATGTCATGTGAAACAAAAAAAGATGAAGAGGTGCTTACTTCTAATGCATTAGTTCCTTTGTCCATGAGGTCTAACTTGGTAAGAACACCAAATGTTCTCTCCCCTGGGACAATCAAAAACTTAGTTAATTATCAAAAGACAATACTTACTGCAAAAATATATCATCCAGTGACAACAAAGAACAAACAAACCTGTTGGATCCACTTCTTTTGCGAGTTTGATTGCATCCGATGTAGCTATGTCTTGGTTGGCAGGAGATATAGCTAATATGATACAATTTGGCTGCAAAACCAAACATAAAAAGTAATCCCTAGGGGTTTTTACATTGTTTTGCATTTGTGACATGTTTCGAAAGTTGGTAAAAAAGTTACACACGCTTAACATCAGTATACATTATCCAAATGAAAGAAGCAGCAATTCTCACCTTATCAACGTTAGTGCGAACCATGGATTAGATATCATCAACAATAGTTTCTGGTTTTCCCTCTGGAAATCAAAGACAGGATCAATCAGAATCACCACACAGCCACTGATAAGAAATAATTGAAAACCCAAAGAAGAGGTGATAAAACTGTTGGGAATGTCCTGAAATCTACTGTACTATCTCTAGAAAGTATGATAAGTGTCGAGATCAGACATAAGTCATAAGTACTGGGTGATCATGATGGCTTGCTAGAGTCCGCTCTTGATCTATAAGTTTAAGACTTATTACCAGTATTGTATGATCCCTAAGGGTCACACACCATAGCTAACGGGAAAGTTAAAATGGAATTAATACGGTAAGATGCAAGGCATTTACTGTATTTGTACAGAGAGACTTGGGCCATTAGTTAATTACTTGGGCCCATATCGAGATACATGACTTGTGTCGATCGACACAGGTATATGTGTCGGTCGACACAATAGCGAAACCGAAACATCAGTTTAGGTTTTTGACGAGTCGAGATAAATAAGAAGTGAGTCTTATTATTTCGTTGTGTGTCTGCGAATCTGAAAACTGGCCGTCCTGTTTCTCTCTGTTTCCTCCAACTTTGGTCTAGCAGCCGTCCCGTGCTTGTAAGAGTGTGGATACACGAGGAGGAGCCGATTCTAATCAGCTCTAATATGATCTCGACATTACAATCATTCCGCTGCAAAAGGTAATGTCCAGGTTTGTTTTATGATTCAGTTACAAGAACCTAGATCTGTTTAAGATTATGTGTTAGGTTGCAATCTGTTAATTGAACCATGAACACACAAATAATCCTACAGTGGTATCAGAGCCCAGGTTTCAGGTTTCTTGTAAATTTGGATCATTCTTAGGTTGTTTTACTGATTAGAATCGAATTTGAATGTTGAAATTTGATTAAGAATCTCAAAAAAACCTAAAAGAAATCGCATTAATCCGATTGAAAAGCCATCGGTGTGCGATTTGGACACTTGTGTCGATCGACGAGGGGGCGATATCGGTCGATATGCATATCGGATCGATTGTGTCGCTGACCCGAAGACCCGATTGACCCGAGTTGATACACGCTAGTATCGATCGACATGAAAGACTCATATCGATCGATACGAAGGCGATGCCCATGTCGATCGACGAGGGAGCGAGGTATCGGTCGATATCGATCGATCTGATTGACATCTCGCGGTCCTGATGACCCGATTGACCCGAGCTGATACTCGCTAGTATCGATCGACATGAAAGACTCATATCGATCGATACGAAGGCGATGCAGATAATCCGCGAGTAGCCAATCGGTTCAGCCGAGCTTCGTGGTTCATCTTTCCCTAAACCGAGACAATGAACCGATCAATCCGATTGAGGTTCATTGTCTACTTTAGCCAGAACCGCAAGTTAGGTCAAAATTGGCTAAAACACAAGGTGTTTCTTCCCGGTTTTGGACTTAACTAAACCGATCCAATTTAATTGGTGGTTCAAGCGGTTAACCCAAATCGCGGTTTACTGGAAATAATTTTATTTCTGGTTAAACCGGATTGAAATTCATAAAATTGAATTTTAACCTAAACCGAAGGCTGGTCTAAGTTTGATTTGGTTGGACCAAATAATTTAGAGCTGGTCTGGTTTAGTAAATAACCGATGGTTTTGATAGTTAATTTGGTCTTGGACCAGAATTAATAAACCGGATCGGTTATGTCAAATTATTGGGCCAGCTGGAATTCTATGGTCTTGGGCCAAGAATTGGGCCTATAATTTGTGACCCAACCTAAAATATTTATAAAATATTAAATTAGAAATTTCTATTTTGGTAAGTTACTAAATTTAGAAAGTTTCTAAATTAAGAAAGTTTCCCAAAATAGTAATCTTCTATTTTTGGAAATAAAACTTGAAAATCCTCAAAACAATATCAAGCTTGGATATCTTGCCCAATCTTGTCAGCTACTTAACGCTTACTTGATTACAGATATGGCTTACAGTGTGAGGTGTCTGTTTTCGCGTAAGTAAAGTAGTATATAGTCACTAATTTCATTGGGAGTCCCAGATTTTAGTGAATATTTGGCTGTAAGAGATTGGTTTCCTTGACTGGGCCATCGGGAGTCCCGGGCCTTGAGACATCTGGTGAATTTGGGCCTCGGGTCCAATTCACAACCGAGAGTTATTGGTTATAACTAGCTGTGTGTATGCTTACCAAGTAAAGCTAATTCCGGGTGACGGCCAGTGGCCCACTTTGGATTTAGCTGAACATGGGTCTCGGAATCATTGCATTCTTATGAGGTTAAACAAAGAAATTTTGAATGCAATGCGAGTTTTCTTATAAGTTGTTAAGATTACTCTTTTATGAACTTAATAACTAAAACTCTATTTATCTCTAAATTTCAGCTATGACAAGCACAAACAATCAAAACACTTTCTCGATCCGGTATGTCCTTGAGATGGACAAACTGAACGGATCAAATTTCTTGACTTGGTCGCGGAACCTGAGGCTAGTCCTCAGGCAGGAGAGAAAGGACTATGTCCTTGAGAGATCTCTCCCCGTGAGGATCGGGTCCAATGCCTCTCATGCAGTATATAATGCTTGGAATAAGCATTATAATGATGCGGTAGATGTGTGTGGTCTGATATTGGCTACCATGGACTCAGAGTTGCGGAAGCAATATGAGAACATGGAGTCGCCAATAGAGATGATCAGCAGCCTGAAATTGAAATTTCAGGAGCAGGTAAGAGTGGAGAGGTACCAGTTGGTTAAATCTCTCACTAGCTGCAAGCTACCGATGGATCATCCAGTAAGTCCTCATATCAGTAAAATGATGGGTTACATTGATAACCTGAGGAAACTGGATTATCCAGTTAGCCAAGAATTGGCAACTGATATCATTCTGCAGTCACTGCCGTCAAGCTATGATAAGTTCGTAAGGGACTATATCAAGAAAGGCTTAACGAAGACGTTGACTGAACTGCATGACATGCTCAAGACAGTTGAGCCAAACGTGAAGAGTACCCTGTACAATCTCATGAATGAGAAGGGTAGGTTTACTAAACCTAAAGCTGACAAGGGTGAAGACAAAGTTGTCCAGATTTTGAATCATGGCAAGCGTGTGTCTTCTGAGCCCGAGTCAGATACCTCTTACGTTGGTAAGTGCTGCTACTGTAAAGAGACTGGGCATTGGAAGAGAGATTGCATTAAATTCATGGAAGATTATGAGGAGTTGAAGTTGATGTATGAAACTACTTCCTCAGGTATTCATGTTATTACTTCAAGTTATACCTTATAGGTATTGGATACTGGTTGTGGCACTGATATTTGTTATAATATGCAGAGCCTGAGCAACAGTAGAACGTTGAAGGAAGGACAAGTGGAACTGCATGTCTGGAAGGAGCTAGGGAAGCTGCCTCAGCCATAGGGTTTTCACTTGTAGATGCCTTTGAGGCTTGGTTTTATTAAGTAATTGCTACAATGTACCTGCTTTAAGCAGAGTTGTTTTTTCATTTTCTTTTGAAGAATTTGAATGTTTTCATTTTGATAAAGACAAGTTTTGTTCTTTTGATCTTAATGAAATATTAATTGTAGCACCCTATTCAAGGAATGGGTTTTATGTCTTAAACCAAAGAGTGCCTAAATATAACATAAATACCGAATTGGTTTAAATCTGATGAATTAAACCTGATTTTTCTTGGCATAAATGTTTTGGTCATATAGAGTAAGTCGGATTCAGAAACCCCATAGTTATGGACTTTTGGGCTCATTTGAATGGATATCTTATGAGACTTGAATTCTGCTTACTGGACCAAAAGACAAAGGGCCCATCTTAGCCGAGCTAGAGAAAGGCCCAAAGGCTTATTGGAGATTGAACATACTCATGTATGTGGTCCGATGAGCAGTAATGCCAGAGAAAATTTCCTGTACTTCATTGTCTCTACTGATTACTTCAGTGAGTGTGACTGTGTTCATTTGATGAGACACAAGTCGGAATCCTTTGACATGGTCGAAAGAGTTCCAGAATGAAGTATAGAATCTGAATGACAGAAGTATTAAGACTCTGGATTAGATCACGAGTGAGAATACTTAAGTCATTGATTGTGTGATCATCTGAATGAGTGTGAAGTCGTTTCACAGCTCATTTCTCCTGAAAACCTAAAGGTGTTTCTGTGAGAATGAATCAGATCTTATAAGAAATGATTAAAGATGAGTCACACGAATTTTCCATGATATTCTCTAAGAATAACGCTCTAGAAATATCTAAGTTTACGCTGAAATAGTTCCACCAATATCAGTTGAAAGACACCACGTAAATGTGGATTGGAATCGATCCAAATTCGTCTTTACTGAGTATTTGTAATTGTGCTACTTCGCTGGTTGTCCTAGGGAAACCAAGGCTTGTTACTTTTACGTCCATTCTGTTTTCTAAGAAGGGAAGTAACTTTCCAAGAAGAACAGTGGGAGTAAAAGTATAACTCGAAGAAATTCGAGAAATACAGGATGCTGCTCAACCTGTTGAGGGAGAGCAACTGATGGATTTACAGATTTCTGTAGAATCTGCACCTGTAAAGCCTGAAGTTCGCAGATCTGAATGAATCAGTTACTAATCCGAGAGTGATTTATCATCATTAGTTGAATCTGATGATCATTGAAAGTTCGCATGATCTGATGATCATTGAAAGCGACGAATCTGCGAAATTCAAAGAAGCGAAAGTAAGCCCGGACTCCGAAAATTACACTATGTGTAAGTTAGCTTCATTGATCCATTCATGGATGGAAGCAAACATATCGGAGTTGGAATCTTCGTTCTGTTGAAGTAGTCAAGGTTTTGACTCGAACAGGAACGAAGCGGAACTGTGCGTTTACTAAAAGATAAGTGGGAGCAATATTGCAATTCTCATAGTGTATGTCGATGACATACTGATTCTCGAATATAACGTCCCAATGCTGCAGTCGGTAAAGGACTGGATTGGGAGTTGGTTTTATGAATGATATGAATAAAGCCACGAAGTTCTTGGATTTTGGATCTAAAGATAGAGATCCAAAAGAGCTGGTAGGACAAAGTCAGGATTCTTAAATTGACAAAGTCCTACACGTAATCAGCAATCCAAGAAGGGTTTTATGCCAATGTCACATGGCAATTCATTAAGCGAGATATAGTGTCCTGCGATATCTGCTGAGCTTGAATGCATGGATAGGATTCCATATGCGACGGCAATTGGAACTATCATGTATGCCATGACACGTACTTGTTTTGATGTTGCTTTAAAGTTAAGCAAGACAAGTAAAGACCAGTCAAATCCAGCAAAGAATCACTGGATTGCCGTAAAGAATATTCTGAAGTATTTGAGGAATACTTAGGATAAGTTCTTGATTTACGGAGAAAGTGAGGTGCTACAAGTCGATAGAGTCTGAAAGGCAAGTTTCCAATAGACAAAGATACTTCCTGGTCACAGTCCGGCTATATCTTGTGTCTATCTGGCGGTGCAAGGCACTGTAGCTGACTCCATGACTTAAGCTGAACATTTCGCAGCTTGAGAAGCGGCGAAAGAGGTTGTTTGGAAAGTAGAGTTCATCACTGAACTAGATTTGATTCCCAGCGTAGTTAAGACTAGCTGCACATCAAAGGTCCAAACACCTTGAGGATAGGTATAACCTATTCCGCGAGATAAATGACAGAGGTGTTAAGTAGATAAGCAAGTTTCATCAAATGAGAATGTTGTTAATCTATTAACAAAGCCACTCCTTATGCCTAAGCACGAGTCGCGGACTGTAGCTGTAGGATGAGTGAAATTAAGATGTAGTCTTAATTTCAGTGGGAGTTTGTAAAGGGCTTTACTTAGTTATTTTGAATGGTTCATGAAAACATAGTATTTTATGTTTGTGAAATCTAATGATTTCTGGATTATTTTAACTGTGATATAAATAATCGTTCCAAAATGATTCATGTCATTATATATGGGCCATCGAAGTACATGAGTAGACTTGATCCTGAAACCCCATATTTAACGAAGTGACATAAATCATAGTGTCCATAGTCGAAGGTTGTTGAAATTGGAACACCGACAACCTGTTGAGACTAGATTGTGTTGAGACTTATGACCAAGTTTCGAGGGGTCATAGATGCGCGGCATCAAAGTCGACACATAGGTATATGTAGGGGAGCATATGACCGGACATGGCCCGCTAATGAGAAATCTGCAAGATATTAATATCTGTGTCATAAGAAGTTCTCATATACGACTATAGAGTATAGTCCTTAGACCTGAGTTCGCATGCATGTGGCTGCACATGGAGTAATGCGCTTTGATCATTGTCTAACGCTGTTTCGTAACTGGGAGCTATACGGACCTTGGTTGGGTGTATTATGAATTGTGTAGTTCATAGTGATGGAACAAGACGGGATTTGTCCCTGCCGTTTAACGGAGGGAATATCTCTAGGCCAATCAGAGACTTGATAGCTGGTAAGAGAGTGGCCACTCCCAAACGGACTTGCCCAAGTCGTTTGCATTGTCAGTATCAAATCTGGTCCGATGAACATGGTCTGGCTATATAAGGATGACACGCATCTTGCCTTATACCAGATCGAGATATTGAGACAAAAGGATTAGGGAATGTAGGATTCCAGTACAATCGGAAGATTGTTGGGAATGTCCTTTGTAGAATTCCAGTACAAGTGGGAGATTGTTGGGAATGTCCTGAAATCTACCGTACTATCTCTAGAAAGTATGATAAGTGTCGAGATCAGACATAAGTCATAAGTACTGGGTGATCATGATGGCTTGCTAGAGTCCGCTCTTGATCTATAAGTTTAAGACTTATTACCAGTATTGTATGATCCCTAAGGGTCACACACCATAGCTAACGGGAAAGTTAAAATGGAATTAATACGGTAAGATGCAAGGCATTTACTGTATTTGTACAGAGAGACTTGGGCCATTAGTTAATTACTTGGGCCCATATCGAGATACAGGACTTGTCTCGATCGACACAGGTATATGTGTCGGTCGACACAATAGCGAAACCGAAACATCAGTTTAGGTTTTTGACGAGTCGAGATAAATAAGAAGTGAGTCTTATTATTTCGTTGTGTGTCTGCGAATCTGAAAACTGGCCGTCCTGTTTCTCTCTGTTTCCTCCAACTTTGGTCTAGCAGCCGTCCCGTGCTTGTAAGAGTGTGGATACACGAGGAGGAGCCGATTCTAATCAGCTCTAATCTGATCTCGACATTACAATCATTCCGCTGCAAAAGGTAATGTCCAGGTTTGTTTTATGATTCAGTTACAAGAACCTAGATCTGTTTAAGATTATGTGTTAGGTTGCAATCTGTTAATTGAACCATGAACACACAAATAATCCTACAAAAACCATACCAACAGCCACTTTAGTTAAACCCGGTAGATCAATGAGGGTCATATTCACAACTGTAAGAAAAATAAAAAAACAAACATTGATGTTAGTTCCATAAAACAAAAGTATTACATGAAGTAAACCAAAACCCACAGATAGTGATGAAAGCAAACCATTAGGAGAGAAGATACTGAGGTGAATAGGAACTGGAGATATCTGCTTGCTTTTCCCTGTGATTCTATCAGTCTCATCTTGAATCTCTTTCTGAACCAAAGCTGCCAACATCAAGCAAATTTCAATGCGCACTTCCAACTACAGCTTCTAGCCCAGACACATACATTCAAACATAACTTATATAGATATAAATGTTAAAGACACACACCGAAATCTGTGAACTGCCTCTTGGGAAGATGGAGGAGATCTGCATACTCTTATGTTCCTTCATCTGTCTTATGTAGCTGCAACACCAAAGGACGTCTCGTAACTATACCTGCACAAACAATTTCTTGTTCAAAACCAAAGCTCTTTGCCTTATTACACAAACATAGAGAAAAGGTTAAGATTCACAAACCGGATCCTCTTGGAATTAAGATGAGTAGACAAAGGAAGAATCACCAAGAAGGATGTTAGAGGGCTTTAGATCTCTGTGGATGAAGCTCTGCTGAGCCAAGCTATGTAGATATTCCACAGCTCGTGCCACGTCTAGAGCGATACTCACTCTCTGTTTCCATGTCAGAGGAGAGTAACCAATTTCACCTGAGGCATGTACTCATAAACAAGCAATCTCTCGTTCCCGTTCACACAGTACCCAACAGAGCAACCAAATGTCTATGCCTGACTTTAGTTAGCACCGCTATCTCGGCCTGAAACTCGTTCATTCCTTTATTATCTGAGAACATATGGATTCATGCCTCTACCACCACGTCCCCCTCTGTACCCACCACCACCACGGCCTGAACACAAAAATCATTAAAACAACGACTTAGTATTCACTTTTAACTCAAGATCCGATTGAAATAGCAAATACCCCAAATAAACCCTAAAGTAAGACCCAATGATTTCTCAGAAGTCAATTAATCCACCAAGATTCGAAAAATCCATTTCACAGAAGCAAGATTAGAGAGCGATTAATACCTAACTCTTCACAAAAAGTTAATCGAAAGTATAGAAAGCTTACAACTAAATGATTGACTTCTTCTTCCTCAGCGAATGGATTCCGACATAGCGATTCAATAAGTAACCGTATAGGCTTCACTGTCTCTTCAGCCATCGTCTTCTTCGCCTAAGCATCAACACCGTTGGCTCTGACTCAACAGAAGAGATGGAGAGAGAGGACCGAGGATCACGGATGGGAGATGGAGGAGGAAAACGGTGGAGATAGGTGTAGAAACCATAGGAAGAGGGTAGATTTTGTGTGGATGAGGAATAGAGGAGGGTTTGAGAGAGGCGCTTGTTGGAGAGGAGGGGAGAGGAGGGTTTGAGAGAGCAGTGAGATCTGTCAAGAGACGAGAGAGAGCAGGAGATAGAAAAGTGTTCTGAGGGATTAAAAAAAAGTTTTTTGTTATCTGTGTTATAAAATTTTGCCAAAACCAAAATTTGCTTAAGTGTGGCGCTCATACTAAAATTAGGCTCCAAAAGTGAATTTTGGTTCCCGCTCAATAAAATTTTGGTATAGCGTTATTTAAATGCTATGATATAGTAACCGAAATCGAAAAATCATCTTTTATAGCATTTGTCAAAACCGTGCTATCCTAATATGCTATCAATGCCAGTTATTTTTGTAGTGATATAGACCGCTGGGATGGAGATATTATCAGTCGATGTATCAGAATTCAAAAACGAAAAAATTTGGGCTTAATACGGAAGTTTCGAATGGACACTCTAGACTAGGTATCCACATTATCGGCTATTCGTGGACACTGTCACGTTCATATCACATGCTAGACGTTCACAATGGATAACAAGGAACACGTCAAATGTTGCTTTTTAATGTGGATAGTGGGACTCGTTGTAATATGTATCCACAATCACGAATAGGCGATATGATCATGGTAGTGTCCATGGTAAGCGACTTGCATGTTATATGATCATGGTAGTGTCCACGAATTTCCGATATTATCACACGCTAGACGCTCCCAATGGATAATACGAGACACGTACAATGTTGCTTCTTGCTCGATCATTCTTGCAACAGTGAACTAGTGAACGAACAGTGTTGTGGGGTGAAGTTGAATGGGTAACCTTAATCTGGAAGCAGTAATGTTTACCATCAAGTTCCTGCATGCATTATGGTAATGCCTCCTCTCCATTCTTGCTAGCCTGGGCCAGTAAAACAGAGGATTGTGAAGGTTATTACTTAGTTACTTGTTATGAATTTTGAAAGTCCACATTTAGATATTCATCATAGGCTTACCTCTGCAAGAAGGGTGGAGGCTGTCTTACAAGCCAGCTTGGTCATCTCAGTGTCAAAGACCACAAATGTAGAGTCTGTGATCCCACCAGACACTGCTAGCTCAACTCTGAACCTACGGGATAGGATGCCGTTAAGTTCTGCAAGTAGTATGAGTTGTGTGTTTAATTGACGAATTACCTTGGAACACCTGTCACACTGGGAAACACAGAGTTGTTGCATTTAAGAGAGGGGTTCCACTCCTGTCCAGCTTACGGCTGCAAGTACCGCAGGAAACATATGGCCATCCATTCCTATGCAAGACAACAGTAATGGTAGCCTTACATAAGAACTCAACCTCATGTACCTGCAAGCATATCAAATGTTAGTAGCATAATTGAGTGTACTAATTGGAAGATTTTTGTCTCGCTTAAAAACCAAAAAGTTGTTTGCTCACATGTTCAGTGGACTGTGAGATGTAGGCGTACAACTCTCTTATTGTCACTGTCTCCATCTTGTAGATGGCATGTGTTGTGTCAACACGTGAGAAGGTTTGCAGTTCCTGGATGTCCATCCTACATGAATTTTAGGATTTTTAGTAATTAGTACTAGGATTTAGGGGTTTGATAGTGTGATATAGAAGAAGTTATAGAGGTGCAACTTTTAAACATAATTATAAGATGCTGCCAAGTTGGCGGGAGGGAGTATTACCCTTTGTTGAACTATGCTATATCCTTGATGGCAGCATCAAAATAGAACCATGTTGCTGGTGTGGAGTTGAGGAAAAGTCCACCTGCATGAAAGCATAAACAAGTTAGCTATATCAAAACCGACAGTTTTCGAAATGAGCAAAAACTTTGAAATTTTTTACTGCCCATAAGTTAGACATGAATGGTTTCAAATTACCTCCGAAAAGCTTCGGGCTCACAGTGGTAACCAGCAATGTTGAAAACATGCATGTGTATTACCCTAAATGAGCCTTGAACGTAGCAGCACCATCGTCCCAGAGCGAAAGAGAAACAATCACCGATCTACAGCAAGAATCATGAAAAATAATTAAATCAGTAACGTAAGAGGTTTGTGATTCATTTAGAGAATACGCTTACGGTTCAATGAGAAATCTGACGAGATACGCTCGGTGGAGGTTGCATCTCCCAAGTTCGACATATCTGACCCAGCACCTCTGCCCACATGGTTTTATCCCGAGTTCGATAGTGCAAGTTCATTATTAAATCAAAGGATGTCTATAGGAAGAAGAGCACGATTAAGTACCTGGGAGTTTGAGATTGGTGTTTACAAGCGCCTGCAGGTGGTCTAATTTCTGGATCATGAATTTCTCAGCAGCGATCTTAGGCACGTAGTCATCGAGTTGGTCGACGGTGGTGTTTTGGAGGAATCGAATGACGAATGGATGATCGGTATTCTTGTACATATTTGTGCACCGCGAAACCTCAAACGGAGAGAGCTTGATGATGCTTCCTTCAACCAGAAACCAGCGGTAATGTGATGTTCATGTGGCGGGTATGAAGGCATGAATGAAGGATATCTCTAAAATTTCGTGACGTAATCTATATTAGCGAGAATGTGGCGAGTGAAATTTAAAATTTAATCGGGTACTTTTTTATCGAGGAGTAGGAGAACGATCCCCATAAACTCGCCATCCTTCTTCATGTTCCTAGCATCCCAAAATCTGAGAAGGCGGCATATGACCTCCTGGTTGGAATGGCCAAGATGGACTTCATCAAACGGGACGTACGGCATGGCGGCATAGATAGCAATGAAATCGTTGGAAGCCATTGATGTTGTAGGTTTGGTCGGTATCTTAGCTGGAATTGATCGATTGAAAGCTTTGAGAAATTTTCGTTTATGTTTGGTGAGGGTGTGAGGTTCATATTTATAGGGTATGAGGAACATCAATCTGAGACGTTGGGAGTCGAAGGGTTGTACGCATCAATGGGAGTAATTTCGGGTTGTAACAGTTACGATGGGTTTTGATGATGAGTAGAGGATCTGGGGAAGGGCGAGAGGTTACTGTTATGGCAGTACGCCATGAGAGAATAGAAGAGAAGCTGGAAGAGGACGGAGCCTGAGGCAGATAGAAGCTGGAAGTTTCTAGTTTAAGGTTTCCAAGTCGGACAGATATCGGCCCAAATACAGGGCCAAACACTGGAAACCACCTAGTGAGCTGAATTTCGAAGCCCATATTCTCAAAATAAGGAAATGTTGAGGTGGCACTCTCCTAGGAGAGAAGAGGCTCCTATTATAAAATAGATTTGATGATATATTTGATTAAAATAAAAAACCATAATTATATTATGTTTTACTACGTATACATTTACAAACAGAAATGTTCCAAAACCGAAAAATTTGAACTCAAACTGAACCAAGACACTAAACTTCATTAACGATTTTCAAACACAAATTAACATTTTTTGCACAAAAAATTAACATTTTCAATTAACAAAATTTTTTTTTGGATGGTTAAAACAAATAATGATACTTAAATGACGCTGGATATCGTCTAGTCTAGTGTACATTTTTATAGTTGACAAAAAGGATCAGATTAGGCTTTTAGTTTAAATATCTAAGATTTTGATTGGTCTTAAGGTTGCAGAAACTTTATCCTATTTTACAGCTTTAAAAGTCAAAATCTTGTAAAGCATGTTTTTTTTTTGATAAAAGGTTTTCTATTTAAAATACTTGAGGATATATATTTTGTTCTAGGTTAAACCCATTTGCCAAATGGCTTTTTTCCTATTACAAAAAACAATATTGAATCAAGCCCAAAAGCAGAAGCCCACTTTAATTTTTGCCCAAATCGTAACAGACGAACCCAAAAATGCATATTATTCGTTGTTGATGGTTGCAGAGAGGAGAGAGAGGATACTCTGTATCCAGTGAATCGCATGCATATGCCGAGTTTTCCAAAAGAGTTTACCATTCAGAATAGATTGAAATAGCAGTGAGAAGGAGGAGAGATGCTAAAGATGAGCGCTAAACCTGTCAGACAGTAAGCCAAAGGAACTGAGAGGATTAGAAGTGTTTACAACGCTAACCATAGCTGCATATGGGAGGAGGAGAATCGAGGCCGATCTTACCTCAAACTTGAGATACTTTTTTTGATGATGGACTTGATGCCGTTCACGATTATCTCCGGCGATGAGAAGTGGTTTCTATGGAGACGGGAATTACGCTCAATCCAGAGAAAGTATATTGTTGCTTGCCACGCTAGAAGCAATAACGTTTATTAAGGATAGGATGCTTGGGATATGGGACCTGATAACAGACTCCAAATGCTGCAGAATAAAAAAACAAAGACCATATGGAAGTTTAGAACCAATAAAACTGTAACAATACGAGAAAAATCTCAAGTATTTCAGGCTTTAGTTGAGCACCTTAAGAAATCAGCTTTGCCAGATATTCTGAACCCATTTTGCTGGCTAAGTGACCATAGTCAGGACTTGTGTCAAAATATTCTCTCTCTTTTCGTCTTGCAAGCATCATGTCGACATTCTTATTAATATCTGATTGTGAACGGTTCACTATCCCAACCCAAGGATGTTGCAGCCTGTATGATCTTCCCTCAAGAACCTTATTAAGCCAAGCATTACTTTATGTTAGAAACAAAATTTCTAAAGAACAGGAAAACATACTATAGGGTTACTATTATTATCCAAGATTAGCTTATCCGTGATAATATATGTCATGTAAAACAAAAAAAGCTGAAGAGGTGCTTACTTCTAATGCATTAGTTCCTTTGTCCATGAGGTCTAACTTGGTAAGAACACCAAATGTTCTCTCCCCTGGGACAATCAAAAACTTAGTTAATTATCAAAAGACAATACTTACTGCAAAAAATATATCATCCAGTGACAACAAAGAACAAACAAACCTGTTGGATCCACTTCTTTTGCGAGTTTGATTGCATCCGATGTAGCTATGTCTTGGTTGGCAGGAGATATAGCTAATATGATTCAATTTGGCTGCAAAACCAAACATAAAAAGTAATCCCTAGGGGTTTTTACATTGTTTTGCATTTGTGACATGTTTCGAAAGTTGGTAAAAAAGTTACACACGCTTAACATCAGTAAACATTATACAAATGAAAGAAGCAGCAATTCTCACCTTATCAACGTAAGTGCGAACCATGGATTCGATATCCTCAACAATAGTTTCTGGTTGTCCCTCTGGAAATCAAAGACAGAATCAATCAGAATCACCACACAGCCATTGATAAGAAATAATTGAAAACCCAAAGAAGAGGTGATAAAACCATACCAACAGCCACTTTAGTTAAACCCGGTAGATCAATAAGGGTCAGATTCACAACTGTAAGAAAAAGAAAAAAACAAACATTGATGTTAGTTCCATAAAACAAAAGTATTACATAAAGTAAACCAAAACCCACAGATAGTGATGAAAGCAAACCATTAGGAGAGAAGATACTGAGGTGAATAGGAACTGGAGATATCTGCTTGCTTTTCCCTGTGATGCTATCAGTCTCATCTTGAATCTCTTTCCGAACCAAAGCTGCCAACATCAAGCAAATTTCAATGCGCACTTCCAACTACAGCTTCTAGCCCAGACACATACATTCAAACATAACTTATATAGATATAAATGTTAAAGACACACACCGAAATCTGTGAACTGCCTCATGGGAAGATGGAGGAACTCTGCATACTCTTCTCTTCCTTCATCTGTCTTATGTAGCTGCAACACCAAAGGACGTCTCGTAACGATACCTGCACAAACAATTTCTTGTTCAAAACCAAAGCTCTTTGCCTTATTACACAAACACAGAGAAAAGGTTAAGATTCACAAACCGGATCGTCTTGGAATTAAGATGAGTAGACAAAGGAAGAATCACCAAGAAGGATGTTAGAGGGCTTTAGATCTCTGTGGATGAAGCTCTGCTGAGCCAAGCTATGTAGATATTCCACAGCTCGTGCCACGTCTAGAGCGATACTCACTCTCTGTTTCCATGTCAGAGGAGAGTAACCAAGTTCACCTGAGGCATGTACTCATAAACAAGCAATCTCTCGTTCCCGTTCACACAGTACCCAACAGAGCAACCAAATGTCTATGCCTGACTTTAGTTAGCACCGCTATCTCGGCCTGAAACTCGTTCATTCCTTTATTATCTGATAACATATGGATTCATGCCTCTACCACCACGTCCCCCTCTGTACCCACCACCACCACGGCCTGAACACAAAAATCATTAAAACAACGACTTAGTATTCACTTTTAACTCAAGATCCGATTGAAATAGCAAATACCCCAAATAAACCCTAAAGTAAGACCCAATGATTTCTCAGAAGTCAATTAATCCACCAAGATTCGAAAAATCCATTTCACAGAAGCAAGATTAGAGAGCGATTAATACCTAACTCTTCACAAAAAGTTAATCGAAAGTATAGAAAGCTTACAACTAAATGATTGACTTCTTCTTCCTCTGCGAATGGATTCCGACATAGCGATTCAATAAGTAACCGTATAGGCTTCACTGTCTCTTCAGCCATCGTCTTCTTCGCCTAAGAATCAACACCGTTGGCTCTGGCTCAACAGAAGAGATGGAGAGAAAGGACCGAGGATCACGGATGAGAGATGGAGGAGGAAAACGGTGGAGATAGGTGTAGAAACCAGAGGAAGAGAGTAGATTTTGTGTGGATGAGGAATAGAGGAGGGTTTGAGAGAGGTGCTTGTTGGAGAGGAGAGGAGAGGAGGGTTTGAGAGAGCAGTGAGATCTGTCAAGAGACGAGAGAGAGCAGGAGATAGAAAAGTGTTCTGAGGGATTAAAAAAAAGTTTTTTGTTATATGTGTAATAAAATTTTGCCAAAACCAAAATTTGCTTAAGTGTGGCGCTCATACTAAAATTAGGCTCCAAAAGTGAATTTTGGTTCCCGCTCAATAAAATTTTGGTATAGCGTTATTTAAATGCTATGATATAGTAACCGAAATCGAAAAATCATCTTTTATAGTATTTGTCAAAACCGTGCTATCCTAATATGCTATCAATGCCAGTTATCTTTGTAGTGATATAGACCGCCGCGATGGAGATATTATCAGTCGATGTATCGGAATTCAAAAACGAAAAAATCCGGGCTTAATACGGAAGTTTCGAATGGACACTCTAGACTAGGTGTCCACATTATTGGCTATTCGTGGACACTGTCACGTTCATATCACATGCTAGACGTTCACAATGGATTACAAGGAACACGTCAAATGTTGCTTTTTAATGTGGATAGTGGGACTCGTTGTAATATGTATCCACAATCACGAATAGGCGATATGATCATGGTAGTGTCCATGGTAAGCGACTTGCATGTTATATGATCATGGTATAGTGTCCACGAATTTCCGATATTATCACACGCTTGACGCTCCCAATGGATAATACAGGACACGTACAATGTTGCTTCTTGCTCGATCATTCTTGCAACAGTGAACTAGTAAACGAACGGTGTTGTGGGGTGAAGTTGAATGGGTAACCTTAATATGGAAGCAGTAATGTTTACCATCAAGTTCCTGCATGCATTATGGTAATGCCTCCTCTCCATTCTTGCTAGCCTGGGCCAGTAAAACAGAGGATTGTGAAGGTTATTACTTAGCTACTTGTTATGAATTTTGAAAGTCCACATTTAGATATTCATCATAGGCTTACCTCTGCAAGAAGGGTGGAGGCTGTCTTACAAGCCATCTTGGTCATCTCAGTGTCAAAGACCACAAATGTAGAGTCTGTGATCCAATCAGACACTGCTAGCTCAACTCTAAACCTACGGGATAAGATGCCGTTAAGTTCTGCAAGTAGTATGAGTTGTGTGTTTAATTGACGAATTACCTTGGAACACCTGTCACACTGGGAAACACGAAGTTGTTGCATTTAAGAGAGGGGTTCCACTCCTGTCCAGCTTACGGCTGCAAGTACCGCAGGAAACATATGGCCATCCATTCCTATGCAAGACACCAGTAATGGTAGCCTTACATAAGAACTCAACCTCATGGATATCAAATGTTAGTAGCATAATTGAGTGTACTAATTGGAAGATTTTTGTCTCGCTTAAAAACCAAAAAGTTGTTTGCTCACATGTTCAGTGGACTGTGAGATGTAGGCGTACAACTCTCTTATTATCACTGTCTCCATCTTGTAGATGGCATGTGTTGTGTCAACACGTGAGAAGGTTTGCAGTTCCTGGATGTCCACCCTACATGAATTTTAGGATTTTTAGTAATTAGTACTAGGATTTAGGGGTTTGATAGTGTGATATAGAAGAAGTTATAGAGGTACAACTTTTAAACATAATTATAAGATGCTGCCAAGTTGGCGGGAGGGAGTATTACCCTTTGTTGAACTATGCTATATCCTTGATGACAGCATCAAAATAGAACCATGTTGCTGATGTGGAGTTGAGGAAAAGTCAACCTGCATGAAAGCATAAACAAGTTAGCTATATCAAAACCGGCAGTTTTCGAAATGAGCAAAAACTTTGAAAATGTTTACTGCCCATAAGTTAGACATGAATGGTTTCAAATTACCTCCGAAAAGCTTCGGGCTCACAGTGGTAACCAGCATGGTTGAAAACACGCATGTGTATTACCCTAGATGAGCCTTGAACGTAGCAGCACCATCGTCCCAGAGCGAAAGAGAAATAATCACCGATCTACAACAAGAATCATGAAAAATAATTAAATCAGTAACGTAAGAGGTTTGTGATTCATTTAGAGAATACGCTTACAGTTCAATGATAAATCTGACGAGATACACTCGGTGGAGGTTGCATCTCCCAAGTTCGACATATCTGACCCAGCACCTCTGCCCACATGGTTTTATCCCGAGTTCGATAGTGCAAGTTCATTATTCAATCAAAGGCTGTCTATAGGAAGAAGAGCACGATTAAATACCTGGGAGTTCGAGATTGGTGTTTACAAGCGCCTGCAGGTGGTCTAATTTATTGATCATGAATTTCTCAGCAGCGATCTTAGGCACGTAGTCATCGAGTTGGTCGACGGTGGTGTTTTGGAGGAATCGAATGACGAATGGATGATCGGTAATCTTGTACATCTTTGTGCACCGCGAAACCTCAAACGGAGAGAGCTTGATGATGCTTCCTTCAACCAGAAACCAGCGGTAATGTGATGTTCATGTGGCGGGTATGAAGGCATGAATGAAGGATATCTCTAAAATTTCGTGACGTAATCTATATTAGCGAGACTGTGGCGAGTGAAATTTAAAATTTAATCGGGTACTTTTTTATCGAGGAGTAGGAGAACGATCCCCATAAACTCGCCATCCTTCTTCATGTTCCTAGCATCCCAAAATCTGAGAAGACGGCATATGACCTCCTGGTTGGAATGGCCAAGATGGACTTCATCAAACGGGACGTACGGCATGGCGGCAGAGATAGCAATGAAATCGTTGGAAGCCATTGATGTTGTAGGTTTGTTCGGTATCTTAGCTGGAATTGATCGATTGAAAGCTTTTGAGAAATTTTCGTTTATGTTTGGTGAGGGTGCGAGGTTCATATTTATAGGGTATGAAGAACATCAATCTGAGACGTTGGGAGTCGAAGGGTTGTACGCATCAATGGGAGTAATTTCGGGTTGTAACGGTTACGATGGGTTTTGATGATGAGTAGAGGATCTGGGGAAGGGCGAGAGGTTACTGTTATGGCAGTACGCCATGAGAGAATAGAAGAGAAGCTGGAAGAGGACGGAGCCTGAGGCAGATAGAAGCTGGAAGTTTCTAGTTTAAGGTTTTCAAGTCGGACAGATATCGGCCCAAATACAGGGCCAAACACTGGAAACCACCTAGTGAGCTGAATTTCGAAGCCCATATTCTCAAAATAAGGAAATGTTGAGGTGGCACTCTCCTAGGAGAGAAGAGGCTCCTATTATAAAATAGATTTGATGATATATTTGATTAAAATCAAAAAACCATAATTATATTATGTTTTACTACGTATACATTTACAAACAGAAATGTTCCAAAACCGAAAAATTTGAACTCAAACTGAACCAAGACACTAAACTTCATTAACGATTTTCAAACACAAATTAACATTTTTTGCACAAAAAATTAACATTTTCAATTAACAAATTTTTTTTTTGGATGGTTAAAACAAATAATGATACTTAAATGACGCTGGATATCGTCTAGTCTAGTGTACATTTTTATAGTTGACAAAAAGGATCAGATTAGGCTTTTAGTTTAAATATCTAAGATTTTGATTGGTCTTAAGGTTGCAGAAACTTTATCCTATTTTACAGCTTTAAAAGTCAAAATCTTGGAAAACATGTTTTTTTTTTGATAAAAGGTTTTCTATTTAAAATACTTGATAATATAGATTTCGTTCTAGGTTAAACCCATTTGCCTAATGACTTTTTTCCTATTACAAGAAACAGTATTGAATCAAGCCCAAAAGCAGAAGCCCACTTTAATTTTTGCCCAAATCGTAACAGATGAACCCAAAAATGCATATTATTCGTTGTTGATGGTTGCAGAGAGGAGAGAGAGGATACTCTGTATCCAGTGAATCGCATGCATATGCCGAGTTTTCCAAAAGAGTTTACCATTCAGAATAGATTGAAATAGCAGTGAGAAGGAGGAGAGATGCTAAAGATGAGCGCTGAACCGTCAGACAGTAAGCCAAAGGAACTGAGAGGATTAGAAGTGTTTACAACGCTAACCATAGCTGCATATGGGAGGAGGAGAATCGAGGCCGATCTTACCTCAAACTTGAGATCCTTTTTTTGATGATGGACTTGATGCCGTTCACGATTATCTCCGGCGATGAGAAGTGGTTTCTATGGAGACGGGAATTACGCTCAATCCAGAGAAAGTATATTGTTGCTTGCCACGCTAGAAGCAATAACGTTTATTAAGGATAGGATGCTTGGGATACGGGACCTGATAACAGACTCCAAATGCTGCAGAATAAAAAAACAAAGACCATATGGAAGTTTAGAACCAATAAAACTGTAACAATACGAGAAAAATCTCAAGTATTTTAGGCTTTAGTTGAGCACCTTAGAGAGCAGCTTTGCCAGATATTCTGAACCCATTTTGCTGGCTAAGTGACCATAGTCAGGACTTGTGTCAAAATATTCTCTCTCTTTTCATCTTGCAAGCATCATGTCGACATTCTTATTAATATCTGATTGTGAACGGTTCACTATCCAAACCCAAGGATGTTGCAGCCTGTATGATCTTCCCTCAAGAACCTTATTAAGCCAAGCATTACTTTATGTTAGAAACAAAATTTCTAAAGAACAGGAAAACATACTATAGGGTTACTATTATTATCCAAGATTAGCTTATCCATGATAATATATGTCATGTGAAACAAAAAAAGATGAAGAGGTGCTTACTTCTAATGCATTAGTTCCTTTGTCCATGAGGTCTAACTTGGTAAGAACACCAAATGTTCTCTCCCCTGGGACAATCAAAAACTTAGTTAATTATCAAAAGACAATACTTACTGCAAAAATATATCATCCAGTGACAACAAAGAACAAACAAACCTGTTGGATCCACTTCTTTTGCGAGTTTGATTGCATCTGATGTAGCTATGTCTTGGTTGGCAGGAGATATAGCTAATATGATACAATTTGGCTGCAAAACCAAACATAAAAAGTAATCCCTAGGGTTTTTACATTGTTTTGCATTTGTGACATGTTTCGAAAGTTGGTAAAAAAGTTACACACGCTTAACATCAGTATACATTATCCAAATGAAAGAAGCAGCAATTCTCACCTTATCAACGTAAGTGCGAACCATGGATTCGATATCCTCAACAATAGTTTCTGGTTGTCCCACTGGAAATCAAAGACAGAATCAATCAGAATCACCACACAGCCATTGATAAGAAATAATTGAAAACCCAAAGAAGAGGTGATAAAACCATACCAACAGCCACTTTAGTTAAACCCGGTAGATCAATAAGGGTCAGATTCACAACTGTAAGAAAAAGAAAAAAACAAACATTGATGTTAGTTCCATAAAACAAAAGTATTACATAAAGTAAACCAAAACCCACAGATAGTGATGAAAGCAAACCATTAGGAGAGAAGATACTGAGGTGAATAGGAACTGGAGATATCTGCTTGCTTTTCCCTGTGATGCTATCAGTCTCATCTTGAATCTCTTTCCGAACCAAAGCTGCCAACATCAAGCAAATTTCAATGCGCACTTCCAACTACAGCTTCTAGCCCAGACACATACATTCAAACATAACTTATATAGATATAAATGTTAAAGACACACACCAAAATATGTGAACTGCCTCTTGGGAAGATGGAGGAACTCTGCATACTCTTCTGTTCCTTCATCTGTCTTATGTAGCTGCAACACCAAAGGACGTCTCGTAACGATACCTGCACAAACAATTTCTTGTTCAAAACCAAAGCTCTTTGCCTTATTACACAAACACAGAGAAAAGGTTAAGATTCACAAACCGGATCCTCTTGGAATTAAGATGAGTAGACAAAGGAAGAATCACCAAGAAGGATGTTAGAGGGCTTTAGATCTCTGTGGATGAAGCTCTGCTGAGCCAAGCTATGTAGATATTCCACAGCTCGTGCCACGTCTAGAGCGATACTCACTCTCTGTTTCCATGTCAGAGGAGAGTAACCAAGTTCACCTGAGGCATGTACTCATAAACAAGCAATCTCTCGTTCCCGTTCACATAGTACCCAACAGAGCAACTAAATGTCTATGCCTGACTTTAGTTAGCACCGCTATCTCGGCCTGAAACTCGATCATTCCTTTATTATCTGAGAACATATGGATTCATGCCTCTACCACCACGTCCCCCTCTGTACCCACCACCACCACGGCCTGAACACAAAAATCATTAAAACAATGACTTAGTATTCACTTTTAACTCAATATCCGATTGAAATAGCAAATACCCCAAATAAACCCTAAAGTAAGACCCAATGATTTCTCAGAAGTCAATTAATCCACCAAGATTCGAAAAATCCGTTTCACAGAAGCAAGATTAGAGAGCGATTAAAACCTAACTCTTCACAAAAAGTTAATCGAAAGTATAGAAAGCTTACAACTAAGTAACCGTATAGGCTTCACTGTCTCTTCAGACATCGTCTTCTTCGCCTAAGCATCAACACCGTTGGCTCTGACTCAACAGAAGAGATGGAGAGAGAGGACCGAGGATCACGGATGAGAGATGGAGGAGGAAAACGGTGGAGATAGGTGTAGAAACCAGAGGAAGAGAGTAGATTTTGTGTGGATGAGGAATAGAGGAGGGTTTGAGAGAGGCGCTTGTTGGAGAGGAGAGGAGAGGAGGGTTTGAGAGAGCAGTGAGATCTGTCAAGAGACGAGAGAGAGCAGGAGATAGAAAAGTGTTCTGAGGGATTAAAAAAAAGTTTTTTTTTATATGTGTTATAAAATTTTGCCAAAACCAAAATTTGCTTAAGTGTGGCGCTCATACTAAAATTAGGCTCCAAAAGTGAATTTTGGTTCCCGCTCAATAAAATTTTGGTATAGCGTTATTTAAATGCTATGATATAGTAACCGAAATCGAAAATCATCTTTTATAGCATTTTTCAAAACCGTGCTATCCTAATATGCTATCAATGCCAGTTAATTTTGTAGTGATATAGATCGCCGGGATGGAGATATTATCAGTCGATGTATCGGAATTCAAAAACGAAAAAATCCGGGCTTAATACGAAAGTTTCGAATGGACACTCTAGACTAGGTGTCCACATTATCGGCTATTCGTGGACACTGTCACGTTTATATCACATGCTAGACGTTCACAATGGATAACAAGGAACACGTCAAATGTTGATTTTTAATGTGGATAGTGGGACTCGTTGTAATATGTATCCACAATCACGAATAGGCGATATGATCATGGTAGTGTCCATGGTAAGCGACTTGCATGTTATATGATCATGGTAGTGTCCACGAATTTCCGATATTATCACACGCTAGATGCTCCCTATGGATAATACGGGACACGTACAATGTTGCTTCTTGCTCGATCATTCTTGCAACAGTGAACTAGTGAACGAACGGTGTTGTGGGGTGAAGTTGAATGGGTAACCTTAATATGGAAGCAATAATGTTTACCATCAAGTTCCTGCATGCATTATGGTAATGCCTCCTCTCCATTCTTGCTAGCCTGGGCCAGTAAAACAGAGGATTGTGAAGGTTATTACTTAGCTACTTGTTATGAATTTTGAAAGTCCACATTTAGATATTCATCATAGGCTTACCTCTGCAAGAAGGGTGGAGGCTGTCTTACACGCCAGCTTGGTCATCTCAGTGTCAAAGACCACAAATGTAGAGTCTGTGATCCCATCAGACACTGCTAGCTCAACTCTAAACCTACGGGATAGGATGCCGTTAAGTTCTGCAAGTAGTAGGAGTTGTGTGTTTAATTGACGAATTACCTTGGAACACCTGTCACACTGGGAAACACGGAGTTGTTGCATTTAAGAGAGGGGTTCCACTCCTGTCCAGCTTACGGCTGCAAGTACCGCAAGAAACATATGGCCATCCATTCCTATGCAAGACACCAGTAATGGTAGCCTTACATAAGAACTCAACCTCATGTACCTGCAAGCATATCAAATGTTAGAAGCATAATTGAGTGTACTAATTGGAAGATTTTTGTCTCGCTTAAAAACCAAAAAGTTGTTTGCTCACATGTTCAGTGGACTGTGAGATGTAAGCGTACAACTCTCTTATTATCACTGTCTCCATCTTGTAGATGGCATGTGTTGTGTCAACACGTGAGAAGATTTGCAGTTCCTGGATGTCCATCCTACATGAATTTTAGGATTTTTAGTAATTAGTACTAGGATTTAGGGGTTTGATAGTGTGATATAGAAGAAGTTATAGAGGTGCAACTTTTAAACATAATTATAAGATGCTGCCAAGTTGGCGGGAGGGAGTATTACCCTTTGTTGAACTATGTTATATCCTTGATGGCAGCATCAAAATAGAACCATGTTGCTGGTGTGGAGTTGAGGAAAAGTCCACCTGCATGAAAGCATAAACAAGTTAGCTATATCAAAACCGGCAGTTTTCGAAATGAGCAAAAACTTTGAAAATGTTTACTTCCCATAAGGACATGAATGGTTTCAAATTACCTCCGAAAAGCTTCGGGCTCACAGTGGTAACCAGCATGGTTGAAAACACGCATGTGTATTACCCTAGATGAGCCTTGAACGTAGCAGCACCATCGTCCCAGAGCGAAAGTGAAACAATCACCGATCTACAGCAAGAATCATGAAAAATAATTAAATCAGTAACGTAAGAGGTTTGTGATTCATTTAGAGAATACGCTTACAGTTCAATGAGAAATCTGACGAGATACGCTCGGTGGAGGTTGCATCTCCCAAGTTCGACATATCTGACCCAGCACCTCTGCCCACATGGTTTTATCCCGAGTTCGATAGTGCAAGTTCATTATTCAATCAAAGGCTGTCTATAGGAAGAAGAGCACGATTAAGTATCTGGGAGTTCGAGATTGGTGTTTACAAGCGCCTGCAGGTGGTCTAATTTCTGGATCATGAATTTCTCAGCAGCGATCTTAGGCACGTAGTCATCGAGTTGGTCGACGGTGGTGTTTTGGAGGAATCGAATGACGAATGGATGATCGGTAATCTTGTACATCTTTGTGCACCGCGAAACCTCAAACGGAGAGAGCTTGATGATGCTTCCTTCAACCAGAAACCAGCAGTAATGTGATGTTCATGTGGCGGGTATGAAGGCATGAATGAAGGATATCTCTAAAATTTCGTGACGTAATCTATATTAGCGAGACTGTGGCGAGTGAAATTTAAAATTTAATCGGGTACTTTTTTATCGAGGAGTAGGAGAACGATCCCCATAAACTCGCCATCCTTCTTCATGTTCCTAGCATCCCAAAATCTGAGAAGGCGGCATATGACCTCCTGGTTGGAATGGCCAAGATGGACTTCATCAAACGGGACGTACGGCATGGCGGCAGAGATAGCAATGAAATCGTTGGAAGCCATTGATGTTGTAGGTTTGGTCGGTATCTTAGCTGGAATTGATCGATTGAAAGCTTTGAGAAATTTTCGTTTATGTTTGGTGAGGGTGCGAGGTTCATATTTATAGGGTATGAAGAACATCAATTTGAGACGTTGGAAAGTCGAAGGGTTGTACGCATCAATGGGAGTAATTTCGGGTTGTAACGGTTACGATGGGTTTTGATGATGAGTAGAGGATCTGGGGAAGGGCGAGAGGTTACTGTTATGGCAGTACGCCATGAGAGAATAGAAGAGAAGCTGGAAGAGGACGAAGCCTGAGGCAGATAGAAGCTGGAAGTTTCTAGTTTAAGGTTTCCAAGTCGGACAGATATCGGCCCAAATACTGGGCCAAACACTGGAAACCACCTAGTGAGCTGAATTTCGAAGCTCATATTCTCAAAATAAGGAAATGTTGAGGTGGCACTCTCCTAGGAGAGAAGAGGCTCCTATTATAAAATAGATTTGATGATATATTTGATTAAAATAAAAAAACCATAATTATATTATGTTTTACTACGTATACATTTACAAACAGAAATGTTCCAAAACCGAAAAATTTGAACTCAAACTGAACCATGACACTAAACTTCATTAACGATTTTCAACCACAAATTAACATTTTTTGCACAAAAAATTAACATTTTCAATTAACAAATTTTTTTTTTGGATGGTTAAAACAAATCATGATACTTAAATGACGTTGGATATCGTCTAGTTTAGTATACATTTTTATAGTTGACAAAAAGGATCAGATTAGGCTTTTAGTTTAAATATCTAAGATTTTGATTGGTCTTAAGGTTGCAGAAACTTTATCCTATTTTACAGCTTTAAAAGTCAAAATCTTGTAAAGCATGTTTTTTTTTTTTGATAAAAGGTTTTCTATTTAAAATACTTGAGAATATAGATTTTGTTCTAGGTTAAACCCATTTGCCAAATGGCTTTTTTCCTATTACAAGAAACAGTATTGAATCAAGCCCAAAAGCAGAAGCCCACTTTAATTTTTGCCCAAATCGTAACAGACGAACCCAAAAATGCATATTATTCGTTGTTGATGGTTGCAGAGAGGAGAGAGAGGATACTCTGTATCCAGTGAATCGCATGCATATGCCGAGTTTTCCAAAAGAGTTTACCATTCAGAATAGATTGAAATAGCAGTGAGAAGGAGGAGAGATGCTAAAGATGAGCGCTGAACCCATCAGACAGTAAGCCAAAGGAACTGAGAGGATTAGAAGTGTTTACAACGCTAACCATAGCTGGATATGGGAGGAGGAGAATCGAGGCCGATCTTACCTCAAACTGGAGATCCTTTTTTTGATGATGGACTTGATGCCGTTCACGATTATCTCTGGCGATGAGAAGTGGTTTCTATGGAGACGGGAATTACGCTCAATCCAGAGAAAGTATATTGTTGCTTGCCACGCTAGAAGCAATAACGTTTTTCCTGCTCTCGAAACCTGTTAAGAATCCAGATAATTTAAAAGTTGATCCCAATGCTGGCTGGAGTTGAAATTGCATTTACTTGCTAATGATCTCCAAACTTGCATGCTGAAATCACACTCAAAGAACATATGCTTAATTGTTTCAGGTTGCGAATTACAGAGAAGACAAGATGGATCCGTTTGTAACCCCAATTCAACATCCTGTCCCTCGTTGGGCATCTATTTTGGACAACCAGCCAAGCAAGAAATTCATGTATGGGGATGCCGCATGAGTACCAAACGTCCTTGTGCCAGGTTACTAACTCGCCATGCTCTCTGAGACCCGCGTATATTGTACCCGTTGAATAATTCACTGATTTTTTTATTGCAAGGCCACCATTTATAATGATCGCAAGAAAAATTCATGTCTGAGGATGCCGCCTGAGTTTCAAATGTCCTTGTACCAGATTACTAACTCGCCATGCTCTCTGAGACCTGCGTATATTGTACCCGTTGAATAATTCACTGGTTTTTTATTGCAAGGCCACCATTCATAATGATCGTCAGTAGTTGATATATGAAGAGAGGAGATAAAAGACAGCACATTCACTTGCTGATCTGACCTTTCTCTGGTAACATCCACGAGCTATTTTCTCATAGCTCAGCTAGAGTAGCATCGATAGGAATCGGCAGTTAGTGGGATCCTTGGTAACCCAGACACTCCTTTAAGTTACCAAATGGTGACTAGTTTACTGACCAGAAATAGCATGTTTCTCCATTGCCTACTTCCTGTTTTATCCATTGATACACTATATGCCTTAGATCAAGCAGTTTATTTGCCAACCAAGAGTGTTTTTGCTTTGTGTTTATGACCCAAAACTGACTCAAATCTCCTTTCAGGATCTCGGCAGTAAACCAGTTTGACCAAATGGAATTCTGTTCAAAGAACAATATCCCCACTAACTTCAGCGCACAAGCCACATTCCAAAAGGTCAGATCACGTAACCCCAAACCGCCTTCCTCCTTACTTAGACAACATTTTTTCCTAGACACTTTAGCTGAAGAGTTTGCTTCTATCGTAACTTTCCATAGGAACTTCCCACATAGTGAATCAATTTCTTTGATAATCGATTTAGGGAGTATGAAGGTACTAGTCCAAAAATTTGTTATGCCATTTATTACCGATGTAAGCAGTTGTAATCTTCCTGCGTAGGAGAGTGATCGTGCTGTCCAAGAGTGGATCTTAGTTTTGATGGACTGAATCAACGGAGCACACTGAGCATGCGTAATTTTTTTGGAGCAGAGAGGCACACCCAGGTACCTTATTGGAAAAACACCTTCTGACAGACCAGTTTGCGTGACAATTGTGCTTACTTCCTCTGATGAAATACCCGCAGCAAAGAGGCAAGTTTTCTGGATGCTCACGGCTAGTCCCGATCGCTCTTTGAAGTTCTTCAAGACATTCAACACATTCTGAACCGAGGTGATATCTCCATCCAAGAAGATGAGTAGATCATCCGCGAAACACAAGTGAGTTAATTTAGATTTTGCACATCTAAAATGGTTCCCAAATTTCCCTTCCATTGCTTCTTTGTCTTAGCCCTCTCCGTCCTTTGATATAACCGTAAGTAGAGCCATTGTATCCCACTGAGAAGGAAGATGTACACACGCACGCCTCTAACCATCTAAGATAGATTTCTGGAAGATTTAGGCCTCTAAGAATTTGGAATAGGAATTCCCATCTGACCGTGTCAAATGCCTTTTTGATGTCAACCTTAATCAAAATCCTTTTTTGATGCAATATCAAGGTCTTCAATACATGTGTTTATTATGAGAATTCCAGTCTCATTACTTCATAAAATAGTCAAAGATTCTCATTCAATGGCAATGGCTAAATTGGTGGCAAGAAGACTAATATTTGAATTTAGATAATTTTTCTCTTTCTGTATAAATGTAAATCATTTCTTTTAATGTATTTTATTGTAAAGATCATCTTGTAAGAGCTATAAAAAGCTCAATTGTTCTATTGTAAATAATATAGAAATTTTTGAAAAATAAAAGAGTTCTCTCTTCTAAACCTTTTATGCTTTGTTCTTTGTTTCTCTAAGTTGTGCGGATTCCCCTTCTTAGAAAACATTATGAATTTATGTCTTATGTGTGGATTCACTAAGGCTTAGATTCTTGAGCTTATCACAAGGGATTTCACACCCTTGAGTGGCGTTCTACGATCCATCATCAAATCCATCTTCTAGCATCAGCAGAGAGCGACTTCAGTCCAGCTGTTCGTGTTCTATCTCTCTATCCGTTCGTGGCACCAAGGAGAGCGACCTCAGTCCAGCCTTGGAGTTTCGGTCAGATCGATTAATTGTGGGCTTCCTCCGGATCTTATATCATTTGGTATCATTAATGATGAAGACATGGAATCAAAGAGAAGGTTTCAAGCTTTTGGAATCAATGAGTATTATAGATATCATGAAAATTTTCCAACTGTTTGGATTGTGGTCAAAGTCAAATCAAAACTAGTGCACCAAGATAACAACAAGATCATCAAGTGATTATCAACATTTATTGCACCAAATCAATCACGTGAATAATCTCTCCTTTCCATTATGTTGGAAACAATCATATCTTTTTTTAATTTTCTTTAATTTTATTTAGTTTCTTTGATTAGGTATTTGTGTTGTAATTAGTTTCCTTTTTAAGGCTATATGGCCGTTGGTTGTAAGAGCTTATAAAGCTCACCATCCCTTTTTGTAATTAGACAAGTTTTCACAAAAAATAATAAAAAGAATTAGAGAGTTTCTCTTTGTTTATTCAAGATGAGTTCTTGAATATTTTTGGATCTATATCTCTTGGTGCGATGCCTTGAGAATAGGTTTGTGAACTTATCACAAGGGCTTTCACACCCTTGAGTGGCGTTCTTCGATCTATCATCTATTCCATCTCCATCCACTTTCTATTTAAGGAGAGACCTTAGTCCAATTGAATAAAACCATCAAGCCATCAACAACCATCTTTTGTCTTAGAAGAGAGTGACCTTAGTCCAACTTCTTAGATCCACATCTATCATTGTGAGATCCATCCCGATCTTACATCATTTGGTATCAGAGCTTAAATGCTCCTATCATCTATCGTTTTGATTTTCTGTTTTTTGTCATTACATTTTAAAACCAAAAAAAAAGAATGTTTTGTTTTTTCTTGTTCTTTGATTCTATTTACTTCTAAAATAACCATAAAAGAAAAAAAAATCTTGTTTTGTTTCTTTCATTAAACTAAATTAAAAAAAAAAAGTTCCACATTTGTTTATGTTTTTGTTTTAGGTTTTTCAAAAAAAAAATTAAGAAAAGCAAAAAATAATGTAATATTTGGTTTTAGTTTTGAGGACAAAACCATTTGAAGAGTGAGAGAATGATGCAATATCAAGGTCTTCAATACATGTGTTTATTATGAGAATCTCAGTCTCATTACTTCATAAAATAGTCAAGGATTCTCATTCAATGGCAATGGCTAAATTGGTGGCAAGAAGACTAATGTTTGAATTTAGCTAATTTTCCTCTTTTTGTATAAATGTAAATCATTTCTTTTGATGTATTTTATTGTAAAGATCATCTTGTAAGAGCTATAAAAAGCTCAATTGTTCTATTGTAAATAATATAGAAATTTTTGGAAAATAAAAGAGTTCTCTCTTCTAAAGCTTTTATGCTTTGTTCTTTGGTTCTCTAAGTTGTGCGGATTCCCCTTCTTAGAAAACATTATGAATTTATGTCTTATGTGGATTCACTAAGGCTTAGATTCTTGAGCTTATCATAAGGGCTTTCACACCTTTGAGTGGCGTTCTACGATCCATCATCAAATCCATCTTCTAGCATCAGCAGAGAGCGACTTCAGTCCAGCTGTTCGTGTTCCATCTCTCTATCCGTTCGTGCCACCAAGGAGAGCGACCTCAGTCCAGCCTAGGAGTTTCGGTCAGATCGATTAATTGTGGGCTTCCTCCGGATCTTATATCATTTTTACCCCACCCTTTTTCTGATACCCTTGAACTATTTATGATGCTAGCAAGGTGTTTTCAATGAGCAGCCTCCCTTGCACAAAGGTGGTTTGATTTGGGAGTATGATTGAGGGGAGCATGGGTTTCAGTCTCTTGACCAACAACCTAGAGATAGTTTTATAGATGGTGTTACAGCACGATATGGTTCTGAAGTCAGATATACGAGATGCTCCTGGCTTCTTTGGCACTAACGTAAGGATGGTTGCATTTGTAGCTTTAGGTAGAAAGCCAGTGGTAAAGAACTTCTTGACAGAACTGATCACCACATTTCCTACTATCGGCCAAGCTGCTTTAAAGAACCCCGAAGTCATCCCATCCGGACCAGGAGCCTTATTAGGATTCAATTTCCCCAGCACATTCCATATTTCTGCCTCATAAGGGGCAGAAGACATCAGCATGTGGTGATGGGAGTTGCACGTTACTGAGTGAAGTTCATTTACCCAAGCGACAGAAGAAGAAAGGAGAGGCATGACTTGAGGAGAAAGAATTGCTTGAAAGTGAGATATTGCAATACTGCTCATCTGGTCAGGATCACAGATAATACGCCCACCCGCCAATTCCAACGATCTGATGGAGTTCCTGGAGGTACGACCAGCCGCTACCCTCTGGTAGTAGGGTGTATTTTGGTCTCCAAGCCTCAGAAAGTTTACTCTCGACTTCTGTTGAAAGAAGGCTTCTTTTCCTCTAAGAAAAGTTAATTTCTGTAAGGTATCCTTTTCCGCTTGGAAGGAAATTGAAGACGGGAACTCCATAGCCTGCACCTGCACAATTTTTAACAGCTCGTGAACCTCACTCACTCTTTTTTTGAATATCAGAAAAACTCTCTCTATTTAGTGTTTTAAAAGGTCTTTTCAATTCTCTCAGCTTGACACCAAGTGATCCTAGATCCTCTGCATATCTTCCACTTTGATTCCAATTTGTATCAACCGTTTGCAAGAAGGAAGGGTGGCTAGTTAAGAAGTTGAAGAATTTGAATGGCTTAGTGCCTGAAGAAGGTAAGGGGATTTTTAGATTAAGAAGGCACGGTGAATGATCAGAGAACTCATGGGGAAGGAAGGTAGCTACACTGAACGAGAAGGTACAAATCCATTTTTTGTTGACCAGAGCTCTATCTAGCTTCTTTGTCACTGGAGAATCAGGTCTTTTGTTGGTCCAAGTGTGAGAGTTCTTGAAACCGAAGGTCCTCAACCCCTAACTCAAGAAGGAAATCTCTCAGCTCCACCATATATGAAGTAAGATGATTTACTAAATGTGAAGAATGTTCAGCATGGTGGATAATTTGGTTTAGGTCTCCACCTATCAACCAGTTATGGTTTTCCAGAAATAGAGTTTGCTGAACTTCCAGAAGATCATTCCATAAGGTGAGTCTCTCCTCTATAATGTTTGAAGCATAAACGGCTGAATAGTAGAAAACAATACCAGTTACTAACTCCACCCTTACAGCAAGCGATTGTCTTGATTGATGCATGGTCTGCATTTTAGTAGGCAATTTCCAGATAAATATAACTCTCCCATCCTCATCTGTATCATGATTTGAGAAAAAATTCCAACCGGGGCAAAGTTTCTGCATAAGCTGATTCAAGTTTGTTTCTTTAATATGAGTTTCCAAGAGGGCTCCGACAGTAGGCTGATAATACGAGAGCCACTGAGCAAAAGGGCGGCGCTTGTCCGTATCGTTTAATCTGCGAACATTCCAAAAAAGAGGTTTACACTCATTGAAAATTTAGAGAAGCCACTCTTGTGAGAAGGAGAGGATCCGCTAAGGGCAATGAATTAAAAGAGGAGCTATCGACAAGATTAGAGGCTAAGGTGTTTGGGTTTATTTCTGGTTTGACTGGCTTTTGAGGTAGTTTGGGAAGGTTTTGATGGTGGATAAGATGTTTTGTCTATGGAATTTTCAAGGGCAGAAAAAGGGTTTGGGTTTTTTTATATATGGTTTCAAGATGGTATAAAAGAAGGTTTAGTATTTGGCTTGAGTTTCTGTCTAGGCGATTCCCAATTTTCATGATCAATAGGGAGGATAGGAGGGACAAACTGCTCAATCTGGAACCCTGAACCCAGAGGAGGAGCAGAAGACTTTGGCATCATCGTAGCAGCTAAAGCCAGAACACAATCTGTTTTGTAGGAACCCGGAGGAGTGACCTCGGAGAAGGCAGAAGGGCTTGAGATATCAATGTCCATTGATGTAGTTGGCAATACAGAGTTTGCTAGATCCACAGCCAAATCATTTACTCCCTTTTCTGGAGTCACAAGGCCTGAATCAGAATTTTCCCCTACAGTTGTTGTAGTAGCAGAGGGTAAAGGAGTAATTATGGTTGAAGTAGGACTTTTACATTCCTCAGATGACTTCATTTCCGCATATGGAGTAGTTGCAGCTACTATTGAAGCAAAAGTAGTAGGGGTTGGGTGAACTGAAGCTTTTTGAGGAAGACTATCTTTTGGAACATATGTCTTCATTTCGACAGAAGGAGTAGTAGCAGCCACTGTTTCAGGAAGGGCATCCGACGGGGACTTAGCTTTTGGAACCCACTTCCTTGTGACCTTTAGAGAGTCCTTTAGTAGATGGCATAATTCATGGCAGTGGGAACAAGAAGGAGGGAGCCAGGGGTACTCCACCTCAACTCTAAAGACATTTCCATTTTTCCTTACTAGTTCGAGTTCTGCCGGGAAAGGTTTTGTGGCATTTTCTTCCACTCTTACTTGTGCAATGGAGATGCTTGTCAGTTTTTTGTCCATTCATCCATTTCTTTCGGATCCCCCAACGCAATAGCAATCCATCCTAGGCCTTCATTTGTCATAAGATCAAAAGCCACCCCTTTTAGATGAGCCCAAATAGGGACACACTCTAGAGAAGAAGTATCAGAAACTTCCCCATCTGTCCACTGAGCAACATGGAAGATAGTAGCGTCAACATACCAAATTCTCTTCTTTAATACGAGTTCTCTAATGTGCAGGTTTGGGTTGCAGACAATCATGGAACGAGTTGAGTGGATAATGTTTATTTCCAGTTTTGTACCTTTTCCCCAAAGGAAATTTAACACATTTTGAATGGTTTTGAAAACAGGCACCTTTCCAAAGAAGCCCTACCATGAATTCTCTATGTAGTTGAGCTCCCCTTTCAAACACTTCATTCGGGATCTCCATTCTCGGGACGTCTGAGGGAGATATTGTTGGAGAGGCCATTTTTTTTCACTCATATCAGTGTTTGCCTTTGTCTTTGAAGCCCAAGTTTGAGATTTTTGAGCACGGTAGCAGTAAATCTGGGGATAGCAGTGGGAATGCTCGGATTCTGAGCAGTAGTAGGCGCAATGGGTGGAGGAATAGGCCCAATATACCATTCAAGTGGATAGTTGAGGCAGAGGGGGAAGGAACTAGTGGAGAGAAAGAAGGAGCAGCTTTTTCTGAAGAAGTTACTGTAGCAATGTTGAATATAGGGATTTCAACAGTGTTTTTTGGGGGGGGGGGGGGGGAAGAGAATGAAATGAAGCTAGTAGTTGGGAAGCAGAAATTTCAGTAGTTGGAGCAAGAGATGAGGAAGAAGGGGGGGGGGGACCTGAGAAACAGGGGAAGCATACGGACCTAGCAAAAGAGGACCATTAGCAGAAGGAAGAGATTTGTGAGATAACTGAGAGGCTGAGGAAAGAGGAGGAAAGAGAGATAGGTCAGGCGGGTGAGGGGAAGGAGGGGGACGGTTGATACAAGCAGCCATGGCTGGAGGTATCAAGGGGGAAGAAAGTATCGAGAACTAGCTGTTCACGGAGGAATCGCTAACTGAGTCGCCAAAGAGAACGAGAGGTTCTACTTTGCACTGGTTCTCTAGATTTGAGTTCTTTATCAAGCATGTTTTTACTTCCTTTTTCTCTACGACATAAATTTTGTTGGGAATTACAGAGAATCTGATCGGAATTTTTCAGTGGAAGAAATGGTTTCTTGCCATGGACAACGATAAAGAAACTGTTGTGAAGAAGAAGAGAGAATTAATGACTGTGCCCAAGGTGGATATTGTGAATTTATGGGTCTCAGTCTTTATTCTTTGTCTCAAGAATAATTTTCCTAATCCATCTAATAATTAGGAGCACGGCAAGGTGTATATAAGGAGGTGTATCAAACACACAAGCAACAACACAACAAGAACGAGAGTTAGAGAGAGTAGAGTTAAGAGACATGTTTGTCTATGAGCTAGATTCTAAAGATCTTTTTTAATGTGTAAGATTCATCTTTGATTAGAAATTTAAGCATAGAAACTTGTCTCTAATTGCTTGTAGAGTTGTAACCAAAGAGTTTAATGAAGCAGTTGTGAAATACCGTTCCCACCTATATAAGTAACCAATGATGAATAAATTCTTGTATCATTTTTATTCCACAAACAAATGAACAAACAAACACGAATCAATTTAGTTAATCTAAGTGTACAGATTAATATCTCAACAAGTATGTAGAAAGAAAAAAAATGAGATGCCCAACAAAACTGCTATATTTCTCCATATCAAGAAGAAATGAGTATCATATCTCTTTCTCTAAACCTAGCATTACATTTTTCTTGTTAGTGAAACATCAATTTTATGACTTATTATTGATGCTAAAAATCAAAATTCGTCTTCTTATTTTTAAGTGCGTGTATATATGGTTAAAATGATAGAACTTCTGGTTTAAACACAAGTTATACGGATATACATTTTCATAGTATATATAATATGGGGACCGAGTGTAATTCGGATAACCGCCTACGAGTATAATATGGGGATCCTATGGGTTTGATTGGAACGGCTCATAGCAGAACATTAACAGCAAGTAGTAGAAGCAAGTATGCTGATGAAACGGTATGCTCTGGTTAATATATATATATATATATATATATATATATATATATATATATATATATATATATATATATATATATAGTGAATGACAGAGTTGTTAGTGATTAAATATAAAATTATAAAAATATTTAATTATAATTGCTCTAAAATGTTATATATGTATATATTATATATAGAACATAAGTTTTTCATTTTATATATTTAAATTATATTTATTAAATTATTATCTGTTATAATTTTTAAAAATAATAGAGAAAATAAAATATCAGTAATAATAATTTTAAATATATAAATGAAAACTATGATATATGCATATATTTAATATTAATAAACAAAATTTATTAATTATATAATTTAAAAAATATATTTAATATTTTAGAGAGTAATGCTGTGGAAATGCTCCATGTGAGAGCATAGAGAGCATAAGCATTTGCAAGCATTTGCATCTTCCAAATGCTCTTCTACATGCTTTCTAAATAAAACATGAATGGATAATAAAAAGCATAATGCTCTTCCTAATGCTTTACCAATCAAACCCATATTGTACCACTGGAGTTTAGTTATTGATCTATATAAGGTCATTAGTATATCTATAATATTAATATATAAAAGTTTTTTGAAATTAACATTTAGTTAATGTGTTTATTACTTATTACGTTTTGTGTCATTAAAATTAATAAATATTTTTCTTAACTATTAATGGGGTATATCTAAAGTTAGTAAAACTAGACTATATTTGGACCATGTTAAATATTCACTAATTAATGATTTTATTTTAAAACTATATTCATAATATTTTTTAATATCTTTTTGTTTTAAATATAAATATATATTTTTATAATATAATAAAATTTTATAAAATAGATTTATTTTCTCGATTTCTTAAGAAAATAATTATTAATTTGGTATTTATTATTAAAATTTACTAAAAATAATTTTAATTATATTTTAATCTAAATATTCGCTAGTTGATGATTTTATTCAAAATATATTCATAATATCTTTTAATATCCTTTTTGTTTCAAATATAAATATATATATATATATATATATATATATTTATATTATAACAAAATTTGACAAAATATTTTAATTTCTTGATTTCTTAAGAAAATTAATTACTAAATTCGTATCTATTATTATAATTTATTAAAAATAATTTAATTACATTTTAATCTATAACATAAACACAAGAAATCTTTATATTTAGATCATTATAAAACGAGCTGAAAATAGATTAATCAATTTTAATTATCTATACTATTAAAAACAAAATTTGTATACTGGAAGACGGATTAAAAGATGTATTAACCAATTTCACTTGACATTTCTTAGTTTGATAAAATATTAAAATTATTTAATAATTATATTGTTCGAATATATGATAAGTTAGATTACAATTGATGTTTTTACGATCACAATTTTTAAAGAATTGATTTGTCAAAATTTCAAAATACTTAGACTACTATAAGATGAGTTGAAATATATGTTAATTTGTTTCGATTATATTTTTTTAATAAGATTTATGTTACAAGTTAAAAGATGAATTAACCAATTTTAATTATAGAAACAATAAAAAAAAACTTCAACCAATCCAAATATGTTAATGAACGGATTATCATATTTTAGTCACATTTTGATCTACAAAATAACATAAATATATTTACTTAGAGCATTAATAAGATGGGTTGTAAAATAGATTAACCAAATTCATTTATCGATTAAAAAGTATATTAACCAATTTCAATTGATATATTCTTAATTTGATAAAATATTAAAATTATTTAATACTTAAACTACTATAAGTCATGTTGAAATACATATTATCATGTTTCAAATTTCATAAATCTGTAATTTCATTTATATAAAACTATAAATTTAATTATTAATATGAGCATGTGATATTTTATAAATATTTTAAATCAACACAGTACATATTATACTTATATCACATAACTTTTATAATGACTGTTTTATTAAAAATAAAATATTATAAAATTACTCTCAATCAAAAATTTATTCAAACAAAATAAATTGGTTCAAAAGTTACTAAATTAAAGAAAAATATATCAACGCTTTTTTAACGCATGTGAAAATTTAGTATTATTTTAATAGTGGAGATTGCATTTTTAAAAATGATATGATAAAGCATAAGTTTGAGAAATGCATCGCCGTCGACCGATTTTTTCAAGAAATAGTTTTTTTAACCAAAATTTTACAAGATATAGTTTTTCAAAATTAGTTAATAAAATTTCAACGTAAGACTTTATTGGATCTGATTGGTAAACAAAAGCGGAACGGTAATTTTACAGTAAACGGAAGTTGTAAGTGGTTAGAGAACAGTTCAAAAAAGTAAGAACAAGCGGTTGAAAAAGTGTGTATAAAAAACTGAGAAAAAAATTTAATATTATTTTTGCTACCGCTTTTGTGATTGGTAATCATCGAAACGGTAAACCCTATACCAATGCGGTAAGGAGTTACCAATCAAAGCCATTAAAAAAAGAAGAATCTCCGGAGTATTTCATAGCTTCACACACTAATCAAATCTTTAACTTATATTATATATGTAGTCGTTAATCTTCCTCAACATATATAAATAGCGTTGCATGCTTTACGAGAGATTTTTTCAGTTAAAAAGATGAGAAAATGGGGAACATTATAATGGTAAGGAGAAAGAACGCAAAAGTGATGAAGATCGATGAGGATATTTTCAGTCTCAAAACTCCGGCGACGGTCTGCTACGCCACAAAAGAATATCCTGGCTTCGTGCTGTTAGATTCTGAGTTTGTGAAACGATTTGGAATTCGTGCCAAGCCGCTTTGAGCCGAATCACATCTTAACGTCTGACAAGACTTATTTTCTAGTGGAGCTGCCGAACCTTCCGCCTGAGACGGCGGCGTAGGAAGGAGATACGATGAATAAGCTTCAGTACCGGAGTGTTATGTCCGGTATACATGTTGGCGCCAAGGAGCGTTTGGAAATGCTAATGCTTTCTTGAAGGACAGTTTATGACGTCACTATCACCCGATTTGACGGCGTATATGGGCTTGGGCCTGGACAGACGAGGGTGAGACTGAGGCTGCCTCGATCTCAGGTCATGAAGTTAATGGGAGAGAGCCACGATGCATAGGAAGTCGCGAAAAGAATTATTGCTCTCTACCGAGAGAGTTCCGGAGAGGTACAAGGCGGGCGAGAAATTTGGAGTTGAAGATTTGAAGAACAATTACAAGGTCCGAGAGATAACTTTTAGATTTATTTGAAATTTAACGATATATTTGATTGAAACTCAAATAAACCGTAATTATATTATGTTTTACTAGGTATACATTCACAAACTGAAATGTTCCAAAACCAAAAATTTTGAACTCAAACTGAACCAAGACGCTAAACGTCATTAACAATTTTCAACCACAAATTAACATTTTCTTTTGCACAAAAAATTAACATTTTCAATTAACATTTTATTTTTTGGATGGTTAAACCAAATAATGATACTTAACTGACGCTGGATATCTTCTAGTTTAGGGTACATTTTTATAGTTGTCAAAAAGGATGAGATTAGGCTTTTAGTTTAAATATCTAAGGTTCTGATTGGTGTTAAGGTTGTAGAAACTTTATCCTATTTTACAGCTTTAAAAATCAAAATTTTGTCAAGCATGTTTTTACTTCCTTTTTTCTCTACAGTCTTAACATCCGACATCTTTTATTTTACTCACAAAATTTGTGATTTTTCTAAAGTCACGTTAATGAAGCTGTCATGATATTCTACAAGTATTATTGGAATAAAATATGAGTGTGATGGTAGCACCAGCCTTCTCACACCACAACCTCCCATTGATTATTGAATAACCCTTCAACATTTCCTTCCTTTTTTGGACTCGCTTCACTAAGAACTGAATACTATCATTTGAGGCAATTTACACGTATAAATCCTGCACTTGAATCACCGAGGGAATTGTCAAAGAAAGCAACAAAGTAGAGATCTCTATCTTATTCCCTTGATCCATTCTACTCAATCCATCAACCGCTTTATTCTCACAGCATGGCATATACAAGATTTTGAAATCATAACCCATCAGCTTTGGTAGCCATTTCGGATACTCCACATTCACCTCCGTTTGTAACAGAAATTTCAGGCTTTTTTTTATCCGTGTGCACTACAAATCTTCTACCCAACATTTAATGTTTCCATTTTTGTACAACCATTACTATTGTCATTAACTCACGCTCGTACACTGGTTTACATTTCTCTCTACATGTTAAACCGTGAGTGAAATATGTGATTGGGTTTCTATCTTGCATCAATATGGCTCCGAGTCCAAAACCAGAAGCATAAGACTCGAGCACAAACCGTTTCTCAAAATTAGGTAATGCCTTGTCGAATTCATTGCCTTCTTCAAATTGTCAAAGGTTGTTTGAGCTTTTTTGGACCAACCAAAGTTGTCCATCTTTAACAGTTCTGTTAGTGGTTTGGCAAGTACTCCATAACCCTTTACAAATCGATGGTAATAACCAGTTAACCCCAAGAAGCATGTTTTGACATTCTTTGGTGTTGGCCATTGTTTCATTTCCAGTGTTTTAGAATAATATGTTGATACTCATTTGGCAGAGATAACATGTCCCAAATGCTCTACTCTTCTTTGGCCAAACATACACTTCTTATGGTTTTTAAAAAACTAACGTTTTTTTCCTCTAGAATCTTCATCATCACATTCAAATTATTCTCATGCTTATCCCCACATGAGCTATACACCAAGATATCATAAAAACAACAGTATGAATCGTCTCATAAATGGCTTGAAATTGTGATTCATCAGTGACTAAAACGTTGTTGGTGCGTTTGTTAAACCACATGGAATTACTAAGATTCGTAATGACCATCATGTGCTCTAAACGCAGTATTTTCTATGTCACCTTCCTCCATTCGTATTTGATGATATCTTGCCCGTAAATCCAACTTCGAAAATATAATTGCTCCCTCCAATTCGTCCAATAACCGGTGGATTATAGGAATGGGAAATTAGTCAGGCAAAATAGCCATATTCAGTGCTATGTAATCCACACAGAAACGCCATGTATCATCCTTATTCTTAACTAACAAGACATGGCTTGAAAATGGGCTCTTGCTTGATATTATGATGCATGATTGCAACATTTCATTAACCAATCCTCCCATGGCCTCCTTATGTGCATGGGGATACCTATAAGGTCTGATACTTATAGCTTATGTCCCATTTTTTAAAGTTAATCATATGTTCATGTCCCCTCACTGGCGGTAAGCATGTTGGATAGGCAAAGACCTAAGAAAAATCCTGAAATACTCTCTCAACCTGTTCTGGAGGGTGATTTATAGTCTCGGCTTGCACCACTTTATGACTATTAAAACACATCTCCACACCTTTATAACGTACATGAGGAGTTCTTGAAAGATATTTGAATGAAACCTTTAAATTATGCAAATCCGGTTCACCCATCAAGGTCACTCTTTTTCCTTTATACATAAATCTCCACTCATGTGTGTCCCAATCAGCATCACACTTCCCCAATGTACGTAGCCACTGTAAACCTAATACGACATCAACTCCTCCCATTTCTAAGGAGATAAAATGGCTTGTGAAGTCAATCCCCTGCAAGTTGAAGTTCACATTATTGCATACGCCCATTCCATGTACTGTAATACATGTTCCCAACAGTATTTGCAAATTAGAATGCATTGTGAACGGAATGTGACCCTTCTCGGTGATACTTGGAGTGACAAAATTATGAGTTGCCCCACTGTCAATGAGGACTATGATAGGCAGCTTCCCAATGAATCCCCTTAACTTCTTGTTGTAGGAGAATCCATGCCTCAAAAGGCATTTAAAGATAACTCCATCAGTTGTGTATGTGTCTGCTCTTCCAACTGATCCATTTCTTTGAATCCAGTCTTTGTATCCTCCAACACCTCCATTGAAAAAACCTTCCATCATCATCATCAAAATCTGAACATACTTATTGGAGAAGTCATGCATACGAGTGTATTTGGTATCACACTTGAAGCATATACCGTCTCATTTCTTCAGTTTCAATTCAGCCTCTGTCAAGTGAACACATTGCCTAATTTTTGGAGCAACATGTCTTGTCTCCTTACCCTTAACTATGTTGTTCATATTCTCTCGTTCCTTTTGGTTACCAGTAAACACCTGAGTAGATTTGAATGGTGTATGCTGATAAGGTCTGTGTGAGCGAGTGTCATTTGACTTTGCAGTTGCTACCACTTGACAAAACATGCTATCTTCCATTTTCACAACCACAACCTTATGTTCTCTCATTTCTTTAGGTTCTTTAATCCTCACCACTTCCTTCATTTCCCGTTGTAATCCTTTATAAAACATATTCTGCTCATCAATTCCCTGAACCTGGGCCGATAACTCTTCAAACTCGCTGATATAGTCTTGTATTGTCCATGTTTTTTTAATTGCATAAACGCTGTCCAGGTTCATCTTCAATGGCCACTGCAAACCTTGTCGACGTACGTTTCTTAAATTATGACCAATTAGTGAATCTTTCTTATGCTTCCTCAGCATTATACCAATTCAATATCTAAACACCGAGATACCATTTCAAGTTTTGTTTCCTCACTATAATGTCCTACCCGAAAGAATCTCTCCACTCTATAGATCCATCCGTACAACATTTTTCCATCAAACATTGGTAGCTCAATTCGCTTTATCAAAATATCGTGTTGGACTAAGTTTGTTTCAATTCCCCGATAACCTACTTGCAAGACTTCTGGATTCAAGAAAGGTTCATTCGAGTTAACCTAATCAGAACATCAAAAGTACCAATAATATCTTTTCCATGAGGTTTCCCGGAGAAAGTGTTCACTTCTATTTTCACCAATGTTTGCGATATCGAAATCATTTGTCGCTCCAATATACCAATTCTATGATTTGTATCTGTTGGCGAGCTTGCCAAATTCGTCTCCAACGATCCCAACCTCTTATTAACTGCTGCATTTGAAGAAAATAAGAGCGTGCAGCCTTTGGTGAGAATCGAAACCTCCTGTTTCAATCCTCCATATTCTTGTCCATCATCTCGATTTGACTCGCCGAATCCTCCAATACAACCATGACAATGTTCTATCATGTTTTGCCTTACCAATTGTTAAGATCAAAGTCCCCAATCTCTTTGTAACATGACCTTAACTTGTAAGTCTCAAAGAGTCCCTTGTTTATTGGTATAAAATCCGCAATTACATATTGAATGTCATAATAATTATCAATAACATTCACACACGAATTTACCGATCAATCATCCCAATCAATCTCTTGCGAGAATCGCCTCAGACTTTCGTCCCTTACAATCCAATTCGTAAAAGCGGAAGAAAAATTACGGTATCAAACTATTATTTATACACACATTTCTTAAAAGACTAAAGATTCTACTTCAGCTTGAGTCTTCATTTGTTGATTTTTTCCTCTGCGGTCAACTCTTTTTGTGCCTCTTTATTATTCAACCTGTTTTTCAACCTATTTTTGAAGTATCCTTGGTCCATCATATCAGATTCATTTGAAGAATGGACGAAGGATGCTGTTAAAGAATGTATCTTTTTGGAAACGTCTATATCTTTTCATGTTGTTTCTTTCAGAAAAGAAAAGTTTGTAGATGCATTTGACCTTATATAAGTGATGTGTATTCTCAAATTTTCATCATTAGATTTTGGGTTGTTCTTATCTTTCCTAACGAATCAATTGTCTCTTAGTGGTATCGTTCAAAACCTTAATTTATCGATAACAATATATTTATGATTGATGCTTATACCTAATCTTTGATTCCTTCTCATTCTTTCGTTTCTAGGATCATTGTTGATCTATGGACTGGAAACTTATGAGAAAGCAAGAGGAAGATGAACTTAAACATCTCACTCTGTTTCTAGGCACGAAGGCTTAAACCAATCCATTTGAATCTTATTTCGGTTTGTTATCGGTTTAATTGGGTATGTTTATGGTTTAGACTTTCCGGCCGGTTTAATGTAAATCCTTAGTATATAAAAATATAAAGAATCAGAAATAAACACGTGTGTGGCAAGCATTGTTGAAAGTCTCGTGGTCATCTTCTTCCTCTGACTAGTCTCAGATTGTTGAGAGCTCAATTCTTCTTCGTTCTTAGTGGATTGCCGTACTAGTCTGGCCCTAGTGAGTAGCTCTCCACATCAGAGGTGAATGATGGGTAAAACTTGTGTTTCTTGTGTTGCTCTATCTCTTTCTCTCTTTCTTGTTCTTCGTACAAATTCAATCTGTAACATTGTGAGCTGAGAGAGAGAGAGAGAGAGAGAGAGAGAGAGAGAGAGAGAGAGAGAGAGAGAGAGAGAGAGAGAGAGAGAGAGAGAGAGAGAGAGAGAGAGAGAGAGAGGGGAGAGAGAGAGAGAGAGAGGGAGGGAGGGAGAGAGAGAGAGAGAGAGGGAGAGAGAGAGAGAGAGTGATCTTGAGGTCGATCGAATACGATTTGCATCGTAACAATCATCTTTTCTAAATAGCTAATAAAAGAAAATTTGACTATAAGATAGAGGCGGCTTCGGATAAAAATGTATTTTCATTACTATGGACAACTTCTACATCTGCAAAACATGGTACATGATTTTGTGAGGACACGTAAGACGTTTGTCTGGCCCTTGTGCATAGCTTTTCTTAAAATAATTTTGAATTTTTTTTGTAGGTTTAGGAGGATGAGCATCCATCAGAGGAAATTTTTTTGTAGTTTTCTTCACATTGCTATTTGACTCATGATAGCTCTTTTTATGTCATATTACTGTCTTCAGGTACTTATCATGCTGCAGTCATGGAAAATATTTCAGATTTTTATTGGAGTGTTGTGGTTGACGTGGGTGCTAGAAGTGGCATTTTGTCAATGTTTGTTGCATTGGTATGCAAAACTTAAAAAAACTTCGGGCTCAAAGGTTTTAGAACTACTCTAGATCTGCATTATGCTATTTTTTTTTAAAATGTCCATTGTGCTTCTACCCTAATTTACGCTGGTGTTAAGCATGTGTATGCTGTGAAAGCGTCAGAATGGCTGATTATGCATGTAAGCTGATTGCTGGAAACCCATTGCTTGCTGAACGGATCACGGTACGACTTGTAGTCCAGTTTGGTTAGTACGTTTGTTGACATTTATATCCATTTTCCTAATGTTCTTCCACTTGGCACAAGTGTAGGTCATCAAGGGAAAAATTGAGGATGTTGAGTTGCATGAGAAGGCCGATATTTTGATCTCTGAACCAATGGGTATGTGTTTCAGTGATGGATTCTTCTCATGTGCTCTTCATGGAAATTAGAATCTTTCAGAAGGCAAACTTTCGTAACATTACTGAATTGAAGTCTTAGTGATTCGTTTGGAATATATCTTATCATTAATATGTGTTTGTAGGCACCCTATTGGTCATTGAGAGGAAACATATGTTATTGCTAGGGGCCGTTTTTGTCTCCAAACGGAAAAATGTTTCCGACAGTCGGAAGGTAAAGCTGATCTTCGATAGTATTACTGTTCTAACTTATAAAAATCATTCTTTCACATGTTACTTGTTCTAAGAATTGGCTCGGTTGGTAAAGGTCGGCTAGTATTCTTCTGCCAATTTGGGTTCGATTTATGTTGGGAGGGATTTCCTTTCCAAAGGAGAATGAATTTAACTTGGTTTGGGTCTCGATTAAGAGAGATGTACGGGCCTACAGACCCCGAACCTTCTGCTCGTTATAAAAAAGTACATAATGTGCATCTTATAAGGAAGATTGCTTATAACATACATAAAAGGAGATGGATGGGTTCGTATGTGATATTAAGCTTTTAGTAATTAGGTTTTCCACCTCTATCCAGGCTTTGTTTTGGCAGCAACAGAACTATTATGGAGTTTATTTTTATTCTGAAATCTAAAATTTAAAACGACATCGTTTCGTTTAATACTCAAAATTAATTTTTAAATTAAGTGACTAGATTATCACGTAATATTTCACAATTTGTGCGTCATATTCTGTAACGGTCACATCATCATTTGTTAACGTTTGACACATACGGTCAATAAATGAATTGACCTAATTTCTTAGTACATGTATGAAATTTGAATGAAAATTGAGTTGATGTATATTTCCGCACATGTCAAAAATTCATGATTTGATTGAAACCGCAGAGATGTGTTGAAGTAAAAATAGGCCGATTTCTCTATATGTTCTAGTTTACAATCTTAAAATTTGGCAAATAGATCACTTCTTGATAGAAATCTAAAGTTATCATTAGTTTTTAAAAACTAATAAATTAATCATTTTTCTTATGGATGAAAACATGAGAAGTATGAAAAACATATAACTCTATAAAATTAAAAAACAATCTCTTTGTGTGAGTAAATTTTAATAAAACAATCATGTACTTTTGTCGTGATCGTATTTAAAACTAAAATTTGTTCTCTTAAGTTATTAAAATATTAAGTTAAGTATTATTTTTGTCAAAAAGATATTGTTTAAGTCGTATATAAAATTCAATTAAACCTAACATATATATATATATATATATATATATATATATATTTATACACTATTTTCACAATGGCTAACAATAAGGATTTTCAATACGTATGTTTTTATCAAATAATAACATAGATTATGAATTAGTAAAACTCTAAAATTAAATCATCATGTATTTCTCCTGTATATTAAAAATATAGAAACCACAAAATATTGTAAACCACATTTGGAAGCTGACCGTAATGATTTTTAATACATTAATTTGTTAGGATCATTTACATATTTTTAGATCCGTTCAAAGCCATCTAAAACCATTTAAGTTCGCTTAATAATATAAACATCTAATACCAATAGTTAGGAATAAATCACAATGATCTATGAGCGTGTCCAAATATTTTTGGGAAATTTTCCGAATTGGGCTGTATAAGAATGGACATTGTCCCATTAGTATTTTTGTATAAATAATGTTTAATTAGGAAACTATTTTTGTTAAATCCGATTTTAACCTTTCTAAAATATATAAAAGTAATAAATTTATTAAAAATATATTAAATATTAAGCAAAACCCCATCTTTGTTTTCTCCGTCATCTTCTATCTTCTTTTTTTTGGTTATATCAGGTATCCGGATTCCGAGGGACCGCCGCCTCCGACCAGTGGGGACCCCGCATCATCCTTAACAAGGACCGGGGCCTCCGACACTGAGGGACGAGCGCATCATCCGAACGGTCACCGACTAATCATGGGGCCCAGGGGCCATGTTAAATCCCTGGTGGCCAAGAGGGTTCGAACCTTAGTGGCGGGAGGTTACTAACACACCCTTTACCACTAGGATACGACCTATTGGTTGTCATCTTATATCTTTCTTCTACATCCCGATGGTCGCTTCCATTATCTCATCTGCCGTTGCTTTTGAAACCTCACCTCCGGCCCTGCTCCACCGCCTCTCACCTCCGCATCTGCTCATCCATCTCTGTGTCTTCATCTCTCCCTTTTATTTTCCTTTTGTTATCTAATTCTTTATTTACGAAACATTCACAAGTCTCAAAATTGATGTCTTCATTCAACTAAGTATCTCCCTTAAAGCAATTTTATCCATTTGAAATCGAACATGCATAACATATAGCTGCAATCTAAAGCTGACTTTGTGATCTCTGATTCGTATGGTTTGTTAGGGTTTTTCAAAAGTACACGGTTGTCATAATTTCCAAAATTGTGTAACAAAATCTTCCAATGTGTTTCTTTTGTTTGGCATATAAAACAGAACCGGCAAATTCGCTTCTACTTTTTAAAAAGATGGCTTTTTAATTTTCCTACATTTGTTTCTTGTTCCCTTACTCTTGTTTTGGTGTAGCTATTGTTTTTTTTGCCTTATTATGCTGTTTGAGGACCATAGCTATTGTCTTGTCATTTGTTATGTTTTTGTCTTTTATCGAGTCATTGCTTAAATTTGCATACAATTCAAAAGTTTCTGCTTTCATATCTATAGTTTATCCGTAATTGTTATTCATTCACTTAAGTTTGATAGCTTCTAATATAATATGACATTCGCTTAAGTTAGATAGCTTCTAATTATTATTCATTCGATTAAGTTAGATTCTAAAGTTTTTGCATCCAAATTTGTTTGTTTATATTTTGTTTCATGTTTTTCAATCTCTCTTCAGGATATTCACACTTTGAGAGCTCGGTTAGAAGCGGCCAAGCGAGAAGTGATCAAACATTTTATTGGTACACATGTCTCCAACTCTGTCATCTTTGCTGTTTTTTATAACAATTGTAGGATGAACTGTTGGTATGTTGTCTCTCCATCTTGTTTGTTATATGTATGTTTAATGTAGTTTGAGAACAACTCTATGATTTCAGTATTAATGTATATGGGTTAGAGTCATAGTAACCTTTCTCTTAAGTTAGTGTTAGAGTTAGATCAACTTTGTTGATGTTGTTGTGCGATTGCATATCGATAAGTTGATAACGAACTGGTCCTTAAAAGTAGGAGACGCCCGAAATGTTGTGTGTCAAACTTTACGTAACCACTGCAGCAAATCAATGTTAGTATAATATTTTTCTTTTTCCTTAATTGATGTTCTTTAGAGACCATGATTAACTCTTGTGCTTCTAAGTATATTCATGTACTAGAACTCTTATATGCTTGGATTCAGTTTTTTTTTGTCAAACTTGAAAAGGAAAACTGTTTCTTTTTTTTTGTTATTCTTGTAAGAACAATGCATTTTTAGGATACAAGAGTTACAGTCAACTAAAATAGGCTGTATTCAGTCTGCATGTACTGGTTTTTAGTAGAACCGTTGAACTGTTCGAGCTTTCGTTTAGGGGTAATAAAGTGTTTCTTATGTTCGTGGATGGTGTAAGGTTTTGTAGAAGCTTAATCTTTCATTGATACGTGAGTGTGAATATATACACAAAGAGGTTACGAGTATCTCGTCGTGAGATCGCTAAGTATCTAGTAGTTACAACAATATATTTTAGCTAGAGTATCTTTTCGAGAATATGCTAACACCCTCCCTCAAGATGGACGACCCGAAGAGAGACCAATCTTGTTTGCTAACAGACGAAACCTTGTTCTTGGTAAGGGTTTAGTGAGTGCATCGGCTAACTGGTCTGCAGAGCTGACGTGGGATACACGAAGTGTGCCATCTTGTACAAGTTCACGTACGAAGTGAAAATCTAGAGCAATGTGCTTCATCCTCGAGTGGAAGGCAGGATTAGCACACAGTTGAGTCGCACCAATGTTATCACAAAATATTGTCGGAGTGCCAGCGAGTGGGATGCCAAGTTCCTTTGCAAGCGACAATAGCCACTTTAGTTCCGCGGCAGTGACTGCCACAGACCTATATTCTGTTTCCGTAGAGGACCGAGCAACACCTTTTTGTTTCCGTGAGGACCAAGAGATCGGTTGTTTGCCTAAGTAAACAATGTATGCACCGGTAGAAGAGAAATCATCCTTGTCTCCAGCCCAATCAGCATCCGAATAGACATGTAATGTGAGTGGAGTAGACGATGAGAAGTAAATCCCATGTGTGATAGTACCAGCAAGATACCTGAGCACACGCTTTGCTGCTTCCCAATGAACATCGGTTGGGTTATGCATATATTGAGACAGCCGATTTACTGCAAACGCAATGTCCGGTCGTGTCAATCCCAGGTACTGTAAGCTTCCAACAGGAGCCCGATAAAGCGTAGGATCAGCCTTACGAACATCCATTGATGCCGTGAGTGACTGAGAGGAAGTCATAGGCATCGCGACATGCTTCGCATCAGACATCTTTGTACGACGAAGAAGATCAGTGACATATTTCTGTTGTGTAAGTCGAAGACCATACTTGGTACGATGCGCCTCAAGACCAAGGAAATACGATAGATTACCCAGATCCTTTAAAGAAAATCGACCTGATAGGGTCTTGATGATGCTGTCAATTAACTTCGAGCAGCTTCCTGTCACCAGTATGTCATCCACATAAATTAGAATATAGACAAAGTGATGACCCAAGTGAAGCGTGAACAGAGATGTATCGCCTAACGAGGTTGTGAAACCAATGCTCAGAAGAAACATCTTGAGTTCATTGTACCAGTCCCTAGGTGCCTGTTTAAGGCCATATAAGGCTTTCTTCAGTAAGAAAAGATGATGAGGCTTGTCCTTGTCCACAAAGCCAGGAGGTTGCACCATATACACCGTTTCAGATAGATGACCTTGAAGGAATGCATTGTTGACGTCGAGCTGACGCAATGGCCAGTTCAGAGCTACTGCTACGCCAAGGACAAGTCTGATAGTTGCATGTTTGATAACTGGACTAAATGTTTCCTGGAAGTCCACACCGGGTTGTTGATGAAACCCTTTCGCCACCAAGCGAGCTTTGAACCTGTCAATAGAACCATCAGGTAAACGTTTAATAGTGAAAACCCACTTGCATCCAACAATATTGCGTTGGTCATTAGAAGGAACGAAGTCCCAAGTGCCATTGCGAATTTGAGCATCCATTTCACTACTCATGGCTTTACGCCATCATTCATCTTTCATGGCCTCGGTGACTGTTGCAGGTTCAATCTCTGTAAGTTGAGCTGTGAGTCCATATTTCGGATTCGGCTTCCGAATATTGTTCTGAGCTCGCATTGTCATCTTTGGTGGAATCACTCGTTCAGATGCCGTTGGCCTGACTCGTACAGGAGGAGTCGGAGGTGGCAGTGAATTTGATGTTACCGGTGTAGGGAGAGAACAGTTGATAGCTGCAGGAGACGAGGCAGGTGGGGCCACAGTTGAAGTTAACTCTGCCAATGCCGATGGTGATGTATCCGTCATCGAAGGAGAAGGAGCCGAGCACGAGGGACTTGATGTTATGAGTGGCGAACGATAGATAGGAACCAAGGAGGTTGAGGGTGATGCTGAAGAAATAAGCTCATGAGATGTAAATGTAGCAGATTTAGTCGAAAGAGATGTGAAGGGAAACATGTGTTCATTGAAAACTACATGTCTGGAAGTAAAAACACGAGATTGAAGAACATCAAGACATAAGAATGCACTTTGACTTAGGGAATAGCCAAGAAAGACACACAGAGCAGATTTGGGACTGAATTTAGTTTTACCATAAGGACGAAGCCATGGGTAGTACAAGCAGCCGAACACTCGAAGTTTCATGTAATTGGGCGATGTATTGAACAGTCGTTGATACGGTGAGAACTTATCAAGTGTCCGAGTCGGCATCCGGTTGATGAGATACACCGCAGCAGTGAATGCATACGTCCAATAGGTAGAAGGAATGCCGGCGTGTGTGAGCATGGACATGCCCGTTTCGACAATGTGTCAATGGCGCCTCTCTGCGATCCCGTTATGTTCGGGAGTGTGAGGAGGAGTGGTATAGTGTGAGATACCGTGTAAGGCAAGATGGTTGCGGAGGCCAATATACTCGCCGCCATTATCTGAGTATAAGACCTTTATTTTCTTTTGGAATCGGTTCTCGACAAGCGCCTGGAATATTGGAAAAATCTGTAACACTTGTGATTTAAACTTCATTGGATATAGCCATACATAGCGTGTAAAATTATCCACAAAAACCACATAATACTTGAACTTGTCAATTGAGTAAACAGGAGCTGTCCATACGTCCGTAAAGATAACTTCAAGGGGACAAGATGAAGAAATCGAAGTATTCGAAAACGGTAGTTTGTGACTTTTATTAATAGCACATGAGTTGCAAAACAATGAATCAGAAGAAGCAGATGAAATAGGTAAATCGAAACTTGAAACAACATGGTTAAGAATAGGATGAGCAGGATGTCCTAATCTTATATGCCATGTAGAGAGTGGTGCTTTAAAGCAGGAAAAAGCAGAAACAGAAGAGATCGGATTCGTTGGCCACTCATAAACTCCCTCACTGGCCTTGCCGTTTAGGAGTGTTGCCCCCGTGCTGAGATCCTTCACTTGAAACGTTGAAGGACACATTTGAACCATGACATTGTTAGTCTTACATAGCTTGTTCACTGATATCAAGTTTCTCTTCATTTGTGGAACACATAGGACATTATTAAGTGAAAGAGAGCGAGTGGGAGAGTATAAAGAGGAAGAACCAGTGTGTGTGATGTTGAGTCCAGCACCATTACCAATCATGACATCTTCTCCTCCGTTGTATGGCGTGTGAAGAGAGAGATTGCTGAGATCCGATGCTATGTGATGTGATGCACCACTGTCGAGGAGCCATTGGGATGAATCAGCCGGTGAGAATGTTTTTTGGTGAGCTTGAGACTGCCATTGTGATGGCGGCTGTGGAAGATGTGCAGGGTTTCAAGGTGGATTGTTTTGTTGTTGTTGCTGTGCAGCAGACATTGGTGAGATGAACTACGAACATCTCCTTGCGCTGTGACCTTGCGTCCCATAGATCTGACACTTCCCCAAGTATGGCTTGTTGTTGAAGTTTTTGTAGTTGCCACGAGATTGTGACGAGCCTTTGTAAGCACCACGATTTGAATAGGGTCGTGAGTATTGTGCAGCATTCGCTGTAGCAGGCATGGAAGCACCTGTGATAGAGGAAGCAACAGAGAGAGCATTCTCACGGTTAATTAACTTCTCGTGAAGTTCTTCGATGGAGATCGGGACATCTCGGCCATTCACCATTTCCACAATCGCACGGAAGTCATCTCCCAGCCCATCTGTGATTGTGTCGAGCACATCTTCGTGTTCCATTGGAGCTCCCATAAGAGCTAACTGATCGGTTTTGGTAAGTATGTTGCGCATGTAATCAGCTACAGGCTGATCACCCTTTGAAACATGCTTTAGTTGTTGTTTCAATTGCTTCACATGACCGCGAGTTGGCCTGCCGTATGTGTTCGCAAGCGTGGTCCATATCTCATGAGTTGTTGTTGTTCGGGCAACCACCAGTTGAATGCTAAGTGTCAGAGTTCCAAAGACTGTGCTGAACAAGAGTCGATCTTGTCTTCTCCAGATCGCAAAGAGCGGGTTGACTGTTGTTGTTGCTCCAACAGTTATCGTCGGAGCTGGAGCGTCGTCAGTGTCGCTGATGAATACGTGAAGCTCATGAGCTTCGAGCAGCGAGAGGACCTGGATCTTCCAGGTTAGGTAATTGGCAGCAGAAAGCTTGGTTATGCCAGCCATGTTCACCGAAATCAGTGACGATTTCGGGTTAGTGCTGTCAAAGATCGGTGTGATCTGAGCATAGGCAGCGGAGGACGTAGCCGATGATTCGGTCGTCATGGAAAACAGATCAAGTTCTATAAGGAGAGAAAAAAAAATTAGAGAAGGTTCAGATCGTTGAGCTCTGATATCATGTAAGGTTTTGTAGAAGCTTAATCTTTCATTGATACGTGAGTGTGAATATATACACAAAGAGGTTACGAGTATCTCGTCGTGAGATCGCTAAGTATCTAGTAGTTACAATAATATATTTTAGCTAGAGTATCTTATCGAGAATATGCTAACAGATGGAATGTGCACACAATGAGACCCAGTCTGATTTCATGTTGATTGTGCTAAGTACCTTACTAAACCAACCACCTAACTATGATCTAGTGATTATGTTTTAGTTTTGCTGGAATTTCTCGGATAGCGAAAGCAGTCGATATTTTGAAAAATGCTTGTAGGGTGCTGCAGCTATGTCTTCTTTCCTTCTATGACATTCTTTGACAATTATGTTTATTCATAGAAAATAGTATCTCTATAATCTGCATAGGTCATTGTTTCTTACTGTAAATCTATCCTTTCATACCGTAGAATTTTTTGCCGTCTGATTCTTATGAAAGCACCCATGCTTGTAGCATCCTCTGAGTAATTAATCATATGTTACGATGAGAATGATTATGTAGCAATGTATTTAATTTTTTACTTATGTTACAATTGATACAAGCAGCTATACAAAAGCAACGTCAAAGGGACTACACCTTCAGATCTTGGAAATCTATCGAATCTCATCAGCTTGGATCTGTACTACAACATTCTTAAGGTGAAAATCCTATTTTTTGGTTAAACTGAAGTCTCTCGTCTGTTGTAATTTGTTCTGAAATTCTGACTTGAAAAAGGTGTACCCATTTATATAGCTTTGAGAATTCCATAGTATATGCTGACTAAAGGAACTAGTTTTACTGTGTAATTCACAAATGATATGAATAATGATTCCTAGACAGTACTGACGATAATTGTTTATGTTAGCTTAGGTTTACAAGGGTATTCTTAGTTTCTTCTGAAGTAAACAAAAAAACTATTAAGACCCACAATACAATATTCGTACGTGATGTGGAAATAATATGGGATCTTGTTTCGAATTTTCTATTTTCAGATTGTAATTAACCGTGTGATCTCTGTTTTGTTGTGTTTAATTTAAGTTGTTTCTTTTTCTACTGTCTAAGAATAATCTATTATTCAATTGTCTACTAATTTCACACTTGGTTTTGTTTTTCTAATGTTTTAAATATGGATTTAGAGTTGCCAAAACGCCTTTTTAGGCCGGGTAACGAACCACACATGGTCAAGGTCAACAACAGTTGCAAAATGTCCCTTATGGCGTTGTTGCAGAAAGCTATGCCGAAAGAGTATGTTGAAGTGAAGCGCGATCCCATATTCGCTAAGATTTTGGCGATTCATACAATTGCCTTGGTTTCTCAGGAAGATTGGTACATAGCTTTATGTGTAGGCAGATTGCTACCGCAAAAATTCATGAGCACTGGTTTGTCTTTGCGAGGAGGCCTCTCAGATTTTCGTTCCAAGAATACTACACAGTTACTGGACTTAGTGCAAGTACGACGAAGATGATAATTGTGACTTTGAGGAATGGGTTGACGAAGATGGTTACTGGAGTAGATTGGTAAGGACAGGCAGGAAGATTGACATAAAGATGATAAGGAATAAGGACTTCTTAAAAGGAGTTAAGAAGTGGAGTCCTAAGGACAGATCGAGGTTGGTCTACTTGTGCGTCATTGCGGGTTTGCTTATGGCGAGGGACGATAAGGTTTATATCTCACACACCTACGTCAAATTGGTGATGGATCTTGGGAAATTGCAGAAATATCCATGGGGTCTTCACTCATTTGATCTGCTAATAGATTCAATCACCACACCTAAGGAGAAGCTGACTAGGAAGAACATATATGTTTGGGATGGATTCTCCTATGCATTACAAATTTGGATTATGGAAGCTATTCCCGACATAGGGACTTTGTTGGGTAGGAAACTCCGTGGCAATGTCGTCACACATCCTTGATGTTCTAACTGGTCTGGAGCTGCGAAGGTATCATATGAGGATATCATTAAACTAGAGACCACATTTGGATCGAAGGTTAGTTTTCATTTTGATAACTATAAACGTATTTAGATTGTTTCTCTGTAAAATCGGTTTTAACATTTATGGTTGTCTTTTGTTTAGGGTACATTATACCCATACATCTCTATGACTGGGAATATGGATGTCTATGGCAATGTTGATTTCGTAAAGGATGATGAGATGACTGGCGACGGAGTTGATGAGATTAAGGAATTAATCAGAGCAGGTTATGATTGATAGATCATATACGGGATGAAGATGAAACATGGATGATTTTGAAACCTCTAGAATAGCAAGAGGAGGTACATGTAGACGAAGAAAATGAGAGTGGAGATGATGTTTCTGAAGTTGGAACTCCGAACGCTGAATACACGTCATTTTCAGGGTCGATAAGGAATAGGAAAAGGCTCCCCGATCATGGTGCTGAATCTCGAAAGCAGAAATTGTTGTGTCAAAGATGTGGATGAAAACATGAAGTTCTTCATTCAAGGGTTGTTCCAAGCTTCTTTTGCTTCTATGGAGGAGATGATTGGGAAGAAAATAGAAGATCGTTTCGTGAAACTTTAGACTCAGTTATCAGAAATGAGAGATGTGGTCACACATACTTCAATTCCCACAAACAAAGGTGAGCCGGGAAACACTTTAAATCCTATTCCTTCAAACCCCTCTACCGCAAATAAGTTTCAGAGACAAGGAAAGGTAAGCAGGAAAAAAAACTCTAAATCTTGATCTTTTGTTTCATGTTTAAGAAAATGTATTATAATGTGATGTTGTCTTTGTAATCGTAGTGTGTAAAGAACCTAATGTTGTTGTTTTGTAACTGGTTTGTTTGTAATATATTTTGTTAAAATGTTTTACCAACGTACCATGTCTTTTAACTTGGTTTAGTGATGCAATTTAGTTGTTTCCTTAACTCTTGTTGAAGATTAAGTAAACGTAATGTATGTTTGGCTATTTAACTTATTTTGTCTTACGTTATGGCATCATAAAAGTTACATATTTTTTGATATTTGTCTATCATTAGTAATCTTATTGAACTGAGTAAAAGAAGAAGTCTTTGTGATGTAACGTAGCTTATTTCTATAAATAATGTCTATTTAACTTATTTTTAATAACATGTCGAAAATGTTTTTAGAAAAAAACATAAGTTTATTCGGTACTCTATACGAGGTACCCTTGAGCGAGACTTCAAATATCGACCCGAAATTGAATCCACAAGAATTCCTCCGAAAAACCATGGGCTGTCTTCCCCAAGATTCATTTGTTTATGGTTTTGATTCAACTCAGCGCTCACATGTCCATGACTCAACCGAGTGGTTGACACCGAAGACTTCTTTTAAACCGCAAGATACTGAAGTCTGCGATTTGTTATCAAAACCATCACTTACTGACGATGATAAACCCGAACAACGGAAAAAAGAAGTTGACTACCATTGGTTTTCTTGACTGAAGAATCATTTGATCGGCTAGTTAATTGGTCTTCCCACACACACGTAAGACATTAATTTTTCTCTCTTAGTTTTCTATAAGCTAAACTTACACTTTCTAATTAAATTTCTGCTTGCTGATAACAATTCACGAAACTACAAATAGGTCCGACTATGTTTGATAATGAATTTGCCACACGTATAATAGGACCAAAAAATGGCTTCACAACGAGGTTTGTCAAACAATTCATTTTTTTATTAAATTCAAATATGTTACAAAATTACTAATGGGTTTAACATTTTCTTTAAAACATGGACGCAGTCATGTACATGTTCCAGGAAAACACATCTATGCGACGATGGAAAGCAGATCGTATTGCTTTCATGACATTAACGTTCAGCTTTCAAATCAGAAGTGCATACATCAACTACAAAAGGGATAAGAGAAAATTCAAATTGGATGAAATCCTCTTGGATTACGGAAAAGGTGAGCTACCATCTCATGGAAGAACAAGAAAGATATGGGATTTGGATGTTGATCATATCAACGTTCCCATCTTTGTCAAGGGTAACCACTGGATCTCTTTGTGCATCAGTTTCATAAATCGAAGAATAGAAGTATTCGATTGTTCTGGCAAGAAAAATACCAAAGTGGTAGAAGCACTCGCCGTTCTCATTCCTCGTATTGTGAAAGAGGTTCAGTCACCATCCATCAAGAAACTTCTCAATATTGTTCAATATTCAGTCTTTTATGTGCCGATGCAGCCTGGCACTACAATAAAACAATGTTTTCACGTCTGCACTTTTAATCGCAGAATAGTCGTTAATCAGGGTTTTACGACAAAATACGACTAAATGTGGTAGTTTTAAATCCATAGTCGCTAAATCACATAGTCGTATTATTAGTCGGCGAGTTACGACTATTTATACGACTAACATAGGTAATCGTAAAATAGACGTAGCGTTGTCGGAAGATATAAGGACTAATTTGCGACTACGATAGTGAAATTTGTGAGACTATAGAGGGAGTCCACATGCCGTCGGAGAATTGTTGTCATCAAATAGTCGTTAAACTGGTGACAACTGGGCAATTAATATGTGAATGTATTGTACAGTCAGAAAGTAGTCGTAAATATTAGCCACTATGTAATGGCTGGGTAATGACCATTTTAACTACTATCCCTCGACTAATCTGAACATCCATATACGATTATGGTAATGATCTCGCCACTATGTGGCGACTGTTATGTGACTGACTAGTATAGTCACGATTTAGTCGTAGACTATGGTGGCATTTTGGCGACTCTTCAGTGACACTTTCGACTGTTTAATGACTAATCTAACGACTATGTAGCGACTACGCGGGACATCCAGATACCATTAATTGACGACTGTTACGTTTGCGTGAAAATAAGAGTTTGGTATTATTCCATTTGTCATATTTTCGATTTGGTAATTGGTGGTACTTCAATTTGAATGATACAAGAAATGTAAAAGACATTTGCATCAAGAAAACATTAATGACTTTAATAGTTTTATGTTGCATATCTACATACGCAAACTCCAATATTAAGGAGTTTCGAATTCATACACCAAAAATGAAGTTCGGTAGGCAAAGCGACAAGTAACCTATGCAGCAGAAGGAGTTAAGTTGTACCTGTTGGAGGGCGACCGTCTGTGTTGGCTGTTGGCCTATGAGTCTGAAGGAAGTCAAGAAAATGCGGATCACTTTCCTGTAGATACTTTTCTACCAAGGAAAGGCACTCGATCTTTTCGTTCTGCTCATTCGCAACTCGGGCGTGATCTGCTTCACGGGCAGCCTGCTCTTCGATTTTACGTTGAGCTTCCTTCAATTGCTCTTGCATGGCCACAAACCCTTCAGAGTCTCCCGCCTGCTTGCGCTTGCCCCTCAAAAGAGACTCTTTTAGGTTTCAAACTCCATAAGTATTTCCTCGTCTGTTCGTCTCAGTGGCCTGTTATAATTAAAGACAGTCCGCGAAACACAATTAAATAAAAAACATGACATGGCTTTATAAATGTAAATTGTGAAAAATATTACTTTACCTCAAGGAAGATGTGCTCATATTCATCTAGTGAGAGTTCTCGATGTCTCGAAGTAGAACCGTTCGAAACTTCTGAAGTCTCTCTATCGAGATCTAACAACTTCTCGTCTACAATCTTTTGGAAAGTTGCAGCAATTTTCTCTGCCTTCTGATCAACATATGTACCATCTGCCTTTGTATGTGTCCTGATGAATATCTCACCAATATTAATCGGTCTTCCATATTTCTCTTCCTGCAGTGTTATACCTCAAATAAGGATTATTACATAAATTTCTAGTTGCAATGTTGTAACAAACATAAACAATAGATATATAATAAAGGTTACTTGCCATTTCAAGCATGATTTCTAGGTACGACTTGGGCCTTGAGAAATGGACGTGACGACCGAGACCTCCACGACCAGACAAAAGAAAACTGGCATAGGTCTTACTTTTATCCTTTGCTTCTTTAGTTTCCCAATAGTCAGTCATCGTTTTCCAGAGAGTCTCGCCGAATCTACTTAGAACGCTCTCGTTTAGTCCTCGCAATGGCAACCATGTCTTTTAACCGTCGTTGACAGATCTCCTCGAAATACTGTTGAATTTTCCCTGTTATCAAGGGATCCCAATGGTGGGTTTTCTAGAATATAGATAGAATAAGCATAGCATTAGTGAAAAAAAACACAAGCAATGTATATATGAAAGGTATAGGAGAGAAAACTGTACAGCGAACTCGAGGAAATATCTTTCTGCTTTATCACGAGGCACATGTGACCATCTATAGTATGGTTTATCGAATTTGTTTGCAATTTTTTTGTAATCTTCCTAACCAATTTCGATCCTCTATCACAAGTAAACCTGAAATATGTACAAGATTAACATCATAACCATCAGAGACTCGAACTCATCAGGTCATCATAACTCATAAGCAAAACAACAGTCAGATTCGTAAACAAACTAAACTATTTAAAAACACACCATTGTGAAAGGCATAAGACAAGAACAAAAAACCCAAACAGAGAATATCAACAGCTGAAGAAACAGTACATGACAATAGCCATACCAAGTCGTGTTTGGCATCGCTGCGGGAGAGAGTACGGAGGTAAACATTTCCCTATCTGGCACCTAAAGCAGAGCATTCAGAGCCCGCATTGTGTCCTCCTCGAGGTCTAGCAAAACCTGAAGAGATTCGTCAAGGAAGTTGTGAACTTCAGAAGATGGATGACTTTTGAGCCTGAGATTGGTAAACTGGCGAAGGTGGGGTGTTCTAAACAGGATTCTGGTTGTTCTTGACTTCTTCTGACAACGGCGAAGCTTCGACATCAGGTTGATTAGTAGTCTAGTTCTGGAATAGTTGTCTTGGCGGTGGATAGTCCTGTACATGGGGTACTGACGCTGACGTTTGGGGGATAACTGGATTTTTTTTTATGGACGTTGAGTGGTCTGAGTCGGAGGAACAACGGGATGTGGGGTGAAGGTGTATTGTTTTGGTAGAGGCCTTAGTGTTTTTATCAGACCACTAGGTTTGGACCCAACGGCTCTCTGGGTGACGTATGGAGTGTTTAGTATCTTACGAGGTCCTCCTCTCTTTCCCTTTTGAGGCATCGTTTCACGGAGAAATTGAGAGGTTCGATAGTGTATCTGCAAAAATTAGCAATGAAATTGAGAATCTCGAATAATAGATTCAAATAAGAGATGCCAGTTAAAGATTAGTCGGTAGGGAGGAGGGTCTAGAGATTCGAAGGGGATTTTGGAGAAGGGGAAGAACAAAATAAATCAGGGTTTATGTTTGCAGTAAATGATGGTTTCTCGACACTTGGTCGAAATTTGTTGGGTTAAGTCGGGTAATTGAAAAGTTTTGGGCTAAAAAAATAAGGTTGGTTTCCCGGATTAATTATGCGAAATATTTTGAAATTTTTCTCACGAGTAGTCGGTTGTGATGCTTAAGTAAATAATGTTTAAGTAAATTGGTATTTTATACGTAACATTGTAAAATTTTTGGCTTATTTGTGTTTTATTATTATATATATAATAAAAAAAAAATTACTAAGGAATATTGTAATAGCATTAATTAATAATTTTTGACAATATCCAGGATTATAACTGCATATGATCATATACCCTAAACCCTAAATATTGAACCATAACCCCAAAACCTTGGACACACCCATTAAACCATAAACCATAGACGAAAGATAAGAAGACAAGAAGAATAGTCGTGCCTTGTTTCTGATGACATTTCCATCCTCATCTATTTTGTTCTTGTAGACTCACTTTGTTCCAACCACATTCAAATCACTTGGACAGGGTACCAGGGTCCATACATCCAGACGAGTGAACTGATCCAGTTCTTGATGCATAGCTTCAGTCCAGAAATCATCATCTAGAGATTCTCCGACGGTTTTTGGTTCAATGAAAGAAACAAAACATGCAAGCTTCACCATCTCTTTAAAGTCAATTTTTCTATTTATGGTTTGTTTGTCATCGTGGGCGTTTCCAATCACATCAACAATGGAATGGTCACAATTTACTTGGCTGAAACCAGTCCTTTCAGGTTCTCGTCCGGTGTTTCAGTATCATCCTGATGTGTATCCACTTCGAGTTGTTTTTGTGGTTGTGTGACACGCACATGTTCTTTAGTTACTTCTTCCAGACTGTAATTGTTTTGATCATCAAAGATAACATTGACAGACTCACTAATAGTTCGTGTCCTCTTGTTGTAGACTCTGAAGGCTGTGCTATTGGGTGAATATCCAAGGAATTTTCCCTCATCACTTTTTGCCTCGAACTTACCCAGCTGATCTTTATCATTCAGAATATAGCGAATACATTCGAATACATGAAAGTAACCAAGGTTTGGTGTCTTTCCTTTCCATAGTACCAGGTTTCACATAGACTATATTGATAATATAACACGCTGTGTTTATGGCTTCAGCCCATAATCTTGGAGCAACCTGATTACCATGTAGCATGGCTCTGGCCATTTCATGTAGGGTCCTGTTCTTTCTCTCGACGACCCCATTCGGCTGAGGAGTTCTGGGAGCTGCATACTGATGACGGATTCCTTGACTTTGACAGAACTTGTCAAACACTTCATTCTGAAACTCTCCTCCGTGGTCACTCCTTATCTGAGCAATACCAGCTCTTCCATTAGTGAGCTCAAGTGCTAAGATCTTGAAGCTCTCCACAGCTTCTGATTTTTCTCTCAAGAACCGAATCCATGTGTACCTAGAGAAATCATCAACCAGAACAAAGATGTATTTTTTGACACTGATACTCTCAGGATTGACGGGTCCCATAAGGTCAATGTGGAGAAGTTCCAAAACTCTCTTAGATCGAATCTCATTGAGCTGTTTATGCTGAAACCTTAACTTGCTTTTCCTGACAGCACGCTTTACACACTGTTTCTATTGAGCTTTCAATTTTAGGCACTCCTCTAACTACTTCTGCATTGACTAGTCGGGTGATCCCATGCAAATATCAAGTTGTGACTCAACCGATGTAAAGCAGTTTTTCAATGGTTCCGACATATAGAAGTTGTTCCCTGACCTTATACCCATCAGTACAACGTCTCCAGTTCCATTTATCGCCTGACAGTCAGTTTTGGTAAAAGTAATCTTAAAGCCTTCATCACAGAGTTGACTAATGCTGATAAGGTTTGCCTTTAAGGCCTTAACCAAATACACGTCCACAAGTTGTGGTTTTCCATCTTTTTGCATTCTACCTACTTCTGCAATCTTACCTTAACCACCATCACCGAAAGTCACATGACCTCCTTTGATAGATACAACTTCATCCAACACTTCAACACATCCTGTTATGTGGCGTGAACATCCGCTGTCAAAGTACTAGGCCCCTCCATATGCTCTCGTAGTGAAGTGTAAGCTACGTTGCTAACCATAGAGAAATTGCATACCAAGTCAGCACTTGATGTAGTCGAGGTTGATTGTTTCTTATGAGTTGCATACAAATCTTTCTTGGCGATCCATACCTTGCCAACACAGATTGGTTCAATAAAACAACGATTCGACCTCCAGGCTTTGAAAATTCTGTTCCATAGAACCCAGAAAGTCGCCTTCTTGTGTCCACTCTTCCCACAAACATAACAACCTCTCCTTTGTAACTGTGCATTGGCTCTTCTTTGACTGCCATTGTTGTGGACTGAGTTCTCTTTTGAGGCAGGAACACAAATTATTCTTCCCTTAGTCAGACTCGATTCAGCTCCTCCTGAATATCCTAAACCCCAGTTTAGTTTTGGAGGTTGACCCATAACAAGAAGTTGATCCAAGCTTTCGGTTCCCTTGTTCAACATTCTGATTTTCTTGTGATTATTGGTTAGATTCTGTTCTAGGCATATGTTCTTCTCTTGCTCCAAGTTAAATGCTTGCCATACTCTTGAGAATTTATCCTCAAGAACTTTATTCTTTTCTCTTTCTTCAGCTAGTTTCGTACAACCTCAGTGTCTACAGTCCCACTGCTACATTTTACTTCCTCACCTGGTGGGGTTTGTTCCATTTAATGAATATTCACTTGAGCTTTCAGCATAGCTTTGTCTTTAAGGAGTTGCAGGTTCTCATGACTCAACTTTACCCAATTTTCATACAAGGTTATGTATTTCTGCTTAACATCAACTTCCTCTTCATCTGATTCAGAATCCAAGCCATCAGCATCTTCAACATTAACATCTTCCTTCTGAGACATAAGTGCAACGAATTTGAGCATCAACCCTCCATCTTCACTGTCATCATCTGATTCAGTATCATTGAAGCATACATATGACTTATCCTTTCCTTTAGTCATACTAGGACATTCAGCGCATGTGAGTTCCTTCCTTTTGATCAGTGGGCATTCGTTCTTGAAGTGCCCAAATCCTTCACACTCACGACACTGCATCTCCTTCTTTTTAGTCATTCTTTCACCTTCAGAACGAAACGCCTTACCTGAGAATCTCTCAGAATCACCTCTCTGGTTCTTTCCAAAAGATCTGTTTTGTCCTTTCTCCATTCTTTTAATCATCTTATTAAAGTTTCTTGCCATTAACCCCATGTTGTCTTCAAGCTTCTTAACTCTATCATCTTCTTGGTTTACATTAAATGCGATACCATGACCCGGCTTTTGATGTTGGTTTGTTACTTCCATTTCCTGTGATTTCAACATACCTACCAGCCTATCAAACTTCATATCATATGTATTCATCGAGCATTGGAGGATGGCCTTTTGTGCAGAGAATTTCGCAGGCAAACACCTTATGAGTTTCTTTACCAGTTTCTTCTCGTGATATTTTTTTCCGAGAACAGACACTTCATTGGCTATAGTACTTAGTTTGGCTGTGAAACTGCTGATAGTTTCATCTTCTTCCATGCGCAAGTTCTCAAAGGTCGATGTCAAGTATTCAAGGCGAGTAAGCTTCACACTTGCATCTCCTTCAAAGTGATTTATCAGAGTATCCCATGCTTCTTTTCCAGACTCACATCCTTGGATAATTTTGAACTGCTCAGTGCTAACTGCAGACATGATAGTTGATATAGCCCTATAGTTGAACTTTGAGGCGTTCCTTTCTTCCTCTGTCCATTTATCCAAGGACTTTTTCACCATGGTCATATCTTCCAAGATCTCTTGTGGTTCTGACCAACCATTTAGCACATCATTCCAGGCCGATTCATCTATTGCTCGAATTACATGTCTCATACGGACTCTCCAATGTCCAAATTTCCCATCATCAAGCATGATGGGTTTTTGAATTGCTATGAACTCTTTTGTATCCATGTTCTCACCAAGATCTCAACCTGATTAACGATTTAGAAATCCAAAGGTTGACCGCTCTGATACCAAATGAAAACGCAGAGAACACACAAATTGATACAGGCGCAGAGAACTTCCAAAAACCAAGATCTTATATAGAAACCACTTGAACAAATTACAATGAATATTAAAGTGATAACCTGCGTCAACAAAGAGTTTGTAACGAAAACTGAAATTTATGAAACTGTTGTTATAAGTACATTTTCTTTAAAGAATCTGAATAAGAAACCTGGGATCTGGAAGCAAAAAAATTGCATGCTTGTGTGTAGTGTAGCAAAAGTAGAAACGAACCAATCACATTGTTGTGAAGGGGTTTGGTGAACAAAATTTTCACCGCCAGCTAAGTACCAAAGATAAGGCATAATAATGTTATAACAATTTATAGTAATAGGCATGTATGTTGTTTGTCAAATACATGCTGCAATCAATATGGCTCTGTTTTTTTTGTTAGGGTCGACAATTCTGCTTTTACTTCGTAGCCTCAATGTTCTTGTTTGATCATTATTACAACTGCACACACGAGTGGGAAAAATAAGTGAATGGGTAGAGAAACCCACAAGCAAAAGTGTTATAGACGAGAATTATCACTTACTATTTCAAATCACTCAAAGAATTCTAAAGTTTATAGAAAATACCTTACCAAATCACCATATATTTTTATTTTTTTTATTTTTAAGCCCACCCAAATCACCCAAATAACATCAAAACCCACCTAAATTTCACCAAAATTAAAACCCCCTAAAATCTCATAAAATCCCTAATCCAATACATCCCTCTAAGTGATTTGAGGGATAAGGGTATTATGGTATTTTCATTATACTAAAAGACAAAAAAACATACACAATTGCATTAACTTTTAAAAAGATACAATATTATAATTATTTTATAAAAAAGATACATCTGGTGCAATAAATCCAATTTATTGCAACATAAACAGGAACAACCTACCATACGACAATATTCCGATGGGCATCATCTTCATAATCCTCAACGGGGCAGCGTTCTCATATGTGAGAAGCCACAAGATTTTCGTAACCAAAGATGGTCTATTTCATGAGTCTTCGATTTATTCAGCTAATTTTTTACTCGGCCTATTTAAAGGATGCATGCTGCATGGATGTCGCATTACCTCAAACTACTTCTTTGGGCTTTGGACTTTTACTCGACCTCTTCTATAATTTATTGGCTCTACCTTTTGCTATGGTTCGTACGTAGCCGCCATGATTGGACCGTGTCTATGCGAAATAGTACTCGTATTTTTTTTATCCTTGAGTCACATAATTTCGTTACATCTTCCATCTAATCAATTAGCTATATAATAACATACATTTATAGTGGGTATATAGTTTGTGCAATTATGTGTGTTCAATGATACATACGTACAAACCATAGAAGGAGAAGTTATAAATTGATCGTCTTAGTTTCGGGGAACATGAAGTTCATGTCCTTGGGGCAAAGCCATCAATATCCCAGGCGGCGCAGTTTCTTCGTCAGAAGAGAAACCAGAGAGTCTCGTATCCTAATTGGCAACAATGGTTTAAATATCTCTCTAACAATCATATTATGCGAGTCCAAGAAGGCTGGTTCTTACCCTTTCTTGCCTGCAACGTTGTATAGCAGTGAATGACTTGACAAAGAAATATGCAACCAACAAGATTCCCAATTTTTTCAATAATGGTAACTGCAAAAAGAAAACAAAAACTCTCTAACTTGAGAAGATGAGAGGAAATATGCATGTTTGTCGGGCTTACCAGAAGCAAAGTTAACGAGAAATCATCGAGTCCACCTAAAAAGACTGGAAGAGAATGGCGCAAGAACAGCAGAAAGATGAACTGCACATGATGATGATGATATATATATAATTGAGCTTTGATTCAGAATTTTGGATCTATATATGTGCTCAAGGGTCTGGACAGAGAGAAGAAACGTACAAGCAAGGCAATTACGCGACAACAAATCAAGCTTGTCGGGCTATGAAACGAATGTAGCTCGTGATCATCGGATGCATCCCAGGTTAGAAAATAAGGGTTACGAAGATCTAGTCCTTCAATTCCCCAATCGTTCCTAGAACATTTCCATCAAAGGAATATAACTCTCAGTAGAATAATTACAGTGTGCGGAGGAACAAAGGAGGATATCAACGCAAGACAGAACAAAAGTACCTCAAGTTCATAGAGATGCCTGTGTAGTGAAACAATTGTCGGGGAGTTGTGTAACCAGGTTTATATTGCTGCAATTCAAACAAGGTTTCATGAGAGCGGGAAACTATATGATTACGCTGTCTAGGCCTAGAAATTATACCTGACGGCAAATTTCGCATAAGGTGTCACCTTTCTCGTTGCACCATCTCTGGACACAATTATGATGTGCAAACTGCAACAGTCAATGAAAATTTTCTTGAGGTTCAGAAACAAAATTTTAAATTTGGATTCTGTTTATGGAAACAACTCAAAACAAAGATATAGAACCTTTAATGTTCCTGAACAAGAACAAGGCGTATCCATGTTGGAATCTTCGTCTTCATCATGACAAATCCTACATTGTACTAATTCGCTGTCACAGATATCATCAGTTCCTGCAGTTACAGATTCAGATGTACCATCTTCCTTAACCTTCTCTGCCTTTAACGCTGCTCGGAGATCAGAATTACTCGATAACCGATCAACCACCAACACTAAATGATCTCCCATCCTAATTCTTACCAAACCAACCAGAAAAAACTCAGATGATATATAGAATCAAATGACAAAAGATCAGTCTGCTACAAGAACATCAGAATAAATTTAAATGAAAGGCTAAAGCTAACGTCTTCATTTATCACAACATGAATACAAACATTAAGCAAAACCAAGATCATAGGCAAGAATCAATGGACGACAACACAAAATTGAGAAGCAACGCTAGAAGTTGGACAAAACAGACAAGAATTATATCCCAAACCTTGTTGCGTACATGCCAGATAATGTAATTAAGAGCCTTAAGAACAAAGATTCGTTTCCTTTCTTGTCAAACCTTCATTATATTCCATTTGGCTAAAGAATATACATTCTTTCACATTCCATTAATAAAATATATTCATACAAATAAAAATTGCATCAATCGTCATATGTAGAATGTGGAGATGCAGTACATCCAGAATCAAAAGGATCTTCAGAACCACAACAATGCCAATACTGTAAAACTTTCCCAGAGTTTGGTGTATCCATCGTCCCACCAGAGTACACACTCTCGAACTTCCTCTTCGTCTCACCTAACAAAAAATCCCAAAGTTAGATCCTTTCTTCAAACCCTAATTTACTAATTCCCAAAACAGAGAGCTTGAATAAAACCCTAATTTTACCTCCGAAATGAGCAGTGTGGAATCTACAAGCGCGTGAGTGATTGAGGAGAGGATCGAATTGGGTTTTGCAATTCTTACAAGTTCTTAATATATTGCCGCCGTCGGATGAAGCTGAGCATCGGATTCGATTGATTAAGAGGCCCCGTCGCGAGTTTAAGCTCTGATTGTTCAAGATATGGAGGGAGTGAGGGTGAATAATTAGGGCTTTAGGGATTGCGAAAGGAGAAACCTGAAAGTTGAGTAAAGCTTGAACCATCGTGGTGCTCGTAAAAATGGTGAAAAGAAATTTAGAGAGAGACAGGTAGATAGATTTTTTTTTTTTTTTAGCTAGAAGATTTCCATTATATTACCAAGGACGGATGCGTTTTTGGAATACATTTTTGGGATGCAAGTGAAATAAACTAAAGTCGGCTATCAAAACACGATATCGGAGCCAAAAGCTCGCACCCGGGAGCCAAGGAAAAACAACAAACCATAAATACATAAAAAGGTTAGACAATCCAAGCTATCATCATCCATAAAGCAGCTCAATTAGATCGCGAAGAAGAAGACTAGACCACGAAGAAACAGCGACCACGAAGCATCGAGAGAGAAAAGGAGCGTGACATCTGAAGTCGAGAATTATTGAGGTTGACCCACCGACACTCATTATATTGCTCCACCACTAGGAGCCACGAGCAAGCCGTATGCAGACCGAACCGAAAAAGACGAAGGACCATCTGTTTACCATTCGCCAACGACCAACTAGATGTTAAAAAGACTGAAGCCTCAATTCCTTAAGGTTGAGCCGGAGAACCCTTGCCAAAGGTAAAATACCAGAAGCATATGATAAGGAGGAAAAACCGCAGGAACTATAGCGATGCAAACAACAGAAAGGAAAAGCACACTCCCAATGCCACGAGAAATCACCACCCGAAGCCTATAAACCTAAAAAACCTTGCAGCCAAACCGAAGATAACCAGCCCGCTAAACCACCAGAACCGGCAGAATGAAGACTCACATCCACGGAGCTGAACTCTAAACACGGATCTGACCAAACCACCCCACAACTGAATCAAACTCAAACCATCTAACTAAACCAACAATACCCACAGAACCGAACAACACATAAACCTAAAAACTAGATCTAAACCTTACCTAACCAGCAAATCCGAAAGCGAGACCAACCAGCCAACACAGTAAAATGTCGGAAGTCAAACCGCTGTGTTTTAGCACCTAAGTCAAAGGAGATATCAAAGGAAAACCTTAGTATCATACATTGTATTAGCAACACAGCAAATCCGACAGGTAGATAGATATGTTCTTAGTTTTTTTCTTAAAAAAAAAAAACAATTTCGTCGAATAAAACGGCTGTGTTTTAGCACCACAGTCAAAGGAGATATCAAAGGAAAACCTTAGTGTCATACATTGTATTAGCAAGCAAGACGAGAGTGGACGTATCAATTTTGAATTCTTTTGCCTTGAAAAAGGAAATAAAATACTCAAAAGCTAACAAATGATTTTCATTTTTGTTATAAGTTCTTTCCTATTTCTTTTCTTTTTTATTATCTATATTTCTTTTTAATGGATTTGCGGTCTCTTTTTTCTATATATAACTAGATTTTGATCCGCGCTAATGAAGCGCGGATTATGTTTTCTAAAAAAAAAAATATATTTTATATTAAATTTATGTTTTAATATTAAATTTGTTATCTATTCAATATAATATATATTAAGTGAAAAATATGATGATATTGTACTAAATGTGAGAAGAAATTTAATAAATTTGTTTTGTTTTGATATTTTTAACTTATACTTTTAGTAGTTGTAGATTATTGTTACTTTTAGTACATGTTTAGTTTACTTTATTCCTATAAAGTGTAGATATATTTTATTTAATTTTTTTATTTAAATTAATTCTAACTTAGTTTAATCCATGATTTCACTACTAAACAGTTGTTAAAATTAATAATATTTATATAGAGCGCAATCTTAGTTATAAGTTGTTATATTCAATTTGCAACTTTCCGATTTAATTATATATAATTGTTTGTTTAAAATACTATATTTAACACGTGATTATGAATTTATAAATAATTTTAATATTTTATAAAATTAATAATATATCAATTGAAATTGACTAATACATATTACTATCACGTATTCCAGTAGACAGATGTTGTTTTTAATAGTATAGATAATTAAATTTGGTTCATCTATTTTTTGACCCGTTTAATAATGGTCTAAATATAAAGATTTTTCTGTTTATTTTATAAATCAAAATGTAACTAATACATAATAACCCGTTTATTTAACATTTTGGATCGATTTAAGTTCATTTTAATGTGTTTTTATAAATAAAATTAGTTAATTCATCTTTTAACTTGTCTTCCATTTTTTCAAAAAGAAATTATCTTCCAATGAATATAAATATTTTTAAATAATTTTATAATGAAAAATTAATCTATATTTCAACGCATTTATAGTAGTGTAATTATTTTGAAAACTTGTTAAAACAATCCTTTAAAACAGTCATCTTAAAAACATTAATTTAATCAAACTTATCATATATTTTAGTAATATATGTATTGAATTATTTTAATATTTTATCAAATTAAGAATATAATAATTGAAATAGTTAATACATATTTTTAACCCGTTTTCTAGTAGTTAAATTTCATTTTTAATAGTATATATAATTGAAAACGGTTAATCTATTTTCAATATGTTTAATGTTTTATAATAGTCTAAATATAAAGATTTTTATGTCAATTTAATAGATTAAAATGTAACTAAAAGTTTATTATTAGTTTTTAATAATAAATTTTAATAATAATTATTCATTTAGAAATTATCTTTCTTAAAAATCAAGAAGTTAATAATATTTTTGTAAATTTTTCGTAATATAAATATATATTAATATTTCAATTAGAAAGAGATATTAAAAAATATTATGAAAATATATTTCGAATAAAAATATAATTTAGAGAATATTTATAATATTATATAATTAAAATTTTTTTATAATAAATATATTAAAATTTCGAAATCATTAAATATTTTTTAAGAAATAAAAAATTCATAAGAAATCGAAATATAAATATTTATAATATATATATATATATATATATATTTAAAATAAAAGATATTAAAAGATACTATGAATGTATTTTGGAACAAAATCATTAATTAAAGAATATTTCGTATGACCCACATATAGTCCAAATTTATATAATACGAAATTACCCTTAATGAATTTCTCAAAAAACAAATAAAATCAATGGCACAAAAAGTAATATCCCGCGTAAGACCAAAGGTAGTTTTAAAAAAGGTTACATGTTTTAATAGTATAGATGGAGATATGTATTAGAGAAAAGGCATAAAATAGCACAAAAACATACATTGTCATATATATATATCACCAAGAAAAATAGTTAACATTTTTAGCATTATTTTGATTACAAAAGCTTTTATAGCATTATGTAAATTAGGGTATAGAATTTATTATTTAGGGTTTATTATTTAGGGTTAGAGTTTATTATTTAGTGTTTAGGGTTTATTATTTAGGGTTAGAGTTTATTATTTAGTGTTTAGGGTTTATTATTTAGGGTTTAGGGTTTAGTATTTAAGGTTTAGGGTTAGGGTTAATTTTGTCTTATCCCTTTAATAAATGCTATTTTAATGATTTTTCCTCTTTGTTGCTATATTTATGACAATGCATGTTTTTGTGCCATTTTTGCGATTTGCCCTATCTATTATTTTTGATATTGTCAGAGGTGTGAAATAATAAGTAATCGCTTAATTACGGCTTGGGAAAATAGGAACACATATCAACATGTTGTTGAGCTGTTTAATCTTATCCTTTGCTTTGTATCAATCGTCTTCTCCATCTATAATTTCTTAAAATTGGGCTCCTTAATTACCTCACAAATTGTAGATCGACCCAATGAAAAGCTGCTGAATCATCGGGCGTGAGGTTCTAGAAAAGCTTGCAAAACCGTAAAAGTTCTTGTTGTGGCCGACTCTTTGTTTGTTTTATCGCAGTGTTTTAGGTTACAGAGAGCTGTTTTTTTTAGATTAAAAATAAATCGGGTTAAGACCCGTGTGACCCATTCTAAGTTCTCATTTAAAATGGGTTCAAAACCAATGGCTACGATTAAAACTTTACAAAACAGACAGTCAAGATGAATTTTTTTTAACCCGCGTCTTTTCCATGGGCTGAGGAATATTCATATATACATTATTACCCTTAATTAAATAAAAACACACAAAAAGAAAGCAGTGGCATTTGCTGTAATTAAATTAAAAACTGTGGGCAATTTTTGTTTTGTACTTCTGTTTTAATAGTATAGATCGCTTAATTACGGCTTGGGAAAATAGGAACACATATCAACATGTTGTTGAGCTGTTTAATCTTATCCTTTGCTTTGTTTTTGGCACTCGTAATCCACCAGCTTATAGATTGGGCAAGGAACTGGAGATTGGCTAGACAGCAACCATCGGCTCAAGAAGAGACAACCTTTGAGGAAGCGGCTGAAAAATCAACTGAAGAAACAGACGACTCGACCAGAGAAGATTCACATGTTTCTGGGACTCTGCTGGACCCAGATCTTCTCGATTGCCCGATTTGCTGGGAGCCCCTCAAGAGTCCTATATTTCAGGTTTGGTTCTTATATAGGGTCTCTCTCTCTCTCTTGATGTATATACCGTTTTGTGGTAACACACTGGTTCTGTCTACAGTGTACGAATGGTCATATAGCTTGTTCTATGTGCTCCACGAAACTTGAGAGCTTATGCCCTTCCTGCAAATTACCGATTGGGTATCATCGTTGCAGAGCAATGGAGAAATTCATTGAAGCATTTAAAGTGTCATGTACTATACGAGAATCTCTTTAGCCATGAGGAGCAGTGTGTTTTCGCACCGTGTTCCTGCCCCGTGCCTTACTGCAACTATACAAGGGTCTCAAGAACCACGTCACTGTTAAACACAAGGAAGGCCTGATTCGTTTTACGTGGGACACTGCTTTAAACCTTCCCCTCAGGGAGAAGATTAACATTTTTAGAGAAGAGCAAGATGGGGAACTTATTATTAAGGATATGACAATATCCTTGATTGCTATAATTACTCTTAGACATATTCTACACTTAATGTAAAGAATATCTTGTATTGATTGTCTTAGAGCTGCAGCCCTAGTAGAAGTCTGTATATAACTGTACTCTTATGATTGTAATAAGAACAAGTTCAATTCAATATTCTATATGGTATACAGAGCCGTTCGACCCTAAACACCTTCGACTTTTCTGTTTTCTTTTTCTCCCTTTCTTCTTCACTTCCTTCTCGTCTCTCTTTCTCACGCCAATATGCAAACTGTCAATGGCTCCATTCCCACAATTGTTACAGACACCATCCCTGTCAACAACCCAGCTTTGTTAACCATCAACATGACCAATGTTTCAAAGCTCTCTGCAACAAATTATCTCATGTGGAAGCTTCAAGTCCACTCTCTTCTCGATGGCTATGCTCTCTCGGGTTACCTCGATGGATCCACAGAGGCTCCATTACCAACCATCACCACTGACGGTGTCTCTACACCAAATCCAAGTTTTATCTTGTGGCAAAGGCAAGACAAACTGATTTTCAGTGCTCTTATTGGCACCATGACTGCATCAATCCAGCCTCTTGTTGCTCGCTCGACAACGTCAGCAGAGATTTGGCAGACCTTGGCTTCGACTTATGCCAAGCCAAGTCGCGGTCACATCCTCCAATTGAAGAACCAGCTCAAGCACTGGAAAAAGGATACCAAAACGATTGACGTGTACGTCCAAGGAGTCACCACTCGTCTTGATCAGCTGGCTATTCTAGGCAAACCATATGATCATGAGGATCAAATCGAAACAATCCTCGATGGACTTCCTGACGAATACAAGACGGTGGTGGATCAGATTGCTGGCCGAGATACTCCACCTTCTATCACTGAGCTTCATGAGCGTCTTCTCAATCATGAAGCCAAGCTCCTCATGACTACGGACGCTGCCATTCTACCAACACCTACCACAGCGAATCTGGTCCAGAATCGCAGTTCACAAAACAACAACTACCAGCAGAACCGAGGCAGACAAAATCACAACAACAGTTGGAGAAATGCAACATCAAACTGGCAGCCTTCCCAGTCGCAGAACAGAGGTGAACATCATGGTCCAAGACCTTACTTAGGTCGCTGCCAGATCTGTGGAGTGCACGGCCATAGTGCCAAACGATGTTCGCAGCTTCAGTCTTTTTAGCAATCGACCCACTCGCAAGCATCCAGCCCACTCACGCCTTGGAATCCAAGAGCAAATCTTGCTGTCGGATCACAGTACAATCCCAACTCATGGCTTCTGGACAGTGGAGCCACCCATCACCTAACCTCTGATCTTCAGAACCTGAGCCTTCATCAGCCATACCATGGCAGCGATGAGGTTGTCATTGCTGATGGCTCGACCATGCCAATTCAACACACTGGTTCTGCATCTCTTCCAACTAAATCTCGCAATATCAGTTTACATAACGTTCTCTATGTTCCGACTGTACACAAAAATCTGATTTCGGTGTATCGTCTATGCAATGCTAATCGTGTTTCCGTGGAATTCTTTCCTTCGTGTTTTCAGGTGAAGGATCTAGCTTCGGGGGTCCCATTACTCCAAGGCCCAACTAGGAACGATCTCTATGAGTGGCCAGTGGAAAAGTCTTCGTCCTCACAGCTCATCGCCATGTCTGCTTCCTCATCTTCCAAAGCTTCTCTATCTTCTTGGCACTCACGTCTTGGTCACCCAAATCTGTCCACTTTATCAAATGTTTTATCTCAATTTTCTCTTCATGTTGCTACATCATCTCGTACCCCTTTTTCATGTCATGATTGTCTTATCAATAAATCTCAGAAACTTCCTTTCTCTCAAACAACTATTCACTCCAATCGTCCTCTCCAATATCTATTTTCTGATGTTTGGTCCTCCCCAATTCTTTCCTCCGATAATTTCAAATACTATCTCCTAATTGTTGATCATTACACTCGCTATTCTTGGCTCTATCCACTTCGTCAAAAATCGCAGGTTAAAGAAACATTCACTGTTTTCAAAACTCTGGTTGAAAACCATTTCCAGCACAAGATCGATACACTATTCACAGACAACGGCGGAGAATTTGTAGCTCTACGCCAATTTCTGTCAAGCCAAGGCATTTCTCATCTTACCTCGCCACCGCACACTCCAGAGCATAACGGAATATCAGAGAGAAAGCATCGCCATATTGTGGAAGTTGGTCTGTCGTTACTCTCTCAGGCTTCGGTACCTCAGAAATTTTGGCCATATGCTTTTCAAACAGCGATTTATCTTATCAACCGATTGCCTACACCGGTGTTGTCGATGACCTCTCCGTATCAGAAACTATTCAATCAAGCTCCAAACTATGACAAAATGAGAATTTTTGGCTGCGCCTGTTTTCCATGGTTGAGACCATATGCTCCAAACAAGCTGCAGGATCGGTCTCAGAAATGTGTATTCTTTGGCTATTCGACCACCCAAAGCGCATACATTTGCTATCACATTCCGACATCTCGCATCTATGTCTCCAGACATGTCCGATTCGATGAGCACCATTTCCCTTTTGCGACTCCGACCTTGACGATGAGCGAAACTATCGACCACGAAGACATATTGCACACACGGCCACTCAGCATTGTTCCATGTCTTCCATTATCGTCACCGGCTTCACGACCCCCGGACTTGATCCTTCACTCACCGGAACACACAGCGCCACCGACAACCTCTACTCCTTCGACTCAGGTATCGTCTTCTCTCCCTCAAACTTCTTCTCCTTCTCCCTCTATCTCTGAGCCCACTGCTCCAATCATACATGGGCCGACACCCACGGCCCAGCTACAACCACCACAAAATAACCAACATCCAGGCCCACTATCCTTAGCCAATTCATTACCACCACTTCTTACATATCACAGAAGGCCCAAAATAAACCCTCAAACCAACCAACCCTCGGTTACACAAAACCAGCCTGACCCAGTTTCTAATTCCCAAAATTTAAATCCTACCTTAACCACTCAAATTTCCCAAGATAACCAAAACACAAACCGACCCATTTCATCTCACCAAATCGAACCAACCATATCATCTTCCCTACCACCACCATCCCAATTACCGTCTCTAACTCCAGCAGCTGCTCATCCACGGTCCACTGGAAATAATCCACAGCCAAAACAGGTGACCCGACATACCATGTCTACGCGAGCGAAGTGTGGTGTGGTGAAACCCAATCCAAAGTATGCTTTGGCTACTCGTCTTCATGAAGCTGAACCCCGTACACCGAAGCAAGCTCTACAAGATGAGCGATGGAGAAATGCGATGAGTTCCGAGATCAATGCACAACTTGCTAATCACACGTCGGACATTGTTCCCAAACCGTCCTCTAACCACACAATTGTTGGCTGTCGTTGGATCTTCACCATAAAACATCATCCGGATGGTCGAGTTAGCCGCTACAAAGCTCGATTAGTCGCCAAGGGGTACAATCAGCGACCAGGACTCGATTACACAGAAACTTTCAGCCCGGTGATCAAATCTACAACTATTCGACTGGTACTCGGAGTCGCAGTTGATCGCTCTTGGCCAATTCGCCAATTGGATGTGAATAACGCTTTTCTCCAAGGTACGCTCACTGATGAAGTATATATGATGCAACCTCCTGGATTTGTTGATACGGATCGACCAGATCATGTCTGTCGTCTTCGGAAAGCTTTATATGGTCTCAAACAGGCACCTCGGGCCTGGTATGTTGAGCTACGCAACTTCCTGTTATCCTCGGGGTTCCATAATTCAGTTTCAGATACATCTCTTTTTATTCTCAAGAAGGACCGGTCCGTTCTTTACATGCTCATCTATGTTGACGATATTCTTGTTACGAGCAACGATGACTCCCTACTACAATGTACACTACACTCGCTGGCCACCAGATTCTCTGTTAAAGACCATGAAGCTATCCATTATTTTCTGGGTATTGAGGCCAAGCGTACAACTGCTGGACTTCACTTATGCCAGCGTCGGTACATCCTGGATCTTCTAGCTCGAGCAAATATGTTAGCTGCAAAACCGGTTGCTACACCAATGGCATCAGCTCCAAAGCTCTCGCTTCATACGGGCACACGACTACCTGATCCAGCTGAGTATCGAACAATTGTGGGTAGTCTTCAGTACTTAGCATTTACGCGACCGGATGTCTCCTATGCTGTAAACCGTCTATCTCAGTTCATGCACGCTCCTACGACAGACCACTTGACTGCGGCAAAACGTGTCTTACGCTACCTTGCAGGCACTCCCTCACATGGTATCTTCCTCGCTCGTGGTAACACACACCGATTACATGGCTATTCTGATGCCGATTGGGCAGGGGATCCTGATGATTTTGTCTCGACAAATGGATACATTATATATCTGGGGAAGCATCCTATTTCTTGGTCTTCTAAGAAGCAGAGAGGAGTAGCTCGTTCTTCAACGGAAGAAGAATATCGGTCTGTGGCCAACACATCTGCTGAACTACAATGGATATCCTCCTTGCTCCAAGAACTTGGCGTTCATCTCCTTGACGTACCTGTTATCTATTGTGACAATGTAGGTGCGACGTATTTGTGCGCGAACCCGGTCTTCCACTCCAAGATGAAACACCTAGCCTTGGATTACCATTTCATCCGAAACCAAGTCCAAATGGGCAAATTACGCGTTGTTCATGTCTCCACTAGAGATCAACTAGCAGATACACTGACAAAACCGCTTTCACGGGGACTCTTCACTCCATTTACAAGCAAGATTGGAGTAGCTCAACCTCCTCCATCTTGAGGGGGTGTATTAAGGATATGACAATATCCTTGATTGCTATAATTACTCTTAGACATATTCTACACTTAATGTAAAGAATATCTTGTATTGATTGTCTTAGAGCTGCAGCCCTAGTAGAAGTCTGTATATAACTGTACTCTTATGATTGTAATAAGAACAAGTTCAATTCAATATTCTATACTTATTGTAGTTCAACGTTTTAATGAATCGGACGGTGTGTTTGTAATTGTGAGCTGGATTGCACCTTTAGCAACTGAAATTGGCATATTCACATGTAGTCTGGAATTGAGAACTTTGAAATTGAGAAACACACTGAAGCATAGATTGATTATGAAGACAATTCAGAAGATGAGTGAAGAACGTCCCGAAGAAGATTTCTTGTTGATTCCTTCTTATATGATGCGTAGGAGATTCACCATGATGATTTGCATGACCCGTAAGCCCCGCCCATATTACTAAAGATTGAGTTATATCACTACTAATATTATATATGCACATTTGGTTGATGTATGTTCATTAAAAATGTGCTTAGTTTTGTGATTCTGTAATGTTGTGCTCAAGAGATTTTAAGACGAACCAAAACTTTTCTTGGTAATGGGCCCCAATATATCTCCTAAGATCCTTTCCTCAAACACTAATTTACTAATTTTCATAAGAGAGCAAATTTTCAGTTCCGAGTGTTTACCTCCAAAATGAGTGTGGAATCTTCAAGCACGAAGTTATTAATTTGAGGAGAGGATCGAATTGTTTTGCAAATTTTCAGGTGCTTAAGATATTGCCGCCGTCGGATGAAGCTGGGCATCGGACTCGATTGATTATGAGGTGGCGCCGGGAGTTTATTGGTTAACCATAAGTTATGGTCCATAACCGTAATCCCATAAACCGTCTATTAAAACCGTAACAAATCTATTATATAATGGGAGGCTCTTCTCTCCTCTTAGCATGTCCACGTGTCCAAATATCAGTTTGCAAATGGGCTTAAATTTCACAAAACAACCTGGACAATCTATCACTTAAAACCCAATCTCTTAGCTCTCTCTCCCATGCCCTTTGTCCTTCCTCTTCTCAGATACTTCAACTCCACCTTCCCACGAAGCAACACAGTTACAAGGATCCATACCTTATCGCTCATTAAATGCCATCAATTGCTCTAAATGCGATGCATATTTATGAAGTCCCATTCAATTAGCCCGACCCTCCACCTCTAGCCTTTTCATGTAAGTCTATCTGTGGTTGTGTAAATACTCGCCTCTTCACGGCCAACCACATCCACGCCATCTCCACAAAGACCCACTCTCTAATAACCAACATCACAATCCCTTTATCCTCGATTTAGATGTTTTCAGGCAATCCTAAGCTTTGAAAATGGTATGGGGGGGCACCTGAGCTTTTGCCAAAGGATGGATCCTCAAGTCGAGACGACGATGAATTTGAAGGTATGATAAAGAAATTACCTAAAAAATTTAAAATGGAATCTCAGGACTCATACATAACTCTTATTTGTATTTGTTTATCTCATTTAGAACCCAAGAAGAGGAAGATGATTTCGTGATGGAGACAAAGCCGGTTTTTGTTTGTTACGGATGCAGACAGCGATTTGTTTCAGGTGTGTGTTTTTACAGAAACATCATACATTGGATGCAACAAGATGAAAGTAGATAAAGGAAACTGACAAGTGTTAATATTTAGCTGATGTAGATGGTTATACTACAACTGATTGTGAAAGGGACTCGGGTTAAAGCACCTGTGAAGGACAAAAGAAAGGCTTGGGAAGCTTTTCAAGCTGATGTTGAGGTCGGTGCACCGAATATACACTCCTGAATTGTGTATGTTTGTTTCTATTATGGCAAACATTTATAGGAAAATCTTAAATTAAAATTGTGAAGTTGCCGTCCGCAGATGCAAGCGTCGAGTGTTTATTGAGGAAAGCTTTGAAAGGTGTTTGTGCAATCATATCCCCAACTGTATGTCTAACCAACCTTCTTATTTTTTTGATCCATTTACTAATCTGATGAAGATGCTTACAAATTAGTGGTTGACTGATTCTTTAAGCATTTCTCTCCTTTTGATTCCCAAATTTTGTAGATATTCTAAAGGTTTATTATGACAAATTCACGCTGCAGATTCCAGTGATTGACTCTTCATCTTAAGCCTAGAAACGACATAACTTCACCTTATCTAGCTGCTAAACACAGGCCAAAGAAGCAAGGTCAATTAAGCGAAAAGAAAACCTACTTTAAGAACAAGAACGTTTTTTGATTTTGCAGAAGCTCACTGCTACTACCAAAACGTTACCACATCAAGGACGATGAGAAGAATTATACTGTTCTGAGTCTTGATCTTGAAGATGTGTACAAAGGCCAGAGGTAGAGACAAGATGAGGTAACCACTTACAACAGCATTTGCAACCACAAAGAACTTGATTGATCAATCAAACCAAAGGCAAAATCTCTTCAATAATTATTCAGGTTATTCAAGAGGTGAAAGAGTCTAAAGGAATCAAAATCACATACGTTAAGGCCGGAAGATCGCTGTATTCGGCATAGAACTGTATGAATTGAGCAAAGAAAGGCAGAGTTTCATTTGTGGTTGCCATGAGGTATGATTGCTGACTTAGTGAAGTTGACTCAAGGGCAGGTAAGAACAACTCACTTCCATTGACAGATATTGAAAGAATTTCTAGCAGTTCTAATCAGGATTAGCAACCCTAGGTATAAATTCCAAGCCTAGGATCTAAGGTTCATATGATTGAATCTATCAGATCTCAGATTTACCTGGTAATAAGCAGTGGAAGGTTTGCAGATAATCGAGATCACGAAGCACCTCAAACGCTGTGCCTCTACTGGTATCCACACGCACACAAACTGAGCAGGAGGGATGCTAGTGCCTATAAGAGATCCAATCTCTAGAGAGGTTTCTTTTCTAGTTCTGGTGGCTGTGAATTAGGTTAAGTTCGAGTTTAGGTCGACCATATATCTTATATATGTCGACTTAAACCGCAACGGGATTAACCAACGATTAAACCGAATTAATCTGGTAATCCGCGAGTTGTGTCGACCGACACACTCTTTGTGTCGATCGACACGGCCCTAGAATTTTGATACCGAATGCATATCAAATATGCATTCACTAGATCATTACATTAATGATCAACCTCGTCTTTAACGTCCAGTTTGCTTAGGTGTGTGACCCTGTAGGATCATATAACACTAGCAATGAGTTCCAAACTCATTGATCATAAGTGGCCTCTAGCAAAGCATTATGACTACCTAGTATTATATGATTGTCTCATCTCGACAATATGACTTTCACTTAGAGTAAGTACAATAGATTTCATGACATTCCCAACAATCTCCCACTTGTACTGGAATCATCTATTCCTTTAATCCCTTTGTAGCTATATCTCAATCTAGCATAAGGCAAGAACTGTGTCATCCTTATTAAGCCATATCACGTTTATCGAATCCCGATTTGTACTGATGAAAAACAAACGACTGACAATCACCTCGTTTGAGCGCGGCCACGCATTTCCAGTATCAAATCTTCGATAGGCCCAGAGATATTTAACTCCTGTTATATAGGAGGTACAAATCCCATCTCGTTCCATCTATGTCTCTTTTATATCTCATGATACGCCTAATCAGTGTCTTTATAATCACCAGTTACGGCTGATGTTTGACAAAGTCAAGACGAACCAATCCATATGAGAGAGGACATGATGAACTCAGGTCTTAGGACTACACTCTTTAGTCGTAATGAGAAACTCTTATGACACTCATATAACATCTTGTAGAGTTCTCATTAACGGGTCATGTCCGATCATGTGTTCTCTAACACATATCTATGTGATTGACTTTAATACTCTTATTAATGACTCCATGAGACATAGTCATCAGTCACCTCACATACTAGTCTCACGTGGTTGTTAATGTCCCATTTTAACAACCTCGACCAGGGACCAACATAATTCATGACAATCTTTGTTTATAGGGTCTCATGATCAAGTCACATATTTGATGACCTATAACATTGCCATGAATTATTTTGGGACTATTATTTAATTAACATAATTGAATAATGATGAAACAAATTTCATTAAAATAACATAACTAAATTATGTTTTACGAACATCATGTCATAACTAAAACCAAATATAACTCCCACTAAAAACAAGATCACATCTTAAGAAATCTAATGCCTACAGCAGCTGTGTGAAACTCATGCTTAGGCCTTGGGAAGGGCTTGGTCAGTGGATCAGCAACATTCTCATCCGTCGGGACTCTGCTGATCTTCACATCTCCTCTATTCACAATATCACGGATAAGGTGATATTTCCTTTCTATGTGTTTGGATTTCTGGTGTGACCTAGGTTCCTTTGCTTGCGCAATGGCTCCATTGTTGTCACAATACAAAGCCACTGGCTCAGAAATACTAGGAATCACACCAAGTTCAGTGATGAACTTCTTGATCCAAACAGCCTCCTTTGCCGCTTTAGAAGCAGCGAGGTACTCAGCTTCAGTCGTGGAATCTGCTACAGTGTCCTGCTTGGAACTCTTCCAGCTGACTGCACCGCCATTCAGGCAAAAGATGTAACCAGATTGCGATCGGAAATCATCTTTGTCTGTCTGAAAACTTGCGTCTGTGTAACCACTTACTAGCAGCTCATCACATCCTCCATACACCAAGAATTTATCCTTAGTATTTCTCAAATACTTCAGAATATTCTTGACTGCTGTCCAGTGACTTTCACCTGGATCCGATTGGTATCTACTCGTCATGCTTAAAGCACAAGCAACATCTGGACGAGTACAGAGCATGGCATACATGATGGATCCCAACGCCGAGGCATAGGGAATCCGACTCATGCGTTCTCGCTCAGCAGGTGTCTCAGGACACTGCTTCTTGCTGAGACTTATGCCATAAGACATTGGTATGAAGCCCTTCTTGGAATCTTGCATTCTGAACCTGTGTAAGACTTTATCGATATAAGTGTCTTGACACAGTCCAATTAACTTGTTTAATCTATCTCTATAGATTCCTATTCCAAGAATATACGCGGCTTCTCCCATGTCTTTCATTGAAAAACAACTTCCGAGCCAAGTCTTAACAGACTGTAACAACGGAACGTCATTTCCGAGAAGAAGTATGTCATCTACATATAACACGAGAAATGCAACTGCGCTCCCACTAGTCTTCTTGTAAACACATGGTTCCTCTTCGTTCCTGATGAAGTCAAACTTTTTGACTGCTTCATCAAAACGAAGATTCCAACTTCGAGATGCTTGCTTCAATCCATAAATGGATCGATGAAGCTTGCATACTTTCCTAGCTGCATTTGGATCGATGAAACCTTCGGGCTGTGTCATGTACACATCCTCTTCCAGAATTCCATTAAGGAAAGCTGTTTTCACGTCCATCTGCCAGATCTCATAGTCATAATGAGCGGCTGTTGCTAGGAGAATCCGAATGGATTTAAGCATGGCGACCGGGGAATAAGTTTCTTCATAGTCAATGCCATGAATTTGTTTGAAACCTTTTGCCACCAGCCTTGCTTTATATATCTGAATATTTCCATCCACATCAATTTTCTTCTTGAAAATCCATTTACACTCAATGGGTCTTGCACCATCGGGTAAATCAACCAAAGTCCATACTTGGTTCTGTGACATGGATCCCATTTCGGATTCAGCGGCTTTCAGCTACTTTTCGGAGTCAGGGCTCATCATCGCTTCTTCAAAATTCGCTGGCTCGTCACTGTCAATGATCAACAAATCATGACAATTGGTTACGAGAAATCCATATCTCTCGGGTTCGTGACGGGTCCTTTCGGATCGGCGAATTTCAGGCTCCACAGGCGCGGTCTCTACAACTCTTTGTAGATCCAACTGTTGCTCTTCCTCTACGGGTTGAGCATTTTCCTGCGGTTCTCGAACTTCTTCGAGTTGTACTTTACTCCCACTGTTTCTCTTGGAAAGAAACTCTCTCTCAAGAAAGACGCAGTTCCGAGCAACAAACACTTTGTTCTCGGATTGGTTGTAAAAGTAGTATGCCTTGGTTTCCTTAGGATAACCAACGAAGTAGCATTTATCAGATTTGGGTTCGAGCTTATCTGTAATTAATCTCTTAACATAAGCTTCATAACCCCAAATCTTCAGGAAAGACACATTCAGAACATTTCCAGTCCACATCTCATGTGGTGTCTTTGCAACTGATTTTGACGGAACCCTATTAAGTGTAAACGCAGACGTTTCTAGAGCGTATCCCCAAAAGGATAATGGAAGAGTTGAGAGACTCATCATTGATCGAACCATATCTAATAAAGTTCGATTCCTCCTCTCAGACACCCCATTCCATTGTGGTGTTCCAGGAGGAGTGAGTTGTGAAACAATTCCACAATCTCTCAAATGATCACTGAATTCTTGGCTTAAGTATTCTCCTCCACGATCTGATCGAAGAGCCTTAATACTTTTGCCAAGTTGATTCTGTACTTCATTTTGGAACTCTTTGAACTTTTCAAAAGATTCCGACTTGTGTCTCATTAAATAGACATAGCCATACCTGCTGAAATCATCAGTGAAGGTAATGAAGTATCGAAAATTTCCTCTAGCACTTGTGCTCATTGGGCCGCATACATCCGTATGTATAAGGCCCAATAGGTCACTGGCCCTTTCATTTAGTTTGTTGAAAGGGGCCTTTGCCATTTTGCCCAGTAAACAAGATTCACATTTCTCACATGATTCATAATCAAATGAGCCCAAAAGCCCATCACTATGGAGCTTTTGAATCCGTTTCTCGTTTATGTGGCCCAAACGACAATGCCATAGAAAAGTCTGATTCGTGTCATTTGATTTGAATCTCTTGGTGTTAATGTTATAGATTTGTGTGCTTTGGTTTAGAACATAAAGCTCATTCTCTAATGGACTGCTACCATAAAATATATCATTGTAATCAAAAGAACAACATTTATTCTTAATTGAAAACTGATATCCTTCCAAATCCAAAACAGGAATAGAAATAATATTTCTGCTTATAGCAGGTACATAGTAGCAATTATGAAGTTCTAAAACCAAACCAGAAGGTAAAGACAAGTTAAATGTTCCTACGGCTAATGCAGCAACTCTTGCTCCATTCCCCACGCGCAGGTCCACTTGTCCCCTTTCCAACGTCCTACTGTTGCTTAGGCCCTGCATATTTGTACAAATATGAGCACCACAGCCGGTATCCAATACCCAAGAAGTAGAACCAAAAGTAGTAACATTTACTTCTATAACAAAAATAACTGAAGATGAAGTCTCGAAAGTCTTCTTCTTCTTCTTCTTCTCTTCCAAGAATTTGTTGCAATTTCTCTTCCAATGCCCAAGCTCTTTACAGTAATGGCACTTATCAGTCTCAGATGGTCCCGGCTTGGGCTTCGGGGCTGGCGCAGGCGTGTCCTGGTTCTCAACCTGGACTGCTTTGCCCTTTCCCTTGCCTTTGCCAAGTTTCTTAAACTTCTTACCCCCTTGTACCATAAGTACATTAGGAGTGCCCTTCTTGATATTTGGCTCAGCTGTCTTGAGCATGCCATGCAGTTCAGTCAACGTCTTTGTCAAGTTATTCATGTTATAGTTCATAACAAACTGATCATAACTTGACGGCAGTGACTGCAGAATGATGTCAGTAGCCAACTCTTGGCTAATGGGACAATCCAGCTTCCCCAGGTTATCAATATAACCCATCATCTTAATGACATGAGGACTGACTGGACTGTCCTTTGGTAGCTTGCATTCAATGAGAGATTTAACCGTCTGGTATCTCTCAGTTCGTGCTTGCTCCTGAAACATGCTTTTAAGGCTAGTAATCATCTCCACTGGCGACTCTACGTTCTCGTATTGCTTCTGCAAATCCGAGTTCATGGTAGCCAACATGAGACAATTCACATCGACCACATCATTGGAATGCTTATCCCAAGCACTCCTTTCTGCATGTGCAGCATTGGCTCTCGGTTTTTCAGGGAGAACAGTTTCCAGGACATAGTCCTTTTCTCCTGCTTGAGAACAATTCTCAAGTTCCGATACCATTCGAGAAAATTCGATCCATTTAACTTGTCCTTCTCAAGGACGGATCGCAGGGAGAAAGAGTTATTATGAGTGTTAGTCATAGCTGAGAACAAAGAAAGGAAAAGGTTTAGTTATGATGTTCAAGAAATGAGAAGTCTTAACTTTTAAGAAAACTCGCATTATATTCAAACATTGTTTCCTCAGATGAATATAATGATCCAAGACCCATACTTCACTAAAATTGAGTGAGCCACTGGCTATCACCCAAATTTAGCTATCTAGGTAAGCAACAACTTTGCTAGTTATATCCAATATAACTCTTGGTTGTGGATCGACATTTCATGCCCAGTCCACCTGATGTCTCTGAGCCCAAAACGATTTTGATGGCCCAGTCAAGTAAACCAATCTCTTCAGTCATATAATTGTTGATGTCTTGCACTGCAAGTCCATCAACACGATTACCTCCTGCCTTACTCATGTAATTGTGGACATCTCGCACTGCAAGTCTATCGCACAATGAAACGAGTCTTGACAGTTGACAAGATTGGAAAGACATCAAGTATCACTTGATATTTGATTGAGGAACAGAACCATTTAAAACGTTCAGTTTTATTATGTTTTAATTCTTCTAAATAATTGATTTATCTTGCTTTGGTTCTGTGATTTCAGGTTCCATAACCCAAACCATCGAATCTCATGTCGACCGACACTACTTTAGTGTCGATCGATGCAGAATAACCAAAACAATCCGCGATAACCGATCAATCCAATTGATCCGGTTTTGAATACCGGTCAGTGTCGATCGATGCTACACTAGCATCGGTCGATACCAACCTTATCAAACCAATCACAATTAAATCATTCACAGTTTTCAACCATCATTAACCAAGCTCGATAACCAGTCCAATCCAATTGAACCGATTTATCAATTTCGCGAGGTTGGTGTCGACCGACATAACTCTTGTGTCGATCGACACTAGGCGAAAACAATTTTCTTCGGGTTATCCTTCTGTGTCGACCGATACCGGATTGGTGTCGATCGACACAGGGCGATAAACCCTAATCGTTTTTCAAGCAAAAAACCTAAAACTAGATTTTCATGAAAACGAATTTTAGCAAGTTTGTATCAACCATACACATATTCAGATTCAATTAATCTAATCAACATGCTACAGATTCAATAGAACCCTAAGGCTCTGATACCACTGAAGAGATTTCTAGCAGTTCTAATCAGGATTAGCAACCCTAGGTATAAATTCCAAGCCTAGGATCTAAGGTTCATATGATTGAATCTATCAGATCTCAGATTTACCTGGTAATAAGCAGCGGAAGGTTTGCAGAAAATCGAGATCACGAAGCACCTCAAACGCTGTGCCTCTACTGGTATCCACACGCACACAAACTGAACAGGAGGGATGCTAGTGCCTATAAGAGATCCAATCTCTAGAGAGGTTTCTTTTCTAGTTCTGGTGGCTGTGAATTAGGTTAAGTTCGAGTTTAGGTCGACCATATATCTTATATATGTCGAATTAAACCGCAACGGGATTAACCAACGATTAAACCGAATTAATCTGGTAATCCGCGAGTTGTGTCGACCGACACACTCTTTGTGTCGATCGACACGGCCCCAGAATTTTGATACCGAATGCATATCAAATATGCATTCACTAGATCATTACATTAATTATCAACCTCGTCTTTAACGTCCAGTTTGCTTAGGTGTGTGACCCTGTAGGATCATATACCACTAGCAATGAGTTCCAAACTCATTGATCATAAGTGGCTTCTAGCAAAGCATTATGACTACCTAGTATTATATGATTGTCTCATCTCGACAATACGACTTTCACTTAGAGTAAGTACAATAGATTTCAGGACATTCCCAACAGATATTGGTTTATAGACATCTTGGCACTTCTTCAGAATGGTTATAAGTTCCCTAGATAATTGTTGTAGTGGATAGTAAATTTCTAGATGATCTACTGATTCTTTCTTGCGAAGAACGATCAAGATCTCCGTCTTCCTTTTACTAATCAAGGTAACCTCTGCCACTATTACACTAAGAAGAAAAAAACACTTTTAACTTGGTGTTGTCATGTAGGATCTGAAAATTACACCGCGTTTTGCTGAATGGAATCGTGATTCAGAAACTGGAATACACAAAGTTTGGAACTGTTCTTATAGCACATCACCAAATTAAGAAATTATTATCCGAGTTAGTGTGAATACCAAACGCATTTTTAATGGAAATAAGAGAAGATGGTCACATGCGAATATCCTTACAAAATTTTGGTACTTTGTTGTTGCAGGCATTGTAACTTCTAAATTGCGCAGGCAAAAGGAACGAAAAGAGGCGGGTAAAAATTACAAAATGGAGCGGCTATGGCTAATCAAAAGAGATATTGACGTGATAACTAACCATTAGAGACATTGACGTGGACGGAGTATGAAATAACACATTTATCAGAAAAGTCGAACACAATAGCCAATGAACAAAAGAACCATTGCAGACCTGAACCCCCGCGCGTGCGCGGAGGTGGTCAAGTCCACTAGTCCTTTAAGGCTCTGATACCACTGAAGAGATTTCTAGCAGTTCTAATCAGGATTAGCAACCCTAGGTATAAATTCCAAGCCTAGGATCTAAGGTTCATATGATTGAATCTATCAGATCTCAGATTTACCTGGTAATAAGCAGCGGAAGGTTTGCAGAAAATCGAGATCACGAAGCACCTCAAACGCTGTGCCTCTACTGGTATCCACACGCACACAAACTGAACAGGAGGGATGCTAGTGCCTCTAAGAGATCCAATCTCTAGAGAGGTTTCTTTTCTAGTTCTGGTGGCTGTGAATTAGGTTAAGTTCGAGTTTAGGTCGACCATATATCTTATATATGTCGAATTAAACCGCAACGGGATTAACCAACGATTAAACCGAATTAATCTGGTAATCCGCGAGTTGTGTCGACCGACACACTCTTTGTGTCGATCGACACGGCCCCAGAATTTTGATACCGAATGCATATCAAATATGCATTCACTAGATCATTACATTAATTATCAACCTCGTCTTTAACGTCCAGTTTGCTTAGGTGTGTGACCCTGTAGGATCATATACCACTAGCAATGAGTTCCAAACTCATTGATCATAAGTGGCTTCTAGCAAAGCATTATGACTACCTAGTATTATATGATTGTCTCATCTCGACAATACGACTTTCACTTAGAGTAAGTACAATAGATTTCAGGACATTCCCAACAGATATTGGTTTATAGACATCTTGGCACTTCTTCAGAATGGTTATAAGTTCCCTAGATAATTGTTGTAGTGGATAGTAAATTTCTAGATGATCTACTGATTCTTTCTTGCGAAGAACGATCAAGATCTCCGTCTTCCTTTTACTAATCAAGGTAACCTCTGCCACTATTACACTAAGAAGAAAAAAACACTTTTAACTTGGTGTTGTCATGTAGGATCTGAAAATTACACCGCGTTTTGCTGAATGGAATCGTGATTCAGAAACTGGAATACACAAAGTTTGGAACTGTTCTTATAGCACATCACCAAATTAAGAAATTATTATCCGAGTTAGTGTGAATACCAAACGCATTTTTAATGGAAATAAGAGAAGATGGTCACATGCGAATATCCTTACAAAATTTTGGTACTTTGTTGTTGCAGGCATTGTAACTTCTAAATTGCGCAGGCAAAAGGAACGAAAAGAGGCGGGTAAAAATTACAAAATGGAGCGGCTATGGCTAATCAAAAGAGATATTGACGTGATAACTAACCATTAGAGACATTGACGTGGACGGAGTATGAAATAACACATTTATCAGAAAAGTCGAACACAATAGCCAATGAACAAAAGAACCATTGCAGACCTGAACCCCCGCGCGTGCGCGGAGGTGGTCAAGTCCACTAGTCCTTTAAATAAAAGGAAAGCCATAACTTAGTCTTAAACAGCAAAATAACTTGAAATTGAAATCCGCTTCCTAAAACGCTGCACTACATTCGATCATCTACTTCTACAACTCTTCGGGATTATCTGCAAAACATAGAAGGATGAGTAATTTGGATTACCCAGTGCGTACATGTCCTAGGGACAATGATCTCATCTCAAACCCTAACAATATCAAGCATAAATCCTAAGCTAATAATAATTTGCAATCAAGCCCGGAGAGACACTCGAGTATCATTCAAGACTCATATTCTTCCTAGACACCCCACTTGTGCTTCACCGAGCCTATCACCCGTACACTCGTGGTCCATATAGTGGCCGCCCCACTGCCAGCTCTAACAGCCCACACCTGAAATGACATCTCATCATTAAATGCTCTTGTTCATTCTACGATAACGAGATAAAGCACAAAAATCATTCATTCAATCATACAACGTGTTCGGTTTAGCGACATCCTATCGTTTTAAGTGTTTTCTTTCACATCAACGCAAATCGACAACTAAATCTACACAATTCCATATATGAAAGTGCGATTAACAAATGACTCATGTCCTGATACCAAGAAAAAATAAGGTAGAGATTACAACCGGTCCTCACCTTAACTTAGATCGGAAGAATGACATCAGATCTAACGAGAGAGAGAGAGAGACGGGGACGGTTTACAGAGTCGGATATACAAACTTAAAAACGAGAAGATCAAAGATAACAACACTCAAACGAGTCAAGAAGAGACGACTCAGTGTATGGGATCGTAAACATCGATCAAACTACAAAACCGGTGAAATTCAGCGGCCAACGGCGGCGGTGATCAGCTCTAGCGGTAGATGGCAGCTCTGGCAGAACTTCGGCGACTGCTCCGGCAGTTAGCAGTGGCTCTGGTCGGCGGCTGGTCGGAAGTGGGCTGGATGGTCCTCGGCTCCGGTCACAAGCAGGGATTTGCCTCTTCGTAAAATGTGCATTCTTCAAAGGGGTGCACCTTATAGGAGTTTGGGGAGGGGGACCTAGGGTTTATGGAATGGGCTTCAGGCTTCTTGCCCATTTCACCCAATTGCATTTGCCTTAGGATTAGACCATGAAAATTCTCCCACACCAATTTGGAACTCGTCCCCGAATTCAATCCGCTACCAAGCAGTTCTCTTAAATCCAAAAATAACTCTGGATGACTCAACTTTAGCTGCATCTCACGTTCCTAAACCTCTTCTCGGATTCCGTCTCTCTTCCCTACGATCCACGATTCCGCCAGGCTTACTAATCACATATATGTTATAGTTAACATCTGATGGTGGCTCATGCAAGATCAATTCCGGTTCACAAACAACTTTCCGCAAGATAGACACATAAAACACATTTTGAAAATCAGACAATTTTTGTGGCAACTCTAACTTGGATGCCACTTCTCCAATTCTCTCAGTTATCACAAACAGCCTCCTATACCATGGCTTCAACTTTTTCAACTTGTGGTTCAGATCTTTGCCCCGAAAAGTTCTCATCTTTAGATATACCAAATCACCTATCGTCCACAAATGAGTGAGCCTAAATCTGGATGTATCTGCAAACAAACAAAGTCACTAATAAAAGTCACGAAGACAAAGACTTAAACTTTTTACTTCATTTGAATACTCTTGGGTCCTAACTTCCTGATAAATTACGTCGAAAAAACAAGCAGGAAGAATGAGAGACTCATCTAGAGAAATAAGTGATAAAAGCCAAGGGGTGATTTGTTCGAACGGCCAAAGCTGAGCCCACTGCTTCTATCTCGCCGGAAAACGTGATTGCAGAGAAGATTATGATTCGAGGACAAGAGGAGGCAAGAGAATGACAGAAGAGAGAAGTACATAAAACGTAAAAAGTGAACAGCAGAATGGAGGTCAGGGTTGAAGGAGAAAGAGAAAATAAAGGGATGATTTAGACCATTAGATCTAATTTTTGAACGGCAGATCATACAATAAAGATGATCCTCATCTTGTTGGATTAGCCAATGAAAAACCAATATAATTCTATTATTAGTTTTTATTATATATGTATTTTAAATACAATAAAAATAAACACAAATTTTAATATTATTTGCAAACCCATTTAATACAAATTTTTAAAACTGAGTATATGCAAAAATTTAAATTATTTGATAATAAGAAATTATTAAAATTGATTTTAGTTTTGGTTTATATGATTTTTTATATTTTTAAGTTTTAAATTGTACTTTTATGTATATATAATCAATATTTAAAAGTGTTAATTTTTATTTATAAGTATATATAACAGTTGAATTATACTTTAAACTCTAAACTTTATTTATATTCTAAAATTCTCAATCCTAATTGAATTAGTGGTTAAGTTGAACTATACCCTAAACCCTAAATCCCAACACTAACCCTTCAATACTCTAAATCCTAAATCAAATTTTTGTGAGATTTTATATTTAATAATTAATATCAGTTGGAATTTTTTTTTTTTTTATAGATTATGTTTTAAAAATCACCCAAAGTTATTATATTAGGAGATAATACCCTAAACCCTATATATACCCTAAATTTAAACTAAAAATATATTACAAGTATGAATCCTAAACTTTTACCTTCCAATATCCTAACTCTAATCTTCTAATACCCTAAACCCTAAATCAATAGTAATTCAAACCTAAACCCTATATATACCCTAAACTAAAAATGTGAATCTTAAAATCTTACCCTCTAATACCCTAAACCTAACTCTCACATACCCTAAACACTAAATTAAATGTTTGTGAGGTTTTATTTAATAAAAGTTGCATTTTTTTAATAGATTGTCATTAAAAATCGTCAAAATTTATAATATTACGAGGTAATAACTTTATATTAATATACCTAGTTAGATAATTATAAATAAATTAATAGTATTTCAAACTCTAAACCCTATATATACCTTAAACTAAAACTGAATAATTCATTTGTTTATAATTTGGTATTTAATATTATATCTTTTTTTTTGTTAATTCATCTTTGTTAGCTTACATTACACATTATTTTGGACAAACAAATATTCATAAATCTGAAGGAATTTATTGCACTCAATGTATCTTTTTTAAAAAGTAATTACAGTTTTGTATCTTTTGAATTCCACTTGCAATATTGTATCTTTTTTTGTAGGTCTCAGCGTCAAAAAGATAGATTTACCCTCACAGGTGAGAATCACTACAAGAATTTGGAGTATATATAGCATTAGAATATAGCGTTTTTATGATTTCTGCTATAGTAAATATCAACCTTTTTTATTATAGCGTTTTCAAAAAAATAAACGCTATGTATAAGTAGTCATAATTTTTATTTTGGTAACGCTTTTGGTTAATGTAGAATACATAGCACTCTTATTCTCGTAAACGCTATGTAATGTTTTGGCGGAAAAAACTAAAAATTTACCCGCTAGATTTAGATAAATTTCGCTCTCTTATATTTTTTTTTGCACTTTTCAAGCTTCTTTCCCCCAAAACATTTCACTTCATCTCTCTCTTGTAACCCAAAATCCTAAATCTACTGTTTTCAAACATTAATCTAAAACCTTAAACATTATCCTTCAAACTCTATACCCTAAACCCTAAACAAACCCTAAAACTCTAAATTATAAACAAAAATCTAATAACTAAAACTCTAATTACTATATAATATATAAAATTAAGTACAACACTTAAAACTTTAAACATTAACCCTATACCCTAAACCCTAAATAAACCCTAAAACTCTAAATTATAAACAAAATCTAATAAATAAAACTCCAATTACTATATAACATATAAAATTAAGTACAACACTTAAAACCTTAAACATTACCCTTTAAACCCTATACCCTAAACCCTAAAACTCTAAATTATAAACAAAAATTTAATAAATAAAACCTCAATTATTATATAGTATATAAAATTAAGTATAACACTTAAAACCTTAAACATTACCCTTCAAATTCTAGACCCAAAATCCTAAATAAACCCTAAAACTCTAAATTATAAACAAAAAACTAATAACTAAAACTTCAATTGCTAAAATGTATATTAAATTAAGATACAACACTTATAACCTTAAACATTACACTTCAAACCCTATACCCTAAAATCATACTCTAAACCTTAAACTCTTAATCACATACACTAATAAACTAAAAAGTCTTATGATTTTTTCTTTTTTGAAATCTACTAATCTAATAAACTACAAAGTATTTATCAATAATTTAAGTATTGTATATATTCATAAATAAAATTTTACATTTTATATCATTTTACATTTTTATATATGCTCATTTTTATTTTATTTTTGTAATTTTGAAATTTTTAACATTTTTAAAATTTTAATATTTTATAATTTTAAAATTGTACATTTTAACTATTTCTATTATTTTAAACAATTTTTGATTATGATATATCAATTAAACTTAAAGAATTTTTTGATTGGTCAATAGTTGCATCACATGGATCAACTTTTGAACCCTTAGATCAATATCATAATCAAATCTGGGCCATTCTTTTTTTTTTTTTCCTTTTTTTTTCCTTTTCCCCTTTCTCTTCTTCACGATTCTTCTCTCCTTCTCTCCTTCTCCTTCACGATTCTGGACCAACCACACCACCATAACCGCTCCTCCTCCGTCATCCTCCACCGGCGTAATCGAGTACATCAGAGATGAAGGTGTTGACGGCGGCCTCTACCACCGGCGTCACCGGAGACGAAGGTGTTGGCCGCCGTGACTTCAACGCCTTTGGAAGCCATGGTTCCGCTTCTCACGTCCGTTTCCGCCATTTTCACTCCCTCATCGAAGCTCGCAACTACCTCAAGGTATAATTTCACTATTACCCCCCAAGAACTTTATTAATGGATTAAAAATCCTGAAATCGTGTGTGTCTTTTGTTGTTTAATTAAAAGGATGAGAAAGAGTGCGATATATGCTGTGTTGAGATTGCAGATTGAGATTCAAGAAACGTAATTAGTTAAGCTTGAGAAAGGAGATAGTACCTTGCAAATGGACATGAAATCGTGATCGGAGGTGCGGTCACCGAGGCTGCCTGAATTGCGTTCATGTTGCTGCCTGAATTGGATTTGGTGATTTTAGTTATGCTGTAATGGTCTTTCCAGATTATTTGGTACTCTAGCTTAAATGATACTCTTTTCTTTGGGGATATGCAGAAAGATATCTCGATGTTGCAGCTGTTTGCGTTTGTTAGTTCTCCATTGTAATGGTTAGGGCAGTTTTTGCATATTAGTATGTTTATGCAGAAGAAGAATGTGACTTTTTATAGGTTTGGTATGAGAACTCTCAGAGTTTTTCAGAAAATTATTCTCTATCGCTGCTGTGGAGTCTATGGTTCTCACTAGTAATTTACCATTAACAAAACAGCTCAAAGATAGAAAGGATTTTTGGGACAGCAAATTCTGTTAAGTTTTAGGTTTGGACACTTAGCTGTTGATCACTTAGTGCATGAGATTTTGCGAGTACTATGTTTAAAGCTCTTTCAGATTTGACTTGAGACTGGGAGGCTTTTAGCATCTCAAGTTATAGATATAGTCTTAATCTAAGATTTGTTGTTTGTCTATGATTCTTTTCACCCTTCGACTTTTTTTTTGTTTATTTGTTTTTGTGGTAACTGAAGATTCACAGTGCCATATGGCGGATAAGTATTCAGTTTTGCCACTATTAACGCTTTTTATTTTTACTTTTTGCAGAAACGATATGGTGTTGATGGAAGCCAAGTGCAGATACCTTCATGTCAATACTCAACTGGGTCTGACGGTGCCTCTTGGACAGCACATAGGGTAGAAAATCAGGCTGTGCAGAATGGGAACTATTCAAATACAAACTATTACCATCCACAGCCTAGAGTGCCAGCCACAGGGAATGTGAAAGAAATACCAAATACTGCAACCTTCACTAGCTCATTGACGTCTGGAACTGTAAATGTGGCTCAAGATTATAGCGGATATACGCCATATCAGACCTCTTCTGACCAACAAAACTACTCAAACACGGGATATTCCATGTAACATTTCTGATTCGAAATGGGATTCATGCAGGTAAAATTTACCTTAAAATTCATGCAGTTTTTGGAGGAAATGAGCCTAGAAAAAGCTTAAGGATTTGTAACAATTCTGATCCGAACAGCTTTGGTTTTGCAGTAATGTCGTGAGTGAACACTGGAACGATAGTTCTTCGTCGGTTCTAAACATTTACTACGAGCTTATAGCTGCCGGACTACGCATTTTCAGGTCTCTTTCTCTATATGTTGCGATATCAGAGCCTTAGCCTTTGTCCATGATGATATATCTGCTAACAGTTGGCTTCATGATTCTGATTCTCGTGTGACAATTCATTGGGAAAAAGTGACTATCTGAATCATGGCTGTTAACAGATGAATCATGGTTGTTAATAGATGAGTTTGCTTATCGCTTGTGCTGGTTCTACTCACTTGATATTCTTTTTTAATTAAGCTTTAGCGTTATAGTTGATCCAAGTTCTGACACCGCTGTCTTGTATCTGGTATTTACCGCTAGTTACCACGCACTGGAGAGAAGAAAAGCCAGCACAGGAGGAAAAGAAGCAACCAAGAGAGCTGCAGCTACACAACATTCAAGCAAGAGTTCTTCTTCAGCTGATGCAGTAGGTACTAGAATTGCTTGGCCGAATGACAAGCTAGTTTTTATCTAAACACTTCGTCTTATCAAATGTGTCTTGAATATGTGTTTTAAGTATGAACTTGTTGTAAGATGTTTTGGTCTTAATGCTATGAAATGTGTTTCACTTTTCTATTCATGATATTATCAGATTTCAGAAATTGAAGCAGGTTTCATATTTTAGCAAATTAGATCATACAAGAATAAAAAATCACAGCGATTCAAAATAAAATGCTATAACAAAAACTGTTGTATACAAAATACATAATAACAGTAATAAAACGCTATCAAATATATATAGAAAATATATTATAACAGAAATTAAACGCTATTACTTCATTTATTATTGCACTAAAAAAGCGCTATTGTAAATATCTAAAATATAGCATAACGAAAAACCGCTATGTAAAGGTCCCAATCTATTATAACGGCCGCAGATAGAGCGTTTAACAAACCGCTATGATAGCAATATATAGCGTTTTTTGGGCGCTATATATACTCAAATTTCTTGTAGTGAATACCTCTAAAAACTCAAGGATATGTGTCACACGCCTGGCTATCCTTCCCTCTTTTCTTGGATGGACACAGATAGGTGTCATACACCACACTTCACATAAATCATGGATAGTTTTTTTTTTAAAGATAATACTCCAATAAATTATATGTGAAGATATATACTAAGTAGATAACAAACCATGGACTAAGACGATACTAGGATATTATTGGTCTTATTTCGAATATTCATATATGGATAATCATACTATGATCTATTAATGGATAATCATTTAGTTTTGAAAAAATAAAAATGACTTGGTGGTTAGGCAAAGTAATTTTAAGATGAAGAACTTGTTATATGTGATCTTTAAGGATGGATATTTGGCAAATTTGGTTTCAGGAGTGAGCTAAATTACCTAAATGATGGATAGTTTTGTTTTTGAAGATAATACTCCAATAAATTTCATGTGAAGATAGATACTAAGTAGGTAACAAACATGGATACATGTATGTCCATCCATATGTGGAAGATATTAGCATTGTCAAGTTTAGTTATCCATGAGAAGCGTCCAGCAGGATATTATTGGTCTTATGTTGAATATATATATATCTATGCATAATCATACTATGATATATTTAATGGATATGTAACAAACCATGGATACATGTATGTCTGATGTGAGATGCTATGGAGGCATGATGAGTGATGATTGAATGGAACGAGAAGCTGGCCGATGGCACTCTCTTCTCGTCAAGGGATGATCGGATGATGATTGATGAACTACTGATCTGTAAGAACGCTAGAGATAACTGAGGCAGCAAGCAAAAGCCAAGAGATCCGCTCGTCTAAGGGGCAGCCACACGAAGAAAGAGAGATCGAGAAAGCCTTTAGGGTTTCTTTTTCTTGGTTTAAACTTGCTTAGTGTTTTCATTAATCAGAAAAAGAGTTTTATGACTTACAAGATGGACCGGAAAACTAATGGGCCATCGAAAATTAACCAAAGAAAACAAAGACATAAAAGAAATAGAGAAAAGACCAAAAATGGAAAGTCTGGTCACAAAAGAAGAGAGGAGGCCGGTGTGACTCTCTATTGAATTGGCCTCGGATCACCTCGTTAAAAACCTTGTGAAGAAAACCCATTTGGGACAAAACTTCACAAGGGACAAAGAGTATGATCTTTATCCCAGAGGCAGACCGGTCAAAGAATCATCTGGCTCGATGCAGAAGATCATGGTCGGTCCGTGCGTCCGGAGTATGGGCCAGGGCGTGGTCTGATCAAATGGGCCGCTAGCTTCAGTGTGGATCATCCTCCGGGCCAACTGGTTCAGGATAGGTTGTCCTTGGTCGAGATGGCCTAGCTGGGTCGTGATGTATTCTAGGCTTGTCCTCGAGATCAGCTGCTCCATGGTATTGTTGAAATCGGCATGTATCTGTCGCTGTCCCGAGCGCGTCCTTGGTACATCTCGCATGGTCGGAAACAGGTCGGTCAGCTTCTTGGTAGAGCCTGGTCCGTCTTGCTCGACCAACTCAGTGTCGGCCAAGCTGATGTCCTCATCATTCCCACCCTCTTGAAGAGGTTCTGGCCTCAGAACGGTATCACCTGCACAATAAGGAGACAAATCAGCAACATTAAAACTCGACGATATGCTCATCTCACCTGGGAGTTCCAATTGGTAGGCGTTGTCGTTGATCTTCTTTAGGACCCGGAATGGTCCATCTCCATGTGGGGCAAGCTTGGACTTCCTCTTGTCTCTGAACCGTTCGGGTCGCATGTGAACCCAAACCCAGTCGCCTGGCCTAATGTCGACCTCTTTCCTGTGTTTGTCGGCTTGCTTCTTGTACTTCTCCGTCCTCTTCTCTATGTTCTCCTTGACCGCCCGGTGTAGCTTGGCGAAGGCCTCAGCCTTGCGCTCTCCATCAAGGTTGATGAACTCCAATACTGGCAGTGGCTTCAGATCAAGTGGCATATCTAGCTTAAATCCATAAACAACCTCAAAAGGAGACATCTTAGTAGCAGAGTGTTTGGCACCATTATAAGCAAACTCAACAAAAGGAATGCAATCCAACCAATGTGACAAATTTTTACCAACCGTGGCCCTTAAGAGGGCTGAGAGAGTCCGGTTCACGACCTCGGTCTGTCCATCAGTCTGTGGGTGACAAGTGGTCGAGAACAGTAGCTTGGTACCAAGCTTCCTCCACAACGTCCTCCAGAAGTGACCTAGGAAGATCGGGTCACGGTCCGAGACGATGGTCCGAGGTAGTCCGTGCAATCTGACCACTTCTTTGAAGAAGAGGTCGGCTGTCTGGGTCGCATCATTCATCTTAGAACACGGTATGAAGTGAGCCATCTTTGAAAACCGGTCGACCACAACGAAGATCGGATCCTTGTTCCTGATCTTAGGCAAACCAAGCACAAAATCCATAGAAATATCGACCCATGGTCGGTTAGGCATAGGAACCGGTAAATAAAGACCATGAGGATGTGACCTGGACTTGGACTTAAGGCACGTGATGCACTTGGAGCAGAAACGCTCCGTGTCTCGCTTCTGATGTGGCCAATAGAAGTGATCTACTAGGACACTCAGTGTCTTGTCCACGCCAAAGTGTCCCATCAGTCCTCCTCCATGGGATTCTCTGATCAGAAGGTCCCTCATCGATCCCTGAGGAATGCACAGCCGCTTGCCCCTGAACAGGAAGCCGTCATGCAAGTAGAAAACTCCTTTCGGTCCTTTGCTACATTCCTGAAAAATTTCACCAAAATCAGGGTCAGTATCATAATCTTCTTTAATGAGCTCAAACCCCAAGACTTTGGCCTCCATGGTGCTGATCATCGTGTATCTCCTGGACAATGCATAAGCTACCACATTATCCTTTCCCTTCTTGTACTTGATGATGTATGGAAAGGTCTCTTCGAACTCAAGCCACTTAGCGTGCCTCCTCTTCAGATTTGTCTGTCCTCTCAGATGCTTGAGCGTCTCGTGGTCGGTGTGAATGACAAACTCCTTGGCCAGCAAGTAATGCTGCCACGTCTCCAAGGACCTAACCAACGCATACAACTCCTTGTCATAGGTGGGATAGTTGAGCGCGGCTCCACTCAAGTTCTCGCTGAAGTAGGCGACCGGTCGCCCACCTTGCGTCAGAACAGCTCCAATCCCTAAACCTGAAGCATCACACTCAATCTCAAACGTCTTATCAAAATCAGGCAAAACCAAAATAGGAGCATGGGTTAACAAATCCTTGAGTTTCTGGAATGCGGTCTCCTGCGATTGGACCCATTTGAACGGGACGTCCTTCTTGATCACGACGGTAAGTGGGGCGGCCACCGTGCTAAAATCCTTCACAAACCGTCTATAGAAGCTGGCCAAACCGTGGAAGCTCCTAACATGGCCGATCGTGGTCGGGGTCGGCCATTCCTCAATTGGTTTGATCTTTTCTTGGTCAACCTGTAAGCCCTGCGAACTCACAACAAAACCTAAAAAGACAAGCTTATCAGTGCAGAAGGTGCACTTCTTGAGGTTCGCATAAAGACCCTCCTGTCGAAGAGTATCTATTACTTGCTCAAGGTGCACCAGATGATCAGCAAAACATCGACTATAGATCAAGATATCATCGAAATAAACAACGACGAACTTACTGATGTAGGCCCTCAAGACCTGGTTCATGAGGCGCATGAACGTACTGGGTGCATTGGTATGGCCAAAGGGCTTGACCAGCCACTCATAAAGGCCCTGCTTAGTCTTGAAAGCCGTTTTCCACTCGTCGCCTTCCTTCATTCGAACCTGATGGTACCCACTGCGTAGATCGATCTTAGAGAACACGGTCGCTCCGTCTAGCTCGTCCAACATATCGTCCAGCCGTGGTATGGGATGTCGGTACTTGATGGTGATGTTGTTGATGGCCCGACAATCGACACACATCCTCCAAGACCCGTCTTTCTTAGGAACCAACAAGACTGGTACCGCACACGGGCTGAGGCTCTCGCGAATGTAACCCTTGGACATGAGGTCCTGCACTTGTTTCTCCAGCTCATTGGCCTCGGTCGGATTCACCCTATATGCAGGCCGGTTGGGCAGAGCCGCTCCTGGCACGAGATCGATCTGATGCTCAATGCCTTGTATGGGCGGTAGACCGGCTGGTATCTTGTCCGGAAAGACATCCTCAAACCTGTCCAACAAAGAAACAACTTCCCGGGGCAGCTCAACATCATCTGAACACGAATGCAAAGCCTCCCTAAAGATCATTAGCAGCACCTGCGTGTTCTGAACAATAGCTCTAGAAACAGAATGTGAAGAAATAATAAGATTGGTCTTACGGTTCTTCTTATCCTTGGCAAGATGCAGCTGCATCTCATGTACTTCCTGCGGTGTAAGAGGCGCGAGCTGGTACTTTCGCTTGTCGTGCATGAACGAGTAATGATTGGTCCGCCCGTTGTGCAAGGACTCCTTATCAAACTGCCATGGTCGCCCGAGCAATAAGTGTCAAACCTGCATAGGAACCACGTCGCATACTACCTGATCGTGATATCGTCCAATGCTGAAAGGTACGGTTACTTGATCTGCGATCCGGATCTCCGTGTCATCGTGCAGCCACCGAAGTCGGTACGGTCGTGGGTGCTTAGTTACTTGCAGACCGAGCTTATCAACCATGTTCCTGCTGGCCACGTTTGTAACACCCCCGACGCGGACTACGGACAATAGCCACACCGGAGATGCCACAAGTGTTGAATACCGTGGACGGTCCAGCCCGTCCGTAGGTTAGGCCGATCCGTTCACGTTATCCAACCCTCTCGACCAAGGCCTAAGGCTTGCCAACCCGTACCAAAGCCGAGAGTTGTGTCGACTCGGACGAAGTCACGTATCATCAGGCGAAAGAGGGTTGTTCCTGAAAATATGTTTATGCCTCGCAGCAAAATAAGATGTAGTCAATATAAAAATCTATGTCCGGACTCCCCAAACGACTTTAATATTGAAAACATCATATTTACTTTACGTACTTAGGTTTTTGGCGTACAACCAACTCAATAACCTACTCCGGCTTCCTATGTCCGAGCTCCGCTTACTAGCTAGCCCGTACCTAAGGTTTCCTGCGAGACAAAAGTGGTATAATGAGCAACCTACGGTTACCCAGTGAGTCCAGGACCAGCCAAATAAAAGTTAGTGCCCAGCCCCTCCCATAGCCGAAGCACAAGCAACAGACGTGAAACAACAATCATCAAGTTTACGTTAGAAATCTACAATCGAGTCCAAGACCACAATGCATCGCAAGCAGAAGCATGAATAAATAAGCAATCAGGATAAACCGTTCCTGAATGCATTTACCGTCTCATGTCTAGACTCTATAGACACGACATTCTTACCACCATGCATGGGCCCAAAATGCACCGGCGCCACCACCCTTTCTCTCTCGTGACCGTCCGCGATCACTCACCACAAAGGATCGTGATCCGTACGTCACACCCGATTACGGGGACCACACTTCCCTCGGGTTCCTGATTACGGAGATCTCTATCTCTCAGGATCGTGTCGTCACACGATGCTCGGCCATGGGAGCGACCCAAGTAACCCTCCGAGCTTATTTCAATTTCACGGATGGCGCCGATAGCATCTACCTAGAGTACCTACTCATACCCTAGGTTGCACGTCTTAACCTGCATGAATACTCACAACATGCAGTCAATACCTCACATAAGGCATGGTGTAGTGCAAAGGATCCGAAGATCACGGCATACACCCCAGCCTGATCACAACTGGAAGGGAGACTCGCGCGGATAATCGATACCGCGGAGCTACCGCATCCTCGCCCCTCGGGCCAACACCTGTTCTTCTCAACATGCATGATTAACACATTCTCAAAGAAATATTCCACCCATTTCAAAGAGAAATCATGCAAGGGACAGAACATAATCAGCAATTCATGCATGCCATAATTTCACAGTTTTATCGGTTATGACTACATCAAGTAAACTAATCATCAACCAATATTATGCATGCATAGAAACATAATCACACAAGCCAGAAAGGATTAATACTCAAAGTATAACAATCCTCAAAGCAAAACCTGCAGAGAAAACGTTAGTCCTAGCTACTGGACTCACTTTTCTCTAAACCCGGTTTTGGGCAGTTTCTGGCTTCGGGTGAAAGGACTAAGGATCTTAGCTTCAACCTGGTTTCCTAGCTTCTTGAGGTTATGATCCACGTTCTCCCACCTCCTGAGCTTCTCACGGTACCAAGGGTAGCTCACGGAATTGCCCCGAACACTCCACGCCTTCTTCTTCTCTCACGCCCTCCTTTCTCTCTTTTTCCCTCTCGGTTTCTCTCTCTACTTCTCTACGGTTTCTCTCACTAAAAATGAGTTATGAACTCTGTAGGAATGCTAAGGAGTGAGCTGAGTGTGTGTTTATATAGGCTGGGTGGTCAGGGGACAGGCTTTGACATGTGTAACCAAGGATGGGACATTCCATGCAAATGGGGTACAAATGTCCTCTTTTTGAATGTGGTGATGACACATGTCCAAAACATTCCTTCCTTTCATCCTGGAGCCGCCAGATGCTTCCCCAGGTGATTCTGAGTGTGACTGGTGGCGTTGGTTAGTGTGCATGGTCCATGCAGCTTGGTTTCTCCCATGCAATGCGCGCCCGGCACTATCCTGTCCCGCGCGGTCCGTTCAGGTTTTATCCCGTCATCCATCCGCTCCTTCCCATACTTGATCACACCTTCTACTCACTGATTCTTGAGTAGAATATGGTCAGTATGGTGACACGCTTGGTCGTTAAATGTCTCGACGAAGGTTTCAGGTGACGGTTTTACTTTTATCGGTTTTATAGCAAAAACTGTCCCGTTAACGCTACGGTTCGTTTTTTGCTATCTCCGTACCGTTCCAAGTCACGCCAATCCTCCTCATTACTATTTCCTAATATTATTCTTGATTACCTTGATGGTCCCGGCTTGCGAATGTACTGAGATGTACCTTCTCGTCCCGACGCCCGATCCGTGCCGCGCGTCAGATTTTTGTATCTTTCATAACTTCCCGCTCGTTGGTCCGTTTGGGCTCCCGTTTCGTCCTACCTTCATATTTTTACTTTCTTTATCACCTTATTATGATTTCTGAACACCCATACTCTTTTAGTGTTGACGTTTGAATTTTTTTTCCGTTGACATCTAATTCCCGACACTCTTGCGGTTTTTCTGAAAAATTCTCCCGGCCGTTCCCGTCTTGTTTGTTGATTCGGCCGGCCGTGTCTATTGACTATACGGGTTATTACATCCTTCCCCACTAATTAGAATTCGTCCCCGAATTCCAATTAGTAGGAGTTGCTTCATCCCCACATAGCTGTGCTGAACAGATCTCTTATGGCTGCTCGAGTAGTATTCCGTCGTGTCTCCTCTTGATTGCGTTGGTCCGAACTTCCATACTTTAAGAGCGAACGTTTTCCCGATTCCTAAATCTTTCGGATGGTGTCTTCTTCCTCTAATACTATGACTCCTTTGAGGTTTCTTCCCCATTCCTTAGGTTCTTCCTTTCCCGTCTTGATCCTTTCCCCTCATCTGACTTTTTCTTAGTTATGTGGTCATCCTTTCTTCATGGCCTTAATGTCGGACCCATACACTTGTCCTTGTCTTGGCATGATTCTCTTGTCTTATATAGCATTTCCGTTCAAACCGTCTTGCTAGCTGCGTTCCTCCTGCCGTCTCTTTTTAAGGTTTCTTCACCCGTCCTTGGCACAACCCGTTCTCATGTTCATTCTTCTTCTCTTTGGACTTGCCTTTGGCTTGCGATCCTCGGGTTTTCACTTTTCGTTAGATCGTTTCTCCTCATCCGGGTTCTCCCGTTGGTATATGGTAAGTCCTTCCGAGTTGTCTTCCCGTCCGGTCCGTCTACTTGCCTTTGCCTTAGGTTGGTCCTTTCGCCTTGTGTTGCATTTCCGTCGGAACCGTCTTGCTGGCCGCGTTTCTCCGGCCACCTTACTCCTTTAGGGTTACTTCATCTGTCCTTGGTACATCCACCTCGGCCGTTACCACTCTCGATCCCATCTCACTTGATACCTCCTTTTACTTAAGCCGAAATGCCCTTGCAATTCTTTCTCTGTGGCCAACCTCGGTTCATTCCTTTAAAAAAAATTTCCTTCTTCTTGAAGGCAACCTTCTCGTCTCTTGAAGACACTTCTTTGCATCTGTACTTATGCTCTGAACTTGTGATTTCCTCATCACTTCAAGTTCCAACCGAGCTTCACCTTTTTCTAATCTTTTCTTCTATCTCGTTTCCACGCTCAAACTGATTCGTTTTCCCTTGCATCCACTTGTCCTTTCCCATCTGGTCACATCCCATCCTTTCCTTGTTAAGGGTTCGGTTTTGGGTTTTGGTTTCATGGTTTCAGGGTCACTTTCCCTAAAACTTTACTCTTTTAATCCTAAGGCTTTCGGGTTCACTCTTTTCCCGGTTACCTAAGGATTCTCATAATCAATCAAAACAAGTTAAACATTCAATAGTTCAATACCAAAATAACCACACCATTCATTCCATGTTCATGCAATATCTTACAACACACACTCATTTGCATTTTACAATCACAATCACACCAGGTTTCTACACCCTTTTCATAAGCATGTACTTAACATCCCATGCTTTCAAGCACACACACACACTAGTACTTGATTCACACCAATCCAAACCACATCCAAACCTAGCCATGCATTATTCTATCTTACAATAAGCATGCTCACACATCCACACACAAACATATACATAATAAAAGAAGTGTTAGTTAGCACCCTTTCCATACCTTAGCCTTCGGTCATGAAAAAGGTCTGGTCTAACTAACTAACTTCTAAATCCTTAAGTACTTAGGTTCGGTTTCATGGTTCTTCCGCATCAGATCCTTCTCTGGCTCGGCTTCCGGACGACGAGCTTTACGGTTGAGACGAGGGAGGAGAGGAGTCAGTGAAGGGACAATCCGCCTCGCGATGGCCCGTCATGCCGCATAATCCACAGGATCTTAGTGCGCCCAATCCTACTCTCATGTATGGGCAAGTATGCGTGAAATGACCGTGTTCCCTACACATTCCGCAAACAAGCAATCCTGGTGGCCGTACTGATTTCCGTGCCTGAGAGAGAAGTCTTAAGGGGCCGTTGGAGAGTACTACTGGTCTTCCCGTTCCCATTGTGCCACTTATCCCGCTTTTGGTCTGCTTATCCTGAGGTTGCGTGCTGGATTGCCCGATCTCGTAATCGCTTCTCTCCTTCCGCTTCCTTTGAGCCAGCCTTTGAGCGATACTCTCCTCACTTTCCGGTTCGTCAGTCTGTCTAAGTTCTGATTCCTGATTCCCGTTTTGGTTTCCACTTTTCTCTTGGTCCATCTCCTGGTTGGTTGGTATGTCCAGACTATCCCAACTTGCCTGTAATCCCCCTTGAAGGAATCCTGTTGACGACACGAGTCCTGCCGCTGCCCATTGTTCCCACACCTGTTGGGCATAGGACGCCTCATTTGCTTTCCTAGCCCGCTCTTGCTCTGCCTCGTATTCTCCAGAGTGCACACTCACCGTTTCCGGCTGTGGTTCCACATACTCCTGCTCGACTGTGACCGGTTCAGTAGGCGTGTGCTGGTACGTGCAGCCAAGTGTGAACGTGTATGGGACAAAGGGTCCCGGTTGATGGTCATCACTTTCTGAGCTATCAGACACGAGGTTGACTACTGGTGGTTCCGGTGGCTCAAATATTTCCAAGTCTGAATCGGCAGTTGGTATCGGTTGGAACCCAGTTCCCCAATATGTCTCCAACGTGACCGGTTCTTGTAGCGTGTTTCCCAGTGACAGGTTAGCAAAGTAGTCATGATCCGTGAGGCTAGAGGTGTATTCAGACATTTCTGAGTCGAACTCATCAGCAGTGTCAGAGTCGATAACGTACACCTCATGGACAGATCCCGAGTCATCACTACTGTCATCCCCAATCACATAGATTTCTACCAGTGAATCCGTGCTATCCCCGGAACTGCTCGAGTCATCCCCCGAATTTGATCCAGTTGATCCGTAATATCCTTCCATACTGTCCTCAGTACCCTGCTGATCCCGTCCCCCATCTCGACCATCCCGTCCGTCACCTGTTGACATTCCTGCATTACTCAAAAATAGGGTGAGTCTAAAGGTTTTCCCGCCCATTTTCCTAATGGCATTCGGACATCCGGATTCCTATGAGTTGGTTGTGACTCAATGGACTCGATAAAACCGTTTGAAAACTCTAACCCTTGAGCATGATCGTAAACCATGCTCTGATACCACCATTTGTAACACCCCCGACGCGGACTACGGACAATAGCCACACCGGAGATGCCACAAGTGTTGAATACCGTGGACGGTCCAGCCCGTCCGTAGGTTAGGCCGATCCGTTCACGTTATCCAACCCTCTCGACCAAGGCCTAAGGCTTGCCAACCCGTACCAAAGCCGAGAGTTGTGTCGACTCGGACGAAGTCACGTATCATCAGGCGAAAGAGGGTTGTTCCTGAAAATATGTTTATGCCTCGCAGCAAAATAAGATGTAGTCAATATAAAAATCTATGTCCGGACTCCCCAAACGACTTTAATATTGAAAACATCATATTTACTTTACGTACTTAGGTTTTTGGCGTACAACCAACTCAATAACCTACTCCGGCTTCCTATGTCCGAGCTCCGCTTACTAGCTAGCCCGTACCTAAGGTTTCCTGCGAGACAAAAGTGGTATAATGAGCAACCTACGGTTACCCAGTGAGTCCAGGACCCGCCAAATAAAAGTTAGTGCCCAGCCCCTCCCATAGCCGAAGCACAAGCAACAGACGTGAAACAACAATCATCAAGTTCACGTTAGAAATCAACAATCGAGTCCAAGACCACAATGCATCGCAAGCAGAAGCATGAATAAATAAGCAATCAGGATAAACCGTTCCTGAATGCATTTACCGTCTCATGTCTAGACTCTCTAGACACGACATTCTTACCACCATGCATGGGCCCAAAATGCACCGGCGCCACCACCCTTTCTCTCTCGTGACCGTCCGCGATCACTCACCACAATGGATCGTGATCCGTACGTCACACCCGATTACGGGGACCACACTTCCCTCGGGTTCCTGATTACGGAGATCTCTATCTCTCAGGATCGTGTCGTCACACGATGCTCGGCCATGGGAGCGACCCAAGTAACCCTCCGAGCTTATTTCAATTTCACGGGTGGCGCCGATAGCATCTACCTAGAGTACCTACTCATACCCTAGGTTGCACGTCTTAACCTGCATGAATACTCACAACATGCAGTCAATACCTCACATAAGGCATGGTGTAGTGCAAAGGATCCGAAGATCACGGCATACACCCCAGCCTGATCACAACTGGAAGGGAGACTCACGCGGATAATCGATACCGCGGAGCTACCGCATCCTCGCCCCTCGGGCCAACACCTGTTCTTCTCAACATGCATGATTAACACATTCTCAAAGAAATATTCCACCCATTTCAAAGAGAAATCATGCAAAGGACAGAACATAATCAGCAATTCATGCATGCCATAATTTCACAGTTTTATCGGTTATGACTACATCAAGTAAACTAATCATAAACCAATATTATGCATGCATAGAAACATAATCACACAAGCTAGAAAGGATTAATACTCAAAGTATAACAATACTCAAAGCAAAACCTGCAGAGAAAACGTTAGTCCTAGCTACTGGACTCACTTTGCTCTAAACCCGGTTTTGGGCAGTTTCTGGCTTCGGGTGAAAGGACTAAGGATCTTAGCTTCAACCTGGTTTCCTAGCTTCTTGAGGTTGTGATCCACGTTCTCCCACCTCCTGAGCTTCTCACGGTACCAAGGGTAGCTCACGGAATTGCCCCGAACACTCCACGCCTTCTTCTTCTCTCACGCCCTCCTTTCTCTCTTTTTCCCTCTCGGTTTCTCTCTCTACTTCTCTACGGTTTCTCTCACTAAAAATGAGTTATGAACTCTGTAGGAATGCTAAGGAGTGAGCTGAGAGTGTTTTTATATAGGCTGGGTGGTCAGGGGACAGGCTTTGACATGTGTAACCAAGGATGGGACATTCCATGCAAATGGGGTACAAATGTCCTCTTTTTGAATGTGGTGATGACACATGTCCAAAACATTCCTTCCTTTCATCCTGGAGCCGCCAGCTGCTTCCCCAGGTGCTTCTGAGTGTGACTGGTGGCGTTGGTTAGTGTGCATGGTCCATGCAGCTTGGTTTCTCCCATGCAATGCGCGCCCGGCACTATCCTGTCCCGCGCGGTCCGTTCAGGTTTTATCCCGTCATCCATCCGCTCCTTCCCATACTTGATCACACCTTCTACTCACTGATTATTGAGTGGAATATGGTCAGTATGGTGACACGCTTGGTCGTTAAATGTCCTGACGAAGGTTTCGGGTGACGGTTTTACTTTTATCGGTTTTATAGCAAAAACTGTCCCGTTAACGCTACGGTTCATTTTTTGCTATCTCCGTACCGTTCCAAGTCACGCCAATCCTCCTCATTACTATTTCCTAATATTATTCTTGATTACCTTGATGGTCCCGGCTTGCGACTGTACTGAGATGTACCTTCTCGTCCCGACGCCCGATCCGTGTCGCGCGTCAGATTTTTGTATCTTTCATAACTTCCCGCTCGTTGGTCCGTTTGGGCTCCCGTTTCGTCCTACCTTCATATTTTTACTTTCTTTATCACCTTATTATGATTTATGAACACCCATACTCTTTTAGTGTTGACGTTTGAATTTTTTTTCCGTTGACATCTAATTCCCGACACTCTTGCGGTTTTTCTGAAAAATTCTCCCGGCCGTTCCCGTCTTGTTTGTTGATTCGGCCGGCCGTGTCTATTGACTATACGGGTTATTACAACGTTAGTACAAGACCCACCATCAATAATAAGACTACATACCTTGCTGTTCACGGTACAACGAGTGTGGAAGATGTTCTCGCGCTGAACCGTCTCAGGATCAACAAGTGCACTGAGAGCTCTCCTGATCACCAATAACTCTCCAGAGTCGGGATACTCTATGGGCGTCCCTGTATCAAGTTCCTCCATGTATTCATCCTCCTGTTCATCCTGAGACTCGTACTCGCCGGCTTCGTTCAAGATCATGACTCTCCGGTTTGGGCAGTCTCGAGACATATGTCCTTTACCCTGACACTTAAAACACGTGATATCTCTAGAACGGGACGTACTAGTAAACTTACCTGGGTCTGGTCGGTTGGGCTTAGACGTCTCAATGGTCAGCTTCTTGAACCTGGACTCGACCTCAACCGACTTACCTTTGTCAACGGGCCATGGAGCTGGCGCAGTCCATGGCGTGTTGGTCCTAGGCCGGGTTGTGGTCGCCGACTTGCGCTTGTTGTGATGCTCAACCTGTATACACAAGTGCAACAACTCGGGCATATCGTGATAAGGGTGAATTTCTACCTTACTAGCGATCCTCTCGTTCAGTCCGTCCACGAACTGGGCCATCAGAGTCTCTTCTGAATCGTCGAGCTCAAGCCTATTCCGCAATTGCTCGAACTCCTCGAAATACTCTTCAACCGTCTTAGTTCCCTGCATCAATTTACGAAAACGTTTCTGCAAATCTCTATGGAAATGGGCAGGAACATACCTTCGCCTTAACTGGAACTTCATGTCAGTCCACGTAGCGATCGGTTCGTACCGATGGCGCCTTAGTTCCACAGCGTCCCGGTCCCACCATGATAGTGCATGTCCTGTGAACTGGGCCACTGCTAAATATATCTACCTGGCTTCGGGATATCCGTAATTGTCGAAGATATGCTCCATTCTCCGCTCCCAGTCTAGATATGCCTCCGGGTCCACTTTTGCTGCAAAAGTAGGAGGCTTTAGCTTGATATCATTGGGATATGAACGTTGTACCTCTTGTTATCGTATGCGTCCACGGTGATTAGGATCACGCTGGTATGGAGGTCGCGGTCCGTGACGTCGGTCCTCAAACTCATCTGTATCGTCGTCCGTATCGTCCAGTCGGACGTCCTGGAAGCATCCGGGTCGTTCTACTCGTCCACGGTACTGTACTGGTCGACGCTGCTGGTCGTTCTGGAGATGTGGCGCCTCTGGTCCGTGCTGATGCTCTCCTGTCCGAGGCTGAAAGGCGCCGGGCCGAGGTTGTTGTTCGTCCAGCCGCGGCTGATGTCCACCAGGACGTTCCAAACGGTCCAGTCGGGCTCCGATCGTCTGGATAGCAGCTAAGATCTGAGTGAGGTCAGTGGGAATGCCTTGCTGGTTTAATTCTTCGGCCATTATTCTCTGCACACTTAAACAAACAGATCAAACGTACAAGGAAAAAGATAGAACCAAAATAGTAAAAAAAAAGAAACAAAGACAATCGATTTTTTTTTTTATATATATAAAATAGGCAAATGCAAAATATGGAAACTACTAAACCGATTTCAGAAATGGAAATGTTCACTTAAATTGAACCAACCACTGATTCTCAACCAATTTGGTTTAATTAAAACCCTAAGACAAATCTAAATCAATTAGATGCAGCCGTCAACAACCTAGCGAATGCCCTATATATATATATATTTTAATATGATTGCTCGATGAAGACAGAAACAAAATGAATGCAACACAGATATAAAATAGTAAAAACAATTATCAAGAGAAAGGTTGTGTGAACTAACAAGAATCGTTAGCAGCAGAGGATGTGTCAAACAATTAAATTAAACAAACGATTTTTTTTTTTAATAACCTTGGATGAATGCAACAGAGATTAACACAACAACCGCAAGGCTCAAAGCAAACACTTGTAACACAGGCAGTAACAACAACTATTACGAGCAGGCGATTTCTAACTTTTTTCTGTTTTTTTTTTGTGAAGAAGCAAATAATCAAAAGAAAAACGAAAAGAATAAAGAGATTAGATGTAACCAGAGGTGTCACGAGCCTAAGCTCTGATACCAGATGATGTGAGATGCTATGGAGGCGTGATGAGTGATGATTGAATGGAACGAGAAGCTGGCCGATGGCACTCTCTTCTCGTCAAGGGATGATCGGATGATGATTGATGAACTACTGATCTGTAAGAACGCTAGAGATAACTGAGGCAGCAAGCAAAAGCCAAGAGATCCGCTAGTCTAAGGGGCAGCCACACGAAGAAAGAGAGATCGAGAAAGCCTTTAGGGTTTCTTTTTCTTGGTTTAAACTTGCTTAGTGTTTTCATTAATCAGAAAAGAGTTTTATGACTTACAAGATGGACCGGAAACTAATGGGCCATCGAAAATTAACCAAAGAAAACAAAGACATAAAAGAAATAGAGAAAAGACCAAAAATGGAAAGTCTGGTCGCAAAAGAAGAGAGGAGGCCGGTCTGACTCTCTAATGAATGGGCCTCTGATCACCTCGTTAAAAACCTTGTGAAGAAAACCCATTTGGGAAAAAACTTCACACGGGAAAAAAGTATGATCTTTATCCCAGAGGCAGACCGGTCAAAGAATCATCTGGCTCGATGCAGAAAATCATGGTCGGTCCGTGCGTCCGGAGTATGGGCCAGGGCGTGGTCTGATCAAATGGGCCGCTAGCTTCAGTGTGGATCATCCTCCGAGCCAACTGGTTCAGGACAGGTTGTCCTTGGTCGAGATGTCCTAGCTGGGTCGTGATGTATTCTAGGCTTGTCCTCGAGATCAGCTGCTCCATGGTATTGTTGAAATCGGCATGTATCTGTCGCTGTCCCGAGCGCGTCCTTGGTACATCTCGCATGGTCGGAAACAGGTCGGTCAACTTCTTGGTAGAGCCTGGTCCGTCTTGCTCGACCAACTCAGTGTCGGCCAAGCTGATGTCCTCATCAATTTCCGTCCATATGTGGAATATATTAGCATAGTCAAGTTGGCTATCCAGGAAAGCGTCCATCACGTGATATGATCGTGGTAGTATCCACGAATGGATGAGATTGTGGACACCTACTCTAAACTATCCATTCGAAATTTCCGTAGTCAGTCTGATTTTTTTTTTTTTTTTAATTCCGGTACATCGGCCGATTTTATCTCCATTCAGCCGGTCTATATTGCTGGAAAACTCCCCTCCGACAATCTATCAACCTTCAAAAAATGGGGGGGGGTGAAATTAATATAAAGTAAGAAAGAGAGAGAGGGGGGGAAAGAAAAGGAAAAACAAAAGGAAAGATAGTTAGGAAAATGTGGAAAACTATCCATCGAGAGAGTAAGTCACGGATAAGGAGGGATAAAATTGTTTATATTCCGGTGGGACCTACAAAAAGATACAAGTTTGCAAGTAGAGTTCAAAAGATACAAAACTGCAATAGAAAAGTTCAAAATATACAACTAGTGCAATTGACCCAATCTGAAGAGGTTGTTTTACTAAAACCAAAGTACATGTTCAAACACATGTTTGAGAGAAGCGCATAATGTTTACTAGCCTAAATGATCATACAAACATAAGAATGATCAAAACGTAGTTTTACTTCCAGAATCTATCACATTTCAAGTATATACCATCTAATTAGTTCACAATCACAAATAAAACTTTGCAGCAGCTCTTCCATTCTTATTAGTTCACCTCTCCACAGAAGGATCGAAGAAGATTTTCATATCTGATAGATTCACCTTCTTGTCAATGTTAGTGCAGTAGATATTTCTTGCACGCACCTCACTCTCATCTTCAATCTGCAACAAACAAGAAACAAATCATTTACAGTCTCAAAATTCCAAGAGTCTTTGCATAGTAGAAAAAGTCGATAACAATAACACAAAGACACACTACAACAAGAGGAACACTATTTGCTATTAAGGTTCTTAGGTGACTCAACACAAGAAACCTAAGCAAAGTAGCTCTTGGAGCACGTATGACAGAGTCTTACCTCAAGTACGATATCCATCAAGTACTGAAGAAAAGACTAGTGTTTGAGACGCAACTAGTCATATACCTTAAAGATTCTACATGAAGATACCTTTCTTCTGGAGAGACGTCATAGATACAAGGACCAAAGAAGAAGCAATTGACTTTAGTAATCTTTACGTCTCAGAAAGATTAAGAAGAAAGTATGACGACGCGTGAATCTTGCAAAATGTAAAATTAAAGTTTTTGCTGAGAATTATCAACCATAACAGAATATGTCAAAACTTAAAAACAAAACAGAAATCTATGCTAAAATATTGAATTGGGTTTACAGAAGAAAAAAGTTTAACATACTTGTGTTGTACTCTGCATAAGCCGCTTAGATACTCATCTTTCCACTCCCACCACATGTTATACAAGATCTTGTAGTAGAACATTTAGTGCAGTAGCTCCGTTTCTTGGGAAGCCTACGAGTATATTTTGTCAAACAAGTTTAATATGTTTCTTGGTAAGCTCCATGTCAAGCAATGAATTGAATCAATGAGATTGAACGGAACAAACAATGAAGGAGTTTATATTTATCCGGCTGTATATCGTGTAGCCATATTTTTAGCTGTGAGTCTTGCTTTCTCAACATTGGCATCTGATAGTTTCTTTAACACAAAACCTTCACCTTTACATTCAGAACAGATTCCTGAACCACAACAAGCTTCACATTCGGTCAAAGAAGCCTGAAATTCGGTGCACAACAATGCGTTTAAAGCAAGAAAAACTAGTGAAGATTGTGTTCATGGCTCATATACTAAAAGAACTAACCTCAGCTTCTTCAGAGGCTTTGGTACTTCTCCGAACAATAATAGTGGCTGCGGTACCAACAACCGTGGCTGCAATCGCTATAGAAACTGCCGTTTCAGCTAACGCAGGAGTCACCGTTGATGATGATCTCTTCCCTCTCAAATCAACGTTTAAGAACCTCACATCCTTAACACTTACTACAAAAGATCAACAATCAAAACTTTAGCAAATATATGTATATATCAACTCAGATTCTACAAACAAAACCTCAAAAAAGTTAAGTAGTGAAGAGTGAAGACGACAGTAGTGTGTTTAATGATGAATCTTCAGATTAAAAATCAATAATTCCTAACAATTTAATCATAATTCCACCATATAATCTTACAATTTCTTTGTTACCCAATCAAGGAAACTACCAAAGCTTAAATTCAACTCAAAATTATCAATGATCAAACAAATTTCAACACCCAGTTCAAAATTTATCTAATTCGATTCCCCTAAATGCTTTTTACTTGAATTCATCACTAGACTAACATGAAAAATTCATGCTTTTTTGTCTTATCTCACCGAATCCATTAACATGAGTCCATCCAAAATTCATCAAATTCTTAAATGAAACTGAAAATCTGAGTTAAGATCCATGTTTCGAGTTGAGATCGGATTTTACCTATTTCTATCTAGATCTTAAGAGAGAGAGAGAGAGAGAGAGAGAGAGAGAGAGAGAGAGAGAGAGAGAGAGAGAGAGAGAGAGAGAGAGAGAGAGAGAGAGAGAGAGAGAGAGAGAGAGAGAGAGAGAGAGAGAGAGAGAGAGAGAGAGAGAGAGAGAGAGAGAGAGAGAGAGAGAGAGAGAGAAGAATCAAAAACGAAGATGCTAGAAGATTCAGATGGTTTCTCATTGTTTTAGATCTTCCAAAATATTGTACATCGAAAACAAAGATGCTAGAAGATTCAGATGGTTTCTCATTGTTTTAGATTCCCAAAATATTGTACGAAGTGTATGGGCAAGAATGAAAAAGATTTGTTTTGCATTAGAGAAAATTGTATAAAAAATATATCTTTTTTTTGACTTAAAGTTTGATATTTTAGATGTAAGATAGCGTTAAATTTTGGATCTGCAATGGTAAGGTGCCGGTACTTAGCAAATTTACGCGGCTAAAATTTTATTTTCCCAAGATAACAAATATAGTGTTTTATAATAACAAACGCTATGAAAAAACCTGAGTGCGTATACAATAGTAGAACTGTGATAAACGCTATCTTTCGATGCTATTAATACCCACATTTCTTGTAGTGACCACAAGTAATAATTAAAGGTCCATGTATTGAAACTAATTAATTTGGCTGAAATGTATGGAAACTAATAAATTGAAAATGTTATGACAAGTAATGAATCTAACATATTTTACGCATTTCATGTAATGTTTTAATAGAATAGATACAAAATTGAACTTTAAATTTCCTGTAAGTTTTATATAACACTGATTTTCCATGTTTAATTTCGCTTAGTATAGAAGTTTTTTTTTGAAAGGCACACATATTATAATAAATAAATTTTCCATCTTTTAAACAAAAGATATCATTTAATATTTTGGTTATTCAAGATTTTAAAGAATTTGCTTTTTGTATTTTGGCTTTTCAGTTTTATGATATTAAATAAAGTAAAATCTTCCATATAAAAATGTGACAAACAATTAAAAAAAACAAGAAAAACAAATTCTAAAACTTCGTATATTGAGAAACGTATGGAGTATTTAATTTTAATTTTTATTCTCGTTTTTTTATTATATCATGTATGAGGCTCTCTTTATATGATCTTTAGTAGATATTTTGGATTCCCAACTTCCTCTCTAATTTATTATCACTTGATTTGAAAACATAGGTCATCATGAACCCCATTCTTAGGCGCCACCTCTGTTGACTTTTTACATTTCATATTGCACATAGATTAAGAAATATCTATTTGTGGTTTCTGTTATCGATAACTTTAGTAATTATCCTGAGTAAAAAAAGCAAATCAACCAACAATAAAATCAAATCCATACAAATAGTCATAAATCACAAAAAATAAAATGAATTGTACATTGAAAGATAGTACAATGTAATGTAAATTTTTGGTAATACATTACAAAAAATCATATACTCTACAATCCCTTAAATAAAATCCTGAAGTGTTTTAAATTTGTAATATAGGATTTGATTGACTTCATTTTATTTTAATGAAAAGATTTGTATATTAAAAATAAAATGGTTATTCATATAGTATGTTCGATTATCTTAATGATTTCCAAACTAATGCGAAATTTATTAGTCATAATAACCAAACTTAACCATTTTCCCTTCCCTTATATGTATAGTATATGCCTTTTGGAGCATTTCCAAATCGTCTCTCTCTTTTAACATCAACATATTTTTCAAACATATCACAAAAAGGAAGTTTTTTCATTGTTATCGCAAGTTGATAACACAACAACCAACTGGAGAGTTCTTGTGAAGACCGTAAGAAGATGGTTCACAAATTCTTCCCTTTATGGCGAAACATGTCATGTGATCTTATGTGATGAACTAGTAAGATTTTGTATCATAAAATTCAATCTCTTTGTTATTTAAATTTTTTTTTAATCATTATCGATCTTAATTTTTCCAAATGTAGGGTTTCCAATCCAATCAGACATCCCATGCAGTTTTTTTGGAACCCTAGACTTGTGGCATCTTCAAGTTGGTCACTGAAAATTTATAGAAGATTTCGAAGTTATTCAAATGTATAGTAATAGTGATATTAGAAACATATCACTAGGAAAAAGATCTTCATGGGCGAGAACACGATCATCACCAAAAAAATGGAAGTTTTTTCATTGTTATCGTAAGTTGATAACACAACAACCAACTGGAGACTTCATGTGAAGACGTAAGAAATGGTTCACAAATTCTTCCCATTATGGCGAAACATGCCATGTGATCTTATGTGATGAATTGGTAAGATTTTGTATCATAAAACCCAATCTCTTTATTATTTTTTAAAATAATTTAATCATTATCGATCTTAATTTTTCTAAATGTAGGTTTTTTGGAAATCCAATCAGACATTTCATGCAGGTTTTTTGGAACCCTAGGCTTGTGGCATCTTCAAGTTGGTCACTGGAAATTTATAGAAGATTTTGAACTGATTAAAATGTATAGTAATAGTAACATTAGAAACACTATCACTAGGAATAAGATCTTCATGGGCGAGAACATGCTCATTACAAACTACGAAACAATAAGTCTGAATCATTTTGTTGGCATGTGGAGTATTAGAGATTGCTTACATTCTCTGGCATACCCCATTGGTAATTTGAATATATATGCATGTTCAAATTTCTTAGATTAACAAATTCATGTTTGCGCTTCAAATTTATATCCTTTTGGTTTTATTATTTGTTTTTAGATTTGATTGGAGTTATATGTCAAGTTGGGAAAATGCATAGTACAAGGCATGACCGAAACAAGTATGACAAAACAATTGACTTTCATATCAGAGAGATAGAGTAATTTTTTATTGATTTCCTGATAATATATTTCAGGATAAATATTTATATGAGTATTTCTATTGAAATACTTATATTACAATCATATTTGCTATAGTGGGACATCAGTAAAATGCATTGCTAGAGGAACATTGGCTATCCAATTTTATGAATACTGGTCTTCAATTGGTGACTATGAAACCGTTGCCGTCATGAGGTTTTGGCGTGTGAATTATAGTGAGGGTAAGTAAAGCTTGATTTAGAGTAAATTTTAAAGTTTCGTTCACTTTTTTATTTGTCGATTTGCAATTTATTTAATTCACTAATTTTAAATATTTTTTTGAGTTTAGGTACTTCATTTGTCCATGATTCTGGGACGATTTCACATCTTGAATTTGATCCAGATATTGAAGATGTGAAAGATTATAAATAGTGGTATATTATAAAAAAATAATATTTTTTTATTTAACTGTTGCAATTTATTAACTCTGAATTATTATTTTTGGTCGTAGGGCTCCTTTCACCAGAGCCACTAGATCAAATTTCAGATCGTGAATATTTGTTCTCATATACTTCGTTTAGAACTTTGACTGCCTTCTATATATATAAAGTTGTATGTATAATTTTGTTTTGTTTACACATTTTTCCTGGGTTGTTACATATTTATTTTTAGAACTATACTCAGTTATATCTAATCTTATAAAAAACTAACCGCCAAGCAAAAACGAATCATATATTAATATTTGTTTTAGGATTCTAAATGATATATTATTGTGAATCATAACTTACTAAAGTGTATTTGGAAAATTTTTGTTTCTACAGAATTTTATTAATTCTTTAGTTGTTTTGACATATATTCTGAAATCAGTGTTTTATGCCTTTGTAAAGATTATCAAATATCAACACTGTTTATCATAGATCATATATTGACATTCGTAGGCTTAAATAGAATGACTTAATTAATTATTGATGATTATCTATTAAAATTGTAGAAATAAATAGATCTTGGAACATTTTAAAAATCTTTTGATAACAATATATAATCACAATATCTAAACACAATTTACGAAGATTACACAATCTATACTAAATCTACGAACCATGGGAAATTCACATAAATAAATATTACAAAAGTAAAACCCTAACTATTATCCATACGCATACTATATTCGAAGTCTTCTTCCTATCATAGTTGCCAAACAAACCTATCGCCGTTAATGCGTAATAAAGAAAGCAAAAATTAAGGTATAAACCGTAACTATTTATATGTGTTTTCTACTGAAGTTGTTATTTTCCATATTTTTAATTTTTGCTTTCTTTATTAAAAAGTTATGTAGTTCTAGGTGAAAGACAAACATTGAGATTTACTGATCGTTGTGCTCATAAATTTACGGTAGGGTTTACTAAACTTAGTTATATTATGATGTTGTTTTTACTTATTAAATGGCTTACACTATATAAATGTAGTATTTTTAATAACAACCATGTTTTGGCTCTTTATACGTCGATATTAGCAATGGAACGTAAGAAGTCATTACTGTTTGGATTGGATAAAGAATATATTGTTCCTCCACCCCCATTACGGAAATGTAAGTTTATTAAATTGTAATTCTCTATAAGAATAGATTCAATTTGTATATGATAACCTGTAAATATTTTTTAATCTCCTTTATTACTTAGCTAGAAGGCAAATAAACCAAAATAATTTTAAACAAACTTGATGTCATTCAAGTAGTTGTCTGACTATTAAACAAAATAGAGTTTCATTCATGGATGTTACAAACTTTTCTCTTTCACCTCAATTACGTAAAGGTAAGTTAAGTACATTATTATTCTTTAGGGTTTATAGATAATCTTTTTTTATGTTTGTCACATTATTCTTTACTTTTAGCGGGAAGGCCAAGCAAAAACAAACTCCATTCATGGATGTTATAAATGTATTGAGTACTCGGATCACTAGGATGAACATTATAAAATAAAAGCGAATTGCTTGTGTTTTTCTGTGAATTCAGGCTCGTTCAGATATTTTTTTTTGGTCAACATTTAAATATTTATAAGTAATTTATTTTAATACATAATATATTTTATCTTATGCTTACAAAAAATGTATAAATTTTATTTTCACTTTGTTTTCTAAAGATTCAAGCACAATAAACGAATACTCGAACTCCAACGAATTCCATCCGAAAAACAAAAAATAAACCTCAAAAAGGAGTTTTGTTTTCGATTATAAAATTAATTTTTTAAATATATTAGTTTATATGTAACAATATTAGCTGCTTAATTAAATAGTAACCCAATATTGGAAGAGTTTTATTAAAATTCTATACAATTTATTGTAGTAATCGATGTTAATTTAATAAAAATTAACTTAAAAAAACTTTTTCTACAGATAACATGATCTCCTTTGTACACGATGATGAGTTCGCTGCATTTGTAGCAACAAATTCAGAACACAAAGAAGAATGAGACAATGAATGTAATAACTATAAAAAACAACGACTTAGTTTATATGTTGTTCACATTAAATTTTTAATAAATTATGTCCTCTCTTTTAATGGCAGATTTGGACTATGAGTTTAATGGCAATACCCCCAACTTTCATTCATTATTACAATGCTGAAAGTAATTACACAACATATCATATAATACAAGAAAGTAAAATGACGGCCATTAATAACAAGGCTTTAGAAAGGTTTAATAAGATGAATTTGGCATCTAGGACCATTAAGCCCGGATTTGAGGAAAATGGTATCATTTTAATTGATTTAAGTTATTTATTACAAATTATTTTCCAGCCATGGATTGGAGTATAGCTTGCCTAATTTTAAAAAATATATGGCAATATGATACAATTCTCCATGTGTACCCATTGTGGTGGTAGTATGTGGTTTGATGAGCGTATAAATAAAAGAGTAAAGAAAGCGCGACCAGTTTTCTCAATGTGTTGTAAACATGGAAAAGCTAAGATTCCTCTTCTAATGGTAGTATGTAAAACACATCCGTCTACATTGCTTGCATTGTTGTATAATGGTAATGATGATAACAAGAATTTTCGAGAGATTATTAGAGTTTATAATATGATGTTTTCATTCACGTCACTTGGCGGGAAAGTGAACCACGCATTTAACAATGGAAAATGACCTTTTTTGTTTTTGCTACAAGGAGAAAACTACCATGCCATAGGAGATATGTTAGCTGATCAAGATCAAGATTTTTTTCAACTCTATATTCATGATTGCCATAATGAAAAGAATAATCGAATAAAGGCTTACGGATAACTATTTCAATAATTTTTACATGTATATTTTTATTGTGTTATATATGTTATTACACTGGTTTTAAATTTTCAGAAAAAACTGTATTAGTTCAAAAAAAAATGCCAAAATAGTGGATCTGGTAAAAAAATGTTGGATAATCATCATCCTCACGTGGGTTGATATATCATGATTTTTCTAGGTTTTCAACCATGATATAAGTGTGTATATTGAGTCTTTAACCTGGGTTTTCGAGTCTATTGAGTCCTTTACAGGTAAGCTTGCGTTTGGAGCGAAGAGCGGAGTTTTGGGACATTTCTGGCGATCTGTGCAATGAGATGAAGTTGGTGTCTCGGCCACGAGGTGATGTCGACTGACACTCACCTTAGTGTCGGTCGACACTGAGCGCGACATGATACTTATGCGCTGGTTGAAGACATCTTTTGAAGAATTGCAAAGTTACCCCAGAAGTTTCCCTAATTCTAATCTAGCCCCAGAACGTGTTTAGTGTTTTTAATTAGGTTTTTAAGAGCAAACTCCATGATCTGGTTCTTGACTTTTGTTCTTGCTTTTTCTCTGGAGATGGAGAGATATTGCTTGGGGCTGATTCTTGCTACTTGGAACCTTTGAGAGAAGGATTTTGAACCCCTGTTTTATCTATTCAGTCTTTTCTATTCATTCATGTGTTAGTAATTTGGTATCATGTCTGAGTAGTAACTTTAGTTAGATTTAGGGATTCTCAATAAACTTTCATGCCTTGTTAGATCATCGTTTTATTAGGATTCTAAATATATCTTTTCATCACCTAAGTTGAGACTAATACTGAATTCTGGATTGATCACCTAGGGTTTAGATCTGAGATTGTTAATTTGGCACGAGAGTGTGAGTTATAATCAGAAACGAACTTAGTTTGAGCAATTTGATTAGATGCAAAGAGATTTGGTCTAGGAAAATTGTGAACTTATGAACTTGCTAAAAATGCTTGTCTAGAACTCTAAGATTGCAAAGAGATTTGGATCGTTAGGTTGCTAGACATAGATAACAGTTTCAGCGAGAGTTGAACTGTTTTACATTGTGATTCTAGTTCTTGAACATGTGCTTAACCTGAATCATGATAGCTAAGTGTCTGGCATTGTATGATTTCCTGAGAATACCCTGAGTCTAGCGTCTTTCTCCCATCGAAAACAACCTTTACATTTCTGCGTTGTTTACTGTTTTCTCATTTGATTGATTTAGCTAAGTTTGAAAGCATATAATCTATCGCGTGAATCTTGAGTCCTTGTAGATACGATACCCTGAATACTACATTCGCATAACTGTGCACTTGCAGTAGAATATGGAATAAACTTTGACCTATCATGGGTGCTTTTAGATCAAGAAGAGATAGAATGGACTTGACAAAAAAAATATGGAAAGTATAAAACTTAGAATTCCAAGAAGAAGAGATAAAGATGGTAGGACCTATAATTTGCCAACAACAGACAAAGTGGCTGAATTAATAACGGGATTTTCAAATGGGTATGGAACCGTGCTATGTTATTATTCAAAGTAAATCAGGAAAATTACAGAGAATAAGTGAATTGTATCCTGCATATTTGCCATTGTAATATCCTTTGCTATTTCCATACGGCGAAGACGGTTTCAGGTTAGTATGGGTGTCTAATGGTTGAACAATTATATGATTTGTCATTGTAAATGGTTACCTTTAATACTTAAATGATTTTAAATAAATTCAGGCTACGCATAGACATTTGCTTTGTTGATACCAACGGAAGGACGAAGACAAAAATCACCATGCGAGAATTTTTTGCATTTCGAATTTTGGAAATGGGTAATGAATCTCCGACTATTTTCATGTCTGAAAAATTATTTCAGCAGTTTTTAGTTAATGTATACACCATAATTGAGACAAATCGATTGAGGTATTTATGGCAAAATTGTAAAAAATTCCGATGTGAAAATTAAAATAAATTAAAAAAGCTTCGTCGAAAGGAGATGCAGATTTTTCCAACCAAGGAGCAAAAATACATTTGCCGTCTTCATTTGTTGGTGGTCCAAGGTATATGACTAAAAATTATCTTGATGCAATGGCTACATGCAAGTATTTTGGTTTTTCAGATCTTTTCATAACGATTACATGCAACCCAAAGTGGTCTGAAATTACAAGATTCCTTAAGAAGAATGGTTTAAAGGCAGAAGATAGACCTGAAGTATGTTGCAGAGTATTCAAATTGAAACTCAACAGTTTAGTTAAAGATTTAACAAAGAATAAGACGTTTGGGAACTTTAATTCAGGTAAAAATCCTTACTTCAATATCAATTTGTTAATATTAGTTCTGTTAATATATTTATATTTTACGAACATATTTTAAAACTATTTTAAACTATTAATTTGGTCGTTTGTATATATTTACATTTATGCAGCTATATACACAATATAGTGGCAAAAGAGAGGTCTTCCACATGCTTATTTGATTGTTTTCTTACATTCCGATTCTATGCTACCAACTGGTGATGATATAGATAAGTTCATCAGTGCGGGAATTCCTGATAAAGAGGATATCCTCATTTGGATGAGGTTGTTGCGGATATGATGATGCATGGTCCATGTGGCCCTCACAATAAAGATAGTCCATGCACGCAAGATGAGAAGTGTACAAAGTTCTTTCCATAAACCTTTAGTGATACAACTCATGTTGATGTAGCGGGGTTTTCTATTTACAGACGTAGAGAGAAAAAAACAAGGTTTGTAACAAAAAGAGGGTTTAATTTTGACAATTCATATGTGATACCTTATAACAGGACTCTATCCAAATGTTATCGAGCTAATATCAACGTTGAATGGTGTTGCCAAACCCGCACTACAAGAAAAATGTCTATTCTTAGCTCACGAAAAACGCTATCGTACGTAATTGATAGCGTTTTTGAAATGGCTATGTCTGCCCCAACTATAATAGACCCCCCTCCTATTGTGACACATTTTGACGTGCTATATATTATAGACCATATGATAGCGCTTGTTTTAGTTTGCTATTGTTTAGTTATATCATAACATTGCTGACATGCTTTAGTTTAATTAGTTATAACACCTTTATATGTTGTAATATATTTTATTATAACACCAAATTCGTGCTATATATATATTATTGATTAAATGCTATTATGCAATTGTTTTAAATCATATTTCTATACACTTTAATAATTAATTATACTCTTAAATTTATATTTGATTCAAAATATATTTCATAGATCATAAGAAATTACATAACTATAGTATTACAAGTGCAAACAACACAATTTAACCCCAAAAAATCTTACACATCTATAAAACATCATTGTTCTCTTCTTCTTTTCTAACCATTGCTCTATGCCTCCGCCACTTACATGGTCAATCTCATCAATGGCCTTGCTCAAATCATTGTAATAACTCACCGGCACTGTGGATTTCTTCTTGGCGGCACCAGAAAGCGAGAAACAAAACAAGAGAGATTAGTGATTCCATATCATGATTCCAAAATCGAATTCACAGTTTTGACTTGAGAACAATGAGATTTTACCTATTAAACCTTTTGACAGCAAGCTTGCTGCGGAAAAGTTCTCCTGACACCGTCTTTGCCTGTCAAATACCCAGTCACAAGTACAAGAACACCACCGTCATAAGATTCTTGTGTGTCCGCAGTTGCAATATCCACTCACTTGCAAGGTGGAAGTGATGGTCATTATACCACTCTTCAGACCAGCCTAACACACAAGAACATCAAAACTTGAGCATAACAAACATAGTTCACAGTAAGACGAGAAAGCTTAAAAAAATTCAACGGTATGAACAAACTAAAACAATTCCATCAACAATAACACTAATTCAGAAACAGCTAAAGCTTTTAAGCAAAGTTTAATACCTGCAAGGACTGATAATTGCAGTCGAGACATGACTTTTCTTGTTAACGGTCTCTTGCTTCTTTCTCCAAATTCTGGTGGTTGTGAGAGACAGTAGAGGAAAGAATGTTGGCAATCCAGTTCCAGCCTTCAAAGATATAAAATGAAAAAGCTTTAGCAGCAAAACAAATACAAGCTTTTTTCTTCTTCCTCCCTCTCTCTTTCAGAACTTTTGGGGTTGGTGTTGCCTCTTCAGCCTTTATTGGCGGGTGAAGTCAAGTGATTGTACTCGCTTCAGAAACTAATTCCATTGCTGCTTCAGTGATATCAGTGCGGATTGGTTGCTGGTTACTTGATAATGTAACCTGATACAAATTTTCAAAATTTCAGATTGCATAACTCAAAAAACAAAAACAAAACTAGATAAGAGCTGAGATAAACTCATTGTGTACGATAGACTGTTGCCAAATTAGCAACAACAATAAAAAATCAGACTCTTTATGAACTAGAATTGCTTATTGCACCTCCTTGATAATAGACTAAAACCTAACTGATTCTTGTAAGCATGAATATGCAGTCTTGTATAGTGTGTGATAATGATCTATTAGGACACAAAAGCATCTGAGTACCTTGAGAAGCTCGTCTTCACAATAACCATCAAATTCAGCACTGAATAATCAGGACATAAAGCATAGCAGGTAAGATAAACGAAACTTAAAGTCGACTAATGTTGGTTAATGGGACATACACAGCTAGCTCCTTCTGCACACGAACAGCTTCTACTTGAACGACCGGTTGAGCTTTCACTACAAGAAAACAGGCCATTACCGAGGGATTAAATCGACGGGTTTCCGTCGGAAAAGACGTATTCCGACGGATTTCCGACGAAAACTGTCCGTCATTTCTATTTCGTCGGTAAAAATTTTCCGTCGGTTTTTCGTCTATAAAAACCGACGGAATACCGACGGATATAATACCGACTGATTACCGACGGTTTATCGACGCACATTTACCGACGGTTTTGTGACCGTAAACCGAGGGTTTATTCAGACGGTTTACCGACTATAAACCGACCGTGCATACCGACGGTATTCCGACGTAGATACCGACGGTGTTCCGACGCATAATACCGACGGTGTTCCGACGCATAATACCGACGGTATTACGACGCATAATACCGACGGTATTCCGACGGAAGATTACCGACGGTATTCCGACGGAAGATTACCGACGGTATTCCGACGGAAGATTACCGACGGTATTCCGAGGGAAGATTACCGACGGCATTCCGAGGGCGTTTTATCGACGGTTTACCGAGGGCGTTTTATCGACGGTTTACCGACGGATATTTAATAATTTAAAAAAAAAAATATATGTTCGCAAATTTATTAATTAAAACAAAACAAAAAATTATTTAAATATTCAAAACATGTTTTACAAACTACATAAAACCATAAAAAAAAATTACATTCAACGGGAGCGAATCACGCTCACGTCGCCCTCTTCCTCAACTTCTTTGTCTTCCCTCCGGTCTTGGTCGACGGTCCGACATTTGAAAGATTGGCTTGTTGTTGCATGAATTTCTCAAACCGTTGGTTCATCTCTTCGAACTTCTGTGCGTTTGCTTCAGCTTGTTCTACCATCCGGGCTTCCATCCGGGCTTCCATTTGCAATTGACTAGCCTTCAATGCTTCGATCTCCGCATCCTTTTCCCTTAAGATCTGGGCATAGTCCTCTTCCGGACGAAAACGGGAATGCGGTGTCGACACTTTGTCCGCCAAGTTTCCCAAACCAAAAACTCGTCCTCTTCTCTTCTCAGTTTCCTGTAAAGTAAATAATACGTTATGAATTTTAAGTTAGAGTTTATGGTTAAACATATTTCAAATTTTTTAAATTTTAAAACTTACCGCGAGGAAGAGTTGGTTGATCTGCTCGTCCGGTATCTCTTCTGTTGAACCGATTCCTTCGGATTGGGTTACCACCTCATCCAAACGCCTCTTCGTCGACTCCACAATCCTCCGAGCAATTGGATCTTGGATTTGGCCCGTTTCCTTGTTCTTGTGGCCATCCTCGATGAGCTCAATATGAGTCGGATCTCGCCCTCCTTTCTTTTGTTTCTGCAAAAACGATTTTGAACTTAAAATTTAAATATAACTTAACATAACGAAAATTGTAAAAAAAAAACTGCTTACCAGGATTATCTTCCTTGACGCGGTGCTTCTTGCTCCCGCATTATGAGTTGCGGGACCGGCACCATCCCTCTCACTTCTACGGTTCTGGGAGTTCGTAGAAGCGGTTGATGCGGTTGCAGACTTACTCCAATGACGGATGAAGCCCTTCCAAGTATCGCTCTCTTGGTTAATACCCTTGGGAACTTCATTACGGCACCACTTCTGTTTCCAAGTGTTGAGGACGTTTGAGTAATGCGTCGCCGCCTTCTGGTGGAACTCGTCTTCCACCATAACCGTATACTTCCTATCCCAAGTATACTCTTGCTATTCAAAACAAAAAATAAATATTTGTTAGAATTAAAAACTTTAACATAGATTATTAAAATTAATAATAATATATATATACAACAAAGTTAACGAGGAGGTATTACCGCGAATTGGCGGAACCAGTTATGCCTATCGGATAAAGGCATCTCCCTGTACGTCGGGTACCCGTACTTGAGCATGCTGTACATCATTCCCAAGATGCTCTTCGTGACCTTCGACTCGGTCAACGTAAACCTAATATATAAGACAAGAAAAAACAAAGGGTTACTAAAACATAGAATATGCAAAAAATTGTTAATGAGAATCTAAAGTTATAAATTTCATACCAGAAAGTGCCCGGGTTGGTCTCGTAGAAAGGGTCGAGCCGTTTGAGCATCTCTCGTCCCGGCTGATCGACTAATGCCGATATCTCATCGGCAATCGACGGTAAAACATAGTGGGGCGCCTGAGACACGGAATGACTCCCACTAGCTTCCGGCATAGTCTCAGACGTTCCCGGCTGTGTCGGATCCGGTATGGGTAGCACCTGAGTCGACCGAGACCGTTGGGCTCTCGGTTGTTGTCGATGGACCGGTTCCTGAGGCACCTCATCTATTGGACTGTCGTTCATAAGGTGCATCTCAAACGCCAGAAAATCATCCCTACATACCAATCAAAAATTAAGAATTCATAAAAAACATGTATATCAACAAAATTTTTTTTTAAAATGAGCAGTAAAAGTTTTTAAAACCTTTAAAAATCATAATAATTTACAAAAATGAATTTAAATTTTTATAAAAATTAACAAAAGGTTTTAAAACATTTAAAAAACCCATAATAATTTACAAAAACGATTTTAAAATTTTATAGAAATGAGAAAACGTTTTAAAACATTTAAAAAACCAAAACAAATTCCAAATTTACACCAAAAAACAATTTAAATGATTTTGAAAAAACTTCAACATGAAATTCACAATCAATCTAACTCAAACAAGCATAAATCCTATTGACTATCGTTCTATCTATTAGTCAACACCTAACCACTGTTTTATCCAACACATGCAACTATTTCTACAAATCTAAGCAAAATTATCCAAAATCAATCGGTTAAAAGGGTAACTTACATGTTTGTGGTTTTGGTGGCGGTCGGAAATGAGGAAAAACGGCGATAATCCGGCGGAATCGTAGAGAGAGGTCCGATTTTGCGATTAGAGAGAGAGAGAGAAGTTGCAGAGAAAATGGAGAAGAAGAAGTTAGATCGTGAGAATATTAATTGGTTTTCGACGGAAATCCGTCGGAAATCATTTGTCGTCGGTTTTCCGTCGGTATTCCAAGCGGTTCAAATGTTTTTGCAAAAAATTGGCGGTTAACTCGAAAAATTTCGGGTTTAATGCGCCAAAAATTCCGACGGAAAACCGACGGTTATCCGTCGGAAATTAAAAAAATAATTATCAGCAGGCTCTGTTCGATCCCGCAACCTCGAACAATTTATTGTGTAACCGAACCAGTTGATCCATTGAGTATTCGTTGTTTATAGATACAAAGTGTTTGTATATATATCTATAAACGTTTAAAAAACATAAAATTGGAGGAAGGTTCGGTTCGAACCCCCGACCTCGACTAATACATAGAGTACCCTTAACCAGTTGATCCATTTAGTGTTAGTTGTTTATACTTACATGATAATTTTACTTATTGTTCTGATATTATTTTGATTATTAAAAAATAAATAAAAACATCACATATATTAAAAACTTAAGTAGTTGCATAAAATTAAACATTACATAAAAATAAATAGCATATCTATAAAATTCTTCAGTTATTATTTGGGGGAATGTTCCCGAACCATTCGCCGATGTCAGTCTCCTCCCAAAGCTGAACCATGCGGTTCCAATCCCCCTCCGACATCCACGACGGTCTTCCTTGTCCTCTATACCATCGCAGTTTGGCCCGACGTATTTTGGTCTGGAAAACACGCCTAGCCACCACGTGGAATTCCACCCAAACCTCGAAGATTATTTGCGGATCAAAATTAAAAAATTCCTGCAATTTAATAAGTGAAAAATATTTATTAATGTACAAAATTCCAAAATTACACAAAAAAAAATACAAATTATTTACTAGAAAATCCTCGAACCATAACTCCTTAATGCCTCTAGGGACATTGTAGTAAGCTAGGTGACCGGTTTCAAAACGAGCCTCTATTATGCCGCTAATTACAGCGGGAATTGCAGCATTGGAATGGAACCAAATGGTCCGGTTACGGCGGTGAGGATCCAGCACAGGAAGATGTTCCCGTCCCGGTTGAGGTAATATACTTGTAATTATCCAAGTACGTTCTGACGGGGTTAGAAAGACATCATCCATTTTTTGAATAGAATATTACGAGAAATGTTTGAATAACCAAAGAAAAGTCCGTACATATATATACACAAACATTTCGACAGTATTTCCGACGGAATTCCGTCGGAAATCGGTTTAATTACTGACTATACACTTTACCAATGCGTTGCATAGGGAAGAGAAGGGAGTTAATTTAGATTTTGACCGATAAATGCACTAACCGACGGAATTCCGACGAAATTCCGTCGGAAATTACCGACGGAATTACGAGGGAAGAGGGTTTAGGGTTTCAGTTAGGGTTTAGGGTTTGGGGTTTGGGGTAAGATTTCTTTCTTTGGTAGCGTATAATTGATTATTTGAGAGAAAAAATTAAAGACAAGTCCGTATATATTTATACAACACATTTTGCCAGGATTTCCGACGGAAATCCGTCGGAAACGGTTTTAATTACTGACGAGACAATTAACCAAAGGGGGTAAATGCTGAAAATAGACGGTAAACAGACGAATATCCGTCGGTTATTTCCGACGGATTTCCGAGGGAAGAGGGTTTAGGGTTTGGATTAGGTTTTAGGGTTGGACATTTTATTTCTGGTAACACATTAGTGTAGCATTTAGCATGAAGTTTATAATTACATGTCTCGATTTGAAGAAAATTAGAAAAATCATAGTGAGATAGTGTTTTACATAAAGTTCTTCTTAAACGTTAATGTACAATTCGAAATGTTTAGGTCAAACGTGTTTTTAATTTTTCAAATCAAACAAAAACTATCAAAATAGATCACATACTAAAGAATTATAATATATTATAACATTACATTGATTAGTGACGGGTTTTGCGATTCTTTTTTATCATTCTAAAACCCTAAACCCTATACCGTCGAAAATCCGTCAAAAATTACCGACGGAATACCGTCTGAAAATAATTACCGACGGAATACCGTCAGAATAATGTTTAATCGACGGATTTCCGTCGCAAATTAAATTTAAAATAAATACATAATGCGGCGGGCTCCTTTCGAACCCGCCACCTAAACGTATCGTTCTCTCGCATTAGACCAATTGAGCCAGATTGTGTTAGACGTTTATGATTACATATTAATTGTATATGTAATTATGCTTTGGTTTTGATTTTTTTTTTAAATTTCCGAATAGGTTAAGTACTTGAATTAAAAACATATTTTACAAACGACATGAAATTTAAAACATTACAAGAAATAAAAAACAACATTATTTAAAATCTATTGTAGTTCGGGAATTGGTTAGTAAACCAATCTCCAACGTCCGTCTCGCGCCATTGGCTCACCAGCAATCTCCAAGACCTCCTAGGAATCCACGCAGGTCTTTCTTCTCCTCTTTGCTAGAGTAGCTTCAACCGCCGCATTTTTGTTTGGAAAACCCGCCTAGCAGTCCTGTGGAATTCCCGCCAGACGCGGAACAAATTGTCCATAGAGCAGGTGAAGTATTCCTGTAATTAATTTTATAAATATATACGTTAATTATAATTACATTAATATAACAATCTATAAAAATATGAAATTACTTACGAGAAAGTCCATGAACCACGCTTCTTTGAAGGACGTCGGGAGTTGGTAGTACGTCAGATAGCCGCCGGACCAACGTGTCTTGATGATCTCACTGGTCACGGATATAATAACCGTGTTGTACCCGAACCAAATCCCCCGATGAGTTTGCCTGGTTGGGTCGAGATTAGGAAGATGACTCCGACCCGGCATTCCAAGTTGGCGTATTGCCGTTTCACGGGCTTCCGGAGAAAAATAAACGAAATCCATTTGGTTAGTTGTTGTGTTTATATGATTTGAATGAAAATCTCATGAATTGGCCGTGTATATATAGAAAACTTTTCAACGGTAAAACAGACGGAAATCCGTCGGAAATCGAGTTAATTTGGACATGACATTTACCGACTAAATAACATTTACTCGAGAGATTTACTGCTGTCAGCCGACGGTTTTTAGACGATAAACCGACGGAATTCCGACGACAATTCGACGGTAAACCGACGAGCAACCGACGAAAAACCGACGATATTCCGTCGGAAATTAAAAAACATGTAACAGAGGAAGGGCCGGTTCGAACCCGGACCTGAACCCATGTATTTTATACCCTTAACCAGTTGATCCATTTAGTATTATTTGTTTAAAATTACATACTAATTCTATATATCTATAACAGTCTAAAATTACTTTTATTTTGTACGTACTCTCAAATAATGTTATTGATGTTCTCAGACATATATATATAACACATTATATATATATATATATATATATATATATATATATATATATATATATATATATATATATATATATATATATATTTAAGAACAATCATAAATATAAAATTCATAATACATTTTTATTCTTCATCACTTTCTGTATTGTAGTCGGACGAAATTGAGTCACTATCATCAAATTCGCCTCTTTCTTCTTCTGATTCTGAATGAAGAACAATGTCCCCGAATTGACTAAAGTCGACAACTAAATTAACTTCAAGGGTTTCTTCTACCGGGGCGATCACACCAGAAGCACTTGTTTGTAAGGGCTCTACTTCGCGCTCTTCAACTCCGTACACCTTCCCTCGAGGGTTTATCTTTGTAACGGTAATCCATGGATCATTTTTATAAGTTAGTCGAGGGTATGGAATGTAACACACCTGCGTAAATATTATATTATTAATTTTTTTAATTAGAGTTTGAAATCCAAAATAATTATTTACAATTACTTACCTGATCTGCTTGTGATGCAATAATGAATGGATCGTAGTTTCTTAGTTTTTTGCTCGAATTAATCGACGTCACACCGAACTCGTCGATCACAACACCTTGCCCTACGATCGGGTTATACCAGTCACATAGAAAAACCACACAGCGCATTCCAAGCTTTCCTATGTATTTTACTTCTAGTATTTCTTTAAGAATACCATAGTAAACAACTTCTCCGGATGCAGATGATACTCCGTGATCGGCAGTAATTCTTGTTGACCCTTCTACATGCACCTTAAATGCATACCCCCTAGTGCAATATCTTGGATAAGACTTTGCTGTGTAGTGGAGGCCCTCCACAATGTCAACTAACCAATCATCGGGGATGCGTCCAGCATTGAGTTCCCCCCGGACCTAACAATATGATCACATCAAAGTTAAAAGATATTGCTCCAGTTCGTAAGTGTTTTATATGATTTAAGAAACTAATTCTTACATAAAAGTTTAACCAACGGCTGAAGTATTTTTGTTTCCGAGCCTCACGTTCGCCCTCGTCCAATTCCGGATGATGAAATTGGAGAGCTTCCATATATATCCTACAAAAAGTAAAAAGAATATCAATAAGTAAAGCAAGTGTAATACAAAATTATAAATCTAGCTAACATGTATACCTCTCATATTGGAATACTTCATCGCAGTTGGTTAGAATGTACTTGTGGAGATGTGTATGCTCTTGAGGTGTTAGTTGCCGCTTGCCTACTTTCCCACTTAACCGCCCAACCTGTTGAAAAATGTTAGGAACGCTTGACCGATAAATTTGCCTTTCTCCCCTGTCATCGTTCCTAGCTGGGCGCCTGCTCCTTGTGCGTACTTGCGAAGGGAAGTAGTAGCCAGCAAAGGTCGCAGTCTCTTCGTTGTTATATTGAGCGGCAATAGAACCCTCCACTTTAGCGGGATTCTTCACCTTCTTTTTAAGGTGGAACATATAGCGCTCGAACGGATACATCCACCGATATTGTACCGGTCCACCAAGTCTAGCTTCACCCGGTAGATGGATAGGCAAATGTTCCATGACGTCGAAGAAAGACGGTGGAAATATTTTTTCCAGATTGCATAATATTTTTGGAATATTTTGCTCCAGACTCCTGATCCCATCAACAGTGAGTGTCCTGGTGGATATATCCCTGAAAAAAGATCCAACAGCTGCAATTGCTTTGTGGACATCTCGAGGAAGGAGATGAGCAAACGCAAACGGCAGGAGTCGCTGCATCATCACATGACAATCATGACTCTTCATTCCGATAAACTTTCCTCCGTCAGTGTCAACACAATTACGCAAGTTTGATGCATACCCGTCAGGGAATTTAACTTGTAGCATAATCCACTTAAACAACTCTTCTTCGAGTCTACCCAATATGCTGGAATTGGCGGTTTTCCGTTCGTCTGAAGATGAAGTTCAGGCCGATCACAAATTTCAGGTAAATCAAGCCTAGACTTCACATTATCTTTCGTCTTCCCTTGCACGTTGAGCACAGTGTTCATAATGTTATCGAAGAAATTTTTCTCAATGTGCATGACATCAAGATTATGCCTTAGTAAATGGTCCTTCCAATACGGTAAATCCCAGAAAATGCTTTGCTTGTGCCAGTTGTGGACTATACCAGCTCCGTATATATTCTCATGCCCGTTCCCACCACACTCACTACTTCTTAATGCACCAAATCCTTCTAAGAGGCCCAAGGTAGTCGACCCAGCTTCTGGAAGAATAGGATCATCAAACACTTTCTTCTTCTTCGTAAAATGTTTAGTGTTTTTCCGGTAGGGATGATCATGCGGTAGAAATCTTCTATGACAATCAAACCAACATGATTTACGTCCATTCTTCAATTGGAATGCATCGGTATTTTCCTGACAATACGGACATGCTAACCTCCCATGTGTAGTCCATCCTGATAACATACCATAAGCCGGAAAATCGCTAATGGTCCACATCAATGCAGCCCTCATCAAAAAATTTTCCTTGCATGAAACATCGTATGCTACAACACCGGGCTGCCATAACATTTGCAACTCATGTATCAACGGCTGCAAGAATACATCAAGTGATCTTTTCGGGTGCTCTGGACCGGGAACGAGTACGGAGAGGAAAAGAAACTCTCGACGCATGCACATAGTCGGCGGTAGATTATAAGGAGTCAGAATCACAGGCCACAACGAATATTGTCTCCCATGCCTTCCAAACGGGTTAAAACCATCTGTGCATAATCCGAGGTACACGTTACGTGGATCGTAAGCAAAATCTGGATATAATCTCTGAAAATGTTTCCACGCTTCAGCATCCGACGGATGTGCAATCTCTGCCTCTCTTCTATGCTCAGAATGCCATCTCATTTCCCCCGCAGTTCGCTCCGACTGGTATAACCGCCTCAGCCTATCGGTTAATGGCATATACCACATTCGCTTGAACGGAACCTTAGCTCTTCCCCTTGTATCCTCATAGCGCGGCTTCTTACAGAATTTGCATTCCAGACGGAATTGTTCTTCTCGCCAGTATATCATACAGTTGTCGATGCACACATCTATCATCTCATACGGTAATCCCAGCCCTTTAACCAGTTTCTCGACCTCATTGTATGAACCCGGCGCAAGGTTATCTTCTGGAAGAATATCTTTCAAAAACTCGCAAATCGCATCCACACATTCTTCCGGCAGATTGTAGTCCGTCTTTATGCCCATTAATCTTGTAGCAGATGATAATGGCGAATGACCCTCTCTGCAACCATCGTAAAGCGGCCGCTTCGCTGCATCTAACATGTCAAAAAATCTCCTAGTTTCTACATTTGGTTCCTCACCTACCCTAGGAATTTGATATTCACCTACCTCTGGAATAATTTCTCTATGTGCATCATTAACCATCTGAATGGTGCCTACACCAAAATCTACATCGGCAGTATAAGGTTCGCTAGAACTAACATTAGGTTCCCTAGTACTAGTACCACCGTAAGGTTCTCTACTACTACTTGCATAATCCGAAGTTTCCCCATGAAGATACCAAATCTTATAACTCGACATAAACCCAACTGAATACAAGTGAAACCATACTTCGCCAATCGTAAGATTTCTAAAATTCCGGCAATTCGCACATGGACATTTTAACTTACCATTTTTCAGCGTATGTGGTTGATTGCAAGCTAGCGACATGAACTCTGCAATACCAAGTGCATATTCCCGGTCCACTAGCTTCGTCGCCTCATCAATCCTAACTCCGTCCATCCACGATCTATAATAGTTAGAAGAAGACATTTTTCTTGGTTACTAGAAGTATTAGAGAGAGAGAGAGAGAGAGAGAGTTTTGGAGGGATAGGTGTGGAGGGGAAGAGAGGAGGGATGAGGTATATGTAGCATAATTTTTGACGGAATTCCGTCGGAAATCGGTCGGTTTCTAGTCGACCCAACGGTTCCATTGACGGTCAGTTTAACGGCTATAGTAAACCGACGCTAAACCGACCGAAATACAACGGAATACCGACGGAAAATTAAACCGTCGGTTTACCGTCGGGTGTTTCCGACGGAATGAGAAAACGGTCGGAAATTTTCGACGGTTTTCCGTCGGAAAACTTCCCGTATGAAAGTCGTCGTTTTATCGTCGGTAATTTCTGACGGAATTACTTCCGTCGGTAATTCCGTCGGTAATAGCCCTGTTTTCTTGTAGTGTTTCTTCAAATTTTCATATAGATTCTGCACAATTACAAGGAGAAAAAACTAATTACTTCTAATGATTTAGAGCTTGGTAAATGTAACATCACCAGCTGAAACAAGGAAGGGGAAAACCAAGCCAGTTTTAAGTTAACATGAAAAAAACAAAGAAACACCTAGCAAAAGATGTATTCGTAAATTAAAACTCTCATCCACGAGTTAAACTCTGTAGTGCACGAGCAAATCAGTAAGAAATTTTATCTTTTGACATGAACCCAAAAATTTAGAAACACAACAACAACAACTAATCCAAAAATATAGATAGGTAACGTGAGATCTCAAGATCTAGATTCATACCTTTTTTAATGTTGTAGTCAGCCAAAGTACAGCCATCTTCGAACTGTTTTTCGGCGAAGATCAATCACTGCTAGTCCGGAGGGATTCCTGTAAGAGTAGAATGAGCGATAAAAGTTCTGATCTCACAAACGCGAAACAAAAACAAAATATCAGAAGAGAAGAACCGAGAATGAGTGGGAAGGTACCTTCTTTGTCTTGGATCTTGGCCTTGGCATTGTCAATGGTGTCTGGCAGAGACGGAAGCGGTCTGATGCGGATTGTTCGAAGATAGTTGCCAGAGGAACATGAGGGTCTCGCGGTGGTTGTGGAGCTAGAGGTTTAGAAACAAAATTGGTGAATTTGAAGGGTGGATTAAAAGAAAAAATTTAGGGATTTGAGATTTGGGGATCTAAGGGATTTTGGAGGATTTAGAGGAGAGGCCTCTCCTCGAGTGAATGAGAGGTCGAAATAAGAAGCGGAGGAGAAGAAGGCAGGCGGTGCAGGATTGGTGTACAAACGGAGGAAGATGAGAGAACCAGATACGAGAGAGAAAGATTTCCGACGATAATGAGAGAAAAGAAAAACGTAACGACGAAAAATAATTACTTCCGCCAAAAAGAAAAAGTGGGGGGAAAATTTCGCCAAAAACCTAAATTTTTCTAAGTGTTGGCGCTATAGCTAAAATTAGATTCTGAAACTCATTTATTTGTTCCCGCGTAATGAAATTTCAACTTAGCATTGATAAAATGCTATGATAAAGTAACCAAACTCAGCATACCATCTTTAATAGCAGTTAGTGAAACCATGCTATCGTAATGTGCTATCAATACCCAATTTTTTTGTAGTGCCGAGCTGTCAAATACCTCATATATTCACAAGGGTACGGACTATGTAAGAGCATCTTTAGAAAACGAAGCTGCAAATGATTGTGATAAAGGTGATGGTAAGGTTGCTGATAAGGATCAAGCCAAAGATGAAATTAAAGAGTATACCAGTTGTAGGTATGTAAACCAAATAAAACTATTGTTGTTTGTTTTATTCATGTGATTGTGCCATATATTCAGAATCTTATACCTAATTTTCGTTGAAAATATTTTCATATTGTTCAGGTATATATATTCCTACGAAGCTACATGGAGAATTCTTGCATTCAATACTAATTTCCGAACTATAATAGTAGAGAAACTGTCGTTTCATCTCGAAGGTGAACAGCCCGTGGTTTACGAGGAAGATGACGATGTGGATAACGTTGTTAACCGACCATCGATTGGTAAATCTAAGTTTTTGGCTTTCGTGGACTACTACAAAAATAATCCCAATGCAAAAAGATGACTTAAGTAGATTTTTCAACCGAATATGTTTGGGTTCTGAAGATTAGAGAATGGAAATATCGAGAAAAAAGTTTTGCAATTGGACGGCTAACCTATGTCCCCCGAGTAAAAGAAGATGCATGTTTTGTTAGGGTTTTGCTTAGCCTCTAATTAGGTCCATCATGTTTTGATGATATTGAAGGAATTTCTAGCAGTTCCTAATCATATTAGCAACTCTAGGTATAAATTCCAAGCCTAGGATCTAGGGTTCAGGTATATTGAATCATTAGATCTTGAAATTACCTGGTGATTAGCAGCGGAAGATGAACAAATAATCTAGATCTTAAAGCGCTTCAAGTGCTGCACCTCTACTGGTATCCACACGCACACAAACTGGAATCCGCCGGGATGCTAGTGCCGGGAGATCGGATCTCTTTGGGATACGTTTGTTTCTGAGAAGTGGCTGCGATTCGGCTTCTTTTTTTTCTTCAGGTCGTGCTATATCATATATATATATATACCTGGGAAAACCTAATTAATCACCGGACCGAACCGAGTTTAATTAAGTCATTAAATCGAAACCAATGTTTCGATCTGTGCCTTGCATCGATCGACACAACACTTGTGTCGATCGACACACTCTCAAAACTCGTATATTAATGTGTATCAAATACACATTAACTTGATCATTACTTTAATGATTATTCCCACATGAAGTATATCCAGTCTGCTTAGGTGTGTGACCCTGTAGGATCATATATTACCAGCAATGAGTTCTAAACTCATTGATCATAAGTGGTTTCTAGCAAAACTTTATGATTGCCCGACATTATATGAATGTCTAATCTCGACAACACAACTATCTCTAGGGTGATTACAAGTGTTATTTCAGGACATTCCCAACAATCTCCCACTTGTACTGGAATCATCTATTCCCATAATCCCTTCGTCTCTATATCTCGATCTAACATAAGGCAAGATCCGTGTCATCCTTATTAAGCCAAAATCATGTTCATCGAACTCCGATTTATACTGACAAGACAAACGACTGACAATCACCTCGTTTGAGTGTGGCCACACATTTCTCAGTATCAAATCTTCGATGGGCCCTAAGACATTTATCTCCTGTTTTACAGGAGGGACAAATCCCATCTTGTTCCATCCCTGTTCCTTCACACACTTCATGATACGCCCAATCAATGTCTTTATAATCACCAGTTACGGCTGACGTTTGACAAAGTTAAAGCGGACCAATTCACATGTAAGAAAACATGATGAACTCAGGTCTAGGGACTATACTCGATAGTAGTAATGAAAACTCTCATGACACTTATTTAACTATCCTGCAGAGTTCTCATTAGTGGGTTATGTCTGATTCTGTGTTCTTTAACACATATCTATGTGATTGACTTTAATACTCTTATTAATGACTCCATGAAACTTAGTCATCAGTCACCTCACATACTAGTCTCACGCGGTTGTTAGTGTCCTATTTTAACAACCTTGACGAGGGACCAACATGATTTATGTCATTTGTCATTTATAGGGTTTCATGATCAAGTCACATACTTGATGACCTATAAAAATGTCATAAATTATTATGGGAGTATTATTTAATAACCATAATTAAATAATACCGAAATCAGATTTCATTAACATAATCAAATTATGTGAACATCATATCATTACTAAAATCAACAACAAAAACTCCCACTAAAATTAAGATCACATCTTAAAAATCTAATGCCTTTAGCGGTATTCTGACCCTCATTCGCTCTCGCTTAGCGTGTGTCGAAAGACACTGCGTCTTGCTAAGAGTAATGCCTAGAGTCATTGGCATGAAGCCCTTCTTGAAAATATACATACTGTTCCTGTGCAAGACCTTATCAATATAAGTATCTTGACACAATCCAATTAGCTTGTCCAATCTACCTCTATAGATTTTATTCCAAGAATTTATACGGTTTCTCCCATATTTTTCATCGAAAAGCAACTTTCGAGTCAAGTCTTAACAGACTGAAACAGTGGAACTTCACTTTCGAGAATCAGTATGTTATCAACATACAATACTAGAAATGCAACTGCACTCCCACTAGTTATCTTGTAAACACATTGTTCCTCTTCGTTCCTGATGAAGTCAAACCTTTTGACTGCTTTATCAAAACGAAGATTTCAACCCTGTGATGCTTGCTTCAATCCATAAATGGATCGATGAAGCTCGCATACCTTCCTAGCAGCATTAGGATCAATGAAACCTTCAGGTTATGTCATGTACACATCCTTTCCAGAATTCCAATGAGGAAAACTGTTTTCACATCCATCTGCCAGATCTCATAATCATAATGAGCGGCGGTTGCTAGGAGAATCCAAATGGACTTAAGCATAGTGACTGGGGAATAGGTTTCATCATAGTCAATACCATGAATTTACTTGAAACCTTTTGCCACTAACCTAGCTTTGTATATCTGAATATTACCTTCCACGTCAACTTTTCTTATTTGACGATCCATTTATTCTCAATGGTTTTTACACCATTTGGTAAATCAATCCAAGTCATACTTGGTTCCGTGACATGGATCCCATTTCGGATTCAGTGGCTTTTAGCCATTTTAAGAGCCAGGGCCCATTATTGCTTCTTCAAAATTTGCAGGCTCGTCACTTTCAATGATCAACAGATCATGGCAATTGGTTACGAAAAATCCACATTTCTCGGGTTCGTGACGGATCCTTTCGGATCTGCGAGCTTCAGGTTTGTGTAAATGTCGTGCACATATCTCATATATAGACTTTTACCACGACCTAATTAACCAAGATTTAAACTGCAGTTAATTAAGTCATGAACCAAAATCGCTTATTTTGGTCTGCGATCTGTGTCGATCGATACACCTTTGTGTCGATCGACACATCCTCAGAAACTCACCATTTGAATGTATATCGAATATACATTCATTAGATCCTTTGCAAAACTTCAGGCACCACAGGTGTAGGTTCTACAACTCTTTGTAGATCCAACTGCTGCTCTTCCTCATCAGGTTGAGCAGTCTCCTTTGATTCTTGAATTTCTTCGAGTTGTACTTTACTCCCACTGTTCTTCCTGGAAAGAAAATCTTTCTCAAGAAAAACATAGTTCCGACCAACAAGCAATTTGTTCTCGGACCGGTTGTAAAAGTAATATGCCTTGGTTTCGTTAAGATAACCAATGAAGTAGCACTTATCGGATTTGGGTGTGAGCTTATCCGAGATTTAAAGTTTAATATAAGCCTCACAACCCCAAATCTTCATGAAAGACAAATTAGGAACATTTCCATTCCACATCTCATGTGGTGTCTTTGTAAATGATTTTGATGGAACCCTATTCGGTGTAAACGCAAACATTTCTAGAGCGTATTCGTAGAAGGATAATGGAAGATCTGAGTGACTCATCATTGATCGAACCATATCTAATAAAGTCCGATTCAGGAGGAGTGAGTTGTGAAACAATTCCACAATCTCTCGGATGATCACTGAATTCTTAGCTTAAGTATCCACCTCCACGATCTTATCGTAGAGCTTTAATACTTTTTCCAAGTTGATTCTGTACTTCATTCTGGAACTCTTTGAACTTTTCAAAAGATTCCGATTTATGTCTCATCAAATAGACATAACCATACCTACTGAAACTATCAGTAAAGGTAATGAAGTACTGAGTTTCCTCTAGCACTTGTGGTTATCGGGCCATACACATCCGTATGTATAAAGCCCAATAAGTCACTGGCTCTTTCATTTTGTTCGTTCGCGACCTGTGTCGATCGTCGCACCTTTTGTGTCGATCGACACTACCTTTTATTGAAAAGGGGGGGGGGAGGGGACTTCGTCACTTTACCCAATAAACAAGATTCGCATTTCTCACATGATTCATAATCAAATGAGCCCAAAAACCCATCACTATGGAGCTTCTGAATCCGTTTTTCATTTATGTGGCCCAAACGACAATGCCAGAGAAATAGTTTGATTCGTATCATTTGACTTGAATCTCTTGGTACTAATGTTATAGATAGGCACGTTTTGTTTTAGAACATAAAGTCCATTCTCTAATGGACCGCTACCATAAAACATATCATTTTAATCAAATGAATAACATTTATTCTTAATTTGAAAACTGATATCCTTCCATATCCAAACAAGGAATAGAAATAATATTTCTGCTTATAGCACGTACATAGTAGTAGTTCTCAAGTTCAAAACCAAGCCAGAAGGCAAAACAAATGAAATGTTCCTACAGCTAATGCAACAACTCTTGCTCCATTACCCACGCGCATGTCCACTTGTCCTTTCTCCAAAATCCTACTTTTGCTTAAGCCCTGCGTATTTTCACAAAATATGAGTACCACAGCTGGTATCTAATACCCAATAAGTAGAACCATAAGAAGTAACATTTACTTCTATAACATAAATAACTGAAGAAGAAGTCTCGTACGTCTTCTTCAGCTTCTCATAATCTTCCAGGAATTTATTGCAGTTTCTTTTCAAATGCCCATAACCATTACAATAATGACACTTATCATCTTTAGAAGGACCAGGTTTATCCTTAGGAGCATGGTTAGACTCGCTTTGATTCACAATCGAGCTCGTCTTGCCATTACCTTTGTTCTTACCAAGTTTCTTAAACATGTTACCCTTTTGTACCATAAGGACATTTGGGGTGTCCTTCTTGATGTTAGGTTCTGAAGTCTTGAGCATCCCATGCAACTCAGTCAAAGTCTTTGTCAAGTTGTTCATGTTATAGTTCATAACAAACTGATCATAGCTTGACGGCAGTGACTGCAAAATGATGTCAGTAGCCAACTCTTGGCTAATGGGACAATCCAGTTTCCCCAGGTTATCAATATAACCCATCATCTTAATGACATGAGGACTAACTGGTCCGTCCTTTGGTAGCTTGCACTCAATTAGAGACTTAACCGTCTGGTATCTCTGAGTTCGTGCCTGCTCCTGAAACATACTTTTCATGTTAGTGATCATCTCTATTGGCGACTCCACGTTCTCGAATTGCTTCTGCAAATCCGAGTTCATGGTAGCCAACATGAGACAACACACATCGACCACATCATTGGAATGCTTATCCCAAGCATCCTTTTCTGACTGCCAGGAATTGACTCGGTACTTCTTAGGGAGAACTTTCTCAAGGACATAGTCCTTTTTCTCCTGTTTGAGAACAATTCTTAAGTTCCGATACCATTCAAGAAAGTTGGATCCATTTAACTTGTCCTTCTCAAGGACGGATCGCAGGGAGAAATTGTTATGATGGTTTGCGCTAGACATAGCTGAAAGCAAGGGAGGTTTAGTTATGATGTTCAAGAAATGAGAAATCTTAACTATTAAGAAAACTCGCATTATATTCAAACAATGTTTCCTCAAATGAATACAATGATCCAAGACCCATACTTCACTAAACTTGAGTGAGCCACTGGCTATCACCCAAATTTTAGCTATCTAGGTAAGCAACAACTTTGCTAGTTATATCCAATATAACTCTTGGTTGTGGATTGACATCTCATGTCCAATCCACCTGATGTCTCTGAGCCCAAAACGATTTTGATGGCCCAGTCAAGTAAACCAATCTCTTAAGTCATGTAATTGTTGATACCTTGCACTGCAAGCCTATCAACACGATTACCTCTTGCCTTACTCATGTAATTGTGGACACCTTGCTGATATATCATGGTTTTTACTGGTTTTATGCCATGATATAAGTTTGTTTTAGAGTCTATTTGTGTTTCTTTAGAGTCTTTTACAGGTTTTATTAGGTACACGCATGTTTGGAGCTAATGTGGTGATTATGGAGCTTATTGGAGTGAATTGGAGATTTGGTCCGAGAGAGAAAACTCACTGTCCAGTTTTGGGATCATGCAACGGTCGACGCACACCTGCATCGGTCGATGCATTACGCGAATGGGCCAGACTCGGCGGTTTAATGAAGAATGCTGATATTGCAGAAAAGCCCAGAAGTTCCAGATATTTACACAGAAGCTCAAAACGTGTTTTAGCTATTTAATTAGGTTTTTAGATCAGTTTTTAGATACGCTTTACATAAGTTTTATTTTATTCAGAGAGAGTTTTAGGGGCTGATCTTGTTCTCGAAAGAGACTTGATTTCGAACCCCGGTTCTTTATTCTGTTTTATGATATTTGGTTTTCTATTCATGATGTTTTCTGTTTCGATGAACATGTCTGAGTAGTTTACCTGTTAGGTTTAGGGATTCTCACAAGGGATTTCATGGAATTATAGGTTGATCGATCTGTTAGGGATTCATACTTGCTAGTTCTTCGTCTAGGGTTGTTTTTAATGCTTAATCTGAAGTAGCTATCCAGATTTATGATGTTAGATTGATTGATGCAACGACAGTTGGTTAATTAGCTAGAAAGAACCTAGATGAGCAATTGAATTACTCGCAAAGGAATTTGGTTTAGTTTAATTGTGAACATATCGAACTTGGAATTAAAGCTGGTTTAATCTGTTAGTAATTGCAAAGGAACTTGGATTGCTGCACTTAGACTTAGAGAATTCTCGCAACGACAGTTGGTTAATTCTATATCTGTGTTTTGAGTTCTAGAACAATTTCTGATTAGATCCCGATTTATTGATTGCATGTGTTCCTGATTTCCTGAGAACTCCCTTGACCTAGCGCCTTCGCTTTCTTGCTCACACTCCTGCTACTTGATTTACTTTTCTGCTGTTTGATTTACTGCTTTCACCATATTGCTTTCTCCTAGTTTTAACTTGATCGTTCTAAATCTATCGTTGACCGGAATCTTTGTGGATTCGATACCCTAAGTACTACAACTACATCACTGTGCACTTGCAGTTAGAATAGGGATTAAAACTCGACCTATCAAGTTTTTGGCGCCGTTGCCGGGGACTCTTTTGAGTCTCCGATAGATTTGAACTTAGGGTTTAGACTAGGCTTTTCGTTTTTGTTTTGGTCGTTAATTTTTTTTTTCTTGCGTTTCAGGTACGCCTGATCGCCCTGCATCGATCGACACAGTCCTGAGTGTCGATCGTTACATCTTCGAGCCTGCATCGATCGACGCTTCTCTTGCATCGATCGACACAAAGCGAAATCAGTGATACCGAGAGCTTGAGCATTTAGCAGGGTTTTTCTCTATGGGACCTATGATTCTGATTCGCGGCGAGAACGACATTTTACGAGACCAGGAGGGTCATATATGTAACGCGAAAGGTCAGAAACTAGACGGGGAAGGTAACCCCATCATACCAGAGGTTGCCGTGGGCGCGGAACCTACACAACAAGAGGCTGGTCAGAAGAAAACACTTGCTGATTATAACAGACCAGATATATTCTATGCTAATCGGTCTGCGATTCGACCGCCTCCGTTCACCAGAGCTGAGTTTAGGCTGAAACCAGAGTACTACGCATTGGTTGGACAGTATCAGTTCCATGGTCTTTCTAGCGAGCATCCTATGGATCACATAGACACATTTGAGGAATTGGCTAGCAGTATCAAGGCTGAGGGAGTTTCTTCTGATTATCTTTTCTGTAAGCTCTTCCCATTCTCTCTTAAAGGAGATGCAGCTTATTGGCTGAGACAGCTGGCACCAGGATCTTTGACCACTTGGGATGCAGTCAAGAAGGAGTTCCTTAGACATTTTTATGACGATGCATTATCCGAGCAGCTTAGACATGACATCTTGACATTCAAGCAGCAACCCACAGAGTCTTTTAAGGCAGCTTGGATGAGATTCAAGAGGTACCAGAGAGATTGTCCACACCATGGTTTCTCTGAGGTGCAACTTTTATGTGCCTTTTTCAGGGGTTTGGACTTTTGGTATCAGAGAGCTATGGACACATCAAGTGATGGGAACTTCTATACCAAGACTCCAGAGGAAGCTAAAGAGCTTATTGAGAACTTGATAACTAGCAATAGTGTCAAGAATGCTGACAAGGAGAGGCAGAGATCTAGTAGCAAAGATGATAGCTTGCAGATAGCTGATTTAAGGGACAAGGTGGATTCTGTCCACAACATGGTAGTTAGGAAGAGGCAAATCCGATCTGATGCAGTAGCTGAAGAATTTGCAGAGGTGAATTATATAGATGGAGCTGATTTTCATGGACATACATCTAGAAGTCAACAGAGACAAGCTCCGAGATCGAATGATTATGGCTATTCACCTCACCAAGTTCCTCCCACTAAAGAGCAGACAAAGATTGAGTCTATGCATGAGCAGCTACTTCTTGGACAGAATAAGATGACGCAAGATCTGGATGGAAAGATGGACTCCATGTATCAGGATCTGAGTGGAAAATTGGAAACTTTGACAAGCAGAGTTGACAATCTGGATGCTAGGATAACGCAAGTGGAAACCGGAATACAGACAGAGCATGTTAAAGCAGCTTTGGCAGAAGAAGAAGCTGAGCAGAATCACGAAACTGAAGTTTTGAAGCTGAAAAACCCGAGAGGAATTCAGAATGTTCACCTTGCATCGATCGACACAGAGGTGTGTCGGTCGACACAACTTGCGAGTGTCAATGTCGATCGTCACCACTTTAGCATCGATCGACACCATGGTCGTGAGCAGCCGGTTTGACCAGAGAAGCTGAATGCTGATACAGAGAGAGTCTACAAACCGAAGATTCCTTTCCCTAAGAAATCCAAGCGAGAGATTCAGTTAGAAAGGTGCATGGAGATAATGAGAGAAAGGCTAACTGAAACTCCATTGATTGATGCCACTAAGACCACTCCCATGATAAAGACATGTGTTACAGACATCCTCTCTAGCGACATGACCGAAGAAGAAGGATGCTTGATGATCTCAGAAGTGTGTGATGTTGTTGTTAATGGTAGGATTCCTGAGAAACTTAAGGATCCAGGAGGTTTTATGATAGACTGTTCTATCTATAGAGACAGATTTCAGAGGGCGTTGTGTGATCTCGGCTCGAGTATAAATCTCATGCCATACTCTGTGGCTATGAGATTGGGACTACTGAACTTCCAGCCTACTAGGATCTCTTTAGTCCTAGCTGATCGGTCAAAGAGACATCCAACGGACATCCCTCTTAGAGTTGGAAATTACTTTATTCCAACGGACTTTGTGGTACTGAAGTATGAGATTGAGCCTGACGATCCTCTACTGCTTGGTAGATCCTTTTTAGCCACTGCTGGGGCTGTGATTGATGTACGACATGGATTGATTGATCTCCACCTGGGAGATAAGCCTCTGCAGTTCAAGATGGATAAGTTGAAGAGATCCACCATTGATGGACAGAGTTTCAGCGTTGATATAGAACTAGAAGCTGTGATTGGAGAGAAGAAGATGGCGGTTCCTCTTAAACCTGCTCTAACATCTTTAGTGCCTGCAACTGCTCATAAGCAGAAAGCTCCAGACATCTTATTTCCACCAAAGGTAAGGCACAAATCATCTAAGCTTAAATATCTTAACCGCATTGCTTTGAATGCAGGACAACGCAATATCCCACCCAAGCTTCGCTCCCACCCTGATTCTGTTGGCTCTTTCCTTGGGAGATCCCATGATCCGAATGCTTATACGCCACCTTGGATGAGGAGACTTTCACAGGGACATTCACAGTCTCTGTTGAAACCTCCTGGTGCCTAAAAATCTTGTTCGTCCGGTCAAGCTAATGACCATAAACAAGCGCTGAGTGGGAGGCAACCCACTATTTTTGTTTTTGCATTCTCATTTTAGTGTTTTTATAGGATTTTACGTTTTCTTTCTGTTTTTGGTGAGTTAAGTTCTGCAGGTCTCGGACATATTCACAGTGCGTCGATCGACACACCACTGTGTCGATCGTCACAACACGATCGAAATCGCATTGCAGCGATCGTTGTGGTCCTGAGCAACGATCGACCACACACGAAAATCGCCCAGCAACGGTCGATGCTCCTAGTGCAACGGTCTATGCAGGTGCGACAAAGGTAAAAATCAGACAGAACTCAATCATCCATTAACATAATTTTTCTTTCTTTTAACCAATCCTTCGCTTAACACTACTGGGGACAGTGTGTCTTAAGTGTTGGGGAGGTGCTACTGACTTTAGCTTTCTGTTTTCTTAGAGTCAGTCCAGTTTTTCAAAAAATTTGTTTTATTGAGTCAAAACAAGTTTAAGTAAGAAACAATGATTTTTTGAGAAGATTAACAGCACTTGAGGAACTTAAGTAACCATTTGGACTAGTTTGCAGATGATCTATGACTATTAGAAAACCCGGACACAAATCAACCTACTGAGGACACCCACATCACTTCAGGTATCAGAGGATCCTTTTACTGACTTCACCTTAATACTGACTTAATTTTCTCACCTAAGGGCTTGGTATACCTTGTGTCGGATTCCCTTGTTAGTTCTGACACAGCCTGTAAACCTGTCCTATTTGGTTCCCTTCTCCCCTTCCATAAAAAAAAAAAAGATAATAAACTGAGGATGAGTTAGTAACTCCGAAGTGGTCTCTGGGAGTGGTAGCTACAACTATCATATCCTGTGCATCCATGGAATGTGTCCAAAGTACACCCCTTAACGGGAAGAGCACTGATAAAAAAAAATGATACCCAATGGGGAAAAACCAGAATGCTAAGGAAGGGAAAAGAGAAGAAAGGGACCAAAGAAAGATAGTATGGTGGTCTAGAGCTGACAAGGTAAGAGTCCATGTGCCTTTGATCGATACTCCTTAGGTGAGACCGCACTTAAATACTTGCAGAAGTCAGTAGGATGAATTTGAATGCGTGAATGTGATTGTGGAGTTTACTTAGGACAGTTGCTAAGTGTGGGGGAAGTATATGTTGGTCTTGATGTCTGCAGGTGAAATCTTTCATGTGGATTACTAAAAGGAATCTGAGTGTTATTGCTTCAACGATGAAAAGAGTTTCTGAAGAGTTTTCAAACCTCTTCACCATTCTAGTTCTTTGTTTTGCTTGAGGGCAAGCAAAGGCTAAGTGTGGGGGAGTTGATATATCATGGTTTTTACTGGTTTTATGCCATGATATAAGTCTGTTTTAGAGTCTATTTGTGTTTCTTTAGAGTCTTTTACAGGTTTTATTAGGTACACACACGTTTGGAGCTAATGTGGTGATTATGGAGCTTATTGGAGTGAATTGGAGATTTGGTCCGAGAGAGAAAACTCACTGTCCAGTTTTGGGATCATGCAACGATCGACGCACACCTGCATCGGTCGATGCACTACGCGAATGGGCCAGACTCGGCGGTTTAATGAAGAATGCTGATATTGCAGAAAAGCCCAGAAGTTCCAGATATTTACACAGAAGCCCAAAACGTGTTTTAGCTATTTAATTAGGTTTTTAGGTCAGTTTTTAGATACGCTTTACATAAGTTTTATTTTATTCAGAGAGAGTTTTAGGGGCTGATCTTGTTCTCGAAAGAGACTTGATTTCGAACCCCAGTTCTTTATTCTGTTTTATGATATTTGGTTTTCTATTCATGATGTTTTCTGTTTCGATGAACATGTCTGAGTAGTTTACCTGTTAGGTTTAGGGATTCTCACAAGGGATTTCATGGAATTATAGGTTGATCGATCTGTTAGGGATTCATACTTGCTAGTTCTTCGTCTAGGGTTGTTTTTAATGCTTAATCTGAAGTAGCTATCCAGATTTATGATGTTAGGTTGATTGATGCAACGACAGTTGGTTAATTAGCTAGAAAGAACCTAGATGAGCAATTGAATTACTCGCAAAGGAATTTGGTTTAGTTTAATTGTGAACATATCGAACTTGGAATTAAAGCTGGTTTAATCTGTTAGTAATTGCAAAGGAATTTGGATTGCTGCACTTAGACTTAGAGAATTCTCGCAACGACAGTTGGTTAATTCTATATCTGTGTTTTGAGTTCTAGAACAATTTCTGATTAGATCCCGATTGATTGATTGCCTGTGTTCCTGATTTCCTGAGAACTCCCTTGACCTAACGCCTTCGCTTTCTTGCTCACACTCCTGCTACTTGATTTACTTTTCTGCTGTTTGATTTACTGCTTTCACCATATTGCTTTCTCCTAGTTTTAACTTGATCGTTCTAAATCTATCGTTGACCGGAGTCTCTGTGGATTCGATACCCTAAGTACTACAACTACATCACTGTGCACTTGCAGTTAGAATAGGGATTAAAACTCGACCTATCACTTGCACTGCAAATCTATCGCACAATGAAACGAGTCTTGACAGTTGACAAGATCGGGAAGACATCAAGGATTACTTGATATTTAGTTTGAGGTACGGAACTATTTTAAAACGTTTAATCTTATTATGTTTTAATTATTCTAATAAAGGATTTATCTTGGTTTGGTTCTGTGATTTCAGGTTCAATAACCGAAACCAGCGGACCCTGTGTCGACCGACACTACTTTAGTGTCGATCGATACAGATTTACTAAAACCAATTTGCGATAACCGATCAATCCAATTGATCCGGTTTTTTTTGATAACCGGTCAGTGTCGATCGACACTACATTAGTGTCGGTCGATACCAACCTTATCAAAACAATCACAATAAACCATTTTAGCGGTTTAACCAATTTTAACCAAGCTCGATAACCGATCCAATCCAATTGAACCGATTATCCTAATCGCAAGGTCTGTGTCGACCGACACAACTCTTGTGTCGATTGTCACAAGTAGGTTAAACCTGAATTTTATTCGGGTTATCATTATGTGTCGATCGACACCGGATTGGTATCGATCGACACAGTGCGATAAACCCTAAATCGTTTTCAAACAAAAAACCTAAACTAGATTACTTTGATCAAAACGAATTTCAGCATGCTTGTATCAACAATACAGAGATCCAGATTCAACTAATCTAATCAACATGCTACTGATTCAATGCCATACTCTGTGGCTATGAGATTGGGACTACTGAACTTCCAGCCTACTAGGATATCTTTAGTCCTAGCTGATCGGTCAAAGAGACATCCAGAAGGAGTTCTTGAGAACATCCCTCTTAGAGTTGGAAATTACTTTATTCCAACGGACTTTGTGGTACTGGAGTATGAGATTGAGCCTGACGATCCTCTACTGCTTGGTAGATCCTTTTTATCCAATGCTGGGGCTGTGATTGATGTACGACATGGATTGATTGATCTCCACCTGGGAGATAAGCCTCTGCAGTTCAAGATGGATAAGTTGAAGAGATCCACCATTGATGGACAGAGTTTCAGCGTTGATATAGAACTAGAAGCTGTGATTGGAGAGAAGAAGATGGCGGTTCCTCTTAAACCTGCTCTAACATCTTTAGTGCCTGCAACTTCTCATTAGCAGAAAGCTCCAGACATCTTATTTCCACCAAAGGTAAGGCACAAATCATCTAAGTTTAAATATCTTAATCGCATTACTTTGAATGCAGGACAACGCAATATCCCACCCAAGCTTCGCTCCCACCCTGATTCTATTGGCTCTTTCCTTGGGAGATCCCATGATCCGAATGCTTATACGCCACCTTGGATGAGGAGACTTTCACAGGGACATTCACAGTCTCTGTTGAAACCTCCTGGTGCCTAAAAATCTTGTTCGTCCGGTCAAGCTAATTACCTTAAACAAGCGCTAAGTGGGAGGCAACCTACTATTTTTGTTTTTGCATTCTCATTTTAGTGTTTTTATAGGATTTTAGGTTTTCTTTCTGTTTTTGGTGAGTTAAGTTCTGCAGGTCTCGGACATATTCGCAGTGCGTCGATCGACACACCACTGTGTCGATCGTCACAACACGATCGAAATCGCATTGCAGCGATCGTTGCGGTCCTGAGCAACGATCGACCACACACGAAAATCGCCCAACAACGGTCGATGCACCTAGTGCAACGGTCGATGCATGTGCGACAGAGGTAAAAATCAGACAGAACTCAATCATCCATTAACATAATTTTTCTTTCTTTTAACCAATCCTTCGCTTAACACTACTGGGGACAGTGTGTCTTAAGTGTTGGGGAGGTGCTACTGACTTTAGCTTTCTGTTTTCTTAGAGTCAGTCCAGTTTTTCAAAAAATTTGTTTTATTGAGTCAAAACAAGTTTAAGTAAGAAACAATGATTTTTTGAGAAGATTAACAGCACTTGAGGAACTTAAGTAACCATTGGGACTAGTTTGCAGATGATCTATGACTATTAGAAAACCCGGACACAAATCAACCTACTGAGGACACCCACATCACTTCAGGTATCAGAGGATCCTTTTACTGACTTCACCTTAATACTGACTTAATTTTCTCACCTAAGGGCTTGGTATACCTTGTGTCGGATTCCCTTGTTAGTTCTGACACAGCCTGTAAACCTGTCCTATTTGGTTCCCTTCTCCCCTTCCATAAAAAAAAAAAGATAATAAACTGAGGATGAGTTAGTAACTCCGAAGTGGTCTCTGGGAGTGGTAGCTACAACTATCATATCCTGTGCATCCATGGAATGTGTCCAAAGTACACCCCTTAACGGGAAGAGCACTGATAAAAAAAAAATGATACCCAATGGGGAAAAACCAGAATGCTAAGGAAGGGAAAAGAGAAGAAAGGGACCAAAGAAAGATAGTATGGTGGTCTAGAGCTGACAAGGTAAGAGTCCATGTGCCTTTGATCGATACTCCTTAGGTGAGACCGCACTTAAATACTTGCAGAAGTCAGTAGGGTGAATTTGAATGAGTGAATGTGATTGTGGAGTTTTCTTAGGACAGTTGCCAAGTGTGGGGGAAGTATATGTTGGTCTTGATGTCTGCAGGTGAAATCTTTCATGTGGATTACTAAAAGGAATCTGAGTGTTATTGCTTCAACGATGAAAAGAGTTTCTGAAGAGTTTTCAAACCTCTTCACCATTCTAGTTCTTTGTTTTGCTTGAGGGCAAGCAAAGGCTAAGTGTGGGGGAGTTGATATATCATGGTTTTTACTGGTTTTTACCATGATATAAGTCTGTTTTAGAGTCTATTTGTGTTTCTTTAGAGTCTTTTACAGGTTTTATTAGGTACACACACGTTTGGAGCTAATGTGGTGATTATGGAGCTTATTGGAGTGAATTAGAGATTTGGTCCGAGAGAGAAAACTCACTTTCCAGTTTTGGGATCATGCAACGATCGACGCACACATGCATCGGTCGATGCACTACGCGAATGGGCCAGACTCGGCGGTTTAATGAAGAATGCTGATATTGCAGAAAAGCCCAGAAGTTCCAGATATTTACACAGAAGCCCAAAACGTGTTTTAGCTATTTAATTAGGTTTTTAGGTCAGTTTTTAGATACGCTTTACATAAGTTTTATTTTATTCAGAAAGAGTTTTAGGGGCTGATCTTGTTCTCGAAAGAGACTTGATTTCGAACCCCAGTTCTTTATTCTGTTTTATGATATTTGGATTTCTATTCATGATGTTTTCTGTTTCGATGAACATGTCTGAGTAGTTTACCTGTTAGGTTTAGGGATTCTCACAAGGGATTTCATGGAATTATAGGTTGATCGATCTGTTAGGGATTCATACTTGCTAGTTCTTCGTCTAGGGTTGTTTTTAATGCTTAATCTGAAGTAGCTATCCAGATTTATGATGTTAGGTTGATTGATGCAACGACAGTTGGTTAATTAGCTAGAAAGAACCTAGATGAGCAATTGAATTACTCGCAAAGGAATTTGGTTTAGTTTAATTGTGAACATATCGAACTTGGAATTAAAGCTGGTTTAATCTGTTAGTAATTGCAAAAGAATTTGGATTGCTGCACTTAGACTTAGAGAATTCTCGCAACGACAGTTGGTTAATTCTATATCTGTGTTTTGAGTTCTAGAACAATTTCTGATTAGATCCCGATTGATTGATTGCCTGTGTTCCTGATTTCCTGAGAACTCCCTTGACCTAACGCCTTCGCTTTCTTGCTCACACTCCTGCTACTTGATTTACTTTTCTGCTGTTTGATTTACTGCTTTCACCATATTGCTTTCTCCTAGTTTTAACTTGATCGTTCTAAATCTATCGTTGACCGGAGTCTCTGTGGATTCGATACCCTAAGTACTACAACTACATCACTGTGCACTTGCAGTTAGAATAGGGATTAAAACTCGACCTATCACTTGCACTGCAAATCTATCGCACAATGAAACGAGTCTTGACAGTTGACAAGATCGGGAAGACATCAAGGATTACTTGATATTTAGTTTGAGGAACGGAACTATTTTAAAACGTTTAATCTTATTATGTTTTAATTATTCTAATAAAGGATTTATCTTGGTTTGGTTCTGTGATTTCAGGTTCAATAACCGAAACCAGCGGACCCTGTGTCGACCGACACTACTTTAGTGTCGATCGATACAGATTTACCAAAACCAATTTGCGATAACCGATCAATCCAATTGATCCGGTTTTTTTTGATAACCGGTCAGTGTCGATCGACACTACATTAGTGTCGGTCGATACCAACCTTATGAAAACAATCACAATAAACCGTTTTAGCGGTTTAACCAATTTTAACCAAGCTCGATAACCGGTCCAATCCAATTGAACCGATTATCCTAATCGCAAGGTCTGTGTCGACCGACACAACTCTTGTGTCGATCGTCACAAGTAGGTTAAACCTGAATTTTATTCGGGTTATCATTATGTGTCGATCGACACCGGATTGGTATCGATCGACACAGTGCGATAAACCCTAAATCGTTTTCAAACAAAAAACCTAAACTAGATTACTTTGATCAAAACGAATTTTAGCATGCTTGTATCAACAATACAGAGATCCAGATTCAACTAATCTAATCAACATGCTACTGATTCAATAGAACCCTAAGGCTCTAATACCACTGAAGGAATTTCTAGCAGTTCCTAATCATATTAGCAACCCTAGGTATAAATTCCAAGCCTAGGATCTAGGGTTCAGGTATATTGAATCATTAGATCTCGAAATTACCTGGTGATTAGCAGCAGAAGATGAACAAATAATCGAGATCTTAAAGCGCCTCAAGTGCTGCGCATCTACTGGTATCCACACGCACACAAACTGGAATCCGCCGGGATGCTAGTACCGGGAGATCATATCTCTTTGGGATACGTCTGTTTCTGAGAAGTGGCTGCGATTCGGCTTCATTTTTTTCTTCAGGTCGTGCTATATCATATATATAGACCTGGGAAAAGCTAATTAATCACCGGACCGAACCGAGATTAATTATCATTAAATCGAAACCAATGTTTCGATCTGCGCCTTGCATCGATCGACACAACACTTGTGTCGATCGACACACTCTCAAAACTCGTATATTAATGTGTATCAAATACACATTAACTTGATCATTACTTTAATGATTATTCCCACATGAAGTATATCCAGTCTGCTTAGGTGTGTGACCATGTAGGATCATATATTACCAGCAATGAGTTCTAAACTCATTGATCATAAGTGGTTTCTAGCAAAACTTTATGATTGCTCGGCATTATATGAATGTCTAATCTCGACAGCACAACTATCTCTAGAGTGATTACAAGTGTGATTTCAGGACATTCCCAACAAATATTAAGAAGGTTGATGGTGTTATTTATCCTTCATACAAATTAGCTTCAGAAGCGTTGGATTTGCTTGTGATGATATTGTATATGTTGAAGTTATAAAAGAAGCAACTCAATGGGGGTAGTTGTACGTATGTATGGGAATCATTTGTTTTTAACTTCTAACTAACACGGTTCAAAATCCACCAGAACTCAGGAATAAATGTCTTAATAAATTTCTAAAACGTTTTTTTTCATATATTGGAAATTATAGCTTGAACGAACAGAAAATCAAAAATTATGCATTAGTGGAAATATAATTGTTTATGGGTAAAAGTGGGATTTCACTATCTAACATTAATGATATGCCAAAATCTGATATGAGCGCAATGGCTCAGAATAACAACATGTTGATATCGGAAGAGTTAGCATACAATTGTGATGAGGTGAAATGTGACTTAGATAGCGATCTGTCCAGACTTACCAAAGAACAAAGAGGTGTTTATAACGAGATTATGACCGTTTTTGACAGTGGAACTGGTGGTATTTTTTTTGTTTATTGATTTAGATAGATATTCCAGAAGATTTGCTCATATTTGATTATGTTGAACATATCAAAGCAATTGTTAAAGAAGTATATGGAGATTTTATGCGGTTGACTCTGACCCAAAGTTTTCCAAGGAAGAGCAATTTTGAGTCCAACCAACCAAGATGTTGATAACGTGAATGACTATATGCTTGAATCATTAAAAGGTATTCTTTTTATTTTATTTATATGGTAATGGTTAATGAAATAATATATATTTATCGTTTAAAATTTTTATTATTGTAATATATTTGAAATGATAACTATGTTTATTTGATAACAGGGGCAGAAAAATCTTACCTTAGTTTTGACACTATTGATACTTCAGACAAAGGGAAAAACGATGATATGGTATACTCCCAAGAATTTCTGAACATCGTCAAGCTATTTGGCCTAACTATACTTTGAAATTAAAGGTTGATAATCCTATCATGTTACTTAGAAACATTGATCAGAGGAATAGTTTATTCAATGACACTAGGTTACAAGTTACCCAGTTGGGTAATCAAATTATGCATGCTAGAATAATAATTGGATATAGGGTTGGTCGTAAAGTTGCACTCCATAAGATTTTTGTGACGCCGTCTGAAGCAAGATTTCCTTTCAGAATGCAGCGTAGGCATTTTCATGTGGCTCTTGCTTTTGCAATGACTATAAACAAAAATCAAGGACAAAAACTATAGAAAGTTGGTTTGTATCTTCCAAGAGTTGTTTTTACTCATGGCCATGTGTATGTTGCTGTTTTAAGAGTAACTTTCAGAACTGGTCTAAAGATATTGATCACATATAAAGAAGAAAATCAGTTAAGAGAACAAAGGATGTTGTTACACAAAGGGTTCAATAACTTTAAGTAGATTTTTATTAGATTGTAATCGCTGTTATTTTTTAACAGAGACTAATGTTTGTTTGTTATATATATATCGGAGAAAATGATTTATGGGTTATTTCATTTTTAAGGAAATTGTTTTGTTGGTTTATTTCAGAATTTTGTGCATTTCGGATGTCCATAAAATTTGGATGTGTATATAATTATGATTTTATACAGCTGAATGTTTTTATCTTCATGGGATGTCCATATAAAACGATGAATTAAACCGTATACCACGTTTTGTTTTGACACAAGACAAACAAATAACACATATTACACCAAATAGTTTAATGCTCGCACATGCATACATGTCGATCATTTAGTTTTATATTAATACTCTATATGTTTATTAACATATGTTTAATTATATAATGATAGATTTAATTTATTTACACTCTCCATTTTGTAGAGTAAGGGACTTGCAAAAATGACTTATGTTCCAAGATTTTGTTTAATCATGAAGATTCCCATGTTGCAAAAATTGAGAAGAAAAGTTCTAAAGAAAAAAGGAAAAAATAAAAATGGCTAATAGTTAGAGCTATCAATAATAATATTTTATTTTTATTATAGACATTTCAAGATATTTATGACTATTAGTATTATATTTTAGTTATCTTTTTTGAATAATTGATTTAGTATAAGAAGTCAATTTATATTCTTTTTAACACCAGCTTTGAATCCAACACTTGTTTTAGTCTCTGTTTGTGGTGACAAAAGTCCCTCCCTACGCTCCATTTCCAAGTACTCTGATTGATTATTTTTTAATTCTAATACAATGAAAGAAGAACTACCAAAGTGTTTTAAAAGTGTACCAAAGTATTTTTGCATTCTTCAACAATCGCTTAAACAAAACTATTGTTTCCGATATAATCATATTCTATACACAATATATATAATAGAATATAACATCAATTTTTATTTAAAAACTGTAATGAAAACAAATATAGTAAAAATATATAAACTTAACACTTTGATACACGATATCCAAAAAAATATTAATAATAAAATCAAAATACTATATTGCGCTATATAATCCAAAATATATAATTTACAAATACTCTGAAAACAAAATAAGAATCTATATTCTGAAAATGTAAATAGTTAAAATAAATAGTATTATAAAACCGATAAAACAATCTCAACTAAGAAAAAAAAAACATCAAAATAATATCCCGAGCTTAGCGGATCAAAATCTAGTATTCTACTTATTGGGATGTGATTTGAGATTTAAATGATTCTCATAATGGTTGAATACTTACTTAACCTTAATAAAATAAAATTTTCACTGTGTTAACCTTATTTTAGATTAGAACTTTTGTTATTTATTCTATTTATTATTTGACTTTCAAATTTTGAAAGATTTGTTTGTTATGTATATAATAAATTTTTATATAATGAATTGTATTGTTTTTGTCATTATTAAACTTGAAAAGACATATAATATATGTTGTCACTACAAGAAAACTGTTAATTGAGGACTACAATAGTAGTCGCATATTAGTCGCTAAAAATATATTTGGGACTAATATGCGAATAATATATGTGGTTGTATAAGCTTCGTCGCAAATTGTATCAGTCGCATATTGGTCGTAATAATGCGACTGATACGCGACTGATACTTAGGTCATAAGCTTCGTCATATAAGAGTCGCATATCAGTCGCACATTATGCGACTATAATGCGACTGATATACAACTGTGGTATAAATATTTACGACTAATATGCGACTGATATAGTGACTGATTTGTGACTGTTGGGTGACTAATAGTACGACTAAAATGCGACGAATATTTATAATATGGTAAACATTTTGTGACTGATTAGCAACCAATATTACGACTAATAATCCAAATATACGTGATGATTATGAAAGTTTGGATACCAAATATACCTATATATTGAAACAAACATTGATAACAAACACAATGACAAATACGAATCTGAAAATAAAATAGAATTCCAAAATATAAATAACAAACATGTTTATGAAAGTTTTGTGATTGATTAGCGACCAATATTACGACTAATAAGCCAAATATACGTGATGATTATGAAAGTTTGGATACCAAACATACTTATATATTGAAACAAACATTGATAATAAATACAATGACAAATACGAATCTGAAAATAAAATAGAATTCCAAAACATAAATAACAAACATGTTTCATATATATTGAAACCAAAACATTCATCCAAAATACAAAAAACATAACCATTTCATTTGTTTGTCCAGCAAACAAAACTCCTAACAATGGAGTTATGAATATGTACCAAAAAACACTTACTAACTACATTAGTAATCTAACATAAAGGTTCAGAAATTTAGCTTTTAGGATGGAGGAGACTGAGAATCCATGAAGTCCACAAACTCCGGGTTTGTTTCACGCAGAAACTTCTCCACCAATGACAATTGATCGATCTTCTTTTGTTGTTGAGTCACCACTAGAGAATGCTCTGCTTCACGCTGCACATTATAAGCATATTGTTCTTCTATCCGGCGTTGAGCTTCTCTTAGTTGTTGTTGCAATCCCAAAAAGATGAAGAATCACATCATTGGCGCTTACGCTTGCCGTTTACAAGTGTGTTTTCGAGACTTCCAACACCGTACGGACGGCCTCTATCATCTGTCACAGTGGACTGCAAACAAAAAAAGATTAAAATTGTGAATAATGTATGGAAAATGAAACATGTTAGGGAAGACTGTCTTTACCTGAAGAAATATCTCATTGTAGTCATCTTCCGTGAGCTCCCGAGGTCCCGAGTCACTGTCTGAAGTGTCTGGAATCTCTGCCGCGAGCTCGGACTTCTTAGCTTCCAAATTCTTTTGATATGTGTCAGCTATTTGCTTCGCCTTTAGATCGACAAACGAGCCATCGGGTTTTGTATGCATCCTAACAAAGACCTCACCAATACTGACAGGTCTTCCCATCTCTTCTTCCTGAAATATTAAATTAAGAACACTTTAAAGTTGTAGAGGTAAAATATATAGAAAAATGTACAAGTCACTGACCATTTCCTGTTGTATTTTCTCATATGACTTCTGGCCTGATAAGTGTATGGCCATACCAAGACCTTGACGATCCGATTTACGAGCATTAGAAGTGGTAAATCTCTTTGCTTGAGCGTCCTCTGTGTCCCAGTGGGCGACCATCTGTGTCCATAGTGTGAGGTTAATCCAACGAGGTTGCTTTCGTGAAGTGCGTGCGGTGCTAATCATTCCTTTCATCCTTCCTTGACATATCCTCTCGAAATGCACTTGAACTGTCCCCGAGATTAAGGGATCCCATGTGTGAGTTTTCTGCATTTCAAAGAGAAAAAGTGTTACTGAAAACAATACGAGAAAAAGTGTTACTGCGAAGCCAATGAAGAACCAATCTGTCAACAGATTATCAAGAAGCCATTACTGCGAACTCAATGAAGTATCGCTCTTGTCGCTCCCGGGGTACAATTGTCCAGCTATAATAGGGGCCATCAAATTTAATGACAAACACTCTAGTAATCTTCCGGACCAGTGCTCCCTTGTTGCGACCAAACCTACAAGCAAAGAAACACTTTGTCAACAGAAGCAAACACACAGAATTAGCTTCGGAAATGACAAATACAAATCGGAAGAAACATATATGTTTTTAGCTCAGAAAAATATATTCCACAATTCAAAATATTTCACAGCGTGTTTTCCATTCAAGAAGTCTTTTTTATTCTTCCTTAGGGGATTCCTACGCGGAAGAAATCTACGGTGACAATCAAACCAACACGTCTTCCTTACATTTGTTAGATCAATAGACTTTGTATCCTACATGCAAATTGGACAAGATAATTTACCATGTGTCGTCCATCCCGATAACATACCATACGCCGAAAAGTCGCTTATCATCCACATAACTGCTTTTAGATTAAAATTTTGATGCAAGGATACGTCATATGCATCGACTCCAGTATACCACAACTCTTTTAACTCCTCAATAAGAGGCCGGAGGAAGATATCAAGACTAGCTCGCAGATGATTTGGTCCTTCGTTTAGAATTGTAAGAAACAAGTATTCTGTGTTCATGCACATCCCGGGGGCAAGTTATATGGAGTCAGTATCACAGGCCACAACGAATGATTGCGAGTCATGACAAATGGATTGAACCCATCTGTACATAATCCAAGATAAACATTCCGAGGTTCTTCGGCAAAGCGGGGATGCAGGTCTTGAAATTTTTTCAACTCTGCTTCATCAGATGGATGAGACATTTCTCCGTCATTTGCTCGGTGCTCAGCATGCCATCTCATTGCCGCTGCAGTCCTCTCTCTTTGATACATTCTCTTCAATCTGTCAGTAATAGGTAGATACCACATACGACTATATGGTAGTTTGGTTCTACGTTTTCCGTCGTTGGGTTTCCATCCTTCTGCGCCACAAAATTGACACTTATCCCACTTTTCATCCTCTTTCCAGAAGATCATACAACTGTAATAACAAACGTCAATTATATGATACGGGAGACCTAAGTTGCGCATCAACTTTTCGGTCTCAGAGTGGGAGCCGGTTGATTGGTTTCCGTCTGGTAAATACTCTGTCAACACCTCGCACCATGAATCCACGCACTTTTCAGTCATATTGTAGTCCGTCTTGTTTTGTAGGATCCGAGCAGCTAAGGATAATTGAGAGTGGCCTTCACGTCAACCATCGTATAATGGTTTTTCCGCCCCTTCTAACAAGTCGTAGAATTTTTTGGAATGGTTATGTACCGATTCTTCTACATTCAGACAACTATCATCAGGATGATAGTTGTCAAAACTCACGTTATTGCGAAACGCATCATTCACCATATCCACATATCTATCTTCTACGACGTTATCCAAATGCGTCATATTAAAATAACTTGGTCCTAAAGCCACATCAATTTCTTCTCCGTGCTTATACCAAATATAATAATCTTCCATAAATCCTCTACTTAATAGATGATTCCAAATTTTATTCCCCGAAATAACTTTCTCGTTTTTGCAGAACTTACAAGGACATAACAACCTACCTCCATTATTTAACTTAAAGGGTTGGTTACTTGCAAAGCCCATGAATTGCTCGACCCCCATTTTGAACTCCTCCAAGAAATTTTGCGTCTCTTGATTTATCCTCTTATACATCCATTCCCAAGAATTATAATAACCCGACATTTTATTAAAAAAAAGTTTTTTTGTTTCCTCGTTATGTTTGTTTTCTTTGTAGGAAATATTTTGTAAGAAATATTTTGTTATTATAGAAATGAGGAGGAGGAAGATCGAATTCCTATATATATAGGCATTTGCGACTGATTTACAACTTCTATTGCGACTGTTTTACGACTAATGCAAAAGTTGTAAGAAGTTGATATAACTAAATCGAAAAGTATATAAAATGTGCGTCTAACGGTTTTTTCACGACTAGTATATGGGCAGCCACTACTCAGTCGCAAATGCACGACTGTTTTACGACTGGTATATACGACGTACTAGCAGTCGCCTATCAGTCGTACTTTTGCGACTATTGTATGACTAAACTTTAGTGGACGCTTATCAGTCGCGTATCAGTCGCAAAGTTTCGATTGTTTTATGACTATAATATTTGGACGCATAATAGAGACTAAATTACGATTGTTTTAATGCCGTCTCTATTACGTCGTTCAACAGTCGCATATCACTCGCTATTTTTGCGACTATATATTCAGTCGCAAATAGTAGTCCTAAAATCCCAGTTTTCTTGTAGTGTGTTTTTATAAATAATTTAGAATTTTTTAAAAATATATTGATGTTTAAATTCTTGTGTCTGCACATGAAGTGAGTAAATAATACTAGTTTATATTAAATGTGAAGTGATTTGAGGTCTCATTGATTGTTGATTGATCATTTACTTACTCTTAATGAAATTAAGGTTTTTACTATGTTGACCTCACTTTATATTATACTAGGTTTGGCCCGCCCAACGGACGGATGCGTGAATAATATGAGATAAGTTGTTTTAATATGAAATCATTTTAAAAATTTTAATAAGAATTTGAATAAAAATAGTTTACTTTAACTTAAAAATAACACTATAGAGAGCAAACATATTATCTTTTTATTTTAAAATATATTTTAAAATTTAATAAGCATTTTAACTCGTTATTTTTACCTTCAGCTTGCTCTTCGTTGCAAATAAAACTAACATTCACTTTTTATTTTTACTATTCGTGGTAGATCACAAAGTCATATTTTATAAATAAGATTCTCATGCAAAAATAAATTTTATATTTATTCTCATAATCTTTTCTTTTTTACTTCCAATACTATTTCATGAGAAAAAAGCGAATATAACATTTAAAAACAATATGGGTTATAGCAATATACATTAATAAATAAATTGGAAAGAAAATTCATTTTGGCGTAGTAAAAATATATTAATCTAAAATTCAGGTTTACTATTTTTTTGCTTTATCTAGAGGTGTTTCAAGTTCTAACATTTTTTACATTGATTGATCCCTTTATATTTAATTAAATTTACATATTGTCATCAAAAATATAGTTCTGAAAAATTCATAGGATAATAAATTCCTTTTAGCATCAATATATGGAACATTTACAATTCAATATCTTTTGATGCAGGCTCAAAAAATTCATTTAAGCCAATCCAAACTTATATTAGAGACAACCTTTCATATTTCTTTTACTAAAACATATCATTTTAGATTATTAAAATTAATATTAAAATAATATATCATAAATTTAGATATGATGTGGCATCACCAAAAGAGAGAAAAGTCTTCTTTATATATATAGATTTAGTTTGGTTAATTACTTTTATTGACCTCACTTTATATTATATTTAGTTTGGTTAATTACTTTTATTTTGTTTTGACGTTATGATAATCCATAGCATTTAAAATTTTAAAAGGGTCAAATAATTTTGATAATAATATATTTGTTATTTGACTTTTAGATATTAATAGATTTGTTTGTTATAGATAAGACGATTTTATATATTTTATATATTACTTTAATTAATAATAAAATTTGAAGTGATGTATAAGATAATTTGTTTTTTTATAAAAAAATTAGATATATAAATTAAATATATTGATGTTTGGAATCTTGTGCCCGCATATGGTGCGGATGAATGATGCTAGTATCTATACTATAAATGAGAAGTAATTTTTAGGCGAATCCTAGGTGTCATCACAAATCCTAGGTGTCATCACAAGAGTGAGCTATGGGAAGATAATGGTGACATGGAATGATGACATGGATGACCTAAAAATAAATAAAATGGTTTGAAGTTGGACTTATTTATGGTCAATGCCATTACCTTGATTTTTATTCATTTCATAATTAACTTTCCTAAAACATATCACAATATCTTATTGAATATCTTATTAGTTCGATTTTCAAAAAAAATTATTATATGGCATATATCAATCTTTAAACAGAAGATTTCGAAAACTTAGTTCAACCATAAATTATAAGATCCCTATAAATAGAGCCGCTACCACGTTCAAGACACACACATATCGAGAGATTTATTTATAGTCTATCGAAATTAACACGGTTGTAATTTTGTATTGTGGTATTGATGATTTTTCAGGTTTGTTCATTTCACTCCAAACAAATAGGTATTTATTTCTTACAATTATTCAGGGTCCTAATTTTTATATTCTACTATTCATGATTTTGCAGGTTTGTTTCATATCAAGCATTACGAGAAGGTATTGATTTCTTATCATTACCATGATTGAAATAAAATATGAATTTGCGTTTCAATTATTTGGCAAACTATGCTTAATAGGTTGAATCTCCAAACTACCAACATGTTCTAGAACTATGTCATTTTCAAAATTCGAAGAATGGAAGCTCCTTAATGTAAGTATTCAGATTTTTTATTATTTAACAAATTCTTTATTTTTCCTGTTAATTCTAACATTAGGTGCATATGTGCATATTTTATTAAATTTGTAGACACTGAAAACAAAGTTAATTCATGGAAAATATTGATTCCGGTCATACAATCTCCAGGATCGTTTAAGAAATAAGTTTGAGTGGAAGAGAGAGATGCGAGAGTGGAAGATCCTTAATGTAAGTATTAAGGTTTGTATTATTACAATTTTTTATTTCTTCGTTTTGATTCTAATATTATGTAGTACTTTTACTACATGCATATTTTATTAAATTTGTAGACACCTACAACGAAGTTATCTCATGGAATGTATTTCTTTCGGTTATACAATCTGTCGGATCCTACTGGAGATATGGTTGAGTGGAAGAGGAAAAAACGAGAAGAGAATAAACGCAAGCGCAAAAGAAAAGAATAAACAGATGAATTTGATATTGTTTTTATAGTTATCAATACTATATTTTCTTTCTGTTTTTAATTAATAAATATTTGTAATACATTCTTACGCTAAATAAAATTATATGAACAAGATATGAAGAGCATACATTATATTGTGTTTTATTTTTTATTTAATAGAGCTATATTTACGGTTATCGATATATCTACTCCTATATAATTTGCATATGTTAGCAATGTAAAATTAATGGGAATAGATGATCTTTTAGTTTATATGATATCTATCTTATCATCATTTAGGAAAAGATAATAATGACCGAAGTATTTTACAGATAGCGTGTTTATTAAATGCATATAGCGGTTTGTTTTTAAGAATTGCGTTTAAATTTAAAGGTCTCTTGAACTTTCATTTTCACAAAAAACAAATCATTTCTCTTCTCTCAAAGAAACCGAAACCGTTTTAAAAAACTTCCTTCTCAGCCAAAACAAATTGATGGAGCGAATCAATCTTCTTTAAGAGATTAACCGATCAACTAACGATTAGCATTTTAGGGTTAAAATGCTAAGGGCATATGAATATTACTTTCTTGGCAAGGCTTCTACGGAATTATTTTCTCTCTGATGAAATGGTACGTGAAAACAAAAGATTTGTTTTGTATACAACATAAATAGTGGATATTTAGTAGATATATATATATATATATATATATATATCTTTATATATAAACCTAATGTCAATCATTGTTTATGTAGGGTACAAAGATGGAATTGGTTATTGCCCCAAACTATGTTTTCGACTATAAGGGGTTAGAGAAAGAAGAAAGGAAGTGGATTGACATAAATATGTCAAGATTGCCTATGATTCTTCCAAATTTTGGCCAACAAAGTCTGAATATATCCTCTGCGTAATGTCATGATCTAGCATTTGGAAGACTGATGCCATTAATGATAGACATTTTTAGAATTTTTAACTATCAAAGAAGTCCAATATTACTCAACTCTGACTAATGTTGCTGCTGGTATGGATATCAAATGTTTTTTTTGATATTTAATATTATTTATTGGTTATTTACTATTTTAACATATTCATGATTTTGTAGATATAATGAGTATGATGTTAAGTTCATGACTCGTACATGTACAAGTTGATAACCTTGCAGCATCAAAAAGAATATTTCATATCAAAGACTTACGGTAATATCAAAGCATTAAGTTATCTAGAGTAGTTGTTCTCTGTATAATCTGCAAAGAATGGTTTTTTATTTAGTTTGACTTACATTTTGTAGGGGTAACCAGCTAGGGTGTATAGTTTTAGGTACTCACGCTCATGATTTTACAAATCGATTAGCTGCTTCTAAACGTGAAGATGTTATCTGTGTTTTGAAATTTTGGAAGATAAACCGTTTTGGAGGTAAGTTTTGCATTGTTTTAAATATATCCTATTTATCTTATTAGAAGTTTATATGTCTATTATTAATTATCAGTTTTTATTTAGGTGATACTTCAGATATTGAAGTAGAGACTCAAGATGGATTGTCTGATATAACCCTCATTTACCTGAACTTGAACATATGAGGGATGAATTTGTGCTCATTAAAGATTTCCTTGCAACACAGAGAGATGTCCCTGGAAGATAGTTACCAAATCATATTTGTATAATTATTTTTTAAAAACAATTTTTCGTAAAAGGTCATTTCGTTTCTGATGTGTATAAACTTTAATCTATTTTTAATATTCTTTTTAGTTACATGTCTGTTTACTTTAAAGTCGACATGACGTTTTTTTTATGGTTATGTCAACTTTAAAGTGTTTTTATTATCAAAATCTCATTAACAAAGTCCACTATTAGTATCTTAAAGAATATTTACCTTCACCCACAAGTAACAATTAATGTTCCATGTTTGGAAAATAATTAATTAGGCTGAATTGTATGGAAATTAAAGAATAGAAAATGCTAAGACAAGTAATCAATCAACAAATTTTACGCATCTAATATAATGTTTTAATAGAAAATATACGAAATCGAATTTTACATTTCCGGTATGTTTTATATAACATTGTACTATACATGTTTAATTCGTTAAATATAGGAGTTTTTGATTAAAAAAGACATAATAATAAATAACTTTTCCATCTGTTTAAAACAAAAATATCATTTAATTTTTTGGTTATTCAACATTTCCAAGACGTTGCTTTTTATGTATTTTTCATTTCAATTTATGATATTAATAAAGTAAACTCTTACATATAAATGTGACAAACACTAATAGAGATCAAAATACAAACAATTATATTTTCATGCATGAGTCTCTCTTTTTATGATCTTTAGTAGATCTTTTGGATTCTCTACTTCCTCTCTAAATTATTATCACTTGATTTGAAAACATAGTCATCATGACCCTCATTCTTAGCCGCCACCTCTGATGACTTTTTAGGTTTCATATTGCACACAAATTAAGAAATATTAAATTGTGGTGTTGGTTATCGATAAATTTAGTAATTATCATGAGTGACAAAAACAAAAATCAACCAAAAACAAAACCAAATCCAGAACACAAATGGTCTTAAAATACAAAAATATAATGAATTTTACATTGAAAGATGGTACAATGTATTGTCAATTTTTGTAATCTATACAAGATTGGTGATTTGAAAACTCATATATTCTAAAATCCCTTAAATAAAATCATAAAATGTTTTAAATTTGTAATATATGATAAACATTGAGAATATTTGTATATTAATAATTAAAACGATTGCTCTGCTATTAATGATTTCCAAACTAATGCGAAATTTATCTATATTATAAAAACGGAAAACTGACCGTGGTACATATATGTTGTATTCCCAAAAATTGCCCTTGATTCTGTTAGGGATTGTATTTTTTCATTAAGGGTAAACGTGGAATATTCGTAATTTGGTCACGCATGGGACGCGGATCCGGGCTGGGTTTTGCTTTCCAGCGGATCCTTTTTTTTTTAATCGTGGCCGTCTATACCAATAGAATCTAATCTAACCGTCCATTAAATATTTTGTATTTATATTTCTTTGCTCGCATTTAAGGGCAATAGTCATCAGATCTTAAATGGATATAGCGTGGATCCTAATCGGATATAGCGCGGATCCTATTTTTAAATCTTAGCCGTCCATTCTTAATTTTTTTAATCTAGCCGTCGAATTAATCGCAGATATTAAATGGATATAGCGCGGATCCCGTTTTTGAATATTCGCCGTTCATTTTTAGTATTTGAATCTAACCGTCCAATTAAAAAATATATTTTGCATTAAATCATTCGATATCTTCCATAACAGATTAGGAATCTCAATATATTTTACTTATTACGCAAGTCTCGATAATATATTCAAATTCAAAATGTTTCTAAAATCACTTACCATAATATTCGATATCAATCAAAGATATTTAGAATTTAATATTTTATTCGAATATGCCAATAATATTCTACCGAAAAATCTTGACCAAGAAAATAATCTATATATATGAATATCTATCACCAAAGGATTCATAGTCTTTCTTATCGCATTTTGTTATTATTTTCTTCTTTACCAGCCGGCAAAATGAGTTCTACCAAAAATGTCACATATCTCAAAGATGTGAAACCATTCAAAACCACATGGCGAGTTCAAGTGAAAGTCCTTCACTCTTGGAAGCAGTACACAACTGTTAGTGGAGAGTTATTAGAACTCGTGTTGGCTGACAAAACTGTAAGGGAATTGATTATGTTTTTTTTTTTACCCATTTAACATTAATGGTTTGGTAATGAATTCTTAATTATTTCATTGTAGGGTGTCAAAATCCATGCTTCATGCAAAAACAATATTTGGTACGTGTACAAAGACATCTACCCATTAGGTAATGTAGGGTTATTGAGAATTTTTCAGTAACACCTGCAACTGGCCAATATAGACCAACCGACCATGTCTACAAAATGTCTTTCTTGAGTAATACGACTATTACTCGATCTGAACTAAAGTTGGATGATAGTTTTTTTGTCATTGGCAAGTTTTGAATCTATTTCCAATGGGAGTTAAAAAACACATCATTTGGTTGGTAAGTTAAGAACTAAACCCCAATGGATATATCATTGTCAAAACCTCTTTATTGTATTCATTGATTATTTTCCTTATTTTATTGTTGCCATTAGATGTTATTGGCCAAATTATGGACGTTGGAGGCATGGATGTTGTTCAAGTAGCTGGTAAAGAAAGGAAGAAGATTGAGTTTACTTTGAGAAATACTGAGTAAGTTCCGATGATTACCAGATGCTAGTTTTATGAATACAATTTAAATATACTAATGCGTTGTTTTTATAGTGATCAAAGAGTGGCATGCTGTCTTTGGGGGAATTTTGCTGAACAAGTTTTTAATGCATGTCAAGAAGCCAATGGTAAAACATTGATTTGTTTGATCCGATTTGCAAAAATCAACACATACAAAGGTTTGTAACCATTTACAATGCTTCTGATTAAATGATTCAAAGAATCATATTGTTCTATCAATATAGAAATGACCGATATGACCAATGATTGTTTGACATTTAGGAGAACTTCAAATCACAAATGCATTTGACGCTTCTAAAGTCATTATAAACCCAACTTGCCCGGAAGCTGAAGAATTTCTGACAATGTAAGTTTATGAAGGTCATTTTTACTGCACATGTACTCATTTGGCTTATATATCGAGTACACAATATTTTGATTTATTAGGCTACCCGGTGATGGTCTTGCTCTCGCTGTATGTGAACAAGGAGAGGTTGTGGTCAGTAGGAAAAAAAACAAACCATAATAGTAGACAGAGTTTCTTGAGCTCTGTATATCAGAAGTACTTATGGCTAACGAGGTATCCATATAATAGTTTTGATTAGTTGCATTCTGTTTTTCATATATTTTTTACATGTTTATATTGTGTTATATTGTAATGGTTAAAGGAAGGAAAATTCAGGGTTAAAGGCACCATCATTTCCAATGATACTGATTATGCTTGGTATTACTTTAACCATACCAAATGCAATAAAAATGTCATAAAAATAAAATCAGTAAAAGAAAAAGATTTGTTCCTTTGTGACGAATGCAAGGAAAATGTCACAGACGTTTCATCCAAATATGTTCTCTTTCACAATAGCTTTTCTAGCAAAAGGTTTCTATATTTTGAATGAGACATGCATTATTATCCTACGCATGTTCAAGTTGCATCTTATTGTGAAAGATGAAACAACAGACATAAAGTTCATTCTACTTGATTCCGTTGCTGAGAAACTTATTGGGATATCGGCCGAAACACTGCTAGATGGATCGTTGAATGAGGTTATTCTAATGTCATATCCTTATTGTCTTATTACACAAAATCATTTAAACGTTAAGATTAAAGTACTACTTCTTTATATTACAGATGGAAGATCCAACGATACTTCCTGATGCTATACAGGATTTGGTTGGAAAAACATTTTAGTTTGGAGTGTTGGTGAACAAGGACAATGTTTTTTGGGGATCAGAAATCTATAAGGTTGGAAAAACTTGGTCTATTGATGAAGTATTCAAGATCGAGGAAGGATCAGAGCCTCTTAATCCATTGGATTCAGCTATTTTCAGTGAGCAAGTAAGTTTATCCTATAAGCAAGTAATTTTATTTTTCCAAAATAGTTATTATGCAAATGCATGATTATAGTTGGACGGTTGAAAGGATTATTCATATAAGATCATATTATGTTTATTTTTCAGGTTTCATTGATTGATATTAACAGTCAAGAAAATTCAGATGTCTGTTTAACTCCATTGTCCAAGCCCAAAACGGAAGTAGATTTGCCTGATATCAACTCGGCTACTAAAGAAAAATGCTTGAAGACTATCAAGATCGAGAAGATCGAGGATCAGTTATTTTAGTTAAAACTCTTTTTGGATTGGTCTATTCATTATCGGATCATTTTGGTGTTTTTGTTAAACAATGCTTTGGTTTTAGTTTTGAGTTTTTTTATATACATTTCGTTTCTATTTTACTCATTTGAAATTGCCTTCTATCAATAATTATTAGAACTTAGCCTAAATAGAGAAGTCTTAGTTGTAGAGAAGTATTGATTATTTTCCATCTAAGCTTCCATTTGGGCTAATTTATTAATTACTTAGACATTAATTAAAGCCCAAATTAATTATGGCCCATTGTAATAAGAATGAATTTGAAACGATAACTCTTTATTTGTCATTCTGAATTAGCAAAAAAACGGTAAAGTGCAGTGGCGACTGAAATAATTTTTTTTTAATCTTGGCGCTGCAATCTAGCGAGTGATAGTAAGAGAATCGTTGTTACTTAGTAACTCATCCAACAAGGTAACCCATAATTTTGCATTAGAACGATGTTTAGAATTAGGGTTTGTCTTCTTGGAATTTCAAATTTATATTGAGATAAACCGATGGTGCCTTCTTTCAACAACTCATCTATTCTGCAACTTGAATATGGTGCCTTCAGAAAATAGTTCTCTATTTTTAGATGCAGTTTAATTCATATTGTTTTTGATACATGCATGTATCAAATTTTGGGTTTAGACTTACTTATTAAAACTTGTAGACAACAAATCGTGTGATGAAACACACACTATTTTTCGTGCCTATGCTTCCACGCAAGTGTAGGAGTTTGGTATGTAATCTCAGTATGACATTTTCATTAAGGCTTATTTTTAAAGTTGATTTTATTTCTGGCAATAATTGTTTAAAATTTTGTTGCAGATTATACCGGAAAAGTTCTTTAATAGATTTATAATTGGAAAAACAGATGTTACAATCGGTGTACTCACATCTGATTTAAGGCTAGAAGAGTTCCCTATCAAACGAGTTGCTGATAGGATTACATATGGTTGGAGATGGTTCTTCCGAGCTCATGCATTAGATGAGTTAAATCTTCTAATTTTCGAGTATCGTGGATGTGCTTATTTCGATATGGTACATCAGTTTGGATCAAACGCTTGTGAGATCACATATTAAAATACAACATAATTAATGGAGACTGGAGAAGGTAGCACTAGTAAGTGTTTTTTCCACTTATTTTCCAGACAATTTCTTATGATTTCTAATGTTTTGACTAATAATCGAGATGTTTTTTGAAGAAAATACAGCACCTTCGATGGAGACTGGAGAAGGTATCACGAGTAAGTGTTTTTCTACTTATTTTCCAGATAATTTCTGATGATTTCTAATGTTTTGACTAATAATCGAGATGTTTTTTGAAGGAAATACAACACCTCCGATGGAGACTGGAGAAGGAAGGTATCACGAGTAAGTGTTTTTCCACTTATTTTCCAGATAATTACTGATGGTTTCTAATGTTTTGACTAATAATTGAGATGTTTTTTGAAGGAAATACAACACTTCCGATGGAGACTGGAGAAGGTAGCACGAGTAAGTGTTTTCCACTTATTTTCCAGACAATTTCTGATGATTTCTAATGTTTTGACTAATAATCGAGTTGATTTTTGAAGGAGCTGAGCAGAAGTTTGTTACCTTAAACGTCACGAGTGACGGCATAAAGCGTAGCACAATCGTAAGTTATTCCTTTGTATTTTTGTTTTAAGTATTGTTACATGATCCATATGTATTCATTTTGCAGTATCTTCCTAAGTCCTTTGTGGATGCAAATGACTTGTGGACGGTTGCTGGCAAAACCATATTGATGGTCAATGATGAAGGACATAAATGGTCTGTTGAGCTTGCATTCCATTCGGATATTGATAGGAGACGTATTCGTTTGGCTGGCGGCTTAAGAGAATTTCTGACAGCAAATAATGGCAAGGCGAAGCAGAGAATCACACTTCAACTTTTCTGGCAAAATGCCACTGCTCCAGTCCTGATGCTCTCCTCCAATAATGTCTGAATTCGTCTAACTCTTGTAGATCCTATGTCTCATTTCGTTTAGTTTTTTCAAAAATTTATGTTTAATGTTGGCTTGGTTATTTATGTTTGAACTCACGTGGTACTATTTTTTTTTTTTGCTTAGGACTTCTTTTAACTTATGGCAAGTACTTTTTTGGATTAAATTACTCACCAAGTTTATTATGGATTGTTTTAATTTAAGAATATTGTCGAGGACAAAGATGTATAGATTAAAAAATTTCCATATCAAATCTAAATTAATTATATGAAATATAAACTAAATATGAATCTTTAAAAAAAATATTATGTTTCGTGGTTTACTTTTCTTCATCCAGGGTTCGAATATTCGTTTAACCACAACTAAACATATTAACTTTGGTTCACTTTCCAATATTTATAATCATTATGTTTACTGATTTTTCTTGACAATTACCATATTATTTTAATCTAATAAATATTTCTCATTCAATTTTACAACAAACAACAAACAATATTATAGATTCAGTTGAATGCTCTAAATTCGGACTTGAATATCTTTTACATATCTAAACTAACCATAACTTATATATCAAAATCTTTTGAGAATTAAAATATGTATATTATAGTTAGGAATATTTTACATATCTAGAGGACGACAATGTCAATATTCATTTAACTTAATTAATGTTAAACATTGAATTATTGCATCAATCAAAATATTCATAGTTAATTTGCTTTACTTTTTTTTAAGGGAAAATTACTTATCTAGTATGAAAAAGTATAGTTATTATTAGAGTAGGATTAATCTTTTGGCATTTTTTCTCAAGATTTTATTGCCTAAAGTACCCCTAGCATCATTTGGAAGGAAAAACAAAAATTAAAGAATTGCCATTATTTTTTTTTTCCATGTCAGCGAAAAAATCAAATATTTACGAAAATGCCACCTTCCCTGCGAAATTAAATCCGCAGTCACGTGTTGCAAATTTCTTTGGTTGCGGATTTGTTTGTGTTATTACGTAAATGATGTTACGGATTTAAATGCAAGTGTCACATATTTGTTTCTTTGTTGCGGATTTAAAAAAATCTGCGACAAAAGAAATGTACTTTTTTAATTACTAAGTTAGTTCGTAGTGTAACAGATTTGTTCCATTTGTTGCAGTTTTTTTGTATACTTGCGGATTTGTTCGTTTTTGTAAAATTGAGTTCGAAGATTTTTTCGCTAGTGTTGAAGATTTATTGGTTTTTTGCAGTTTTTTCAGGATTTTGCGGATTGTTTATGCAGATTTTATTTCTAGTGTTACAGATTTTTTGTATGTGTTGCAGATTTCGAAAAACTCTGTAACACAGGCAAAAGGACTGAAAAAATTACAAAACTAGTATTTTAGTGTTACAGATTTAGTTGATGTGTCGCAGATTTAAGTTTAGTGTTTGCAGATTTTGTTTTAAAATTGTTGACTTGTTATGTTATTTCCATAAATAGTGTTACAGATATGGCATTTTTGCTCATTGTTTTTTTTGCCGATTTGTTATGTTATATCCATAAATAGTTTTACAAAGTATTTAATAATTGAAAATATAATTTTTTACTTCAAATAATGACATTGTAAATTATAAAATATTTTATTGTATGAATTTATATAGAGCGAAAAAACTCATTTTAGGTTGTAATATTTTATATAGTTTTTAATATTAAAACTAATAATTTAGTTTTAAGCATAATAAGTTTACAAAATAATTTTATAAGTTTTAAATTTATTTGATAAGTTAAATAACAATGTAATATTAAAAATAAAATAAAAACTTAATATCTTGGAATTTGGAAATATATACATATATGATTTTATTTATTTTAAATATGAATTCTGTTTTTCGAATCTTTCCATTTACGAACCAAAAATTATTTTAGGTAAGTTTTAATACTAATTCGATTTTATTTAAAAACGGAAACTTGTATTTTCTTTCATAACGCAAAGATATTTGTTTGAGACAGTCATGGAAAGAAATTTATGATCGAATTTATGTGTTTTTTTTTACAGAATTAATTTTTGCTATGGTCGAATTTATGGAAAATTTTGGCAAAAAATCGCCATCTTCATCAAACATATGAAGAACGACCTACACAGCAGTAGCCGCCATCTCTGAATGAGCTCGATTGGTACGTATCAGTGTCTTTTCTGCTCGTCAACAATAAGAATTGATCATGGTTCCGATCGTTATACTTAATGGTGACTGGAAATTTGATGAAACAAGATGGAAATTTGCTGTGGATGAAAGAGGAACAAGAACAGTAAGAGTCGATGATAAACTTTCTTTCAGCAGATTCATAGAAACGGTTTACAAGGATTATGGAGTTGACAATAAGACTTACATCGCTGAGCTTAGTTATATGGTTTCAAAGGAGGTATTGGTTGGCTTAGCGAAGAGCAGACCTCCTGCGCCTGTTGGTGATGATAGACAAATGAAATTTTTCTTAGATCAGTTCAAAGATAAAACATGCAGATTATGTGTTACATTTAAGAAGAGGACGTCAGCTACTGAAAATTCTGAGTGTAACACGGAAGAGGCTGAGGAAGATGACGACAACGATGAAGAAGGATTGATTTTTGATTGCTGTGAAGATTCGGATGGTGCTAGTTCGGGTGACGAGGATTACGATTTGTCTGGGAAATTTCCGAGAGAGTTTAAGGAACCTTCTTTGCCAAAGAAGAAAAAATCTGTTGGGAAAGCTGTCCAAGAAGGTGTTGATGATGAGAATTACAGGAACATAGAGTTACAAGCCTTGGATATTGCTGTTGGGCAAAGGTACGATAGCAAAGATGAATTGGTTAATATGTTGCAGCTTCTCTCACTAGCGAGAAAGTTTGACTTTAACCGTGTAGAGTCAAGGTCGGAATTGTTGATTGTTCAATGCTGGGTAGAAGGATGCACATGGAGTGTTCGTGCCGGGACAGTTGGAGATTCGCCTAGTTTTCACATCAAGGTATACATTAAAGATCATACTTGTTCTGTCACAGAACGAGGTGGGCGTAGTCGCCAAGCCACGAAAAATATCTTGGGGCAGTTGTACTACGATTCAGTTGGTAGCGTTGGGCCAAAAGTGATACCAGATCATGTTGTTGTGGCTTTGAACTTTAAATTTGGTATCAAGGTATGTTCTAATGTCCTTATACTGGTTGCAGTTTTTTTTCAATAATTCGTTTGTTACAGATTTGTTTCTAGTTATTACAACTTGTTGCGGATTTTTTTACGGGAAACATTTTTAATATAAGTTGTATATATGGCAGATTGATTACTGGAAAGCTCATCGGGCTCTTGCATACGCACGTTTGTTGGCTAATGGTAGCCACGAGAGTGGATATGCGGAACTTCCTTCGTATTTGTACTTGATAAGAAAGGCTAATCCGGGGACTTTTACACGTTTTGCGGTGGACGAGGAAGGCCGAAAGAGATAAAACAAATATTCCCTATAGCATTTGCGGTCGTTGACACGGAGAATGATGAATCATGGGAATGGTTCTTCATACAACTGAACCGTGTATTTCCAGACGAGGCTGGTCTATCCATCATTTCGGACAGACATAGATCGATAGCTACAGCCATTGGAAAAGTCTATCCACTGGCTACTAGGGGTATATGCACTTATCATATGTACAAAAACATACTAGTGCGATTTAAAGGTGGTGACGCATTCCAGCTGGTAAAGAAGGCAGCAAACGCGTATAGGATATCTGATTTTAATGTCATATTCAGTGAGATCCAAAACCTCAAACCGGGCCTCCATGCTTATCTCGAGAAAGCTGATGTTAAGGTGTGGAGTCGTGCTCACTTTCCAGGTCAGAGATACAATATTTTAACTTCCAATATAGCCGAGTCGATCAACAGGGTCTTGTCAGATGCGAGAACTCTGCCAATTACCAAGCTCTTAGACGCCATTCGGTCCATGTTAACAAGATGGTTCTCCGCTAGGAGGCGGGCTGCAGAACAAATGTGTACTAGGTTGACGGATGCTGCCGAAAAACTGATTGAGGTTAGTGGTTATAAATTTCAAAAGTTTTCTCCAAAATCTAAGCGTATTGAATATTGTTTGCTTGCAGCCCCGTGTTACTGCAGCTAGACTGTTGGCAGTACAGGAAATAGATGCTGATCAAGTACACGTTACTACCGGAAGGCATTCACATGTTGTCAACGTACGTGAACGACAATGTTCATGTAAAAGGTTCGATGTTCATCAATTACCTTGTGTTCATGCTATCGCCGCTGGAGTATCTAAGAAGATTAATGCGCTTGGTCTTTCGTCTCCGTATTATTTCAAGAGCTACCTTATCAACGCTTACGCTATGTCTATAATGCCAAGAGATGTAGCTCAGCCTGTTCCTGAACTCGTTGCAGCACAACAGATTCTACCTCCTATACCTCGTCAGCCTCCTGGAAGACCTAAGAACAGTCGGTACAAGTCTGCTTTGGAGAAGGCTTTGTTCAGAAAACGCCCCAGGAAGACACATATTTGCTTGAAGTGCAACCAAAGTGGGCATAACAGTCGTACTTGTGGGCGTCATTCAAAATAGACATTTCTGAAGTTTTTTTTTAAAATTTGGTGTTATCTTTTACTCTATTAAAAATTTGAGGATTCTTGTGATTAAAACAAATTGTTATTTTATAATTTTTTATTATTTTCAGTTTAGGTGTTAAAATGGAAAAAAATTTCAAAACAAGCAATATTAAAGTTCTTTTAATGCCGTCATTTAAGGTATTTTAATAATTAATCATAATTGCAAAAAAAAAAATCCAAATCAAACAATCCGAAAATAGTACTTATGGTTTAGGGGTTAGGGTTAGTATCCTTAGAAGTATATTCGTTGGAGTTTAGGAAGTTTTTTTTTAATCAAATTATGAACTTATGGTTTAGGGTTAGGGTTAGTATCCTTAGAAGTATATTCGTTGGAGTTTAGGAAGTTTTTTTTAATCAAATTATGAACTTATGGTTTAGGGTTAGGGTTAGTATCCTTAGAAGTATATTCGTTGGAGTTTAGGAAGTTTTTTTTTAATCTAGGGTTTAGGGTTTAGGGTTTAGGGTTTAGGGTTAAGACCCTTAGAAGTCTATTCGTTTAATCTAAAAAGATATTTTTAATCAAATTATGAACTTAGGGTTTAGGGTTTAGTTAATCTACGGTTTAGGGTTTATGGTTTAGGGGTTAGGGTTAGTACCCTTAGAAGTCTATTCGTTTAATCTAAAAATATATTTTTTAATCAAATTATGAACTTAGGGTTTAGGGTTTAGTTAATCTAGGGTTTAGGGTTATTATTTATAAGTTTTTGGGTTTCTGAATTAGGGTATATACCCTATAGTAGTTTATTTGAATATTATTATGAACATTTTTTCGATCCAATTTGCAACATAGGGTTTAGGGTATTGGAAATCAAGGGTTAATTTAGCCAATTATAAGTTTAATAGGTAGAGAAAAATCCAAAAAATGATTAATTCGCTGGGAATAGACAAATCCGCAACGATTATATATAAATCCGCAACGAATATATAAATTCGCCAAAACAACACAACGTTAATGTTGACCAGACTGACAGTAATACGCATCAAGTACTAACTAAAAACCATTCAAAATGAAACAAAAACAAATCAAACAAGCATAAGATTGATACTAGGATCAAGCTTGTGTGGTAGGCCGTGGTTGATGGCCTATATCGGCACCTCGGACCGGGTCAGACATCTGTTGTTTCTTCTCTGGGCATTCATCAAAAATTTCAGCTGCGAGCTTCAGGCGCATGTCGCCAATGATCTCGTCGCGCAGATCATCCATCTGTACACCAAGAGCAAGGCACTCGACGAACTTCAAGGCATAAACTCCGCAATCACCAACTTGATTATTTTGTGGTATGTTCTTGATGTAGTTAACTTTGAATGGATGCCAATTCCATTTGCCACCATCACCTAACAAGTGTATAGCAATTAGGAAATTAACGAGTAGATAACAGAATTAAATATTGATGAATTGATAAAGGATCATAATCACCTTTTGCAGTCTCTGATCTGATCCAATACGGTAGCATTTTTGCATACTTCTTCACCTGATTAGTAATCAACTGCTCGCTCCCATCGCTGATGATGCCGTCGTAGACGTCAATCTTCCTATTAGGCAAAAATAGACATAATCCACATCGTCAATCCATCTCTTGTTGGAACTGCTATCATCACTGATACAAACACCAGAGTGCACATCTTGGTAGCCAGACTTGAATATGAACTTTGCCTTCTTCTTCTCAAATTCCTTGGTCTCCTGATACCAAAAACTGATAAACATTTGGTCGATGAAAGCTACACGGTCTGTTCGGTAAGGATTTTCTTCATGAAGCAAGCGTTTGCGAAACATTCGCATGGCTCCCGAAATATGCTGAAAGTGAGGAGAATGTCAGTAAGTAACAAATTATCCGCAACTATACCAACAAAAAACGGAACAAGGAAATTTAGACCCAATTTTAGACAAAATAAATCCGCAAGAAGGACAAAGATGTCACCTGGTCGCCTAACCAAACATATTCAGCTTCTGTCCAATCTTCCTTCTTCGTCATTAGCCTTTTGTAGAAGTTAACTTCAGGGTTGAATGTGCTAATTGGCTCCTCCCTTTCAAAAAACATTGACAACACAGGTTCTATTTTAGTGTTGTCCCACAAAAATAAGTGCACAAGTAAATTCAGATACTCACTCATCCTGTTGTATGAAGTCTCTGAGATTCTGAAGTTTCCTCTCTTCCACTTTCTCATATGGGTCATATGCGTAGTCGCTTGGGAATTTTCCAAATGATGCCTTGGTTGACATGATCCTCTTCACGACTGAGCTTGGGGCATATGGTTCAAGTTGTGACTTAGCCAAGAGTTTGATCCGTCCCTCGGCTGCATCTCCGTTGTTTTTCCGCAGCTGTGTGGCTAGCTTGTCCAAATGCTTTCCGAATTCTGTGCTATCCTCATCGCCTACATCTTCAACTACAAGTTTCCCACCTTTTGTCTTTCGCTTTCCTTTGTTCCTAGGTGTCGCATACTTCTCTGCTGGCTCAACTTTAACCTTGACCAATTTCTCTGAATTTCCAGTCTTTTTCCCAACAGCTCTTTTCTTTCCCTTCTTCGCTTTTGGCTCATTTTCAACATGACTAGGTCTCTCTAACCATGACTGCAATCAGTAGTAACATATCAACAGAAGTTCACGATAAAAAATTATAAACTCAGAAAAAAAAAGCATTCTCATACCAGGTTTTCAGATGCACTGTCCTTCCTGTCTTTTTCTCCATTTAAATCAGTAGGAACCTACATAAAAAGTCATCAATGTTTATTTGTGTACTGTACAAAGAAATAGTTAAGGAAATAGTTCATCAAGAATTATTAAACATTACTTACTGGAGTGTCTGGTGTACTGTTTTCAACATCATTGTCTCCATTGACATCAACTCCAGCCTGCTTCTACAAAAGCACACTTGAAAAATAAATCCGCAATTCCAAAGTAAATCCGCAACAAATAGAACTCCAGCAAAAAAAAAACCGCAAGAAGGAGGGAATTCGAAAATTACCACAATCTTTGAATGACTTGTATCATCCACTACTTCCTCCTGGATTACCGGTTTCTTCCCTTCAGCCTTGGCATCATTTTGCAAGCTACGTACAGCTCCTTTCATCAGACCCATTTGGTCCTCGACTTCTACAAACCTTGTACCTATTGCAGAAAACTGATGTCGATTGTGGCTGTCCATCTCACCCAATTTCTCAAAGACAGATTTCAGAAGATTGACTACTTCAGCATTGGAACTCGTCTCACCAGTGTGCTCACAACCACCCTTCACCTTCACTGTCTTGTTTTTCTTACTTGATGGACCCGGGGTCTTGCCTTTTGAATTCTGCTCACTACTCGCACGCTTCTTATTACCCGGGCCTTTGAGTTTCTTACCATCTAAAACTCTTCCATGCCATTCCCAAGTCCACTCCTTCTTCTGCAATCTCTGGTTGATGATGTCTTCTAACAGTGTATCCACTCTCTCGTCATCAGGTTCATCCCCCCAGTCGGGATAAATATCTTCCTTCGCTTTCATTACCATATTGCGAACCTGAAATGCATAGTCTTTGTTAGAACAAATCAAGCATACTAATATGCAAACAAAACAGTAATTAAGTCCCTCTAGAAAAGATGAAAAATCCGCAAACTATAAACAATTCCATAAAATGTAAACACCAAATCAATATGTACCTCATACTCCTCACTTTTAGCTGCAAAAATCACATCATCAACATCGTAATGAGCGCGTGATCCACCCCACCGAAGTATAGGAAGCGCATCATCAATCTTTCTACCACCATGCATTTCTCCCAACTTCGGATATGATTCATAAGCCCAAACATTAACTGCGTGAACGAATCCATTTAGTGTAACCGAGGAAGCAGCTGTTGGAATTGTGTCCAGTAATCTCGGTACTGTCTCTAGAAAGTAAGAGTATGTCAATGATCAGACATAATTCATATAATACTGGGGGTCATGATGGCTTGCTAGAGTCCGCTCATGATCTATAAGTCTTGGACTTATTACCTTTATTATATGATCCCATATGGGTCACACGCCTAAGCTTACAGGAAAATGTATAGGAACGGATTGACAGAAGTACGGTAAAAGTGCTAGGCATTTACTGTACTTAGAGATTAAAGGGTTCAGCAATCGTGTGTCGATCGATACACAAGGTGTGTCGATCGACATAGTGCGTGAACGCCTAGGAAATAATAAGACCGAGAATTGGGCCCGAAAGCCCATGAGAACTAAGACAGGTTTTAAATGAATAAAACCTGACCTAGCTCTCTAATTCTCTAAAAAGTCTGCGCCTTTCTCTATCTCTCTGTCGCCTCCCTCCTCGTGGTCTAGCAGCCAGATTCCTTTGCGTGCGTGTGTGAACCTTTGGAGGAGTTATCCCTCGGTGGCTCTCTGATCTCTGACCATACCATCCCTTTCCGCTGCATAAACAGGTATAAGGTGAGATCAACAATTGTTTCTAATCAAGAGAACCTAGATCCGCATGTTTAGGATAATCTGAATCAGAGAATTGAATCAGGATTCATCTAAACATTCCTTCAGTGGTATCAGAGCTATTGGTTCTGGTTTTTCTCGTTTAGATTCATGTTTAGGATTGTTTAAAGAGGTGTTTTTGAATCAATCTACTGATAAGAGCAAAACACTTAAGAAACAAGAATTGAATCCTAAACAAACAGTTGAAAAATCGCATGACCAAACTATATTGATTTGATATGCGACCTAAACTGAATTTTGCATCGGCTGAGATCGCGATGCATCGATCGATGCGATCGCATGGATCGGTCGATGCAACCGCGAGAGATTGACCACGATCGCATGGATCGATCAAACGATCGCATGGATCTCGCGAGAATCTCTCGGCCAAATCTGTTAACCGTTCGTGCACGCGTGAGAGCATCGATCGATGCAGGATCGATGCACGATCGATGCAGGATCGATGCTGAGAGCGTCGATCGATGCGGTTAGGGTTTTGGCTCAGTTTAATGTAATTAAAACTTAAACCGTCACGGTTTAATAAACAGACTTAATAAATTTATTAAGTTCTGGTTAAACCGGGATAAGAAATCCAATGTCGAAATAATTATTGGATTTAGTGCCTAAACCAGGATTTTCTAATTTGATTTGGTTGGACCAAATAAATTGAGAAAATCCGGTTTAGTAAATAACCGGTTGACAATTGTGGTCGTCGTAGTAATTAATTTTGGTTAGACCAATTTTAATGAACCAGACCGGTTATGTCATTTAATTGGACAATTGGGTCATGTCTTGGACATGGACAAATTCTTGGGCCTCGGGCCAAGAAGTTAAAACAATTGGGCCAATTATTTGAGTCTTTCTTCAGATTAATTTAAAATTTATTTTATAAAATTATAAAGTCGATTTTAAATTAAAGTTTCCGAAATTTTGAAATTAGAAAGTTTCTTAAAATAGAAGTTTCTAGATTTGCGGGTTTTGGATTTTAAAGAAATTTCTAAAGTTAGAAAGTTTCCGGTTTTAGAAAGTTTCCAATTTTAGAAAGTTTCCTAAAATAGTAGGTTTCCAAAAATAGAAAGTTTTCCGAAATAGTAATCTTCTATTTTGGGAATGAAATTTTAATAAACCTACGAACCTCAAATAATATCAAGCATTGGATGTCTTGTCCAGGCTATGTCAGCTGTCGAAGCCCATTCAATTGTATTCATGGCCTTACAGTGTGAGGGTGTCTACTTTTGCGTGGATAAGACGGTTTGTGATTCATAAATGTCATTGGGAGTCCCAGACATTAATGATTACATGACTGTATAGTCTGGTTTTCTTGACTAGGCCATCGGGAGTCCCGGGCCTTGAGACATCAGAGTGGATTGGGCCTCGGGCCCAGATTCACAACCAAGAGTTATATCACGGATATAATTAGCCGACATAGGGCTTACCGATATAAGCTGAGGTTTGGTGACGGCCAGTGGCCCACTTTAATCTTAGTTATATGTGGATCTTGGAATCATTATATTCTATTGAGGGTAACTTATGTTATTGAATATAATGCGTGATTAATCATATTAAATATAATACGAGATTAATCATATTGAACATAATAACTAATAACCTTTTTATCTTATATATTTCAGCTATGACTACTACAAGCACACAAAACACATTCTCAATCCGGTCTGTTCTCGAGAAGGAGAAGCTGACTGGAACGAACTTCCTGACGTGGTCAAGGAACTTGAGGCTGGTCCTCAAGCAGGAGAAGAAGGATTATGTCCTTCGTGATCCTCTCCCCGAGAGGCCTGCTAACAATGCCGCCAGGACTCTGCATAATGCTTGGGAAAAGCATTCGTCAGATGAAAATGATGTGTATTGCCTTATGTTGGCGACAATGACTGGTGAGCTGCAAATGCAGTTCGAGAGTGTGTTGTCACCAATTGAGATAATGGCAAGCCTGAAATCGCTTTTTCAGGAGCAAGCAAGGACTGAGAGGTTTCAGACTGTTAAGAACCTCTTAGACTGTAAGTTGGCTGCGAATGCAGCAGTGAGTCCTCATGTCTTGAAGATGATGGGTTATCTCGATCATCTTCAGAAACTCGACTGTCCTATCAGCCAAGAACTTGCCTACGACATCATTCTGCAGTCATTACCTGCAAGCTATGATCAGTTCATTCTGAACTTTAACATGCATGGCTTGAGTAAGACATTGCCTGAGCTTCACGGAATGCTCAAGACTGCAGAGCCCAACTTGAGGAAAACCGCCAAGGACCCCAATGTGATTATGGTGCAAAAGGGCAAGGGGTTTAAGAAATCCTCTGCTAAGGATAAGGGAAAGGCCAAGGCTGTCCAAGTCGCGGACAAGGACACGCCAAAGCCCAAGCCCAAGTCCAAGGCTGGGCCAACTGACATATGCAGGTTCTGTAAAGAACCAGGGCATTGGAGGAGAGAATGTAAGAAATTCCAAGAAGGTCTAAAGGAATTGAAGAAGAAGACTCTCGAGACTTCTTCGACAGGTATTTTTGTTATAGAAGTTAATACAACTACTTCTGATAATACCTCATGGGTTATGGATACTGGTTGTGGGGCTCATATTTGTACTAATATGCAGGCACTCAGCAACAGTAGAAGGCTGAAGCAAGGACAAGTGGAGCTACGAGTTGGGAATGGAGCGAAAGTTCCAGCACTAGCTGTAGGCACATACTTGTTGTCTTTACCTTCGGGATTGATTTTAGAACTCAATAATTGTTATTTTGTACCTGCTATAAGCAGGAATATTATTTCAATTTCTTTGTTGGATTTGGAAGGTTATGATTTTTCAGTTAAGAATAAATTATGTTCCTTCAATCGCAACAATTTGTTCTATGGTTCTGCCCCTCTTACGAATGGGCTTTACATACTCGATCAATCCGCGCCAGTTTATAACATTAATACCAAACGGTTCAAACCTAATGAGGAGAACCGAACGTTTCTATGGCATTGTCGTTTAGGGCACATCAGCGAGAAACGCATCAAGAGGCTCCATTCGAATGGACTTCTTGGCTCATTTGACTTTGAGTCATGTGAGAAATGCGAATCCTGCATAATGGGCAAAATGACGCGGGCCCCCTTTAATAAACCTAACGAGAGGGCCAGTGACTTATTGGGCCTGATACACACTGACGTGTGTGGCCCAATGTCCACAAATCCAAGAGGAAACTATCAGTACTTTATTTAATGAAACATAAGTCTGAATCTTTTGAGAAGTTCAGAGAATTCCAAAATGAAGTACAGAACCAACTTGGTAAAAGCATTAAGGCTCTTCGGTCCGACCGAGGAGGAGAATACTTAAGCCAAGAATTCAGTGATCATCTAAGAGAGTGTGGGATCGTATCCCAACTCACTCCTCCCGGAACACCTCAATGGAATGGTGTGTCTGAGAGGAGAAATCGGACCTTATTGGATATGGTTCGATCTATGATGAGTCACACAGACCTTCCAATATCCCTTTGGGGATATGCTCTGCTAACAGCAGTGTTCACTCTAAATAGAGCGCCATCGAAAGCAGTAGCAAAGACACCATATGAATTATGGACTGGAGAAGCTCCAGTGCTGTCTTATCTCAGAATTTGGGGTTGTGAAGCTTATGTCAAGAGATTAATCTCAGATAAGCTTACACCAAAGTCTGATAAATGCTACTTCATTGGTTATCCGAAGGAAACCAAGGCTTATTACTTCTATCTGCGTTCCGAGAACAAGATCTTTGTTGCCCGGGATTGTAACTTTCTTGAGAGAGAGTTTCTCTCTAAGAAAGACAGTGGGAGTAAGGTACTGCTTGAAGAAATTCAAGATGAACAGGATACTGCTCAACCTAATGAGGAAGAGCAGCAGGAGGACCTACAAGAAATTGTAGAGCCTGAACCTGTAGTACCTGAAGTTCGAAGATCCGGGAGGATCCGTCACGAACCCGAGAGATATCAAGGATTCCTCGTGACTGACTGTCATGATCTTTTGATCATTGATGGTGATGAACCATCGAACTTCAATCAAGCCATGATGGGCCCAGATTCCTCAAAGTGGCGCAAGGCCACTGATTCCGAAATGGACTCCATGTCGGTCAACCAAGTGTTTTCGTTGGTTGACTTACCCGCTGGTGTAAAAGCCATCGAGTGCAAATGGATCTTCAAGAAGAAGATTGACGTGGATGGAAATGTCCAGATTTATAAAGCCAGGTTGGTGGCAAAAGGTTTCAGACAAGTTCACGGTGTGGATTACGACGAAACCTATTCACCAGTGGCTATGATGAAATCTATTCGGATTCTACTAGCAACTGCAGCTTTTCATGATTATGAAATTTGGCAGATGGACGTGAAAACCGCCTTCCTGAATGGTATTCTGGAAGAGGATGTGTATATGACACAACCTGACGGTTACATAGATCCAAAGAATGCTGGGAAAGTATGCAAGCTTCATAAATCCATTTATGGATTGAAGCAAGCATCGAGGAGCTGGAATCTTCGTTTTGATGAAGCGATCAAGCAATTTGACTTCATCAGAAACGAAGAAGAACAATGCGTGTATAAGAAAACTAGTGGGAGCAAGATAGTATTTCTTATTCTGTATGTCGATGACATACTGCTTCTCGGAAACGACATTCCAATGCTGAAGTCCGTAAAGGACTGGCTTGGAAGTTGTTTTTCCATGAAAGACATGGGTGAAGCCGCATACGTTCTTGGAATCAGGATCTACCGGGATAGATCTAGAAGGCTGATAGGCTTGTGTCAAGATTCATACATTGACAAAGTCCTGCAAAGATTCAGCATGAAGGATTCCAAGAAGGGCTTCACGCCAATGGTACATGGCACAACGCTAAGCAAGAAGCAGAGCCCTACGACGGCTGCTGAGCTTGAGCGCATGAAGAATATTCTGTTGGGAATGTCCTGAAATCTACCCGTACTATCTCTAGAAAGTATGATAAGTGTCGAGATCAGACATAAGTCATAAATACTGGGTGATCATGATGGCTTGCTAGAGTCCGCTCTTGATCTATAAGTTTAGGACTTATTACCAGTATTGTATGATCCCAAAGGGTCACACACCATAGCTAACGGGAAAGTTAAATGGAATTAATACGGTAAGATGCAATGGCATTTATTGTATTGGATCAGAGTTTTGGGCCAGACAAATACAGGCTTTTGTCTTATTTGTATTTTGGGCCCAAAAGATTAATGAGCCATTAGTCTAATGACTTGGGCCCATTAATGAGATATAAGAGAGTTAGAAAGCCCTAAAAGGAAATTAATCCTCCTGCGATTTTTCTTGTTTGGCGTGACTCTCTCTCTCTCTCCATCTCTCTCTCTAACTCTCTTTCTGATCTGATCCATCTTTTTGGTCTAGCAGCCGTCCCTTGCTTGTAAGAGTGTGGATACCAAAGGAGGAGCAGGTGATTCATCTGTTCTAGAACTGATCTCGACATTACAATCATTCCGCTGCAAAAGGTAATGTCCAGGTTTGTTTTATGATTCGTTTTGCAAGAACCTAGATCTGTTTAAGGATTTGTGTTAGGTTGTAATTGAGAATTTAAACCATGGAATAAACACCATAATCCTTCAGTGGTATCAGAGCCAGGCATTAGGTTTCTTGTAATTTGGATCATTTGTTAATTGATTAATTGATTTTGATTGAAAATTGATTAATGAAAAGCTTGAATAATGGTCTCGGCCGTGTTAACATCACGTTTGTTCAGTGTTCATATGCTGGTTCAATTAATTATGAGAAGTTTCATGTTTCGATTATGAAAAGTTAGGGTTCGCGGCCAAGAAGAAAAAAACAAATCGCAGGGCTTGCAATTTTTTTTTTTTTGTGCGCTTTAACATATATATAATATATTGGAAGGTATAATATATAATATTATATTATATAAATCATTAATTATTTAATTAATGTATGGTTAAGGCGTTAACCCAAAATCGCGGTTTGCTGGAAATTATTTAATACATGGTATTATTTAATTTCTGGTTAAACCGGATTTAAATTCAAAAATTGAATTTTAACCTAAACCGAAGGCTGGTCTAAGTTTGATTTGGTTGGACCAAATAATTTAGAGCTGGTCTGGTTTAGTGAATAACCGATGGTTTTGATAGTTAATTTGGTCATGGACCAGAATTAATAAATCCGATCGGTTATGTCAAATTATTGGGCCAGCTGGAATTCTATGGTCTTGGGCCAAAGAATTGGGCCTATAATTTGTGACCCAACCCAAAATATTTATAAAATATTAAAATTAGAAATTTCTATTTTTAGTAAGTTACTAAATTTAGAAAGTTTCTAAAATAAGAAAGTTTCCCAAAATAGTAATCTTCTATTTTTGGAAATAAAACTTAAAAAATCCTCAAAAACAATATCAAGCTTGGATGTCTTTCCAATCTTGTCAGCTACTTAACGTTTATTTGATTACAGATATGGCTTACAGTGTGAGGTGTCTGTTTTCGCGTAAGTAAAGTAGTATATAGTCACTAATTTCATTGGGAGTCCCAGATTTTAGTGATTATTTGGCTGTAAGAGATTGGTTTCCTTGACTGGGCCATCGGGAGTCCCGGGCCTTGAGACATCTGGTGAATTTGGGCCTCGGGCCCAATTCACAACCGAGAGTTATTGGTTATAACTAGCTGTGTGTATGCTTACCAAGTAAAGCTAATTCCGGGTGACGGCCAGTGGCCCACTTTGGATTTAGCTGAACATGGGTCTCGGAATCATTGCATTTTTATGAGGTTAAACAAAGAAATTTTGAATGCAATGCGAGTTTTATTATAAGTTGTTAAGATTACTCTTTTATGAACTTAATAACTAAAACTCTATTTATCTCTAAATTTCAGCTATGACAAGCACAAACAATCAAAACACTTTCTCGATCCGGTCTGTCCTTGAGATGGACAAACTGAACGGATCAAATTTCTTGACTTGGTCACGGAACCTGAGGCTAGTTCTCAGGCATGAGAGAAAGTGTTGGAATTGTGTCCAGTAATCTCGGTACTGTCTCTAGAAAGTAAGAGTATGTCGAGATCAGACATAAGTCATATAATACTGGGGATCATGATGGCTTGCTAGAGTCCGCTCATGATCTATAAGTCTTGGACTTATTGCCTTTATTATATGATCCCATATGGGTCACACGCCTAAGCTAACAGGAAAATGTGTTGGAACGGCTTAGCAGAAGTACGACAAAAGTGCTAGGCATTTGTCGTACTAAGAGAGAAAGATTAATGGGTCTGATTAAATGGGATTTAATCAGATTGGGCCCAAAAGCCCAAAAGGGAAAGAGAAGGCTTTTAATGACTAAAAGCCAAGTCTTTTCTCCCCAACCCTAATACCCAGCCGCGGCTACTCCTCTCTCTCTGCGCCTCTCTTCCTCGTGGTCTAGCAGCCATTTCCTTGTGAAGCGTGTGAACCTTTGGAGGATTCATCCCTCGGTGCATCTATCTGATCTCTGACCTGTTCTAATCCTTCCGCTGCAACAAACAGGTAAAAGGTGAGATCATGTAATGTTTCTAAATAAGAACACCTAGATCTGATGCATGTTTAGGTTGATATCAATATGAGAATTGAATCAGGATCAACTGAACTATCCAACAGTGGTATCAGAGCCATTGGTTCTTAGGATTTCTTGTTTAGATTCATTGTTTAGGTTGTTTAATCTGTTTAGGAGTGTTTTGAATCCATTACTGATAAGAAAAACACTTAAGAATCAGAATTAAAATCTAAACACACTAAAGAAATCACAAACCGAGCTATATGACTCGGGTTTGTTGATTGGCCGAGAGTATGGCCGGTTGGGTCGGATCGTTGGATCGATCGCGTCACGATCGCGGCTCGTCCCGATCGTAAGACGGATCGCGTCCCGATCACGATCGTCCCGTTCCGCCTCTCTCACGTCCCGATCGTCTCCATGCTTGCTCGATCGCGTGAGGCTTCATGCCGTCCGGATCATGGCTCGCTCGTGGACGACTCGGCCAGCACCGTCCCGAACGTCCCGATGAACCATCCCGAGCATGCCAAGCGTATCGATCTCGGATCGTGGCGCACGGCTTGCGGCTGGACGATCATTGCTTGATCCGAAAGCTAGGGTTAAGTGATCATGGTTCAACCGGTTCGATTTCGGTTAGCTGGTTCGGTTTAAAACTTGATTAAAATCTTCGTTCTGGTTTAATAAACAGATTTTAATAATTTTATTAAATCTGGTTAAACCGGGATAAGAAATCCAATGTCGAAAGAAATATTGGATTTAGTGCCTAAACCAGGAATTTCTAATTTGATTTGGTTGGACCAAATAAATTGAGAAGTTCCGGTTTAGTAAATAACCGGTTGACAATTGTGGTCATCGTAGTAATTAAAACTTGGTTAGACCAGTTTTAATGAACCAGACCGGTTATGTCAATTAATTGGACAATTGGGTCATGTCTTGGACATGGACCAATTCTTGGGCCTCGGGCCAAGAAGTTAAAACAATTGGGCCAGTTAATTGAGTCTTTCTTCAGATTAATTTAAAATCTATTTTATAAAATTATAAAGTCGTTTTTAAATTAAAGTTTCCGAAATTTTGAAATTAGAAAGTTTCTTAAAATAGAAGTTTCTGAATTTGCGGGTTTTGGATTTTAAGAAATTTCTAAAGTTAGAAAGTTTCCGTTTTTAGAAAGTTTCCAATTTTAGAAAGTTTCCAAAATAGTAGGTTTCCAAAAATGGAAAGTTTCCCAAAATAGTAATCTTCTATATTGGGAATGAATTTTAATAAACCTACGAACCTCATATAATATCAAGCGTTGGATGTCTTGTCCATTCTATGTCAGCTGTCGAAGCCCATTCAATTGTATTCATGGCCTTACAGTGTGAGGGTGTCTGCTTTTGCGTGGGTAAGACGGTTTGTGATTCATAAATGTCATTGGGAGTCCCAGACATTGATGATTACATGACTGTATAGTCTGGTTTTCTTGACTAGGCCATCGGGAGTCCCGGGCCTTGAGACATCAGAGTGGATTGGGCCTCGGGTCCAGATTCACAACCAAGAGTTATATCACGGATATAATTAGCCGATATAGGGCTTACCGATATAAGCTAAGGTTGGGTGACGGCCAGTGGCCCACTTTAATTTTAGTTATATGTGGATCTTGGAATCATTATATTCTATTGAGGGTAACTTAGGTTATTGAATATAATGCATGATTAATCATATTATACTTTAATACGAGATTAATCATTTTGAACATATAACTAATAACCTTTTTATTTATATATTTCAGATATGACTACTACAAGCACACAAAACACATTCTCGATCCGGTCTGTTCTCGAGAAGGAGAAGCTGACTGGAACGAACTTCCTGACATGGTCAAGGAACTTGAGGCTGGTCCTCAAGCAGGAGAAGAAGGATTATGTCCTTCGAGATCCCCTCCCCGAGAGGCCTCTTGCCAATGCTGCCAGGACTCTGCACAATGCTTGGGAAAAGCATTCGTCAGATGAAAATGATGTTTATTGCCTGATGTTGGTGACAATGACTCCTGAGCTGCAAAAACAGTTCGAAAATGTATTGTCTCCAATCGAGATCATGGCAAGCCTGAAATCGCTTTTTCAGGAGCAGGCTAGGACCGAGAGGTTCCAGACAGTTAAGAACCTCTTGGACTGTAAGTTGGCTGCGAATGCGGCAGTGAGTCCTCATGTGTTGAAGATGATGGGTTATCTCGATCATCTTCAGAAACTCGACTGCCCAATCAGCCAGGAACTTGCCTGCGACATCATTCTGCAGTCTTTACCTGCAAGCTATGATCAGTTCATTCTGAACTTTAACATGCATGGCTTGAGTAAGACACTGCCTGAGCTTCACGGAATGCTCAAGACTGCAGAGCCCAACTTGAAGAAAACCGCCAAGGACCCCAATGTGCTTATGGTACAAAAGGGCAAGGGGTTTAAGAAGTCTTCTGCTAAGGATAAGGGAAAGGCCAAGGGTGTCCAAGTCGCGGACAAGGACACGCCAAAGCCCAAGCCCAAGTCCAAGGCTGGGCCTACTGACATGTGCAGGTTCTGCAAAGAACTGGGGCATTGGAGAAGAGATTGCAAGAAATTCCAGGAAGGTCTAAAGGAATTAAAGAAGAAGACTTTCGAGACTTCTTCGTCAGGTATTTTTGTTATAGAAGTTAATACAACTACTTCTGATAATACCTCATGGGTCATGGATACTGGTTGTGGGGCTCATATTTGTACTAATATGCAGGCACTCAGCAACAGTAGAAGGCTGAAGCAAGGACAAGTGGAGCTACGAGTTGGGAATGGAGCGAAAGTTTCAGCACTAGCTGTAGGCACATACTTGTTGTCTTTACCTTCGGGATTGATTTTAGAACTGAATAATTGTTATTTTGTACCTGCTATAAGCAGAAATATTATTTCAATTTCTTTGTTGGATTTGGAAGGTTATGATTTTTCAGTTAAGAATAAATTATGTTCCTTCAATCGCAACAATTTGTTCTATGGTTCTGCCCCTCTTACGAATGGGCTTTACATACTCGATCAATCCGCGCCAATATATAACATTAATACAAAACGGTTTAAACCTAATGAGGAAAACCGAACGTTTCTATGGCATTGTCGTTTAGGGCACATCAGCGAGAAACGCATCAAGAGGCTCCATTCGAATGGACTTCTTGGCTCATTTGACTTTGAGTCATGTGAGAAATGCGAATCCTGCATGATGGGCAAAATGACACGGGCCCCCTTTAATAAACCTAACGAGAGGGCCAGTGACTTATTGGGCCTGATACACACTGATGTGTGTGGCCCAATGTCCACAAATGCAAGAGGAAACTATCAGTACTTCATTACCTTTACTGATGATTTCAGTAGGTATGGATATGTTTATTTAATGAAACATAAGTCTGAATCTTTTGAGAAGTTCAGAGAATTCCAAAATGAAGTACAGAACCAACTTGGCAAAAGCATTAAGGCTCTTCGGTCCGACCGAGGAGGAGAATACTTAAGCCAAGAATTCAGTGATCATTTGAGAGAGTGTGGAATCGTATCCCAACTCACTCCTCCAGGAACACCTCAATGGAATGGTGTGTCTGAAAGGAGAAATCGGACCTTATTGGATATGGTTCGATCTATGATGAGTCACACAGACCTTCCAATATCCCTTTGGGGATATGCTCTGCTAACAGCAGTGTTCACACTAAACAGAGCGCCATCAAAAGCAGTAGCAAAGACACCATATGAATTATGGACTGGAGAAGCTCCAGTGCTGTCTTATCTAAGAATTTGGGGTTGTGAAGCCTATGTTAAGAGATTAATCTCAGATAAGCTTACACCAAAATCTGATAAATGCTACTTCATTGGTTATCCACGGGAAACCAAGGCTTATTACTTCTATCTACGTTCCGAGAACAAGATCTTTGTTGCCCGGGATTGTAACTTTCTTGAGAGAGAGTTTCTCTCTAAGAAAGACAGTGGGAGTAAGGTACTGCTTGAAGAAATTCAAGATGAACAGGATACTGCTCAACCTAATGAGGAAGAGCAGCAGGAGGATCTACAAGAAATTGTAGAGCCTGAACCTGTAGTACCTGAAGTTCGAAGATCCGGGAGGATCCGTCACGAACCCGAGAGATATCAGGGATTCCTCGTGACTGACTGTCATGATCTTTTGATCATTGATGGTGATGAACCATCGAACTTCAATCAAGCCATGATGGGCCCAGATTCCTCTAAGTGGCGCAAGGCCACTGATTCCGAAATGGACTCCATGTCGGTCAACCAAGTGTTTTCGTTGGTTGACTTACCCGTTGGTGTAAAAGCCATCGAGTGCAAATGGATCTTCAAGAAGAAGATTGACGTGGATGGAAATGTCCAGATTTACAAAGCCAGGTTGGTGGCAAAAGGTTTCAGACAAGTTCACGGTGTGGACTACGATGAAACCTATTCACCAGTGGCTATGATGAAATCTATTCGGATTCTACTAGCAACTGCAGCTTTTCATGATTATGAAATTTGGCAGATGGACGTGAAAACCGCCTTCCTGAATGGTATTCTGGAAGAGGATGTGTATATGACACAACCTGACGGTTACATAGATCCAAAGAATGCTGGGAAAGTATGCAAGCTTCACAAATCCATTTATGGATTGAAGCAAGCATCGAGGAGCTGGAATCTTCGTTTTGATGAAGCGATCAAGCAATTTGACTTCATCAGAAACGAAGAAGAACAATGCGTGTATAAGAAATCTAGTGGGAGCAAGATTGTATTTCTTATTCTGTATGTCGATGACATACTGCTTCTCGGAAACGACGTTCCAATGCTGAAGTCTGTAAAAGACTGGCTTGGAAGTTGTTTTTCCATGAAAGACATGG